>VTFQ01000024.1:31690661-32290661 GCA_036281575.1 Ancherythroculter nigrocauda | reverse complement strand
ACATCACTCATAATACATAATCCATCACTCATAAGTCATAATACTTAAAGATGTTCCTGTCAGAGGTTAAATAAACATTTAATAAGCATCTTTAAGATGTATATGGTTTAGAATATGTAATTCCACTTCGGAGAATTAAGTTATGTTTGTTTACTAGAGATCCCGTTATCTACATAATACATAATAAATCGTGTTTCACAGTAAAGTCACAACTATAGTGTCTAGCATCTTCACACATTCAGCAGTTTACTCTACAGTTGTTCAACAAATGTGTTTTTGGTTTTCAATACTCACATTTAACAGCATCTGCGCCGCTTTTCTCCATCAATGAGTGACAGACAGAGATCTGCAGCTTCTTTCACACTTAATCTCTTCTCACAACTATATTTAATACACACAGATTTTCTTTGTCATCTTTGTAATGATTTTACTGCTCTTATTCAAGTTACAATTCAACACAAATGTTCAATAATGTCATGTATGGGATGTTCTTTCTGTTTCTCATTTTCTAAGATCTAGTGGTTTGGCCACATAACTAATGTCAAACAATAAAGACTTTAATAGAATAATCATTCAAAAAGTTTTGTCTAATATTTAATTGTGTATTTTGACTATTATCATGAGACTGGTCTTATTAGATTCCAATTTTGCCATAGTCGGCTTAACTTCCTGTCCGCCATTTCGATTTTCTTTAAAAACCTTTTTGAACCTTTTTCAAAGTCCTCCTAAACCGTTGCTCCAATTGTCACAAAAATGTAATCAGATACCTACAATTTGTCACACCGTTCTTGTTTAATGTGAGAACAAATTTTACAAACAACACAACAAAATGTATGTGAGGCTTTATCTCTGCATCGCTTCAGCGTATTCTGACCAAACTTTGTATGAAAGCATGAACTCAGGGTACGTGTTCAGTTTCGTTACAGCGCCACCTAGTGGTCTGGAGATTTTTGTTTTTTTTTTGCTTATAACTTCTGAACAGTTTGATCAAAAATCTCACCCAAAAAAATCTAACAAAAATTGTCACCCAACACTGACCACACCATATCAAATTGGCATCAGTGCCACCTATTGGTCAAAAGTAAGAAGCAATTATGTCACATTAAAGTGATTGTATTTATGAGTTTTCAAATATTTTGCTTAAAACTGTCTCTAAATGTCCATTATTGCAGTTGGTCTGATGATCTTCATTCTGTCTCTGTGGAGATTGACCCCTTAACTGCTGCTTGCAGCTATATTTACTGTCTTTACCTCTCTTTTTAATATCATTTCACCACTTTTTCTGTTGCCTTACTCTTTTTGTGTTTTGAGTCCCGTTTGACTATGAATGAATGAAGCTAAAAAAGACAGTAGATTGAGAAAGAAAGAAAGAAAGAAAGATTGATTGATTGATTGATTGATTGATTGATTGATTAATTGACTGATTTAGACTGCTCTCAGTTACTAACCAAACAGTTAAAACGAGATTATAAAATTGTGAAAATAGTGTGGAGGAAAATATCAAGTCGGAGATGAAATGCTGATTTTCAGTTAAAGTTTAGGGTAGACCGTGTACAATTGAAACATGATAAATAATGTGCATGATCATCACACCTAACCTGTGATTTGTGCTCCACACATAGCAGTGTCCTCATCCACTGGGAAAAATGTTAAGATGTTCTCTAATCTGAAGCTATTTCAAACAAAGTCTATTTTTAGGGTTGAGATTTTTACTTCAACACCTTCCTTCAACATCCAACAGCTTCTTGTCCTTGTATGACCACAAAATTAATATTCAAAAGTTAGTAATTGAGTCTCAGTTATCTTACATGACCAAAAATGATGCAACTTCCTGTATGATGTCATTATGGCTTAAAGGATTTTACAAAACACTTACAGGATGGAAATTCAATTTGATCTATAAATGAATTATCATTCATGACAAAAATGAGCACCTATTCAAAGTGAAAAATGAATTAAAATTCACTTATGAAGCGAAAATAAGCTATTTCCATTGTGATGGAATTTTTGAACTAATTAATAATGAACTAACATTTCTTTTCTTCTACAGGCATAATAATAATAATCTAACTTAGAAATAGAGAAACAGTCACTAGGACTGAGTGTTGTGATTCAGATACATTCTGCTGTGCTGGCTAGACAGCATCCTTCTGGGGATAAAAAATAGTCTTTCAGAGGTTGTTTTGACCTATTGAGTAATCTGAACTATTAACCCAGTGATATTTTTTGATGATCCTGTGATTCAGCTGTTCTAATCTAAATTTACTCCGGCACTAAGCGGGACAGAGGAACTGAGATGTTTTTCTTAAATCTAAACCAATCATATTGAGACTGATGATAATGAGTAATAGATCATGCCATGCTGACTATGAAGTGTACCTGAAATCCTATAAAACCTGTTGTATTCCTTTGTTCGGAGAGAGATTCTCTGGAATGATGAGAACTCTCCCGGCCGTGATTAAAGCATATTCTGAGGCATAGACTGGAGTCTGTTTGGTTTTTAGGCTGCAGCAAACCTAAGCACTAGAGATCTTTTTCTATACTATAGTGATAGTGTTTAGTGGTGAGGAGCACTAAAGAGCTTAGTATCAGGTGATAGGCCTCCAAAACAGGCCGAGACGTCGGCCGACTCGAACAGGTACTGAAGAACGCTCAGTAGAGTATAAATTTATTGGTTTTATGGTGTCAGGGACACCCAGGTTTAACTAAGTCAGGTGCGTAGGGAAAAATCTACCACACCATCTTTAAATGTGAAATCTGAATATTTGATCAGAAATGTTCTTGCTTTTGAAAAGCTCTCAGTACAGCATCCTGCACTTACAACTGGTGTCCTAAAGATGGCAGCAAAACTCACAGTAAAAAAACTACATGCAGAAGACTCAACCTCAGACAATTAACTTCCATAGACCAATTTGGTGTTTGCAAACAGCGATGACGTTTTTTTTATGGGCGGAGCCTACCTGGTTGCAGAAAATGACAGTTGAGCAGTAACAGTCTATGGAAGCCACGAAATAAAAGAATAAAAAAAAGTTAATTTCGAGTTTATATCTCACATTTCTTACAAAGAAAAACAGAATTGTGAGATATGCTCGTTATCCTGTAACTCGTTATACTCGTTTTCTGAATTGCAATTTATCCCGCAATTCTGACTTTTTTCCCCTCAGAATTGTGAAATAAACTCACAATTGCGAGTTATAATGGCCGAACTGGGAGTCATAAACACGCAAATGCAAGAAAAAAACTCAGAATTGTGAAATAAAAATTGTATAGACTATGTTAAAAAGTTATCTATGTAAAATGTTATAGGTTTAAATATTATTTCATGCTGTAACTGCTATGTATGTATGTCCTCTGAACTGCATATGTGAATATTATGTAGACTTACTGTTTACTTCAAATTCCTGCTTTAATAGTAGACTAATCCTTGCAGGTGTCATCAGTGCAGTCTGTGAAACGTCTCCATTTAGCTTCAAAGGACGTTTTCAACGATGGTTTTCTTTAAAAATGAAGACTATATTTTTTTGCATTCCGATTCCAACATCCAGAGGCACAACAAAACGTTTTTCTCTTATTCTGTGGATTTTGCACATTTTCCTCCAATTGCTACCGCTATTTTTCTGCAACCACTATGCGCGCGCAGCTGCAAGTGACGTAATTGTGACGTCTGCTCTAAAGAGGTCTATAGGTCTTACTCAGTCATTTCTTTCATCATCCAGAAATTTTACACATAGGCTAAATAAATGAATAGTACTTTAGAAATCTGTTTAAAATGATGTTCACATCTCATGAGATGAAGCCTCAGTCATATCAGTGGTCTAATGAAAGCTTTCATTTAACATGAAGCGGGTCGCTGCAGACAACATTGAGATTACAAGACCTTGCTATTAGACACAAAAGGACTTTTCACACCGCGCTTATACGAGTGTTACGTTCCTTCCAGTCAGGGAAGCAATATTTAAGTTAACGATATTGTGATCAACAGATCAACTCTGAACATTAGAAAACAAGCTACTAAAAAGTCACAGAAAAACAGAAAAATTTTAATAGTGAGAATAAAGAAAATTACTAAGACAATTAAGCTCATAATTTATTCATGCAGCAATGCATGATGGAGGCATGGATGAATTTTGATTGGTGGCTCCCAGAATGCATTGCAACATGCTTTATGATGGGCACCACTGTTGAGATTCACAGGATGATTCTTGATGTCTGTGTGTTTAAATGAGCTGTTTTTTTGTTTTGTTTTTTAAATCAGAACTCTTAAAATAAAATTGTATTGATAAAGCTGATCTGCTGTAGAATCACAGTGCTGCTGTAATCAATAATGTAAATCTAACTCAGAGATTGGACTCTAAATTAGTTTAGTAACTCAGATCAAATAACTATTATGTAAAAACATAACCAACACCACCTAATCATCTTTTAAGTTTGTTTGTCTGATTGGCTTTAATGCAGTTAAAACTGCCCAAACAAAATTAAAATAAGTTAAGGGTCAAGAGCTCAACTAAAACAAACCCTGACCTCGATGATGGTAACTTAAAAATTGTGATTTTCTCCTTTGGTGATTCTGCTTGTTATCATCAGGTGTCTTCAATAATGCTCAATCATCACTCAATTAATCACTTATTTATCTCATTAATGCTTCAGTGGGTGGAATAAAAATATGGCAGGACTTTTACTCTTTGGACCCTGGATTACCCAACTCTGGCCGTGATTACGGGCTCAAAAACCTGCCTGGAACGTAGCATTCAACAACATAAAAGCAACCAAATGAAGTTGAAATTTCAATATCTTTAATTGTTTGCATTTCTGAAACAATATGTTGAACACATTGAAGTTGTAACCGTCCCATAAACAGACTAAACAGAGAGTTTGTTGAATAAAATTAAATAAAAACTAAATAAGAATGAATGAATAAATGTCACTGAAACTAATAAAAATTTTAGTCAAAAGGTTCTTGACATGGCAGTATTTCTGCAATGTCGACCATGTTAGGCCGTTAAGAAATACAGGTGGAAAGATATAAATGATTAAACATCATCTGGTTCATATCGGAGAAAGATTTGGTTTACTTGTACACCAAAAGTAAAGTAAATAAGCGACTTCCACTCCCCCCACGTGCTTATCCTTTTCACAGTCTGGCAGAAATGATGGGTGGTTCCAAAATATATGGTCACATGACAGTAAAAGTGTACAGCTGCTAAGATACAGGGGGTGGGTCAACTTACTCGCTGGCTCATCTTACCCCACTTTCTGTGTAAGACGAATTTATAAAAAGACGAATATAAAAAAAAAAACGCATACAAAAATGTCAGACTCAGGGGCTGTTTACACGTCAGTGTTTTCAACTAAAAACTGAAAACTTTATATGCATTTTGGCCGTTCATTTACATGACAACAGCGTTTTGGTGAAAATGCAAACTTTTGAAAAAGGCAACCCAGTCTCATTAGAAAAACGTACCTGTGGGAACGTTTTCACGAGTCGCAAAATACGTACCAGTACGTACATATCACTGCAGATTCGATGTGAAATGTCAACCCGATCTCACGGCAATTCGTACGTATTTTACGAGGTGGCTAAATCGTATGAATTCATACGACCTCACTCGTACTAATTCATACGTTTTTTGCTAAATCGTATGTATTTTACGAGTTGACAAATTCGTATGAATTCATACGAATGACCTACCCCAAACCCCGCCCCTAAACCTAACCGTCACTGGGGTTTAGACAAATCATACAAATTCGCACAAGTGAGGTCGTATGAATTTATACGAAATAACCACCTCGTAGAATAAGTACGAATTGGTCGTGAGATAGCGTTGGAAATGTCCACTGAGTGGCGCTAAAAGCGTGTAAAGTTTTTTTTTTGACGGAACAGATAAACGTGAATATGGTACGTTTTTATGACGTTGGTTTTTATACGAATCACTGCGGTTCTGATTTGAAATTTGCACTCCATTGCGTTTTAAAATAACATACCACCAACACTACACCTAAACCTACCCGATAGTGTTAACAAAAGCAAATGTGAGCATAATATTGTGCAAGGAGATGTGAAAACGAGTCTTTATTAATCCATAATCTGACCCCGTAATTGTAACTGTGTATGAAAACGATTAAAAACAATTGCCGTTTTACTGCCTCTCGTGTTCATTTCTGTTGGAAACTGCAGTGATATGCATTGGTACGTATTTTGGCGACACGCGAAAATGTTCCCACAGGTACGTCTTTCCTATGAGACCAGGTTGGAAAAAGGGTTTCAAAGTGAAAGTTTTTGAAAACGATGCCATTATCATCTCCATGTAAACTGCAAAAATGCAAACCTGTGAAAACGCTGATGACATGCTCATGCGTATTACGCGTTTAGTCTATCCACCTTATTTTCCACCACGGAAATAAGGTGTTTTCTGTAAATGTGCGAGACTTACTTTCTTGTTATTTTTAACAAGAAAGTAAGACAAATAAATACTTATAATAACACTCTGCACATATTGTTAATTATTTTCTAAGTACAAATTCAGTGAATTTTATGCCCTCTAATGTCTCACCAGTGTCAACTCCGCCCCACCTCTGGTGTGAATGTGACATCAGTTTAATCACCATGCCCTTCTTCATGGGTTCAACCAGGTAATGTATACTGGACTGTATGCATTCCTTACCAAGATCAAGTCAGTCCAGATTCAGAATGAATGACGTTCAGCTGTGCCTTCTGTTTCACACTTCGGTAAAGTTGGTTTTATATTCGCACATTCGGACATTTGTATTCAATAGCCTTGTTAATCACACTATTGGACATTCACAAGTAAATATGCTTTTAAAACAATACTTGCCTATTTTGATCGACTGTGAAAAATGTTGTAAGTTGACAATCGTTGGTTGTCAATATCATGTCGCTGCTTAAAATTCGCAAATATTAATTTATTGCACATTTATTGGAAAGTCTGAATTTATCAGAAGTCCGAATGTGCGAATATAAAACCAACTTTACCGAAGTGTATTTCACGTGCATGAACGCCATTGGCCAGTGTTACTGCTGTGATTCAATAAGACTTCAGTAGTATTTTGGAGGAAGCAATTTCCTTATCCCAATACTGAGTGAACTGAATCAAAAGGAAACATCATCTTCTGCTGAGGTCTTGAGATATTTAATGTCTTCTTTTATCTTCAGTTGATTTCATCTAAGGCTGTGGTTGATGTTTTTGTAATTATTGTGTTTCTTCTCATCTCTTCTCTTTTTTCCTGTTCTTGTTGTTCCTATTTCCTTCAGTGATTCAGCTTGTTAACAGCAGGTGTTCATCACTAATGTTCAATCATTACTTAATTACCCTTATTACCTGCAACACTGCTTTGTTTCTTGTAAACCTATGTAGTGTGGTTGAGGGTCCATTTACACTATGCAGTTTTCTACAAAAAACGTAAACGTAAAGCATTATGGCCGCTTTTGAAAATGGGTTTCAAAGTAAAAGTTTTTTTTTTTTTTAAATGCTACTGTTAATGCCTTCATGCAAACACAAACATGAATTTATGAAAACAGTGACGTCATGCACATGTGTATTATGTGTTCAGTCTATAGGCATGTACTGTTTCTTTAAAGTGACATCACCATCTACTGCCCAGGCAGCAGAATACAGCGTTTTTAGTTGTTTTTGCAGATCTGTGTGTACGGGGAACATTTTGACAATGATGTTGTCTTTATGCACAAAAATGCAAATAAAAAAACTTCAGTTTTTAGCACATCATTGTTGTGTAAACAAGCCCTCATATAAACACCCAGCACATTTCATTTCATCAACCCATGTGGGGCCTCTATGGAAACTGAACACAAAACTGGCTGGGCCGCAATTAGATTGCACAGGTGAGACTCCTTCGGGCCCCACATGGCTATGCTGGATGGGATATAATGTGATGTTAAACCATTTACAGTTTTTCTATCATTTATGGAAAGGTAACTTATAGTTACGCAATTAACATGATTTTACTGTAGCAGTTTTGCAATGTAGTGTGGAGTCCAGAGTTCGCCCAAGAGCCTCCTCCATCAGCAGAAGAGGAACTTTAAACAACTTAAAATCATCACTTCCCTTCAACATTGAACAGATTCTTGCCCTTTTATGACCATAAAATGAATATGATGTTCGTTAAGAGCTGAAGTTAGTAATTGAGTCTCAGTTATCTTACATGAGGCCATCAACCTGAAGAATCCAATAACACTGATCCTTACTGATGATTGTGCTGTTGTTTTCCCACCAAAAATGATGCAACTTCCAGTATGATGTCATTATGGCTTCTGTTAAAAGCATTTTACAGAACATTTACGGGATGGAAAGTAAATTATAAGTTAAATATCAAACGATATTCTCAAGAAAACATGCTTTGTTCCAAATGTTTTGATGCAGTAAGTTTGATAAAATCATAAGTTTTATTTTAGACATCAGTGTAGCACCTGAGGACATGACAAAAATGAAAGAAAAAATAATTAAAATTCACTTATGAAATGAAAAGAAGCTACTTACATCTCTAAAATGTGAAATTTTAATGTTTGATCAAAAATTGCTTCTTGCTTTTGAACAGCTCTCAGTACGCCAGCCTGCACTTACAACTGGTGTCCAGAAGATGGCAGCAAAACCCACAGTAACAAAACTGTAAAAAGAACTCAGTCATTTCTTTCATCATCCAGAAATGTTACACATAAATGAAAAACATTAAATCTCTGAAGATTTGATCAAACAACTCCACAGACAGCATTACCAGATCCACGTATTACTTATCTCTGTCACACGTCTATAAGAAGCTCTTACTGAGAATTAACAGAGGTTTAAATGTTGATGTTTGGTTGAAAATGTTTAGTTTGAAGTCAACATTATGGTATTCTGTGTTTTCTTTAGTTGGGCTCTTCACCCTTGACTTTTGTTAAGTAATTTTTTTTCAGCAATTGCAAGTGTTTTCAGAAAACATTTCTGCATTGATAAAACAGACCAACATGGCTGTTTTAACAGTCAAATGACTGCATTAAAGTGGTTTTAACAACTACTTGTTTTGTAGTTTTGCTTGCTTTTGGAATTGAAGCATTTTTTGAGAAAAAAGTAATAAAGTCAATAGATTTGAATAACATCATTCGTAACTGAAGTGATTTGTGTAAGATTCTGCAAAACTATTTGAAAATTGAAACACTGAGACGCACTTAGATATAAACACTCATCATGCAATGAAATTATGCAGCGCCTCTCACAATGTCTCCATGGTTGCAAGGCACGCTCCCTGTGCAAACGGGGTCACAGCCGCTGCGTAATATCAAAGTTCCTTGATTATTACGCCGGAATGAAAGTATAGTTCCTAGCCATATCGGCCTAGAAAATCACAACTTTTCATTTTCCATCAGTCTTAGTACATGATGTAACTACAGAAGAGTCAAGTTTTAAATAGGGAAAATATCAAAACTCTTTGGTCATTTTTGAGCGAGATGCTAACGGTCTAATCAGATTCAATGAACTATGCTAAGCTATGCTAAAAGTGGTACCGCCAGACCGGAGATCGGCTGAATGCATTCGAAAACAGTAAAACTCAACTATTTAACTCTAGGGAAGTTGGAAAATGAGCCTATTTTCATATAACACTTTAGAAATCTGTTTGAAATAATGTTCACATGAAATGATTCAGACTCATATTAGAGGTCTAATGAAAGCTTTTATTTCACATGAAGCGGGTCGCTGCAGACAACATTGAGATCACATGACCAGATTAATACCCTTGCTATTAGACACAAAAGGGCTTTTCATACTGCACTTAACCCTGAGTTATATTGTTCTAACCTGCTTTTAACCCTGGGTAAAATAACGTTTCAAAGCACTTTAGATTAGATTCCAAAGCTCACTATTAACTAATGGTTAATTAATACTTTTGCCTCAATAAACTCCTAATTACTGCTTATTAATAGTGAGTGGGTAGTTGTTGAGTTCAGGTATTGGTAGGAATAAGGGATGTAGAGTATGGTCATGCAGAATAAGGCATTAATATGTCCTTTATAAGTACTAATAAACAGGCAAAATCCCAGTAACATGCATAATAAGCAACTAGCTCAGACTGAGAACTGGACCCCAAACTAAAGTGTTACCGCAGCACTTCTTAGCGTCACTCTTTACCCAGGTTATGAAGCCCTGCTCAGGAGGATTAGCATCGCTTTTTTGGTGTTTTCAGTGAGAAACAAAGTTGTATTAGGGCAGTTCACACAGAATGCATGATCCACTTCTCTAATCTTCCACTGTTTTTAAGCGCTAAAAGGACATCTTTAACTAATGCGCTGGCGTCTTTTGCAGCGTTTCAAATTATGCATTTCTATTGCAACACTATCAAGCAGCAGTCAGGTGGTACAAGCTGTAATTTTTCAATGGGATTTTATAACTAAAATAAATTGATCCTAAATTACACACCCATCCTGAAAACTCAAATTCTCAAACTCGTCTTCCGGGTTCTGATGTCATCCCTGCGCTCACTCTATTGTTAACCCAGAGTAAATTATGAGCAGTGTGAAACATGAAGCAAATTAACCCAGGATTCCATTTACTCAGGGTTTAGAATGACCCAGGGTTAACGAGTTCAAGTGTGAAAAGCCCTATAGTTACAGAAAGCAGAAACTCATCATGACAGGTCAGAGCTGATATGAAAGAAAGCAGAAGCATTGGTGCACTAATATCTCCTGGTAAATCATCTTTGTAGATCTCACAGCGTAATGGCTGGAGGATTGCCAGCATTTGGTTTTATATTCTGTATTTTCTCTTTCACACTCTCATACTCTTTCTGCCACTCTTCTTCAGACAGAGATGAAGGACTGATCTCCAGAAACTTGTAGGCTTGATTCGTCTGAATGCTGAAGATTTTGTTGGCCTTCATGCAGTTAATGCCAAACTTTGTCCATTCCTGCTCAAATTAAATTAAACATCAGAGGTTTGAACAACAGCAGAACTTCAGAAACATCATCAACATCATCATCTTTTACCTCTTTAGCTGCGGTGATGGACTCCACGAACTGCTCCTTCAGATCTTCAAGATCTTCAATCCAAATCTCCCCAGCAAAGGTCCTTTTCTTCAGAGTGTCCAGCAAAGATCCCACGTTCTCCCAAAATTTCTGAAGCTGAATCAGGATTTGTTGGATTCGGGACAGACACTTCTGGACATCATCGAGGTGTATGACACTGGGCAACTGACCTGTGATGTCAAATACAGAAGTAAACAGATGAGCAAACCTAAAATACACATGAGGTTTAAATATTAACAAGAAAACACAGCAGCATCTCACCATTTTCAATTTTTAATTTGGCCAGATTCAGCTGGTTGTCCATCAACTTGTTCTGGATGTCCCACTCTTGTTCTTTCAGACGTTGCTTTGCTCCGGTGAGCTCAGATAAACCAGCACAAAGAGATTTGACCATAGATTCCTGTGAAGTAGCCGTCACCATTTTGGAAATGTAACCAATAACACTTTCCACAAATGGCACCATCATTGCAAATATAGCAACACTTGATCCCATCATGGGCGTCACACCAGGCATCTGTATCATCTGTTCTTCCTTGGTGTCGGTGATGCTGCTGATGAATTTATGTATCTCTGCGTTTTTCACCTCAACCTTTTTCTCATAGCCTTCTATCTCTTTACTGATTTTACCAAGGTTTTCTTCCAGAGCATCAATAATCTTCTGAAGTTCCTTCATCTCACTGGTTTGCTCCTGCTGCTTCTTCTCGGTCTCCTCCTTTTCAGTGATGATGTCACTGGTAGTTGCGGCTACATCACTGTTATGTTTCTCATACCTGGATGTGCATGAGATATTTCAAAATATTTAATTTTAATAATCAGTTATTTTTATTGTACATTACGCAACTATTTCATTTGGAATTTTCCTCATTCATATTCTTACCTCTTCACAATTTCTTTAACATCCGTTATGATGTCACCGATCCATTCTTTGGCTTTTTCTAGGAATTTCAGGGCTAATTGTGGTTTGTTTTTCTCTACAGCCACCTCCAGACTGGGCAGGAGAGATGTGACAAGGTTATCGCTGGTTCCTGCACACTGTAAAGACAGAAATAAGAGAGAAGAAGGGATCATGGTTCACTGTTTGTATCATGAACCATGAAGTTGTTGGAAAATGAACATGGATGAACACCTTCACCAGAAGAGCCTCAGAGGATCCAAACAGCATTTGTGTTTCAACAGCTCTCTCTCTGAGCAGACGCTCCAGCTTTGGGAAGTTTCCCAAACACAGGTAAGAGAGATGATAGAGGAGAGCCGTTCGCTCCGCAGACGGGAGAAGCTCCTGGATGAACTCTGGACTGCTTGTGGAGTCACTGGAAACAAGCTCTGTGATACAAACCAAACATTGTTAGTGCTTTGGTTATTATTTAGGTCAGCAACACTAAACAAGTAAAAATAGTTTTTTGGCATTTACACAGTAAAATCCCCAAATTTACATCACTTCTGCTTAGACATATGGTCTCTCTCTAAACAGTGTTTAAATAACACTGAAGCAGAGTTAAAGAGGAGTATCACACACTGTTTTATCAAATAAATGTTAAATATGCCAGTGTTAAATATGTCAGTATGATGAGACAAAAACATTAACAGTGTCGCTTTTACTCGCTCATGTTCAGCACTTGCAATGAAAACATCATTTGAAAACTGTTATTTCAAGCAAAAGTTCAGAGTCTGAAATAGAAACTCTCACCTTTGTCATCAGCCATGATTTTACACTGAAGTCTCCAAGAGTAAAGTCTCTAGAGGCACAAAAGAAACACAAAGAGTGACAGTTAATCAATGAGAGAAGATGCTTATGGCATCAGGCAGTAGAAGATGGACAGATCACATGATGAAGATGTGTCATGTGTCACAGCACACGCACACCACAAGCGTTCAGGGGCATTTATGATCATCTTCCTTCAGAATTTATCCAAACATTTAGAAAAGAGCTGCAGATGACACAGTTATTTTAGAACATTATGCTCAACTTGACAAATTTAATGTTGTTTGAACTTATAAAGTTTAGTTGGATTAACTTTATGAAAGTAAGGTAAACTTACTTTTTTAAGTTTTCAGTACAAATGTTCCCTGTAAAATTAGTTTTTTGTTCTCTCAACTTTTTGAGGTGCTAATTTCCACTGACTTAAGTTGTATTTACTTCAAATATTAATTATTTCAACTTGACAAATGTAGTTATTTAAACTTACAGTTCAATAGTTTTCAGTACCAAAGTTTGTTCATGTAACCTGATTTGGCTTATTTTATTAATTTAATTGATCTGAATTCAGCCTCTGAAACATCAACACGATCATGCAAATCAAATCAATTAAATCTCTCGAGATCTGAGCAGAGGATGATTAAACAACTTCAAAAACAGCTTTACCATCTTCACTTACAGACCAGTTGTTTCTTTTACAAAATACTGCTGCCCACATGGAAATGTATTACTATTAAAAAGTATTATCCGGACCTCTGCTGCAGGAAATTACAAATTACTTTTTAAAGCATTTTGTAATCTGTAGTGGAATACACTTTAAAAGTAACCTAGCCCTGTTCACATGCTGATGTGGTTATTCTAAACATATCTCTTTGTGTGGAATTAGCATTTTTAGCACGTCTGCCGTCGCATTGCACCAATGCAGCATCCATTAGCTGATTAGAGTTCTGCCATGTGGCAGATTGATAGAAGATTCTGAATCTCTGATGCAGAGTTTCAGAAAATAATATGAAAAGTGATTCAAACAGCCCAAAAAATGTACCCTGGTAAAAAAGTTATATATTTACATTCATGCTAATATATAACACTGTTTTTCTGTAAAATGTTTAATGAAAATTTCTGAAAAAATTTGGATATTTTATTTGAATTATATTATTTTTGTTTGACAGCCGTTTTTGCCAGTCATTTCACGTTTTTTTTTTTTTTTTTTTTTTTTACAGTGTCGTTTTCTCACTGTGTATTTAGTAAATCCTGACATAATTTTTTTTTTTAACACCAAAAAGTGTTTGCACTAAAATTACTTTGATGTAGATCAGTGATTTCTTTGTTTGGGTTCTTGACCCTTGACTTTTTAACACTTTGATTTCACATTACCACCACTGTGAAACTACAGCACAAGATCAAACAGTGCCTAGCAATCAGAAAAGAAAGATCTTTAAATTCATAATTTACAAAAAAGGTTTCATTTATGAAAAGAAAAAAAAAAGTCACACACACAGACATCAAGAACCAGTGTACGAATCTCAACAACGGTGACAAGCAACAAAAAAAGATAAATTCTTGATGTCTGTGTGTTTCTGAATAACATAGAACTTCAAAATGCTTTGAACACAAACTGTTTTCAAAATCCTTCATATTTTCTGGTTGTCACTGATGGATCTCATTAAGCAGAATCACTGAATTACCATAATTAAACATTTAAAACATCACCCATATAGTTATAGATTAGACTATCAATGAAATCAGTGAACCAGACCCATAGATGATGATTGTGAGCACACCCAACATCATCTAAACACATTTTCTTTTCAGTTCAGTTTTTTTTTTTCACCACAACAAATGTAGCTATTAAAGAAAAAATATTGTTCAGAAGCCAAGGGTCAAGAGACCAACTAAAGCAAACACTTATCTCCATTGTGGTAATGTCAAACAAATCAATATCTCATCAACATCTAAACATCTGTTACTTTTTATAAAGAACATCTGTAGTATTCAATTCAATCTGGTTAGTATCTTTTGACCACTGAACTTGTACATTTGGTTTTCTGTTATGCTTTTAATAATCATAAACAAGTAGTGTTTTCACTTGTTTCTTTCATCCCACTCCAGTGACTTAATGCAGTTAAAACTGCCCAAACAAAATCTAACATTAAAAAGGCAAGGGTCAAGAGCTCAACTAAAACAAACCCTGACCTTTGGTGATTCTGCTTGTTATCATCAGGTGTCTTCAATAATGCTCAATCATCACTCAATTAATCACTTATTTATCTCATTAATGCTTCAGTGGGTGGAATAAAAATATGGCAGGACTTTTACTCTTTGACCCCTGGATTACCCACCTCTGACCAGCAGTTAATTTCATACATCAAAACAGTTATGAAACTCTCTCTCTACATTATCTATCTACTCTCTCTATCTACATTAATCCGGACACATTTGAAAACTTTGTTTTAATTTTGAGATGTTCTTAGACCACATTATTGTTCCAGCATTTTCCAAAAGTTTCTCTTTCACACTGAGATGTCGGAAGACTCTTAAATCATCTTCCTGCACATGCTGTTAAACGTAAGAAATGATCATGTTTTCTCAGGACTCAGTGTGAAAGGAAGGCCAAAACATAAAGAGAAATATGCAACGGTATCTGGGTTAATGTAGACGTGGCATTCACTCTTGCAAATTCCCTCCACAAACACGCTTTGTGTCCTTTTCCACTATTCTGATATTTTTACTGTTTATTAAAAGAGTTCTATAGTAGAATCTGTTTCATTACTCATGTTGTTTGTTTGACAGATGCCTTTTCAAGATAAACCGCAAGGGATTGAAAGCAGATGACGGTCAGTCCACAGCATGTGTCAAACTCCGCTCCTGGGGGACCACTGTCCTGCAAAGTGCTCCAACCCGCTCCAGAACACCGGCCTTGGAAGTTTCTAGCAATCCTAAAGACATTGTTTAGCTGGTTCAGGTGTGTTTAATTAGTTTCTGTATAGGGCTACTTTCCTGCAGAGTTTAGCTCCATCCCTGAGTTTGACTCCCTTATTCAAAAGATTCTTACACTCTGAACTGAAACTGCAGACTATGACTAGAAGACATACATGGAGAACATTCTTCAATCTCCCTCCATTCACTTGCACAGAAATTTGCATCAGTGTCACATGGACTATTTCCTGCTTTGTTTAATTGTTTGTTTTTTAATGACTCCTTGTAATTCATCTGTCGACCAGTGGTCAGGCTTTGAAGGCAGACTATTTAATTATTATTCCACTGTAACTTTTTTTTCTTTGTTGTATCTGTATATTAAGTATACTGCTGTAATTGAAACCATTACTAGTTTTAAAACTGTTTTTGGCTTTTTATAAAATAAACTAATAACAAACATTCTTATGCAGTTAAGACTGATTATTTGTATATAGCATTTAACCTTATTTATAGGGAATTTGATTGCTTTAAATGTCCTTCATTAAACATTAAAAAGCTAAAGAAAATACAGAAGATTTTATGTAAAATTATGGTTATAAGCTATTTAATTTTTAATAAAATACAGTTTGTAACCATAATTCTACATAAAATCTTCTGTATTATCTTTAGCTTTTTAATGTAAAATTATGGTTATAAACCATTTAATTTTGAATAAAATACAGTTTATAACCATAATTTTACATAAAATCTTCTGTATTTTCTTTACCTTTTTAATGTAAAATTATGGTTATAAACTGTATTTTATTAAAATAAGGGGCGCCAGAAAAATACCATAAAATCACGGAAAATAGCCGTTATTTTAAGACATTTAATAAGACAGTTATTTTCTGTTAATTTAAGGTATTTTTTTGGCGCCCCTGCTGCCAGAAAATTACCGTCTTTTTACGGGATTTTATTTTTTTTATTTATTTTTTTATTTTTATTTTTAATAAAATAGTTTATAACCATAATTTTACATAAAATCTATTGTATTTTCTTTAGCTTTTTAATTTAAAATTATGGTTATAAACTGTATTTTATTAAAAATTAAATGTAAAAAAATCCCGTAAAACGGTCATTTTCTGGCAGCAGGGGTAATTTTCTCAACAAAGGATAATTAAACAACTCCACAAACAGCCATAGGCGTAATGCGCGGGTGGGACATTTCCCTACCACTTTTTGAAAGGGTCGATATTGTCCCGACCACTTTTTGAAATCTCTCGCGGCACGGATATGTCATACAAAAGAAACAGCTCTAGTTGATTATCAATTTGAGGTAATAATAGGCGATCTGGCGCTAGAATGTGTCGTTTTTGAAATCATGTTGAGTGCTCGTTGTCGCTGCTATCAGAGGCGCTCCAGTGTTCTCTTGGCGCTCGTGCCACACTGCGCAGTGTTCACACGGACGAGCGCTTCAATCTATCGCTCTGTTGCAGAGACTCTCTATTTGTTAGATTGAAATCACAAAACAAAATACACATAAACGTATCCCTGCTCTTGATATACGTTGGATGAACATGTTTGGTTTTAATGAGAGAAAAAAAAATTATACATGGTTGGGAACCCAGAACCCAGAACCTCTTACACGCTAAACGATAACACTGTCACGAGTCTATCAGGACAACCTGGTAACAACTGCGGATCCTCGTATTTATTAACTAATGTACATACTCTCGGTACTAATGGCATATTGTATTATAGCAGATGTAAGGAAGTAACTATCATATTAATTTACGCCACTGCAAACAGCATCCCCAGCTTCACTTATTACTACACTGTAAAAAAGTCAGTAAAATATACAGCAAAACACCGTCAAATTCCAACGGTAATGGAGCGTAAAAAAACAAAAACTTCCTTTTACTGTATTAAATAGATTGAATAACCGTTAATTGTGAGACTGGATAAAACTTTGTTTTTTACTGTAATAAAATGTTGAAATTATAAATATTTTCTGTGAAAACAAATAAATATGCATACATTTTACAATTAAATATTGTAATGTTGAAAATGTCTAAAAACCTTAGATTTTATGGTATTATTTGAGTAAAACTACATCTTTTGGGGTTGTGCACATTGGAATTCACAGTATAAATCTGTAGATTTTTAATCTGTAAAAGACAATACGGTATACTGGTTTTGTAACCCTAAATTTTACAGTAGACAACGTATTTTTTTTACCGAAATCATGGTAGAAAAAAACTAATATATTTGTCAATTATACAGGTCCACTATTTGGACGTCCAACCATGACCCAACTTGGACGTCATCTTGACGTTCAACATTTGACCTTTGAACGGGGTAATTTTTTTGGACGTCATTTGGACGTCAATAACAGATGCAGGAAATTGACATGATTAATATGTAATATTTGTTTTATAGGGCCTATCAACATGATTAATACACGAAGAGCTCAGATGCAAAAGCCTCTAAGTGCCACCTGAAATTTTCTTCTAGAATTATTATTAAATTAATTTTTATCAAGCTTGTATATTTAAGTTCAATAATTTCACTTAAATGGCAATGCAAATTACCTATTAATTGTCATTTAAGTGAAAGTACTTAACTATACCACAGCAAAATCCCCAGTGTTAAATTAACACCCAAAGTGAACATATGAGTTCATCTTTCCGGGTGTTAAAAAGTAACACTGAAGCAGTGTTAAAGTTAATAAGATAATTGATTGATGATTGAGTGATGATTGACAATTAGTGGAGACACCTGATGATAATAAGCAGAATCACTGAAGAAACAACAAGAGAAAAAGAGAGAGACACAACAACTACAACTGACTTCCAGCCATTAAACATTATTACACTTATTATTAACCAGTTTGATTTGATTTCTGTCACACATCAACAAAAGTTCTTACTGAGAATGAACAGATGTTTAGATGTTAATGTTTGAATGAAAGTTTAGTTTGAAGTCACCATGATGGTGAAAAGCCTTTCCTTTAGCTGGGCTCTTGACTCTATTTATTAACATTAATTTATCTCTGGCTGCTCCAACTTTGGGGATTTTGCTTTATAAAAATGATCATTCTAGAAGAAATTCAGATGGCGCTTAGAGGCTTTTGCATCTGAACTCTTCACATACAGATTATTTAGAAACAAACACGATTTATTATGTGAATGCCTATTTATTATTTCAGGCCATGTTTTTTTTTTGTTTTTTTTAGTGTGTTTTCAAATGGTATGTCAAATTTTCTCATTGTTTATCAGTAATATTCACTACCTTGGTTATATATGAGCATCTTTAGATTTTTCTATATTTAGCGGTTGCAAATGTAAAATGTACAGTAAAGTATTTATGTTCCTCATATTGTACTGTATTTTTAGCGGTAAAATGCGGTAAAATGTGGTTGCCAGGAATTTACCGTAAAATGTATCTGGTCAAAATAAAATGCTGTAATTTGTTATACAATTTCATTGTGTTTTTTTACTGTCAAAGGTTTTAATAAGGTTTAACATATTTCTGTTATTTTTACAGTTATTTACCATAATAGGGTCTATCCTACACTGTAAAAAATGACAGTGATTTTAACAGTAATAGACTGTAAAAATGCTGTGGTGAAAAACTATTAATTGGTTTACAGAAAGTTTCCGTACTATATACGGTGAATAACTGTGATAAATCTAATGGTACATTTAATGTAATTTTATGGTAAAATACCATTAAATTCACAGTTTACCGTAAATTTGACAGGTTTTTTTTTACAGTGTAACCAGATTGACTTTATTTATGTTAGACATCAACAAAGGTTGTTATTGAGAATTAACAGAGGTTTAACTCTAATGTGTTTCATTTTAAGTCACCATAATGGTGAATAGTTGTTCCATTAGTTAGGCTCTTAACTCCTCTTATATTTCTTCTTTTCTGGCTGCTGTGAAAGTGTTTTTGTTAAACACATTTGCAGTAGTAAACAAAGCTTAAACAAAATCTCTCTGATGATGGATATTTGTTGATTGTTTTGTGTTCATTATGAAATGGACTGGTGTCATTTGAATCAAACAACTGTGTTGTGATATATTCATACATTTACATTATAAACTCTGCGTTACTTCAGCATGAGTTCTTTACAATAAAAAAATCCCGTAAAAAGACGGCAATTTTCTGGCAGCAGGGGCACCAGAAAAATACCGTAAACAAATGTCTTATTAAATGTCTTAAAATAACAGTTATTTTCCGTTATTTTATGGTATTTTTCTGGCGCCCATGCTGCCAGAAAATTACCGTCTTTACAGTTCATCTATGTTTTTTTTTCTGACAGTATTTTTCTGTTTTAAAACGGACATTTTCTGGCGCCCCTGCTGCCAGAAATGTACCGTTTTTTAACGGGATTTGTGAAGAGAGGGGGTTCATTGTAGTTTTGTAGTATTTAAATGTAAAGTATGTTAGTA
The DNA here is from genome assembly GCA_036281575.1 of Ancherythroculter nigrocauda. Taxonomy (NCBI): domain Eukaryota; kingdom Metazoa; phylum Chordata; class Actinopteri; order Cypriniformes; family Xenocyprididae; genus Ancherythroculter; species Ancherythroculter nigrocauda. The sequence goes on along the minus strand of VTFQ01000024.1, from coordinate 32,270,584 downwards.
TGTTGTTGTATTTTTTACGTCCTTCAATTAACACTCAACTATGTAATAACACATCCCCAATAAAAGCTGATCAATAAACAGCCCTTACCCGCTGAATGTCCTCGGGTAGATGATAAAACCAGTTGATCAGTAATGCCTAAGGAAGGTCCAGCCACACTTCAGTTTGGATTCGATACTTGGAGCTCGTAAGGAATTAATATATATATATATATATATTTGTATATATATCTTATATACGATATATATTTATATTCAGGTTTCAGTTAATAGATTTATATAAAAATAATTCACTCTGAGACTTGTTTAAAAGAGTTTACCAATTACCAATTATACTGGTATCTTTTAATGACAAAGTTCAGAATAAAAAATCTTCATACAAAACAGAGGAAAGGAGTCTTCACCAAACGGCAAACTTCTGATACAGGTTTTACACTTTATAATCATCAGAAAGAGGAGGACCTTAATCGTCTCCTTATTTGGTACGAGAAAAGAAAACATACATTGTAAAAGGAAAAGGAAAAAACTAGGCTATAGTCTAGATGTTGGTCTGATGTTAACCTTTAAAATCCTATACTAAGCATAAGCAAGAAGGTATAGATAACACATTTCTTCTGCATTCAACCGTTAGTGGTTTTCACACCTTCTCAATCTTCAAAGCATGGCATACATACTGGTTGCAATAGGTGCAACGCATAGCATAGCAAAAGCGAGTAACCCCTATTTTACTAAACTAGTAACCTCTTTCAACATAAGCATGGCCCCAATTTCCAAAACCACAACAGGAAAACATTTGTTCATTCAGTTAGACACAGCAGAATTTGCAGGCGCATTGCTAATTGTAAGCGTTGCAAGTCCTCAAGTTAGATCAGCATGAAAATTATTCAAAGCAAAAGATTTTTTAATCAACGAAATCAATTTCACATTAATTCTCTGTTGTTTTCTAAGCAACCTAATTATTTCCTTGGCTGTAGGGTTGATAGGATGTGGTCCAAGGGTAGCTCTTCGTTTGCGTCTTTTTCTCCATCTTCTTGAAGAGCTTGGCCTGTTGTCGTTGGATCCCTTGTTGAATCAAAGCATTCATATCAATTCTAAGTTCAGTTGGTCTGCATAGAGGTCTGTCAGCAGAACACACTTTACTCGGATTTGGGATATCAGGATTTTGATCCCGATAGGCTGAATATGAATCAACAATGTATATATTATACACTTTGTATATGCACTTTTAAATTAGATTTTTCTTTAAGGTCCATGCAACCAGACAGTAACCCTGCCTAATTATGCACAAAATTATGCACATTTACATCCACTACTTAGATCCATACCCACAAAGCAAAAGGACTCCGTGGCGGATCCACCGTGGAGGTATCGCGCAGAGGTGGAAAGCCCAGGGCTCAAAAAGTAAAAGTCCTGCCATATTTTTTTTTCCACCCACTGAAGCGGTGTTAAAGTTAATGAGATAATTAAGTAATTAATTGAGTGATGATGATTGAGCATTATTGAAGACACCTGATGATAACAAGCAGAATCACCAAAGGAGAAAATCACAATTTTTAAGACACCATCATCGAGGTCAGGGTTTGTTTTAGTTGAGCTCTTGACCCTTGACTTTTTAATATTAAAATTTATTTGGGCAGTTTTAACTGCATTAAAACCAACCAGACAAGCAAAGCTAAAAGATGATCAGGTGTTGTTGGTTATGTTTCACATAATCATTATTTGATCTGAACTCATTTAGAGCCCAATCTCTGAGTTAGATTTACATTATTGATTACAGCAGCACTGTGACTCTACAGCAGAAGTTCCAGTTTTTTTTTTTTTTCAAAATAATTCAATCATCAAAAGTTGTTCTTAGAAAAAAAATAAAAGGCTTTCATTTAGACACAGACATCAAGAATCAGTCTGTGAATCTCAACAATGGTGAGAATAATAAAGCATGTTGCAGTGCATTCTGGGTGCCACCAATCAAAACTCATCCACGCCTCCCATCATGCATTGCTGCATGAATAAATTATGAGCTGAATTGTCTTAGTAATTTCTTTATTCTCACTATTTAAATTTTGCTGTTTTTCTGTGACTTTTTAGTAACTTGTTTTCTAATGTTCAGAGTTGATCTGTTGATCAGAATATGTTGCTTGTCACCGTCTTTGAGATTCACAGGCTGATACTTGATGTTTGTGTGTGCCTAAAAAAGGATTTTTTTTTTGATCAGAACAACTTTTAAGAAATCCTTCATATTTTATTGGTAAAACTGATCTTCTGTATAATCACAGTGCTGCTGTAATCAATAATGTAATCTAACTCAGAGATTGGACTCTAAATGAGTTCAGTGATTCAGATCCAGAGGTGGAGATTCCAGGGGTCAGAAAGTAAAAGTCCTGCCATATTTTTATTCCACCCACTGAAGCATTAATGAGATAAATAAGTGATTAATTGAGTGATGATTGACCATTATTGAAGACACCTGATGATAACAAGCAGAATCACCAAAGGAGAAAATCACAATTTTTAAGTTACCATCATCGAGGTCAGGGTTTGTTTTAGTTGAGCTCTTGACCCTTGACTTTTTAGTATTAGATTTCGTTTGGGCAGTTTTAACTGCATTAAAACCAACCAGACAAGCAAAGTTAAAAGATGATCAGGTGTTGGTTATGTTTTCTCAAAATCATTATTTGATCTGAATCACTGAACTCATTTAGAGCCCAATCTCTGAGTTAGATTTACATTATTGATTACAGCAGCACTGTGATTCTGCAGAAAATCAGCTTATATAATACAGAGTTTTTTTTTTTTTTTTTTAAAAAGTTGTCCTTATCACAAAAAAAAGAAAAAAAAAATTCTGTTAGGCACACACAAACATCAAGTATCAGCCTGTGAATCTCAACAACGGTGACAAGCAACATATTCTGATCAACAGATCAACTCTGAACATTAGTAAACAAGCTACTAAAAAGTCACAGAAAAACAGCAACATTTTAATAGTGAGAATAAATGAAATTACTAAGACAATTAAGCTCATAATTTATTCATGCAGCAATGCATGATGGGAGCCATGGATGAATTTTGATTGGTGGCTCCCAGAATGCACTGCAACATGCTTTATGATGGTCACCACTGTTGAGATTCACAGGATGATTCTTGATGTCTGTGTGTTTAAATGAGCTCTGCTTTTTTTTTTAAAATCAGAACTCTTAAAAAAAAAAAAAATGTATTGTAAAAGCTGATCTTGTGCTGTAGAATCACAGTGCTGCCGTAATCAATAATGTAAATCTAACTCAGAGATTGGGCTCTAAATGAGCTCAGTGATTCAGATCAAATAATGATTATGTAAAAACATAACCAACAACACCTGATCATCTTTTAACTTTGCTTGTCTGGTTGGTTTTAATGCAGTTAAAACTGCCCAAACAAAATCTAATATTAAAAAGTCAAGGATCAAGAGCTCAACTAAAACAAACCCTGACCTCGATGATGGTAACTTAAAAATTGTGATTTTCTCCTTTGGTGATTCTGCTTGTTATCATCAGGTGTCTTCAATAATGCTCAATCATCACTCAATTAATCACTTATTTATCTCATTAATGCTTCAGTGGGTGGAATAAAAATATGGCAGGACTTTTACTTTTTGACCCCTGGAATCTCCACCTCTGTTCAGATCAAATAATGATTATGTGAAAACATAACCAACAACACCTGATCATCTTTTCTCTTTGCTTGTCTGGCTGTTATAACTCAGTTACAGCAGCCCAAACAAATTCCAATATTAAAAAGTGAATGGTCAAGAGCCCACCTAAAACAAACCCTGATCTCTGTGATGGTGTCTTAAAAATTGTGATTTTCTCCTTTGGTGATTCTGCTTGTTATCATCAGGTGTCTTCAATAATGCTCAATCATCACTCAATTAATCACTTATTTATCTCATTAACTTTAACAGCGCTTCAGCGGGTGAAAAAAAAAAAATATATAGCAGGACTTTTACTTTTTGAGCCCTGGACTATACACCTCTGCCGCGAACGGACCCGTATCGGAGTCCACTTGCTCGCAGTGACGGATCTGTAACGAAGGCGGATCACGGACCCGCCTTGGCTCCGCGCTGCATCCGCTCCGCATCCGCGATTAAAACCTTACCTCCGCGGCGGGTCCGTTTGGGTCCCGCAAATTGATACAACCATTACAGTAAAGGCGCGTGCGCGTCCGCGGATCCGACATGGGTCCGCACAGGATCCGCTGATTGACAGTAGAATTTATGGCGTCGTCCGGATGCGGACCTGATCCTCTGGGCGGCGCCAAAACGGATGTGACAGTCACGCGGATTTGGCGACTTGAATGCGGATCCGCCTAGGAGTCTCCTGCTGTGTGGGCAGTGATTCTATTTGAATCTGCAGTGAGCATGGTTAATGATCAGTTATTGCCTGTGTATTTAGTCCCTGTCTTTTTGTTAAAATAAATAAATAAATCTGTGCCAGGCACCACTATAATTAACCCTCATGGCAAGCACATTTCTTTCCCGCAGAGATTCAATTCAATTCAATTCACATTTATTTGTATAGCGCTTTTCACGATATCATTTCAAAGCAGCTTTACAGAGAACGCATGTCAACATTACAATTTAAAGAATGCAGTTAGCAAATAATGTAATAATTTAGGCAATTCATTTACAATCACTTTTAACAGTAACTGAACGTAGAAGCAATGAGCTCCTGGAAAAATGAATTGAAAAGCAAATGGAGAATAATTAGCGTAGCTGCTGTTCATAACATTAAGATACGTGCAGTTGATCTGACATGAAATGCATTATGTGAACGCTTGGCTAAAGAGATGCGTCTTTAATCTAGATTTAAACTGGGTGAGCGAGTCTGAGCCCCGAACATTATCAGGAAGGCTATTCCAGAGTTTTGGAGCCAAATGTGAAAACGCTCTCCCTCCTTTAGTGGACTTAGATATCCTAGGTACAACCAGAAGTCCAGAGTTTTGTGATCTTAAAGAGCGTGAAGGATTGTAGGGCGATAGAAGATCGATTAAGTACACAGGAGCTAAACCATTTAGAGCCTTATAGGTCATTAGCAATACTTTATAATCGATACGGAACTTAATGGGTAACCAGTGTAGAGATGATAAGATTGGTGTTATATGATCATATTTTCTTGACCTGGTAAGAACTCTAGCAGCTGCATTTTGTACTAATTGTAGCTTGTTTATTGAGGAAGCAGGACAACCAGCTAATAATGCATTACAGTAATCTAGTCGAGACGTCATGAAAGCATGAACTAACTTTTCTGCATCAGAAATAGATAACATATTCCGTATTTTAGCAATGTTTCTGAGGTGGAAGAAGGCTGTTTTTATAAGATATGAAATATGATTTTCAAAGGACAAGTTGCTGTCTAATATAACACCCAGGTCTTTAACTGTCGAGGATGGAGTAACAGTACATCCTTCTAAATGCAGATTGTAGTCTGAGAGATTCAGTGTACTGGTTTTTGGCCCAATAATTAATACTTCAGTCTTATCTGAATTTAATAGAAGAAAATTACTAGTCATCCAATGTTTTACTTCTTTAATACATTCTGTCAGATTGGATAATTTAGAGATTTCATCTGGTCGTGTTGAAATATATAACTGAGTATCATCGGCATAGCAGTGGAAACTAATCCCATGTTTTCTTATAATATTGCCGAGTGGCAGCATGTATATTGAAAATAGCAGAGGGCCTAATACTGATCCTTGCGGCACTCCATAGTTTACTATCGTTATCTTAGATTTTTCCCCGTTTATATAAACAAAATTGTGACGTCTGATAGGTATGACTTAAACCACCGTAATGCCTGTCCCTTGTTTGACAGATGCCTTTTCAACCCCAAGGGATCAAAAGCTGAGAAGAAACTTCAAGAAAGCAGATGACGGTCAGTCCACAGCATGTGTCAAACTCCGCTCCTGGGGGACCACTGTCCTGCAAAGTGCTCCAACCCGCTCCAGAACACCGGCCTTGGAAGTTTCTAGCAATCCTAAAGACATTGTTTAGCTGGTTCAGGTGTGTTTAATTAGTTTCTGTATAGGGCTACTTTCCTGCAGAGTTTAGCTCCATCCCTGAGTTTGACTCCCTTATTCAAAAGATTCTTACACTCTGAACTGAAACTGCAGACTATGACTAGAAGACATACATGGAGAACATTCTTCAATCTCCCTCCATTCACTTGCACAGAAATTTGCATCAGTGTCACATGGACTATTTCCTGCTTTGTTTAATTGTTTGTTTTTTAATGACTCCTTGTAATTCATCTGTCGACCAGTGGTCAGGCTTTGAAGGCAGACTATTTAATTATTATTCCACTGTAACTTTTTTTTCTTTGTTGTATCTGTATATTAAGTATACTGCTGTAATTGAAACCATTACTAGTTTTTGGCTCTTTATAAAATAAACTAATAACAAACATTATTTTGCAGTTAAGACTGATTATTTGTATAAAGCATTTAACCTTATTTATAGGGAATTTTATTGTTTTTATTGTGTTAAGTATAAATGTCCTTCATTAAACATTAAAAAGCTAAAGAAAATACAGACGTTTTTATGTAAAATTATGGTCATAAACTATTTAATTTTTAATAAAATACAGTTTGTAACCATAATTTTATATAAAATCTTCTGTATTTTCTTTAGCTTTTTAATGTAAAATTATGGTTATAAACTATTTAATTTTTAATAAAAAACAGTTTATAACCATAATTTTACATAAAATCTTCTGTATTCTCTTTAACGTTTTAATGTAAAATTATGGTTATAAACTGTATTTTATTAAAAAATTAAGTAAGAAAATCCCTTAAAAAAACGGTGATTTTCTGGGAGCAGGGGCGCCAGAAAAATACCATAAAATACTGGAAAATAACGGTTATTTTAAGACATTTAATAAGACATTTATTTTCCGTTAATTTAAGGTATTTTTCTGGCGCCCCTGCTGCCAGAAAATCACCGTCTTTTTACGGGATTTTTTTTTTTGTTTTTTTTTTAAATTTTTAATAAAATACAGTTTATAACCATAATTTTACATAAAATCTTCTGTATTTTCTTTAGATTTTCAATGTAAAATTATGGTTATAAACTGTATTTTATTAAAAATTACCATAAAATAACGGAAAATAACGGTTATTTTAAGACATTTAATAAGACATTTATTTTCCGTCATTTTACAGTATTTTTCTGGCGCCCCTGCTGCCAGAAAATAACCGTTTTTTTAGGTTGAAATCACAAAACTCTATTTGTTAGGTTGAAATCACAAAACAAAATAACTACACATAAACGTATCCCTGCTCTTGATATACCATCTTAATGAACATCTTTGGTTTTAATGAGAAAAAAAAAAAACATACATGGCTGGGTTTGAACCCAGAACCTCTTACACTTAAAAACGTTAATGCTGCCACTAGTCCATCAAGATAACCTGATATGAATTGCGGATCCTCGTATTTATTAACTAAAATACATACTCTCGGTACTAATGGCATATTGCATTATAGCAGATGTAAGGAAGTAACTATCATATTAATTTACGCCACTGCAAACAGCATCCCCAGCTTCACTTATTACTAACCAGATTGACTTTATGTTAGACATCAACAAAGGTTGTTATTGAGAATTAACAGAGGTTTTACTCTAATGTGTTTCATTTGAAGTCACCATAATGGTGAATAGTTGTTCCATTAGTTAGGCTCTTAACTCCTCTTATAATTCTTCTTTTCTGGCTGCTGTGAAAGTGTGTTTGTTAAACACATTTGCAGTAGTAAACAAAGCTTAAACAAAATCTGATGATGGATATTTGTTGATTGTTTTGTGTTCATTATGAAATGGACTGACGTCATTTGAATCTAACAACTGTGTTGTGATATATTCATACATTTACATTATAAACTCTGCGTTATTTCAGCATGAGTTCTTTACAATAAAAAAAATCCCGTAAAAAGACGGTAATTTTCTGGTAGCAGGGGCGCCAGAAAAATCTCGTAAAATAACGGAAAATAAATGTCTTATTAAATGTCTTAAAATAACAGTTATTTTCCGTTATTTTATGGTATTTTTCTGGCGCCCATGCTGCCAGAAAATTACCGTCTTTTCACGTGATTTTTTTTTACAGTTCATCTATGTTTTTTTTTCTGACAGTATTTTTCTGTTTTTAAACGGACATTTTCTGGCGCCCCTGCTGCCAGAAATTTACCGTTTTTTAACGGGATTTTTTTTTTCTTTACAGTGCACCGCCACGGCCAATCAGACGGCATTTATTTTTATAACAGTAGCCAGGTGGACAACACTCATTAAGACCGAAATAATCATTTGGTTCAAGCCATGTTTCAGTAAGGCAAATTACATCAAGACTATTATCTGTGATCATTTCATTTATAATAACCGCCTTAGGTGTCAGTGATCTAATGTTTAGTAGCCCTAGCTTTAGACATTGTTTTTGTTCAGTAATTTTGTGAATTTCTGGTTTGATTACGATCAGATTTTTTCTAGATCCTTTATTTTTATTGTTAAACCTCACTATTCTGGGAATATACACAGTTTCTATAGACTGTACTACACTCACACTTCTATCATTTAAGTGGGCAGAACACAGACTGTGATTTGAGGTTTGACTCAGTCATACGGTGCGAAGCGTCTTGGAGATGTTCTCTGACAGAAGATCAGCTCCGATGCTGCTGGGGTGCAGGCCGTCAGCACGGAAGAGCCTAGGACGCTCCCAGAAAAGATTCCAATTATTTACAAAGAGCAGCTTCTGTTCATTACACCAAGACATCAACCATTCATTTAAAGCAAATAATCTACTGAACCTTTCATGTCCTCGTCGGTACGTCGGAAGCGGTCCGGACACGATGATCTTCGTCGCGGGCGATGTGGCTCGTATCGTCTCGATTAGGCTCCTAAAGTCCTGCTTCAGCACCTCCGTCTGCCGCAGCCTGGTGTCGTTCACCCCCGCGTGCAGCACTACAGCTCCGATGGTCTCAGCACCGTTGAGGATCGCGGGAACCTGCGCAGCGACATCGAGAACACGAGCACCAGAGATCTAATTCTTTTTTTATGGCCTACTGAAGGCAGCACCGTTTCCTGAGGGTCATGTGATTTATAGAAACACATCTTATTTATTTATTTATTTATTTATTTAATATTTATATACATAATATCCAACCCAGTCTCATATGAAAACGTATCCTGACTACGTTGGTCCAAAGTGCAAAACGTAGAGGGGTTACAATAATGGCCCTTAAATTGTATGACTGTTACATTTTTTTTTTGCCTATTGTTTTGCGTCCAAGTCACGTGACTTTAGAGAGCCCGGCCGTGAGAACAAAAAACATGGCGGACGTTTCTCTACTTTTTAGTGAAAAAACAATATTTTGAGTTAGTTTCTGCATAAAAATAAGGTTTGATTACATTTTTAGCGAGAAGTATATATTCTATTTTCATAATATTCACTCAGTGAATGTACATAATCACTCGCTTGCGCGTTGTTGCAAAGATTTTTCTGATCTCGCCAGAATAATGTGAAACTGCTACGTTTTGGTTGCTATGAACAATATTTTGAGTTAGTTTCTGCATAAAAATAAGGTTTGATTACATTTTTAGCGAGAAATATATATTCTATTTTCATAATATTCACTCAGTGAATGTACATAATCACTCGCTTGCGCGTTGTTGCAAAGATTTTTCAGATCTCGCCAGAATAATGTGAAACTGCTACGTTTTGGTTGCTATGAACAATATTTTATTTTCTGCATCAAAATAAGGTTTGATTACATTTTAAGCAAAAAATATATATTATTTATTTTCATAATATTCATTCAGTGAATGTACATAATCACTCGCTTGCGCGTTGTTGCAAAGATTTATCTGATCTCGCCAGAATAATGTGAAACTGCTACGTTTTGGTTGCTATGAACAATATTTTGAGTTAGTTTCTGCATAAAAATAAGGTTTGATTACATTTTTAGCGAGAAATATATATTCTATTTTCATAATATTCACTCAGTGAATGTCAACCCGTTCTCACTGCTGACCGTTCTCACGCTGAAGAAGTCTCCTTCAGAACACATCGCGATATTTGGCATCAGTTCGCGTGTGCTGGATGTTGGTAAGTAGTCGTAAATACGCTGTTCTAATGTTTGATATAATGTCTTTTCTGTTTGCAGATATTAATCAGATTAACGTTAGCTCCCTCATGTTCAGTCACTGCATTATATCTGTCACCTCCGCTGAGGTTTTGCTTTTCATTGCTTTCTATATTAAATACTAAACTAGGGTGATTAAACACTGTCACGTGACGTGCAATATATTGCACAATATATATAACATATTCAAATCAGGTTCAAAGTAGTACAAGTGTAGTTTCAAAATGGTATTTGTTGTAGAAGCACGGTAAAAAAACAACACTTACCATGCTTTTTACCACAGTATTGGTAGTTTTAATGTGATTTTTGTTGTAAATACAGAGTAACCACAACACTTATCATGCTTTTAATGCCTAATAATGTTAAATCCAAAAACTGTAAGGTCAATAAGAACTTCTTTCCTATATATATTTATATATAAACCTATATATTATAAATAATGATATTTTCTTTTCTCTTGTTTTAGCTGAAAAGACAAAAAGGGCCTTTCGGAAATGGATGAAGGAGACAGAAAGCTGCAAAGGCAAATAATTGCAATGGTATGTATGTGTTGCTTTTAACCCTTTATCAAACATTTTATCAAGCATTTGTTAAATAGTCTCACAGTAAATTAAAATTAAAGTCAAATCCTGTACATATTTATCACCTTATTTGTAAATCAGTTGTGCCCCTTCTTGGACAGTTGGACGTCCCACACATAAAAGTTTATATTAATTCCATTGAATTCTTTAAAATGATTACAGATTGGGCCCAAAATGTTCCAATGATACATGATGTCTCTCCGCACCTCATAACTACCTCTGTTTGCAAGAGTGGAAATTATCATTTGACTTGTCACATGACATCAGATATTCAATTATTTTGTCATGATCATTTACACTGCTGATAATGTCCTGCTTGCATGTGAAACATGTTATTTATTTATTTTTATTTTTTATTTTTTAAAATATGAATATAGCTTGCTATACTTTTAATCATGGAAATGCCCACACATCAGTGAACTTATTACATAAATGCATTTAACATTTAATTGTGCAACACTCTTTACAGAAGGAAATCCTACGGTTATGTATGAACTCACAACATCATCATCAAGTGCTGTGCTGGGCACATTGGGTAACAAGTGTCCTCCAACGTATCCAATCTGTGACCACATTCTCCACATCTTCCCATGGGACACCGACATTCTTCAGGCCTTCGTTTCCATGTCTTCCCCTGCATTCTCCTGGTGGTGTCCACTTCATATCTGTCTTTGGGTGTTGTTGTTTGGTCATGCTTAGGGTGTGTCCGGGGAGGTGCACCCTTCACTCTGTCACAGTTTTTAAAAGTCTTCACGTGGACTCCTCCTTATGATCTCCTTGAAACGTGCAGAACCAATATTGAAAATAGTAATTTATCTTTTTCCAAATTCTTGCCTTTATCAAAGAAGCACCAGTGCTCATCCGGAGTTTTGGTAAAAGTTCTAGTAATGCTGCGACTATAGTCAAATATGTATTTCTGCATGTGTGTATAGCAGGTGTTTGTCAGAACAATTGAAGTTAGTGAGAGTGTTCAGGAAAACCCTCTGAGAACAATCAATATTTATTTAATTCTGTTTGGTGCTGATATAGAGTATTACAGAAATGACACATTGACATTCTGGACATTATTCTGTGAGTGTGTTACCTCTTCATTTAGATGGACTTGAAAATGTCTTGCATTTTGTTTCATTAAACCTTTTATTACAGTGTCACTATAGTAAATGTCCACCTTAACTACATCTATGGTATCATTATATCAGTACCTGGATAATGTAAATGTAACATAGCCATGAATGTATTTTATAGAAGCATTTTATTGCTGAAAATATTTAACATTTATAAAATGCATTAACTATTTGAATTTGCCTTTCATTTAGTTACAGTAAAAGTGAACAATAAACACAATATTGTATTGTATTAAAGTTGAGAATGTAAAATGTTATTTTTTCCCCCCTATTCTTTAAAGAAACATATTTTCACATGGAATTTTATCTCATCTCTTGGTTTGTAAAAATAATACTTCATCATATCGATTTGTGTAGTTATATTTCACTATAATAGATTGCCTCTGTAACTGGATATATTTTTTTCTCACAATTAACTGATTTTTATACTGTTGTGCAGTAGTTTGGGGACTACATTTGTCTTTGACACTAAATATTGGAATATGATTACAAAATCGAGTACATTCATTATGCTTTTATTTATATTTATTTTAATTCCAAGAGTTCAAATGGTGAAGAATGGTATAAATAAGTGATTAAATGTATACCTTTAATATACTACATATCTACTGTAAATGTTAGAAGCACTTTAGTAGATGCAATTATATCTCTTTCAAATATATTTATGCATCAGTTTAAAACACAAAGGAGTCTTTCGTTGTAAAATGTGATTTTTATTATATTTAATTAGATTAATTATATATTTAAGGAATCTTTCTCGTCAGCCGGAACCGAAGGAGATCTGTCGTCATTTACCATAAATGGACAAGTAAGCGTGACGCATCTGTTCAGCTGTGTTGTGATTGGCTGTGACTCTATCGCAGAACTCGCTGTGATTGGACTACCTTTCAACCCATATAAAACGGCGCTTTATCTTACAAAGTTTGTTTTAGTGTGAATATTACGTTACTCATACATTAAGTTAACTATAAAGTGTTTCCATGTTGTGAGAAATTACTCCTTTACCGAGATCCCAACCCTAACCCTAGCTTCTCAATGAACTACAGCGCCATGTTTCCCGTTCATTGATAGAATGACAGAGACATATGGGTAATGTAGTTTAAAACGTTTAGTAAAGAAATGATAAATGTTAAAATAATAAGATCTTTAATGGACAACTCGATATCTAAATATGTTTATTGTGCAAACATTTATTACATATATGAGGGACAGGCTGAAATTTAATATTTTACTGTAATCACTAATTAAAAAACCTTTATGCCAGCTTTCCATGTATGTCTGAAAACTGTGCCCAACATTATTTAGTAATCATAGCATAAGCAGTTGTCCTGTTGATTTTCTCTTTGATACGCTAACCGGACTTTGAGTTACAGCCATTTGAAATGTGCATTTTTTTGCTCTTCCAGGGGCCGGTACTGGCCCCTTGGGGGTGGAAGGGCATTAAAATCTACACGGGTGTGTACTCCTCATCATGGATAACAAACTTTGTTGAATCACATTTAAATATTGCAGTATTTTATCATTTCCTCATTTTCCATTCTAACATCATGCTTGTATAGGTTTTTGAGGGGTATTGTGAGACCATCTGATGAAATATGGAAATATTATAACAAAATGTTGTAATACAATAATAATAATAATAATAATTGATTAATTGAATAGTAGTTGATTATTTCTTTGCTTTTTTTTTTTGTATGAACACCAATAAATATAATGGATGAACCCACAACAACTTGCCATTATCCAGCTGCCAGTGTTGGCAGTAAACTAAAAACTATTTATATTTACACTTCACTATTACTGTTACACAAGGATGAATTATATGTCATATACTGAATTATATGTCATTTTTTTAAATTATGAAATAAACTCAGCTTAGTTAAATTGTATTTACTCTACCAAACACCACGTTCACCATAATTTATTACACAACACTTTATTGGAGGATACAGCATAAGGTTGAAATTTGCATAAAGACAAATGAGATTCAAGATAAATAAAAACGTGTCTTCAAAAATACGTTAACGTCATAATAATCCATTCACAGACTTTACTCCTATTGCACAAATGAGCGCCACAGAATCCCATCCAGTCAACTATGATCCAGAAAACAGATCTGATATTGAGTTTAAAATAAAGATTCATTATCACAGCTGAACTGGGTTCTTGCTCTTCCCTGTACATGTCTCTATCATGTTCATGTTCTTCTTCTTCTAAACAGTTTGTTCAGTTGTACTCTACAGTACAACTGATGACCAGAAGATGTGATCACTGATGTGCTGTAGCTTTTTCTCAACCAGAGGAAGAAGTCTTAACATCCCATTGTCAGGCGTTCTTCAGTCCTGGTCTAAAAGTAAAACAAAAAAACACACAATTCAAGTTAAGTAGTTTAATGGACAGCCAGGTCAGCTTATGTTCTGCATGATTTAAACAGTGGTGGGCTACTCTGGCCCTCAGCGTCCACGGTCCTGCAGATTTAGCTCCAACCTCAAACCCAACTGCCTATAACTGTCTATAAGTACACCTGAAGACTTTGGTTAATATTTTCAGGTGTGCTCAATTATGGTTGGAGGTAAACTCTCCACCTCAAAAAGGAGACAGCAAAAGGGCTAGAGTTGCCTGTTCCTGATTTAACTTTACAAAACAGCAGTACATAATATATATATTATAATAAAAATGCAGCACAGACTGTAAGCTAAGTACTGAACAAAAACTGTTTTACCCATATTAACAGCAACCTGTTTTAAAAGATCTTTTAGAAAGGCATGCTCTCTTTTGAGCCTTGATTTCTTTCAGGACAACATACTCTTCTGTTTCTTGTTTCAAGAGCATAATTTGGTCAAAAACCAAGTGATAACCTGTACAATGTAAAATTGTTAAAATACTGCAATAAAAACTTTAAGGCAAGAATTAAGAATAGGCACAGGACTTACCGTACTCATGAAGAAGCCATGGCCATGCATAGTTTCTGCCTCTTGTGTTCCTCCGTAGCTGCACATCAGTCGTTTTTCCTCTAGGATCTTCTGTTAGTGACTTCACTTGCTATCTGTTTTAAAACACAAATACAATGTTTTAGGTCTGTGCAGTATAAGGCCTTATTTCAAGCCAAAAAAACTAGGTATTACACATAATTTAAAGAACATTTACTATTTAATTCCTATTATACTATATTATATTATATTAACTCATTATCTTCCAAAGCTTCCCTGTCTGCTTTTATCTAAAAAAACAAACAAACAAACAAACAAACAAACAAACAAACAAAAAAACAGAAGGAACAGTTTTTAAGAACTTTTTAAGAACTTAATAGTCCTTTGAGAGAACAACATTAAATTCTGTACTACATATTACAGCATTGCCTCAACACAAGCATACCAATGGACTTCTGTCTTCTTTGGGCATGAGATGGTCATGTTCCTTCCTCACCCTAAACAAAGGACTTCGATGAGCTTGCTTTGATATAAGGACTGGTCTTCCTTCTCTGCACAGAAAAACAAGAAAGTCTCTACTTACTCTGTGTGCAATTACTCTTGTTCTTAAAACATACAAATTGAGACAGTTATAAATAAGTTAATTTACCATACCATCCAGGAGAGCATTTGATGAGTAAATACTGATTTAAATATCTAGAAACTTTACCTGGAAAGGGCTGATCACGGCAGGTTTGCAGCGACTCACTAGTAGCTCTTGTGAGGGTCGGCTCTTAAAAGAGCTGTTGAGTTTGATGTTGTAGAGATCCTAAAAAGAAGGACTAAGTAATCTGCAAGTAATCCTGCAAGACAGAAAGGAAGGTAAATTTATTACATCACATTCAAGTTGTCAATTTACACATAACTGTAGGATTTCCTTCTGTAAAGAGTGTTGCATAATTAAATGTTAAATGCATTTATGTAATAAGTTCACTGATATGTGGGCATTTCCATGATTAAACATATGTCTTTAATAGCAAGCTATATTTATATTTAAAAGAATAAATAAAAAAATAACATGTTTCACATGCAAGCAGGACATTATCAGCAGTGTAACTGATTAGATATTGAATAGACATCAGATATTCAATTATTTTGATTATGACAAAATAATTGAATATCTGATGTCATGTGACAAGTCAAATGATAATTTCCACTCTTGCAAACAGAGGTAGTTATGAGGTGCGGAGAGACATCATGTATCATTGGAACATTTTGGGCCCAATCTGTAATCATTTTAAAGAATTCAATGGAATTAATATAAACTTTTATGTGTGGGACGTCCAACTGTCCAAGAAGGGGCACAACTGATTTACAAATAAGGTGATAAATATGTACAGGATTTGACTTTAATTTTAATTTACTGTGAGAATATTTAACAAATGCTTGATAAAATGTTTGATAAAGGGTTAAAAGCAACACATACATACCATTGCAATTATTTGCCTTTGCAGCTTTCTGTCTCCTTCATCCATTTCCGAAAGGCCCTTTTTGTCTTTTCAGCTAAAACAAGAGAAAAGAAAATATCATTATTTATAATATATAGGTTTATATATAAATATATATAGGAAAGAAGTTCTTATTGACCTTACAGTTTTTGGATTTAACATTATTAGGCATTAAAAGCATGATAAGTGTTGTGGTTACTCTGTATTTACAACAAAAATCACATTAAAACTACCAATACTGTGGTAAAAAGCATGGTAAGTGTTGTTTTTTTTACCGTGCTTCTACAACAAATACCATTTTGAAACTACACTTGTACTACTTTGAACCTGATATGAATATGTTATATATATTGTGCAATATATTGCACGTCACGTGACAGTGTTTAATCACCCTAGTTTAGTATTTAATATAGAAAGCAATGAAAAGCAAAACCTCAGCGGAAGTGACAGATATAATGCAGTGACTGAACATGAGGGAGCTAACGTTAATCTGATTAATATCTGCAAACAGAAAAGACATTATATCAAACATTAGAACAGCGTATTTACGACTACTTACCAACATCCAGCACACGCGAACTGATGCCAAATATCGCGATGTGTTCTGAAGGAGACTTCTTCAGCGTGAGAACGGTCAGCAGTGAGAACGGGTTGACATTCACTGAGTGAATATTATGAAAATAGAATATATATTTCTCGCTAAAAATGTAATCAAACCTTATTTTTATGCAGAAACTAACTCAAAATATTGTTCATAGCAACCAAAACGTAGCAGTTTCACATTATTCTGGCGAGATCAGATAAATCTTTGCAACAACGCGCAAGCGAGTGATTATGTACATTCACTGAATGAATATTATGAAAATAAATAATATATATTTTTTGCTTAAAATGTAATCAAACCTTATTTTGATGCAGAAAATAAAATATTGTTCATAGCAACCAAAACGTAGCAGTTTCACATTATTCTGGCGAGATCAGATAAATCTTTGCAACAACGCGCAAGCGAGTGATTATGTACATTCACTGAGTGAATATTATGAAAATAGAATATATATTTCTCGCTAAAAATGTAATCAAACCTTATTTTTATGCAGAAACTAACTCAAAATATTGTCCATAGCAACCAAAACGTAGCAGTTTCACATTATTCTGGCGAGATCAGAAAAATCTTTGCAACAACGCGCAAGCGAGTGATTATGTACATTCACTGAGTGAATATTATGAAAATAATATATATATTTTTTGCTTAAAATGTAATCAAACCTTATTTTGATGCAGAAAATAAAATATTGTTCATAGCAACCAAAACGTAGCAGTTTCACATTATTCTGGCGAGATCAGAAAAATCTTTGAAACAACGCGCAAGCGAGTGATTATGTACATTCACTGAGTGAATATTATGAAAATAGAATATATATTTCTCGCTAAAAATGTAATCAAAACTTATTTTTATGCAGAAACTAACTCAAAATATTGTTTTTTCACTAAAAAGTAGAGAAACGTCCGCCATGTTTTTTGTTCTCACGGCCGGGCTCTCTAAAGTCACGTGACTTGGACGCAAAACAATAGGCAAAAAAAAAAAAAAAATGTAACAGTCATACAATTTAAGGGCCATTATTGTAACCCCTCTACGTTTTGCACTTTGGACCAACGTAGTCAGGATACGTTTTCATATGAGACTGGGTTGTAATATCTTCAACATGACCAGATGAAGTCTCTAAATTATCGAAGTTGACAGGTTGTGATTTTTCTGATAAAAAATATACAAATAAAGTCATTAGAAATGTTATTTTACAGGCTTACTAACCTAAACCTATTAGGTGGGAATACATGCTTAAGGATTTTCATACTGTTGAAATAAAAAATAGGAAAAAATAGGAAAAAATATCTTTTCTTCTCCCTCCTAAAGCAGATATTTAAGTAAGATTCATCCTACTAATGAATAATTTAAGATTGAAATTTAATTTTAATGTGAATAATTGTGTGTTTTTGTGTGTGTGTGTGTGAAACAAATCTTGAAAATTTAGAGCATGTTTTATTTTGTTGTGATACGGTGCAACCATTTTGGAGAGATATGCAGAAATGGTTATGGTCTACTCAGTGGCGTAGCATGTTAGCCCTCGGCCCGTATGCAAAAAATTTTCACGGGCCCCCCTCGGTTTCGCGGGGGGTGGAGGGGATGTGCGTCTTATGCGAATGAGTCCCAGGACTTTAATATGAATAAGATATTATCACTAACATGCAGACAAAACGTGTTTAAAAAAAAAAAAAAAAAAAAAAAAAAAAAAACATTTCTAGGAATGACAATACTATATGCTGTCCTCCATCATTTTGACTTTGCATTTAAAAAATGTCAAAAAACGGCTTTTCAACACAATCTAAATTTGAATTTGACCGATTCGACTCTGGCTTTGGAATTTAAGAATGATCATCATTTCAGATGCGATGAGTCCTAAGATTTATGTTATTAAGTTATGAATTAATTATTCTGTCACAGACTTTTTTAATGCACGTTTTCCTAATAAATTTACTAAAAGTGTCTTCTCTAAATAAACATGGACTATTTTATGGTCCATTTATTCAGATTCTTAATGATTTTCAGTACATTTAAAATAGATATAGGCTATAGCAAGTTATTGACAACATTGATAATATACTTCATTTTTCTGAACATGTACACGGATTCTGTCTCGCGTACAGACGTGCGTGCGAGCCTTTGAAAGTATTTGGCTACAGAAAGACGCGTTCGGCGTGTGCACTGCGCTAGTGGACTTTTGTTTTTAAGCACTCAATTCACTCTCGCATGGGCTGTTGTACAATACACACACTGTCCATGCCATCACGAAAATTGGGCTGCATGCGGACGGGGAGTGCGGACTTCCGCAAACCCTCCTGACGATGAATGTTCGTGATGCGGACGGTGCGCGGACGCCCGAAGTATACTTTGGGGTTAAGCCTGTAATAGCGGGCCCCCAATCCGCCCGGGCCCATATGCACGTGCATACCTTGCATGCCCAGACGCTATGCCACTGGGTCTACTTCTTTTTTGCACTATTTTTCACCTGCAGAAACTACATTTTTGTGGTTGTATACTTTATTTCAATGCACTAAAATCAATTTAAGTATTAGTGGTATTTAATATACTTTTTCAAGTGCACAAGTACTGAAGTAGAAATATACTTTTAATTAATGTATTACTTAACTTTTACTATTTTATTTAGCACAAAAGATAAGGATGTACTACAAATTTACTTGCTTGTATTTAAGTATTTTGTAGTGCATTCAAGTATACTTTACTTTTTATCTGGGGTGTTCATAGCTTTATGCAGATTTGTATAGTCTAGTTATAGCCTATGTATGTATTCCCTTTCCTTTTGTACAAAAAAATAAAAAATAAAATGAAAATAAATAAATAAAGGGATAAATCCTTCTTTGTAATCACGTAATATGAGCGGTCTCCACAAGAAATCCCCCAACCCTCTCCGCACTCCATCTCATCTGTGAAGGGAGGGGTCTGTCACCTTAGAAATACAGCTGTCTGGAAGCGTCGGACTCAGTTGAAGACTGCTTTCAGAAGAGCACGGAATACACTGTAAGTCTACCAAATTTTCTGTTAACAATTTACTCAAAAGTGCATATTTTTTCTTTTCTACTTTTCTGTTTTTGACTCCTGCTCTAGATTGCTCTGCATCCTACACCTGACATTTGTAAAATATGTTAGCATGTTCTACTTTTTACCAGAATACATTTTTGAGCTGTCTGAATTGTTTTTCGTATTGTTACTATCTGAAACGCTGTGTCAGAGATTCAGAACCATCTTTCAAACTATCACCCGTGTCAAAAGCAAACGGAACTGTAATCAGTGATGGATGCTGCGCGGTGCAATATAGCCTAGACTGTAAAAAAAAAAAAAAAAAAAAGCAGTGCGATGGTGACGCGCCGGGTGTAGACGCGCTGTGGTGGTTTACTTTATGCGGACATTTTCAATAGGGGCTATAGTATTCTCATATATTCATTACCTCTCGTCTAAAAGTTTATTTCCACTCCACGAAGGGCCTGTACCATGAAGCTGGATTAGCTGGTTAGCCAGGTAAGTTTCAGATTAGTTTGGGCCAATCCTGGGTTCTAGGTACCATGAAAGTGACTCGGCTTTTAGCGGTGTTCATCGCCATAGTAACTTACGGCCCACGGCTAACCTGCTCCGGGACAGGCTATGTTCTGGGTTAGAGATCTCAAACTGAAATTGGGCCAATCGGATGTGAGCAAACTGACACTGACACATCCAGCGCAATAAAGTCACTCCTCCAGTTTCTCTTCCTCCAAATTAAAGACACTAGCAGCAAAAAAAAAAAAAAAAAAAAAAGAATTATTTTATTATTTATATATGATTTCTATAATTATTATATGATCTATGTTATTAATCCATTACACATAAGCAATTTTAGTTTAACAGTTATTATTAAGCATTTAGTTTTAATGAGTATTAATATATACAGATCATATGTAATATAAATAAGCTGTAAATAAACTTTAAATATGATGTGACCTGAATATCGCAGACTAAACAAAGGGCACCAATGTGAGTGTGCACACCGAAAAACGGCAGAGGTGGAGATTCCAGGGGTCAGAAAGTAAAAGTCCTGCCATATTTTTATTCCACCCACTGAAGCATTAATGAGATAAATAAGTGATTAATTGAGTGATGATTGAGCATTATTGAAGACACCTGATGATAACAAGCAGAATCACCAAAGGAGAAAATCACAATTTTTAAGTTACCATCATCGAGGTCAGGGTTTGTTTTAGTTGAGCTCTTGACCCTTGACTTTTTAGTATTAGATTTTGTTTGGGCAGTTTTAACTGCATTAAAACCAACCAGACAAGCAAAGTTAAAAGATGATCAGGTGTTGTTGGTTATGTTTTCACATAATCATTATTTGATCTGAATCACTGAACTCATCTAGAGCCCAATCTCTGAGTTAGATTTACATTATTGATTACAGCAGCACTGTGATTCTGCAGCACAAGATCAGCTTTATCAATACATTTTTTTTTTTTAAGAGTTCTGATTTAAAAAAAAAAAAAAAAAAAGCAGAGCTCATTTAAACACACAAACATCAAGAATCATCCTGTGAATCTCAACAATGGTGGCCATCATAAAGCATATTGCAGTGCATTCTGGGAGCCACCAATCAAAATTCATCCATGGCTCCCATCATGCATTGCTGCATGAATAAATTATGAGCTTAATTGTCTTAGTAATTTCATTTATTCTCACTATTAAAATTTTGCTGTTTTTCTGTGACTTTTTAGTAGCTTGTTTTCTAATGTTCAGAGTTGATCTGTTGATCAGAACATGTTGCTTGTCACCGTTGTTGAGATTCACAGGCTGATACTTGATGTCTGTGTGTGCGTAAAATAATTTTTTTTTTTTTTTTTTGTGATAAGGACAACTTTTTAAAAAAAAAAAAAAAATCTGTATTGTATAAGCTGATCTTCTGCAGAATCACAGTGCTGCTGTAATCAATGTAAAAGTAACTCAGAGATTGGGCTCTAAATGAGTTCAGTGATTCAGATCAAATAATGATTTTGAGAAAACATAACCAACACCTGATCATCTTTTAACTTTGCTTGTCTGTTTGGTTTTAATGCAGTTAAAACTGCCCAAACAAAATCTAATACTAAAAAGTCAAGGGTCAAGAGCTCAACTAAAACAAACCCTGACCTCGATGATGGTAACTTAAAAATTGTGATTTTCTCCTTTGGTGATTCTGCTTGTTATCATCAGGTGTCTTCAATAATGCTCAATCATCACTCAATTAATCACTTATTTATCTCATTAATGCTTCAGTGGGTGGAATAAAAATATGGCAGGACTTTTACTTTCTGACCCCTGGAATCTCCACCTCTGCTTCTTTCCGTCAGTGATTCTAATTGTTAACAGGCTTATAAAGGCTCAGATGACTCCATATTTAATATACACAGGTTCTGTGGCTCAGTTAAGGTCCAGTTCTGGTGTATTTCTTTGCTCTTGGCTGACATGTGGCATTGCTATGGCTTGCTTGTGGCACAGATCTGGCAACCAGAAATGGCCCACAAAAGGACTGTAATTCAGTGCAGCATGTGGGCCAGATCATCATGCCACATGTGCCAGATCTGGGCCAACACAATGTTGCTCTGTGGGCTGTTACCGATTTTAACCAAAAGCTATTGGCCAGTTCCAATACTGATACAAACATTTGTCACTTGCTCACTTGTTTGAACTTTGGAGGACATTCTATTTTGGTTATTTTATGGTCGTGCAAGAACGTTAGAAAGAGGACATTTGAGAAGTTAACAGAACGTCCTGTAGTAATAGTCCCCTAAACATTACCAGAATGTCCTGACTGTTCCCTGATGCTGTGTACTAGTGAAACCCTATGAAACCGTGATTCAAGGTGGCCCCAGCCCCCCACACACAGAGGTTCAATGCCAGTAAGCACAGTCACACTCAATTATCTCATGTTTCTTTGGAAGTCATTTTCTCTGAGGGCAGAGAAGTCTGAGGGCGGAGAAGTCATGCCTCTAGTATAAAAGCACCAGATACCTTGTTCTCCATTTCACTTACTAAAACAAAGTAAGTCAGTTACACTTAACATTTTTATAATAATTTACAGATATCCTTCCAGTTATATATTGTACTTTCTGAAACATTTTTAAACCAAACAAAACTGTTCTGCTTTCAGTACATTGTAGGACATTTCATTGCACAAATTTTTGTGTAAACCTACCAAGGATGGCTGATAGCAAAAGCAAGTATTAGCTTATTTCATCAAACTGATTTGAAAACAATACCAGCCATCAATGTGATCTTTTTAGTCTTTTAATTTATAAATGTTTTTTTTTTTCCCACCAGTGGCTGTGACCCAATGGAGCCCGGTGTTTGTACAAGATCTTCTCCCTGCTGCCGAGAAGACAGCCCTTCTCTACCATCTCTCTTACCTGTGCCTGGCCAACTTCCCCAACCTGGAGAGAATCATCCGGAGTCGGGCTGTGGAAACCCAGCTTCTGTTTGGCTCCTCTGATGCAACTATGTTGAAAGTAAGTTTCAGATTTCTCTTGATTTCAGTATTTTCATCTCTGTCACCTAGAAGAAAAAAAAAAAAACTGAAAAACTGTGAAATTTGTGTCAATTCAACAAACATGAAGGGTCTGTAGTAAATAGAATGTCATATTCTATCTTTTAACTAGAGATTGAATTTAGCTAAATTGGTTATGAGAGTCTCTCCCTTAACTGAAAATAAATATGTATTTTATAATGAGTCATAATTTCATAACGTGAGCCATGAAATATATTTTTAACTGACATTTTAAAGTCTTGTATAACCTAATATATTGTGGTTTGATATGCTTCTAATAAATTTTGCATTACTTACATTTTTATAACTTTAAACTTTTAAATTAAATTATAATAACAACAATAAATGCAGCAGCATTATAAACAGCATTTCAGGAAGATTTACAGGAAAAATTCAGACAATAAGAATTCTGAATCTTTCGTCACCATCAGTGTGAATGTTGTTTTTTAAAGTCTAGGATAATAAGATAAGGTCTTATGTTTCTTCCTTCTCACAGTGTATTTTGACCAGTGAAAATCTGGTTCAGTCGCTGTTTCCCATGTTGACAAAAGCTGTGGAGAAAAATAAGGCAGTTTTGGCAGTTAAATTCTTAGGAAAAGCACAAGTCTGGATCAAAGACATTATCGCTGAAGTGGACAAGATAGTGGAAAAGTAAGAACGTTTTCCTCAAGAAAACATATTTCAAAATACTTTGAGCAACTGAATTATTCTTCTACATGCAACTGCTATAATTAGGAAAGTATGAACATGTTTTCAGCTAAAATGTAGTTACACCAGCTCATTGTTATAAATGCTAATTTCACTGCAACATTTCTTCAACATTGTATAGGTATGATTTACACAACAAAGATGTAGCATTGTGCACCAGTGATGTTATCAAGGAGAAAATTGATACAGATAAAAAGATTACAGAACAAGACCAGGAGTTGAAGCAGACTGAAATAACCCTGAATGGTCTAAAATGTGAACTGAAAAAAATCACAGAAGAGCTTGCTGAAACTGAGAAAAAGATAAACAGCAAAATCCAAGAGATTCAAAACTTTGCCAGATCCATAACCCAAACAAGTAGAGGCCTCGGCATCTTCGCTGCACTCGTTCCATTCATCGGGCTACTTGTTAAAAGCATTTATGATGCTGTACATGATCCTAAAAATGTTGCACAAATGAAGGCTCTTGAAGCTGAATTGAATTGCCTCATCTCTGATAAAACTGCTCTGAAACAAAAGCAGTGGCAGCTCCAACTCAAGATCATTGATTGGCAGATGAAGGCTGCCCAAGCCAGTTTTGACCGGAGTGAGTCTGTTTTCTTTTATGTTTAAAGTCATGCTTAAGACTGTGCCAAGATTCAAGTGTAGTTTAAGAAGGGAGTGAACGTGTGGCTTGTCTAAACATTTATTCCCCTCTGCAGATTCCATACCCAACCCCATCTATCTAAATGATGTTCAGAGTAGCCTGTCAAAAATTCAGGCAATTCTGATTCAGCTCAAACACTTCTGGGAGAGTGTTGCTCAAATGCTGGACTACTTGGAAAAAAAGACCTTTGTTGGAGAAGATCTTATTGAAGACCTTGCTGACCTAAAAGATGAATTTCTAGAATCAATCGAAACAGCCAAAGAGGTAAATGATTACAAAAACATTTCCAGTAAGATATTCTAATATATTTATTTATTAATTTTTAAATTTTTTTTATTTGTACCCGAGGGAAGGCTTCAGGTTTCGCTTCTAAATGACAGTCTCATTGTGTCCAGCCATGACGAATGTTTTATTTAAATGTTAATGTGTAAATGTTTTATTTCCACAGGCTTGGGGCAGTTTTGGTGCAGGCTGTAAGAAAGCATCTGTCATCTTTAAGCTCCAAACCAAAGATTCCTACAGGTTTCTGGAGGTCAGTCCTTCCTGTCTTTCCAAGGTGGAGTGGGAAAATGAGTACAAATGTGTAAAGGAAAGACTGGAGAAAATAGACCCACCAAAAAGTGCGACAGTCAGTGTTGAAGTTGCCATTTGTCAATGATCTACAGAGCGCTGACACACACAAGTACATCGTCCTATTTGATTTCTGTCTCATAATGCTGGTAACCTGCTGATGATGTTTAGCTTTGTTAAATACTGTACTTGTAAACTGCAGAGTTCTACTCGTATACATAATATCTAAAACACTCTTTATGTATACTCCTGTCCTCATGTGTCATCTCTTTATGAGCTCTTGCAAAAAGACTCTTGTTTAATGGATAAAAATGTATGAATAGTTTTCCAAATAAAGTTTGATGACATCATTATTGACTTGTTTTTGTTTTAAATAATCTTACATATCTGATTTTTTTGTAATGTCCAAAGTCATAGATTTAAGTTTCTGCAGCAAATATTTTGTCATCTCAAACTTCTTTTGATGCACAAAAATAGTCACATTATACAGGTTACACAATATTTGTTGTTTCCTTCTGATAACGAAGAAGCTCTCTTATGCACAGTTTACCATAATGATTACTATATCACAACATTCATTCACTGGTGATACAAATCACACAGTTGGCTAAAATGTATTCATTTAAACAATGTGTTAATTTAAGGCAGAAACAATGAGCTCATTGAAGTATACATATTGTTAGCAAATGATTATATTTAAATTAGTATTAGCATTGGTGCATGTTGATTCAGAGTTTGCGTCAAATGAAGTCCTCGCAGTAGTTGGAATCTTCTCGAATTGTCTCTTCACTAAAATCGAAAGTCTTCATAAGAGGCTGGATCTGAACTGGAGCTGACGTACTAGTCACCTCGGGATGGGCATCCTGAAATAAAACAGAAAAGCAAATTGAAAATAATTAGCATAGCTGCTGTTCATAACATTAAAGGGGTCATGAACTGAGAGTTCATTATGCTATAAAATATCCTCAAAATAACCTTGTTATTCCAAAAATAGCTTTTATTGAAACCAAGGCCAGAAAAGTGTGGAATTATAATGTCATTTTGCTGTTAAAGACCGCCTTTGCATAAGAAAATCAATGCCTTCTTGTATTTTTGCATCTTTGGCCCTAGCCACTGGTGCATTAGTATAGTGTTATATGGAAAGTACTTGGTCAAACTGTTTGCAGATGCTTCTCTATAATACTTATTTCATATGCAAAGATGTTAGCCAATCACAGCAGTGGGCATTTACAATAGACATGCCCCTTCAAACAGAGTGCTCAAATCAGAGGGCTAAAATCAGGTTAGAAAATAGCCATTTATTTCTAAATTATGAAAATATTTTGATGCAAAAATCATTAACATTATAAGTGCACCTCAGGAAACACTATATAATAATAATAATAATAATAATAATAATAATCCAGTTCATGACCCCTTTAAGCAAACATAATCATGTGCATTTGATCTGATATAACTGGAATAGGCTATCAGGAGATGCATTATAGATTTAAACTGGGAGAGTCTGAGCCCAGAACATTATCAGGAAGGCAATTGTGAAAATGCTCTCCCTCCTTTAGTGGACTACAACCAGAAGAAGTTTTGTAATCTTAAAAAGCATGATGGATTGTAGGGCTATTAGAAGATTAGAAATTAGAAAACCCTCTGTGGTCTGAGGCTGATTTGATTGGGGTCCTGAAGTAGTTTTGGCATGCCCTGACATTTGTGCTTTTTTCAGTTGCTTATAAACGTGACAAGAGTCTCATTACACTGTATTCAGCACACACAAGGCTGCAATAATATGTGAGCAACAAGTATGTACACGTTTGTATTTTTTTTTTTTTTTTTTTTTTAAGTCACTGAAATAAGGCCTCAAAACATATTCTAAACATTTTTTTCAAAAGACTTTTGGGAACTGTATATTTTAGTCTAGAGTTTTTTGCTTCATCCTTGCCTACTCAGTCACATAAAACAATGTATTGATTTAAAAATTCACTTTTTGTTTAGAAAGGCCATATGCGAGGAGGTGAGAATCTTCATGAATAATGCTGTAATTCAAGCCCCTAATGAGCCACATAATGAGACTGAGTGAACTAAGAAAGAATGCAATGACAAAAGAAATATATCATTTTGTGTTTGTAGTTTATAGTTAAAGTCCCCCTGTAGATTTGGCAATAGAGGGTGTATGATGATGTTATGATGAACTATATGCCTTTCTTCACTGATGTTAAGATGTTCAAAGTGTTTCTAGTGATTTTTAGCAGACAGCTGTTTGTTTCTCAAACAGGAACATGGTTTGTGTAACATTAGCAACACATTATTAGCTGTTTGATAATTTAGTCAATCAAAAGGCTAATCATATTAATTACTGTTATATGTCTGGCAGCATTTACCTCAGTTAGTTGGATCTCTGAGCTCGTGCAAGTGAGTGGAGGCGGGGTTAATTAGCATATTCATATATCCGTGTACAATAAATGAGCCACTTAGAGAAGAGTTACATTTAAGCTATTTTAAGGCATGAAGAAACATTTTTTCACAGGAAAAAATGTTTAAATGTGTGATTTTGGTGATCAAAAATGAGTTTTATAAGGGATAAAATTATTGACTACAGGGGGGCTTTAACTATATAAATGATAGTCAAAGACACAATTTCAATACACAGTTAAACCCAGGGCAGGAAATGGGGGTAATCGGAGCGATGGCGTCTAGGGCTAGGTAAATCTGGGTGTCATCTGCATAGCTGTGATATGCAATTTGGCTCTTTCTCATTATTTGGGTAGTTTAACTGTGTGCTGAAAATTATGTAACAATGCACTAAAAGTGAAAAAATACATTATTTAATATCCTAAAGTTGTAGTGTACTTTAAGTTAAATTTGAGTATATTTTTTAAGTTTAAATTTGTTTTATTACTTGTGCTTATTTATTTCAGAAACTGTTAAATTGTATGAGTGATGTGTTAAAAACACCATATATATATATATATATATATATATATATATATATATATATATATATATATATATATATATATATATACAGAGGTGGAGATTCCAGGGGTCAGAAAGTAAAAGTCCTGCCATATTTTTATTCCACCCACTGAAGCATTAATGAGATAATTAAGTGATTAATTGAGTGATGATTGAGCATTATTGAAGACACCTGATGATAACAAGCAGAATCACCAAAGGAGAAAATCACAATTTTTAAGTTACCATCATCGAGGTCAGGGTTTGTTTTAGTTGAGCTCTTGACCCTTGCCTTTTTAGTATTAGATTTTGTTTGGGCAGTTTTAACTGCATTAAAACCAACCAGACAAGCAAAGTTAAAAGATGATCAGGTGTTGGTTATGTTTTCTCAAAATCATTATTTGATCTGAATCACTGAACTCATTTAGAGCCCAATCTCTGAGTTAGATTTACATTATTGATTACAGCAGCACTGTGATTCTGCAGAAGATCAGCTTATACAATACAGAATTTTTTTTTTAAAAAAAAGTTGTCCTTATCACAAAAAAAAAAAATTCTTTTAGGCACACACAAACATCAAGTATCAGCCTGTGAATCTCAACAACGGTGACAAGCAACATATTCTGATCAACAGATCAACTCTGAACATTAGAAAACAAGCTACTAAAAAGTCACAGAAAAACAGCAAAATTTTAATAGTGAGAATAAATGAAATTACTAAGACAATTAAGCTCATAATTTATTCATGCAGCAATGCATGATGGGAGCCATGGATGAATTTTGATTGGTGGCTCCCAGAATGCACTGCAACATGCTTTATGATGGCCACCACTGTTGAGATTCACAGGATGATTCTTGATGTCTGTGTGTTTAAATGAGCTCTGCTTTTTTTTTTTTTTTTTAAATCAGAACTCTTTAAAAAAAATAAAAAATAAAAAAAATAAATGTATTGTAAAAGCTGATCTTGTGCTGTAGAATCACAGTGCTGCCGTAATCAATAATGTAAATCTAACTCAGAGATTGGGCTCTAAATGAGTTCAGTGATTCAGATCAAATAATGTTTATGTAAAAACATAACCAACAACACCTGATCATCTTTTAACTTTGCTTGTCTGTTTGGTTTTAATGCAGTTAAAACAGCCCAAACAAAAACTAATATTAAAAAGTCAAGGATCAAGAGCTCAACTAAAACAAACCCTGACCTCGATGATGGTAACTTAAAATTGTGATTTTCTCCTTTGGTGATTCTGCTTGTTATCATCAGGTGTCTTCAATAATGCTCAATCATCACTCAATTAATCACTTATTTATCTCATTAATGCTTCAGTGGGTGGAATAAAAATATGGCAGGACTTTTACTTTCTGACCCCTGGAATCTCCACCTCTGTATATATATATATATATATATATATATATATATGCAGTATAGCCTACAATTTCCAAATATGAGTAAATATGTTTAATAAGTTTACACTGGCAGAATCATTTTACAATCGTACACACAAATCTATATTAAACAACACACCAACAGCACAAGTAACGTTACATGCAAAACAAATATGTTGAGTGGTTGAACTTGAGACTTTTTGGAATTCAAATGTCTCTTCAACTTGGTCTGTGACCAATCAGATTTTGTTGCTCATTGCCTTCAGCCAATCAAGGATCTGATGATTCACTGTGTCCACTTGTTGTGGAAATAGGAAGATTTAGCAGCATGAATTTCAGCAGAAAAGGATGAGAGCAGAGATTGATAGCTACTTAGGTCAGATTGGTCTTTTGATTTGTGCCATTTCCTCTCTGCAGCCCTGAGTTTGGTCCGATGTTCACGAAGAACATCAGATAACCAGGGATTAGAGGGAGTAGCATGTGCAGGCCTGGAGGACAGATACTATCTAGAGAAGAAGTTAAGGTGGAACATAAAGCGTCTGTTGCTGTATTCACATCCAGAGATGAGAATTGTGAGGGTGAGGGAAGGGAGGATGACACGACAGGAAAGATGAGAAGAAGAAAGAGAGCGCAGGTTTCGTCTGAAGGTAACTGGTAGAGGGGTTGGTGGTGAACAAATGGGGCTGAAGCATAAGGTTTCTCTAGATGAATGTTGAAATCACCAAAAACTACAAGTGGGCTACCATCCTCTGGGAATGAGGACAGCAGCATGTCCAGTTCCTCTACAAAGGTACCCAGTTGGCCTGGGGGGCGATAAATTGCTACGATATGAATTTTGACAGGAATTGAGATTGCAATATCATGAAACTCAAATGAATTGTTGTTGCAAAGAGAGGAATGAGTCAAGTATTTCCAATTGTCAGAAATGAGAAGACCTGTGCCCCCTGAAGGCTGCATCCTACTGAGGCTTCTAGATTGGATTCCTCCTCAGTATTAAACACTAGAATGAGACAGTCTACAAAGTGTTCATGGCTACGTCATAAATGTCACATCAGCAAAATACTATTAAACTTAATTTTGGAAAATGAATTTTGTATTATAAATCGTTATATTAACTAGCTTATTATTATCTATTATTGCAATACAGTGAATGATGTCTCCCTGATGTCTCCCAATGGCTTATGTTATCGGCAGTTTAGTGTTAAATGATTAATTTACAGCAAAACATAACATCTATACTATCATGTCTGAAAATATTATTTTTGTCTTACATTTCATAATAAACTCAGATGAGCTCAGTACGGACTAATTTTCTGTCAGTTTATTTTCTTGAAGAGGCTACACTGTTAGACCTTGCCGGGCTTTTTTACAGTATAATACTGGCAACACTGTTGCCAGTAATTTACTATTGATTATACAGTAATTTACTGTACTCTGCAGTATGTTACTGTAAAGATACCATGCACTAAATTAAAACTTGTTACCTCAATATATCAAAAATCAGCACCTCAACAATGGTGGCAATAAAGCTGCATAATTTATTCATGCTGCAGTGCATGCTGGGAGTTTTGTACAATGCTGGCATCCAGCATGCATTGCAACATTAAACTTTTGGATGTCAACATTGTAGAGATTCATATTCTGATTGTTGATGTCTCTGCTGTGCAAGTTTTGCAGAAACTCAAAATATTTTATGCATTATAAGACTTACATATTCTCCTAAATAACTGAAAGGTTGCTGGTTCTTATGCTGTTGAATCACAGATTTAGTATAATCAATAAGACAAAATACCCTTTAAAAGACTAAACACTTGAAAAGATCAGTGAATTAAACAAGTCCAAGATGATTACAGCATCATCACAACAGCCAAAAAACCTGACCAACTTTATGCTTGGCTTTTTCTTGCCATATCAAGAAACACTCAGTTACAGCAGCCAGAGAAAGTTAATGTAAAAGAGTCAAGAGCCCAACTAAAGCAGACACTGGCCACCACGATGGTGACTGCAAACTTCAATACATTTTTATTTTAACATCCATATCTGTTAATTCTCAACAAGAACTTCTGTACATGTATGAAAGAAATAATGTCAAACTGGTTTGTGAACTGGTTTGACACTCAGTGTGGCTGAAGTCAGTTGTAGTTCTTGTGTTTCTGCTCGTCTCTTTTTTCTGCTGTTGTTTCTCTGTCCTTCAGTGATTCTGCTATCAGGTGTTCATCAGTGTCTGAATTCACTCACTTCTTTTCATTAACTCTGTCAAGTGTACTATAATAGTGAACTAATGTAGGAAATAGTGAATGAGGGTATAGGGTGTGATTTAGAACACAGCCTCTGAGTGTCGACTTTGAGCGATGTTAACTCACAGTATATTCCTGTAGGCTACTTTCTTGAAAATGACAAATATTACCTAGAATGCATTGTTTTCTACAGTATATTACTGTTTTAATGGAAAATGGTTTGTTACTGTCAGAATTTGGACGTTTTTCTACAGCAAGATCGAACAGTGTAACGATACATCTGATGCATCCTTTGAAAAAGGCTGAATGAAGGACGTGAAACGAAGGCCATCCAGGGATCCCTCATACTGAGATGGCCTTCAGCGACGTCTGATGATATAGCACCAGAAATATGCAGCCCTCCGCTTGAGAAGCACACTATAAAGGCTAATATTGCCCACAACCCATTGCGCTTTGGAAGAGGATTCAGTTCAGAACTACAAATACAAGTAAAAGTGGTCAAAAAAACTACAAAACATGGCGGATTTGCTTGACCGGTGGTTAAGTAGAGAGGTTTAGAAAGATAATCAACGTTGAAGCTGATAAAAATATTAACTTAATGTTATCTGTGTTATATTTCATCAGCAACAACAATGTGGACTTTTATAAAGACATTAACTTTTAAATATATTGCTGTGCATTAATATGAGGAGAGTCTCTGCATTCACTTGCAGATCAACATGCTACTGCATTTCTATGAAATTAAATTAAATAAAATGCAGAGGATATTAATTGTGACAAGATCACATTAGAATTCTGCCAAAAGTGTGTCTGATGTATTCAGCAATTAGGATATAAAACATAGTCATGGCTTACTACTCTATTAAATGACTAACTTTGTGGATAAATTATGTTCTCTGATGAAAGCCGTTGAAAATAACAAATCCGTTCTGGCTGTGAAGTACCTGGAGAAAGCCAGAAGATGGATCAATGACATCATAAGAGCCGTGGATGACATGGTGAAGAGGTGAAAACAAAATAGAACAAGTTGTAATATTTTTATACATATATCAGTGTGAGTGGTGCAGCTCTGAAAACGTACAACTAGAAATGCACCGGTGTATCGGTCACCGTCACATGACTGATTTTAAGAATTAACAGAAGTTTAGATGTTGATGATTTGTTGAAAATGCTTCACCATCATGGAGATCAGTGGTTGCTTTAGTTGGGCTCTTGACCCTTGACATTTTTCAGTTTATTTCTCTTTCAGAAGTTGCAGGTGTTTTCAGAAAATGATTCTGCATTGATAAAGAGGTTGATGAAAGGGTAGATTAACATGTTTGTTTTGTTACGGGTGTGCCTCAGGGTTCAGTGCTTGAATCATTTACATGTTATCACTAGGATCTGTCATTCAGAAATATGTATTTTTCTATCACTGCTATGCTGATGACACACAACTCTACCTCTCATCCTTCCTATCGGAGCATGATACACAACTTTGGCTAATATTCTGTCAAGGTTCTCTCAACGTTATGAACAAGCTTTCAACCAGTTTGCTTAAAACCTCCAAATATATTTACTCATTTTTGCAGTTGGTCTGATGCTTGCTGCCTTGATTTTTAGCTCTTTGTTCTGGCTCTGTGGTGCTTGAGAAAAAGAAGCTAAAGAAAGAGAGTAGATTAAGAAAGAAAGAACTTTAGACTGGTCTCAGTTATTAACCAATACAGATCACATCATGAAATGATGAAAATAGTGTGGAGAAAAAGATCAAACCAGAGAAGAAATGCTGGTTAGAAAGGTTAGATAACTTTTGTGACACATGATTTGTGCTCCACACATCCACTTGGAAAAATATGAAGGATGAACCGTTCTCTAATCTGAAGCTATAATAGTCTATTTTTGGGGTTAATATTTTCACTCCACTTCCCTTCAACATCGAACAGCTTCTTGTCCTTTTATGACCTTAAAATGAATATGATGTTCATTTAGAGCTGAAGTTAGTAATTGAGTCTCAGTTATCTTACATGAGGCCATCAACCTGAAGAACTCAATAACACTGATCCACTCTTGTTCTTTCAGATGTTGTTGTGCTGTGGTGAGCTCAGATAATCCTCTCTGAAGAGTTTTGATCACAGATTCCTGTGAAGTGTTTGTCACTATTTTGGAAATGTTGATCCCATCATGGGTGTGTCTGCGTCATTGTTTCTTCCTTTAAGCTACTTACCAATGTTTGTATCTCAGCATTTTTCTCTCTGTGAGTATAATTTGCAAAACTGTGAGAACAGGTGAGGTGTAATATTCAGTTCCTGTAACTGGAGTATACTGAAATTAATATTTCACAACACCTGTGTATACTTCATCACCTGGAGCAGTTATTCACAAGAACTGAATATCAGATCTATATCTCAATATTAATCCGGGCCCACAAATTCATAATCCATGACCGCTTTCACAATCTGTTGTTGTGTTATATTCAGTTTCTGCCAAAAAAAACTCTACCTACTGGAACAGGTGTTTCATAATTATTCGCAAGAACTGAATACTAGTACACAAAGTAGTACGAAAGCGTGCACGGATTATGAATTTGCGGGTGTGGTTTACAAATCTGGGCGTATCTGACTTTTTCCCCGGTATTTGCGTAGGATATTTAATTTTCTGTTCCAATTATCAGCTCCATCAAGGTCATGCTGCAATGTCAGTCGTTTTCCCGAACGAGCGATGCACTTTCCGCTTTTTAATGTTTTATTAAATAATCAACACAACTCACATTTTCTTGCGTGTACCTGCTGTTGGTATTTATTATGGATTTGTGTGTACGATTTTAACATTCTTCTCTGCCAGTGTATACTTATTAAACATATTATTGCACTTCTACAGAATTTATTAATCTTTGTTGATGTTCATTTCAACATTTACTAATACATTATTAAAATTTTGTTAACATCATTAGTTAATGCACTGTGAACTAACATGAATAAATGATGAACAATTATATTTTCATAAACTAACGTTAACGAAGATTAGTAAATACAGTAACAAATGTAGTGTTCATGGTTAGTTCATGTTAGTTAATATATTAACTAATGTTTAACTAATGAACATTATTGTAAAGTGTTACCATTAAAATATTACTTTCAGTGCACTGTTACAATGACAATTTTGAGCCTACAATTTAAAATAAACCTGAAATATATTTTAAAATAACCCAGGTGAATAAAAAGTCCACTTCCATAATGTACTTAAAGTGCTCTATTTTCATGCACTACTTAATATACACTAAAAATTGTTCTTTGTGTACTTTTAGTGTACTACAAATGTTAACTAAATATGTATGTTAAAAGCACATTTTAGTTCATATTTCATGGTGTTTCAAAATAGCACAGTTGAGCACACTTAGATGTTCTTAAGATGATCTTAAAAAGTACTAAAGAAGAATATTTAGTATATTAAGTACAAAATTAGTGCGTGAAAATAGAGCACTTTAAGTACATTATGGAAGTGTTTTTTTTTTTTTACCTGGAAATATTCAAATAAGTACACTAAAAATTACACAGAAGTTTCAATATTTTTACTATTTAAAAAAATATTAGTGTTAAAAGTCGTATTGTGAAAATAGGTAAAAGCATGATGCAAATATACTATTTATATATTTAAAGATGGTAAATAAATTTTGTAAGTATATTTGCAATGTACTACTGAAAAGAAAATATATTTAATAATATAATAAAAAAATTTATTCAGAAAACCCATCAACAGTGAAAACAAATGTTTATTTATGCTTGAATATATGTGTTTAATAGCATATACAAGGCCTCTTAAACAAGGCTCTCAGCTCTGTTACTGTTCAAAGGCCTCAAAACCTCTTATGAAACTATTGTCCCATCCCGTTTGATTTATTTGAACCACTCTTTGTGCTTCAGTATTTGTGAGACAAGTATTGGAAAATATTTTCAGCTTGTTATGAATCTATATGAAGAGATTAGAGGCCTCAGAATGAGAATGGTTTGAATATTCATCATCATCATTTTTTCATTTTTTTCATCATAATTTTTTTCTCTATTACTGTGAATGCGCAGTTACGGGAAAGAATGGAAAAATGTGTAGGGGAGGGGCCCTCAGGTAATTGGCCCCAGGGCCTTGGCAAGTCATAATTCATCCTTGATTCACCATCATCACGTGATATCTGGTTTGAGCTATAAATACTGCTGTCTGTAAGCGTAAGACAACTGAAGTCTTTCAGGAGAACACAGAATATACGGTAAGTGTATTATACTTTCTATTCACAATTTACTTTAAATATACTTTGTAGTGGCTATCCTAATTAGGTTAAACCAACTAGCATTATGAAAATAAACTATGGTTTTATTATAGCAAAAACGTAGTAACCATTTTTTTTTACCATTTGTAAAATCACAGTTGGTTACACTTAAAAAAAAGTGTGCTTTTTATATGCTTCTTTTAAACTAAAAATAAAGTGTACTTTCAGTCTACTTTTTATGTACTTCTTAGAAATATGCTTAAAATTACACAAGTATACTTAAAAGTCTATACTCAATCTTTTGATCAAGATATTGGCTTATAGTTGTGTTAACTCTTTTGATTGAGTAAAGAAAACAGATACTGTATGTTTCTAATTCTGAGTATGTGGATTTTTATGTAGTCCACTGCTAGTACATAAGAATTGACTTCAAATCTTTATTAACTTAAAATATTACATGCAAAAAAAATTATCAATATGTACATTAAATGAAAGATTATACCCAAATACTGGCACAAGAACACCCTTCCAATGGATTTACCATCTGACCTGAAAACACTAGCATCATTAACCATCTGCAAGCAAACTTTTGGAAAAACAATGCAATCTGAAGCTTTTGCACTGCCTATAGGGAGCATATGAATAAATAGAGTCATCTGCTTCCAAGTTTAGCTTGAATGTCCTTTTCATTTGTAAAAATAGAAAATAAAACAGGTCCCAAAATGGAACCCTGAGGAACGCCTGAACTTATCTCAAGAAAAC
The DNA here is from genome assembly GCA_036281575.1 of Ancherythroculter nigrocauda. Taxonomy (NCBI): domain Eukaryota; kingdom Metazoa; phylum Chordata; class Actinopteri; order Cypriniformes; family Xenocyprididae; genus Ancherythroculter; species Ancherythroculter nigrocauda. The sequence continues at coordinate 32,233,698 of VTFQ01000024.1, read as the reverse complement.
CTGATTTTTCAACATAGAAACACTGTGTTAGGTCTGCAAAATAGTTTTTAAACCAATTTACAGCCTTAGGGCTGACACTAGCATTCCTAAGTTTGTTCAGCAGCCATTTGTGATCCACTGAATCAAACGCCTTAAGCAGATCCACAAATAAGGCAGTGCAATGATGCTTTCTGTCCAAGGTAACAATAATTTATCACAACCAGTGATGGTTCTGTGATGATCTTAGCAAAAACTAAAAGTTTGGAAATAAGACAGTAACATTATCTGAATAGATGTACTAAATGAAAAAGTCTATTTATCTGATTACATACTGATTATATAACATAAGAGAAGAGGATTATAAATCCACCCCTGAAGCTGATTCTACTTGCATCACATCTTCTGTCATATTTTTTAGATACATTACAGTTGGACGCATTACCAGTCTACACTCCATTAAAAAAAATGGCCGATTCCATAGGTGAGACACTTTTCATTTCAAACTCATTCATTTATCCTGAAATAGCACTTCTGTGTTGCAAACATTTATCCAGCAAGGTACTGTAGCAAGTGTCTGGAAGAAGCTGTAATGTGGCTTGTGATTTGAGTTCCATGATTTCACACAGAACATTATGTTGTATCAATGCAATTTGAGACTTCAAAATTGATCTTAGATACAACAAGGGAAACCAGCAGGTTTTTCATAGTCTAAATGCAACAGACTGCACACATACTGTGATATGAAGCCATCAATGTAAAAACTAACAGTCAAATTTACTAAGTGAAACAAGTTCACCCTACTCAAATTCTCAAAATATTACTGAAAGTGCATTGCACTTAAACTTATGTGAATGAGTTACTGCAGATTTGCCAAAAAGCTTTGCATCAGACTCTGAAAGGAAAGTAGATTAATTTTTGTGAAGCCTGAACCCGGCCTGGATTTTTAAACCCAACTCGACTGGTACTGTTACATTTTAAGACCAAACACGACCCGAACCCACAATTCGTTTCTCACAGCAAATACCTTTTTGAAATATGCTGCATTTTAGGATTGCATGCAACAACCAGTGAACAAATACATGTAAACAAACACAGTTTCATTAAAGGGTTAGTTCACCCAAAAATGAAAATTATGTCATTAATGACTCAGTTAGAAGTTTTTGAAGCATTGAAAATACATTTTGGTCCAAAAATAACAAAAACTACGACTTTATTCAGCATTGTATTCATTGTATATAATTTTTGGGTGAACTAACCCTTTAAGGCACAACAGCCATATCAGCAGTTAGCACACTGGAGAAAAAAGAGAAAAAGAAAAAAAAAAAACATGTACTTACCAATTATGAAACTTTTCTGGGTGAACCGGTGTAACAGTGACATAAATTTCTTCAAAATAAAGATTGCTCAAAAAGTGTTTTATACTATTTATACAAATATATTTTTCTCAGTATGAGTTATGAAGGAAGAGAATGGTATTGGCAGTTGGTTTTAATGCCATCCTGCTCTGACTGAAAGTTTGTCCAGCTGCACTGAACTTCCACTAGCTGCTGCTGCTACCTGCATGAAAATTTATATTGCTGGTTTTAAACCAACCAGTTTCATTGAGGGGCACATTTACTCATTCCTCAAACTTTGTCACTACAGTCTAGCTTCTTTTAGTTGCCGGTTCTGATCCAGTGCCTGGCTTCTTACATATATGTCATCACCTCGGCGAAAAGGGAGGGGGCCAGAGCATATTAAAGTGTCTGACATCATACTTATGAGTTCACACACCTCTTTAATGTTATTTCAACAAGAAACACTGAGAGTAACCAAGGCTGACACATAAAAATAAATGACACATTTCACCCATGATTGAACCCGAGGTTGTTGAACATCACTAATGTTTGGTTTGTATCTCATCAGATGATTCTCAGTTTGCCATCAGTGAATCCACATGGAGTCCAGAGTTCATCCAGGAGCTTCTTCCGTCTGCGGAGCGAACGGCTCTCCTCTATAATCTGTCATTCTTGTGTCTGGGAGGCTTCCCAAAGCTGGAGCGTATGATCAGAGACCAAGCTATTGAAACACAAATGCTGTTCGGAACCTCTGAGGCTGTTCTGCTGAAGGTGAGAATAATTCATCATGTTCTGCTTTACATATTGTAAAGTGTCTGTCTTTATTTACCTGCCCTTATGTCATTTTAAAGCCATGCTGTTAATTTTGACATGCAAGTATTATGTGAAAAAAAAAAAAAAAATCCAGTTTAGATGCTTCTGAAATTGTGAACTAATGTTTCTTCTTTCGTAATTGACTGAAATATTTTTTTAAAAAAAAAGTTGATTGTGGCCTTTCCCCCTCAAAATTCCTTGTGTATGTAGTCAGGTATTCAAATTTGAGAAAGAAAAAAAAACAGACTTGTGAGATTTAAACTCACAATTTCTAGAAAAAAGCAAGCTTCCATAGATAGTGCACTGGGCCATTGTTTTTATAATTCTTTTTAACTTATCCTTGTGGTTAACTTATGTTTTCTCGTAGTGTGTTGGCACGAGTTCCAACCTGGTCTCTTCACTGTTCCCGATGCTGAAGAATGCTGTTCTGAAGAATAAATCCGTTCTGGCTGTACAATACTTGGAGAAAGCCAGAACATGGATCAATGACATCATCAGAGCCGTGGATGACATTGTGAAGAGGTAAAAACACTGAAGTTTTGCATTTTACAACAAACAATCAGTACACCGCAAACAAATGATTTTCTTGCTTTCTTAACCCCTGTTCACACTGCCAGCGACTTTGTTACTGTATGTTGCTAGTCTCTCTACTGTGAAGATGCTTGTGGGCGTTCCTAGTGCTGTCACTCTAATGTTATTGGTTGACTGCTCGTCTGGCCATATCTTTAGAAAATGCAATCACAAATATATAAAACTATGATTTTGAATTTTGACTAGGAATTAGACTGAAAAGAATTAAAAATAGCATTCCGCTGTTGGAGAGTGTTGTGATACAAACTACAGAAATGCACAGTTCATTAAAAGCCAACATTGTAGTTTTGAGATTCTCCTCAGAGATATTCCTCATTTAAATAAATCCCACCCGGTGGGTGGGGCCTGCTTGAGTTGCGTTAGTAGCGTGTTGTTGTCATGTGAAACTGGTGGATCATATCACTGTACATGCAACCTATTTTTCAGGTATGACCAACAAACCCGAAATGTGAAATCATGCACCAGTGATGTGTATCAAGAACAGAAAGAGACCGAAGAAAAAATAACGAAACAAACTGATGAGGTGAAGGGTCTGGAGGATGCTGTGGCCAATCTTGAAAAGGAGCTGAGAAGCAATGTCAAAAATATGGAGGAAATTGAGAGAAGATATCAAGACAAAAACAACGAACTACAGAATCAAGTCAGACAATATGAACAACAAAAACAATGTGCCTGGTTTCTCAGAGCTTTTGTTCCATTTTTTGCATGCCACCAAGATGCTTCGAACATGCCTGGCATTGCTGCTAAACAATCCGAGCTGTCCAATCTCAACTCTGAAAAGAACAGTCTGCGAACCAAAGAGTGGAACATCAAAATCCAACTGACTGATCTTCAGCTGAAGTTGGCCAATTCCAAAATACTACTGGGTGAGAGTCTGTCTGTACTTTTAAATTATCATGCTGTTTACATGTTCATCACAGCCTGGAGGCTCCCAATGATCTCTCATAAATCAGAATCTGTTGTATGTTGTCTGTCTAGGTGCGATACCCAGTCCTGTCCATCTGAAGGAAGTCCAGAGGTGTCTCGATCAAATCCGACAAATTCTGGTTGATCTTAAAAAGTTCTGGGAGAAAGTGGGTGTTACACTGGACACACTGAAAGAGAAGACCTTTGTTGGGGAGGATCTGATTGCAATGTGTGACATGAAGGATGAGTTCCTGAACTCCATCGAAATAGCAGGAAAGGTTAGTTAGATGCTGAGCAAATGTTTCTTGTGATAGTTGATTATGCCTTTCATTATTACTCTCTGAGTTCTAAATTTTATTCCCTATGTAGTTTTTGTCTACCCATAATGCACTCTGATTAATAGTGTACAACCGACACTATATTTTCCAGAATCCAAAGCGGAGAACATTGTAAATCCAAACATAGAAGTGTCTAATCACTTGTACGTGTATTTATTCCATCTTATTCCATCAACTGTCAATGAAACCACAAAGCTAACAAAGCACATATTGAAATATTATGATTTCCAAGATAAGTTACATACAGTATGTGACATCAGTGACCACATTTTCATTCACTCCTTCTCCATGTAGTGAAAAAATTTCCACCAAATTTAACTTAAAAACTTAAGTTACTAACCCTCATGTCGTTACTCACCCTCAAACTCGTAAGAAAAACACAAATTAAGATATTTTTGATGAAATCTGAGAGATTTATGTTCCTCCATAGACAGTCTATGCAATGAGCACTTTCAAGTAATCCACATGACTCCAGTGGTTTAACCTCAATTTTTATGAAGCGACGTGATTAATGACAGAATTAATTACAATTAATGACAGAATTTTAATTTTAACCCTTTAAAGTCACCATGAAATCTATGATTCTTGTTTTTTTTTTTTTTTTTTTTTTTTATGGAATATTGCACTGTTAATATAAATAATTTATTCATGCAGATCACTATTTCCATTGACATTGGTTAAATTATTTTAAGTTAAATGGAAAAAATTAGTTTGCCATGACTTGTTGCCATGACTTTTACAGATGTAGGGAATAGTGAGTGATTTCGGCCAACATGATTTTATGTCACTGTATTACAGTAAATGTGTTGTGACTAATGCTGGTGTGATTTAATCTTTCAGTACTGGAAGAGATTTGGTGTGTGCTGTCAGAGAGCACAGGGCATCTTCAGCCTTCAGTCTAAGGACGCATATAAATTCCTGGAGATCAATCCGTCTTCACTCTCACAGGATGAAAGGAAGAAGCAGTACACGTCTATCATGGAGAAGCTGAAGAAGATCAATCCTCAGGGCTCGGCCAAAGCCGCCATCACTGCGTGACAGACAGAGATCTGATGATTCTTTCACACTATACAATGCTCTTTATAAGACATACACATATTCATGCATGCAGCTTATATTGTCATTTTTGTAATGCTTTGTAATCTTTACAACTGCTCTTGCACTTTCAATTACAGTTCCAAATACATATACACTTTAGTGAGTTGATGTTAGGAATATTTCTCTGTCTCAATTTATCTCTGATAAAATTGCTTTGCATTTCATTATGGTTTATAGATCTTGTGGTCTGGCCACATGACTGATGTCTGTCACACAATAAAGACAAAAGACATTAAACATTTCATTGTATCCAAATTATTAAAAAAGTCTTTTTCCAATGTTTCAGTGTGCATCAGGGGTCACCACAGTTCCGCTTTCAGACAGTTTAAAATGAGCGGTGCATCCAAACACCAGGGCTGTAGTAGTCTACACACCACAAGCATTCAAGGGCATTTATGATAATGATCTTCCTCTTAATACTTTTATCCAGCACCAAATGTTCTTCATTCAAGACATTTTTGCTAAACACGTAGAGTGCCACAATTTACTAGCAATTTCTAGCTCAGTTGGAGGAAATGGCAGTTCGGCATTGAGATGTCGTTCTTCACCATATATGGTGCATGGGGTTGAGACTAGACGTCAAGAACAGTCACTGTCTCCCCAGTAGAGAACTACATTCCTGGGAGTGACAGTGGACTGTATTATGATGCGGCACAGTTGTCTTCTGCTCGTATAGAGACCATCTTGACTATAGTCACCAACATCAAGCTAGCCCAAGCCATCACAGTCAAACACTTTCAGAGAGAGAGCTGTGGCTTCTGGCAGCACCGTCCATCGTAATACCTTTTGGCCTGCTGTACATGAGACCTCTGCAGTGTTGAGACCATTATAAACTTTAGAGCTCCCTCCACGAGGAAACTTTATGCCCTAAAGTGGAATGTGTTTGCTTTATGGTGCACAGAACGACAGCTGGACCCAGTTGCTTCAGTGCTGGAGTTCCTCCACCCATTTATTATTTGTTTCCTTCGTGGTGCTCGGAGGCCTGTTGTCCAATTCAGGGTTCCTGTTTGGGACTTGGCAGTGGTTCTTGAAGGGTTATCCCTGGCACCCTTCGAACCCATTGACAAGGTGGCGGAGAAGTTTCTCTCTTTCAAAATGGCCTTCCTGCTGGCTATTACATCCCTTAAAAGAGTTGGGGACCTGCAGGCTCTTTCCATTGCTCCCACTAGCCTCCTGGGAGGGTCAAGACCATTCTCCACCCTAGGCCGGGCTACGTGCCCAAGGTGCCATTGAATGTGGCATATTCTTTTATTCTGCCGGCTTTTCATCCTCCACCACATGTGTCAAGCTACATTTATTATGCCCTGTTAGAGCCTTGGAGGCCTACATACGTATAGGTCTTCAGGTTGGAGGAAATCAGACCAGCTACTTGTGTACTTTGGGTCACATAAGAAGGGTTCCCCTGCCTCTAAACATTGTGGAGGCTATGTCTTAAGCATATGAGGCATGCAATTTGCCCACCCGACTAGCGGAGTGGCATTCTTCAAGGCCCTGTTATCAGGAGCTTCCCTTCAAGAGGTCTGTGATGCAGCTGGCTGGGCCTCCCCGCACACTTTCATAAGATATTACAGCTTGGATCTTCCATCCATGCTGGGTTCTCAAGTCATCTTGTCCTGAGTTGTGCTTTGACAAGCTTCACACCAGGGTAGACTCTAATCGGTATGGTGCAGTGGGAATTTCATTCCCCAAAGTGATGTTCCGATGCAGCCTTGAAAGGCAGTTCCCTTGAAAGGGAACGTCTCAGTTTACGACTGTAACCCTTGTTCCCTGAGAAGAAAACGAGATGCTGCGTCCCTTTGCCACACCTCCTGAGTGCCTGAGAATGACGTGAAGTGTCGTTTCTGAAGCAGCATCTTGTTCCTTTCTCAGGGAACAAGGGTTACACGTTCTAATTGTGAAAATTATTTGGAGATAGCAAGAAAAGGAGACTTAAAACTCTGAAATAACTTTGCCCTCTGCAAAAACAGAATTTTGTAATTTGTCTGCCATTTAAATGTAGTATGTATATATGCTATGCTGAATTGTGTCCTGTGGTGTTATGAGCCAATCAGTGTTGACATGACGCCATTTTCTTACAACTCATCTCAGGTGATTGGCTCAGAAAATAACTTTAGAAAATGAGTCAAACCATGAGCTAAAATGGCAGTATGTAGGTTAGATGAACGAAAGTCTTACAGGTTCGGAACGACGTGAGGGTGAGTAAATGATGACAGTATTTTCATTTTTGGATAATTAACCCTTTAACTCTGCTCAAGGCCAAGTGTTTGCTTTCATAACAATACTGTACACAAAATACATGATGATTTAGTGAATGAATCCAAAATATCTGTATATCACCTGTAGGTCACATGCTAATTCATCTGATCTTAACGGTTGTCTGAATCATTGCCATATATTGTCTGAGCACAAAATAATGAATACAATGATGTACACATGTTAAAATGTTTTATTCCTGTTGGGAGTTTTTGTTTTACTCTTTTAAGGATGATGATAAGACAATGAATATTTATTGAATTAGCATAGGCCTATATCGATGAAAACAAAGTTATTATGATGGTTAATGTTATTACCCCCCATAAAGTATGATGTATGAAGGATAAAGTACATATGTGACAAAACTGTTAGTAAATCAGTGAAAGTTTTCAGACAGCAGTATTCTCACATGGCCCCTAGGTGTCAGTGTTTCCTAATTCATTTCAACAATCCCCTGCAGGTTGTGAAAGTTAAACTAAAATGAATATTTGTGTAGTTAGTGAAATGTGTCACTTTTCTAGAATTGTCTGTAATACAAAATATTAAAGTGTTAACCCTATCATTATGGTAAATGAGTGTGTTTAGAGAGAAATCCATCATCAGAACTTGTTGTTTTGTAAGGATTCAGTTGTTGTGACGTGAGTCTCTGTTGTCATGGTGAATTTAAAGAATGGAATCCCTCTATAAGGCGGCTTTACCGCTCCATCACAGTCCAGTTCCATCACTAGTGCAGACCTCTTTAACATACACTGTAAAATCTAGACAAACAGTTATATAGAAAAAGAAAGTCTTATTGATATGTCCACTTTAGAAGAATCAGATACCAGTGGTTTTCAACTGGTTTGGCTGTGGGACCCACATTTTCACATTTCTTATTAAGATATTAATTAAGATATTTTTGATGAAATCTGAGAGATTTCTGTTCCTCCATAGACAGTCTATGCAATGAGCACTTTCAAGCCCCAGAAGACATCATTAAAGTAATCCATGTAACTTCAGTCATTAACCTCAGTTTTATGAAGCGACGTAATTAATGACAGAATTAATTACAATTAATGACAGAATTTTAACCCTTTAAAGTCACCATGAAATCAACGATTCTTTTTTTTTTTTTTTTTTTTTTTTTTTATGGAATATTGCACTGTTGATATAAATAATTCATTCATGCAGATCACTAGTGACATTGTAATTGGTTAAATTATTTTTAGTTAAATGGAAAAAATTAGTTTGCCATGACTTGTTGCCATGACTTTTACAGATGCAGGGAATAGTGTGTGATTTCGGCCAACATGATTTTGTCACTTTATTACAGTAAATGTGTTGTGACTAATGCTGGTGTGATTTAATCTTTCAGTACTGGAAGAGATTTGGTGAATGCTGTCAGAGAGCACAGCCTTCAGTCTAAGGACACATATAAATTCCTGGAGATCAATATACAGTAAGACTGTGCCAAGATTCAAGTCTAGTTTAAGAAGGGAGTGAACGTGTGGCTTGTTGAAACATTTATTTCCCCTCTGCAGATTCCATACCCAACCCCATCTATCTAAATGAAGTTCAGTGTAGCTTGACAAAAATTCAGGCAATTCTGATTCAGCTTAAATACTTCTGGGAGAGTGTTGCTGGAGCACTGGACTACCTGAAACAAAAGACCTTTGTTGGAGAAGATCTTATTGATGACCTTACCGTCCTTAAATGTGAATTTCTAGAAACAATCAAAAAAGCCGAACAGGTAAAATTCATGTTTACATGATTATAAAAACTTTTTCCATATTAGATATTCTAATATATACTAAGGTTTCATCTAAAAGTTAAATGTGTAAATGTTTTATTTCCACAGGCTTGGAGCAGTTTTGGTGCAGGCTGTAAGAAAGAATCTGTCATCTTTAAGCTCCAAATCAAAGATGCCTACAAGTTTCTGGAGGTCAATCCTTCCTCTCTCTCCAAGGAGGAGTGGGAAAAAGAGTATGAAAGTGTAAAGAAACAACTGGAGAATATAGACCCTCCACAATGTGTGACATCCTCTGTTACACCTGCCATTTGTCAATGATCAGAGCCCTGACACACACAAGTACATCGTCCTATTTGATTTCTGTCTCATGATGCTGGTAACCTGCTGATGATGTTTAGCCATTTAAATACTGTACTTGTGAGTTCTGTGTTTTCTTCTACTTAACGTCTAAAACACTCTTATATATACTCATATATAAACTTATATATTAAGTGACCCTTATATAAACCCTTATATCATCTCTTTATGAGCTTTAGTAAAAAGAATCTTGTTGAATAGATATGAAAGGTTAAAACAGATGAATTGTTTTCTGAATAAAGTTTGATAACATCATTATTGACTTTTGTCTTTGTTTTAAATAATCTTTTTTAATAATAATAATATATTTTTTTATGTTTTAAGTCATAGGTTTAAGTTTCTGCAGCAAATATTTTGTCATCTCAAACTACTTTTGATGTCACTGGTTACACAAAAATTGTCACATTATACAAATTACAAAATATTTCCTTGTTTTCTTCTGATAATGAATATGATTTTAATGATGCACTGTTAAAAATGTATTGTAATTTTACAGGGAATTCCTGGCAACTAATCGCTGTAAATTTAAAGTAATATACTGTTGTTGTTTTTTTTTTTAATATAATAAAGTACTGTATTTATACAACAGTGCTTCTGTGATTATAGTGGCATTATTACAGTAAAATGCTGTAATTTATTATAATTTACTGTATATTCACTGCAACTCAGTTGCCAAGAGTTTCCTGTAACATCACATAAAAAAATTACAATTTAACATTGTAATTCAATTTACTGTTATTGTAAATGTTAGAATGAAATACTGTTAAAAAAGTTCTTATTGGGCAAAAAAATTATGCCACCATCATATTCTCACAAAATATTGAAAGGACATCTAGAATCAGCGTATGAATCTCAACACTGGTGGCATACTTCATTCCACAGTGCATTATGGGTGTATCATGCAAAACAGAATACAGACAGAATTTTGAGCGGTGTCTTTTAGACTCACACAGACATCATGATTCAGCGTATGATCCTCAACAATGGTGACAATAAACAAAAATCCTTTTTGTGACTTCAGTAGCTTGTTTTGTGATGTTTGTAATGATGTTGTGTGTTGTTAATCTGTTTATCTGAAAATGTTGTCACCATTGTTGAGGATCATCCGCAGAATCTTGATGTCTGTGTGAATCTACACGATGCTGTCTGAATTATCTCTGCACAATGAAAAAAACTTTCAAAATATTGAAGTAGGACAGGATTTTGTTCGTTATCAGAGGACTACAACATGATAGAAATTCAGAGATCAGTGAATAAGTCCACTGTATGACAAAATCATTTATCATCATTATCATTTGATAATTTTTTTTCTCACAACTTTTGTTTATAACAAATGCTTTAGAAACACACAGTTACAACAACTAAAACAAGAAGTTCTGTTTGTGAGGGTCTGATGGATTTCTCTCTTAAACACACTCATTTACCATAATGACAGTGTGCAGGGTCAACAAAACTTTAATATTTTGTATTACAGACAATTCTAGAAAAGTGACACATTTCACTAACTACACACACATTCATTTTAGTTTAACTTTTACAACCTGCAAGGGATTGTTGAATTGAATTAGGAAACACTGACACCTAGGGGTCATGTGGGAATATTGCTGTCTGAAAATGTTCACTGATTTACTAACATGCTCAAAATTGTCATTGTAACAGTGCACTGAAAGTAAATTTTAATGGTAACTCTTTACAATAATGTTCATTAGTTAAACATTAGTTAATATATTAACTAACATGAACTAACCATGAACACTACATTTGTTTCTGTATTTACTAATCTGTGGAGTTCTTTTAAGGTTTGGGGAACGTTCAGGACGTTCTGGGAATGTTTAGGGCACTATTAATAGTCTCAGTTTAACTGACCCATCCATAGAGTAAACATAACAAGCCCTGAAAACTGATAAAAGAATACATATTATACAGACACTTAATATTTAATGATATTAGATGATTAGTTAATTGCATCTGATAGATTATACTTTCAATAAAACATTTGAAATAGGTTTGTAAAAGCTGTTTTTATGCATGTTTGGCAAGAGTTTTTGTTGTATTTACACTGTTTTGACCAGCAGGTGTCACCAGAGTGTCGTGTTTCGAATGCTTTGAAACTGAATCATTTTGAGAACCAATTTGGTTCAATTGATTCAAAGCTTTGAAAAGCTTCATTTCTCCCATCAGTAGTTTTTGCAGAAAACAAAATTAGTCTGACTAGTCATTTCAGAGTTTTGAGTTGTTTTTCCTTACCATCTCCAAATAATTTTCACAACTAGAAATTTTTATTTATTTTAAAATGCTTTTAACTTGATGATTAATAGCCTACTAAATGTAGTAAATTTGCACATCTTAAATGTAGCAAAAATACAGAAAAACAGCTGCTTAAACCACTTTAATGTAGTCGTTTGACCATTAAAAGCAACTTTTCTTAGCAACTGCCTAGCAACGACCCAGGTTACCATAGCAACTACCTAGCAACACTTTAGCAACCACCCAGAACACCCTAGCAACCGCCTAACAACCACCCAGAGTACCATAGCAATTGCCTAGAAACACCCTACACCCACCACTAATTATCAATCATCACTCAATCATCAATCGATTATCTCATTAACTTTAACACTGCTTCAGTGTTACTTTTTAACACCCGGCAAGATGGACTCATATGGAATGTTTAAAAATGTGTTTAAAATGGAATGTTGTAAAATGTGAAAATGAAAAGGATTTAATAAATTCTGATTTTAATTCAGTGTGTGTGTGTGTAAAATATATATATATCTCATTACAGTCAACGATTGTACGCTGTCAAAGCCAATTTTGTACCCTTTTTGAAGGGTCAATTTTTGTACTGTTAAATAAAGGTACAAAATTGTCACCAACGGTACAAAACTGGTCTCTTAAGGTACAAATCACAAGGGTACAAATTTGTACCTTAGTACCATTATACCCCTAAAGGTACAATTATGTTTTTTTTTTTTTCTGAGAGTGAAGCCACCGAGTGCCGAATTTTGCCACTGCAAGCACCATTAACATTTTCTTCATTCCAGTTTTTTTATGTTGTTGGAAATTTATATCACAGTATCCACGCAGTCTTGCATTTAACCTCTTAACTGTCACAATCCCATTGGCAGGACGCCCATGTAGGCCCACATGGTTTAGCCCAGATGAAATGAACACTGTTCAGAGTGAACACTATACAGGCTGTTAAATGTAACACTGAATCAGTCTTGGAGTTAATGAGATAATTAATTGAGTGATGATTGATAATTGTGGAAGATAATTGCTGTTAAAGGGGTGATGACATGAGAAATCAAATTTTCCTTGAGCTTTTGACATATAAGAGGTCATCATACTATAAGAATATGCTGTAAGTTTTAGAGCTGAAAACTTCCTTGTTTAACTCTGAACATTAGAAAACAAGCTACTAAAAAGTCACAGAAAAACAGCAAAATTTAAATAGTGAGAATAAAGGAAATTACTAAGACAATTAAGCTCATAATTTATTCATGCAGCAATGCATGAGGGGAGGCATGGATGAATTTTGATTGGTGGCTCCCAGAATGCACTATAACATGCTTTATGATGGTCACCACTGTTGAGATTCACAGGATGATTCTTGATGTCTGTGTGTTTAAATGAGACTTGTTTTTTTGTTTGTGAGAACAACTTTAATTTTTTATTGATAAAGCTGATCTTGTGCTGTAGAATCACAGTGCTGCTGTAATCAATAATGTAAATCTAACTCAGAGATTGGGCTCTAAATGAGTTCAGTGATTCAGATCAAATAATGATTACATGAAGACATAACCAATACCACCTGATCAACTTTTAACCTTGTCTGGTTGGTTTTAATGCAGTTAAAACAGCCCAAACAAAACCTAATTTTAAAAGGTCAAGGGTCAAGAGCTCAACTAAAACAAACCCTGACCTCGATGATGGTAACTTAAAAATTGTGATTTTCTCCTTTGGTGATTCTGCTTGTTATCATCAGGTGTCTTCAATAATGCTCAATCATCACTCAATTAATCACTTATTTATCTCATTAATGCTTCAGTGGGTGGAATAAAAAATATGGCAGGACTTTTACTTTCTGAGCCCTGGATTATACACCTCTGAAATAAATAAATAAATGAGAGGAGGGTTATGGGTGGGGTTAAGGTGTGGCTCCACCCATCATGCCCACAGTAGGTGGAGAGAGGCGGAGCTGGAGCTTATACTCCACCCATGGCTCTGATATAAGTACTGCTGTCTGGAAGAGTGACACTCAGTTGAAGACTGCTTTCAGGAGAACACCGAATACACTGTAAGTGTACCAATTATTTTATTTTTTTACATTTTACTCACAATATGCATATGTTTTCTTTTCTACTTTTCTGCATCTGACTCCTGCTCTAGCTTGCTCTGCATTCTACACCTGACATTGTAAAATATCTTAGCATGATTGAATATAATATATAACTATTATTGATATATTTTTTGTAAATTAAAAAGTAAATTGTAAAGTGATGTTGCAGTCATTATGGGCGGCTGTATATTTTACGATTCATATCTGTATAGCATTATTTGATATAATTAGTGTTGAGGTATATTGTTGCAGCTTTGAGCATTGTAGCCAATCTTAGCCTTGAACCGAGTCCCAACTCCCCACCTCACATTGCTCTTAACGATCCAGGCCGGAGCATGCTTATGTTATATACGTTGCAACTTTTTGTTGATCTGCTTTATTAATGCAGAAATTATATTTTATAAAAATTATAAAAACATTCCTGTAACGTCAAGAAAACTGGGCGTGTTTAATGTTCCCAGAACCAACACTGAATGTTTAGAGAACGTTCTTATAACAACATTCTGTTCGCTGGGGCAATACTGTTTTCTGTCCAAGGCACCAATAAGATCATTTGTCACAACCAGTGATGGTTCTGAGACCAGACAGAAACTCACTTATGTAAAACTGAATCTCAGGTGAAAACTGCAAATTCAACTGAGATTCATGGATCTTAGCTGAAACTGAAGTTTGGAAATTGGCCATTATCTGAATAGATGTACTAAATCAAGAAGACTCTTTGTCTAACTGCCTTCTACAGATTAAATAACATAAGAAGAGAGGATTGTAAATCCACCCCTTAAATTTTAAACATAATTGTTGATTCTACTTTCATCACATCATCTGTCATTTTTTTAGAGGGCATACAGTTAGACGCACTACCAGTCTACACTCAATTAAAAAACATGGCCTATTTCACAGGTGAGACACTTTTAATTTTAAACAGAGCAAGAAACTCTGAGAGGAAATAAGTCTGGCACATATATACATAAAAGTTATGACACATTTCACCCATGATTGAACACTAGAGGTTGTTGAACATCACTAATGTTCAGTTTGGTGTCTCAGAGGTTGTCATCAGTGACTCCACATTGGATCCAGAATTCATCCAGGACCTTCTTCCATCTGCAGAGCGAACGGCTCTCTTCTATCATCTGTCATTCTTGTGTCTGGGAAGCTTCCCAAAGCTGGAGCGTAAGATCAGAGACCAAGCTATTGAAACACAAATGCTGTTCGGATCCTCTGAGGCTGTTCTGCTGAAGGTGAGAATAATTGATCATGTTCTGCTTTACATGTCGTAAAATCTAAATTCTGTCATTATCTCACATTTGTTTTTCTCTAAAATAGTTAAACCTGACCGCATACACATGCAGAATCCTGAGGAAAAAAAAGTCTGACTTTTTTTAGAAAAAGCTGCAATAACCCACTGAGCAAATTACGTCCAGAAGACGTCTTTTTGAGGTCTTGTCTCAGGTTGAAAAGACGTCCACTGAGGGACCAGAATGAAAGTTTTTATGACGTCTTTTTTTGACGTCTTCTGGACATCTGATATAGACGAACACGCAGAATCACCAAAGGAGAAAAATCAAAATTTTTAAGCCACCATCGTGGAGATGAGTGTTTGCTTTAGTTGGGCTCTTGACCCTTGCCTTATTAATATTAGAGTTTGTTTGGGCTGTTAACTGAGTCATAACAGCTAGACAAGTAAAGAGACATGATCAGGTGTTGGTTATGGTCTCACATAATCATTATTTGACCTGAATCACTGAGCTCATGAAGAGCCCAATCTCTGAGTTAGATTTACATTATTGATTACAGCAGGACTGTGAGTCTACAGCAGTAGATCAGCTTTTACAATATGATTCAAATGATTTCAGAAAAGGTGTGTTGAACAAAAAAAAAAAAGTATTCATTTTAGGCACACACAGACATCAAGAATCAGCCCGTGAATCTCAACAGTGGTGACCATCAAAAAGCATGTTGCAGTGCATTCTGGGAGCCACCAATCAAAATTCATCCATGGCTCCCATCATGCATTGCTGCATGAATAAATTATGAGCTTAATTGTTTTAGTAATTTCCTTTATTCTCATATTTTATTTTGTTCTGTTTATGTGACTTTTTAGTAGCTTGTTTTCTAATGTTCAGAGTTGATCTGTTGATCAGAATATGTTGCTTGTCACCGTCATTGAGATTCACAGGCTGATTCTTGATGTCTGTGTGTGCCTAAGAGAAAAAAATTTTTATCATGTGAAATCCTTTATATTTTATTGATAAAGCTGATCTGCTGTAGAATCACAGTGCTGCTGTAATCAATAACGTAAATCTAACTCAGAGATTGGGCTCTTCATGAGCTCAGTGATTCAGGTCAATTAATGGTTACGTGAGACCATAACCAACACCTGATCATGTCTCTTTACTTGTCTGGCTGTTATGACTCAGTTAACTGCCCAAACAAACTCTGATATTAATAAGGCAAGGGTCAAGAGCCCAACTAAAGCAAACACTCATCTCCACGATGGTGGCTTAAAAATTGTGATTTTTCTCCTTTGGTGATTCTGCGTGTTCGTCTATATCGGATGTCCAGAAGACGTCAAAAAAAGACGTCATAAAAACTTTCATTCTGGCCCCTCAGTGGACGTCTTTTCAAAAAAAGACGTCTTCTGGACGTAATTTGCTCAGTGGGAATCCTTTTTTTAAATGTCTTATGTCATGGTTGAAATAGAAAGAAGATTAGTCACAATTTCTTCTGGGATTTGCAGTTTTTCTTTTCTTTTTTTTTTTTTTCACATATTGTATGTCAAAAAACATGAGGACAAGTAACCCAAACAGTAACTTTGTGTCGGCCCAGTCCAGCCCACATCTGGCACATGCGGAATGATAATCTGGGCCACATCCAGAGGTGGAGATTCCAGGGGTCAGAAAGTAAAAGTCCTGCCATATTTTTATTCCACCCACTGAAGCATTAATGAGATAAATAAGTGATTAATTGAGTGATGATTGAGCATTATTGAAGACACCTGATGATAACAAGCAGAATCACCAAAGGAGAAAATCACAATTTTTAAGTTACCATCATCGAGGTCAGGGTTTGTTTTAGTTGAGCTCTTGACCCTTGCCTTTTTAGTATTAGGTTTTGTTTGGGCAGTTTTAACTGCATTAAAACCAACCAGACAAGCAAAGTTAAAAGATGATCAGGTGTTGGTTATGTTTTTTCAAAATCATTATTTGATCTGAATCACTGAGCTCATTTATCTCTGAGTTAGTTTTACATTATTGATTACAGCAGCACTGTGATTCTGCAGAAGACCAGCTTATACAATACAGAATTTTTTTTTAAAAAAAGTTGTCCTTATCACAAAAAAAAAAAAGAAAATTATTTCAGGCACACACAAACATCAAGTATCAGCCTGTGAATCTCAACAACGGTGACAAGCAACATATTCTGATCAACAGATCAACTCTGAACATTAGAAAACAAGCTACTAAAAAGTTACAGAAAAACAGCAAAATTTTAATAGTGAGAATAAATGAAATTACTAAGACAATTAAGCTCATAATTTATTCATGCAGCAATGCATGATGGGAGCCATGGATGAATTTTGATTGGTGGCTCCCAGAATGCACTGCAACATGCTTTATTATGGCCACCACTGTTGAGATTCACAGGATGATTCTTGATGTCTGTGTGTTTAAATGAGCTCTGCTTTTTTTTTTTTTTTTAAATCAGAACTCTAAAAAAAAAAGGTATTGTAAAAGCTGATCTTGTGCTGTAGAATCACAGTGCTGCTGTAATCAATAATGTAAATCTAACTCAGAGATTGGGCTCTAAATGAGTTTAGTGATTCAGATCAAATAATGTTTATGTAAAAACATAACCAACACCACCTCATCATCTTTTAACTTTGCTTGTCAGGTTGGTTTTAATGCAGTTAAAACTGCCCAAACAAAA
This sequence comes from Ancherythroculter nigrocauda, assembly GCA_036281575.1. Taxonomy (NCBI): domain Eukaryota; kingdom Metazoa; phylum Chordata; class Actinopteri; order Cypriniformes; family Xenocyprididae; genus Ancherythroculter; species Ancherythroculter nigrocauda. The sequence continues at coordinate 32,216,025 of VTFQ01000024.1, read as the reverse complement.
TCTAATATTAAAAAGTCAAGGATCAAGAGCTCAACTAAAACAAACCCTGACCTCGATGATGGTAACTTAAAAATTGTGATTTTCTCCTTTGGTGATTCTGCTTGTTATCATCAGGTGTCTTCAATAATGCTCAATCATCACTCAATTAATTACTTATTTATCTCATTAATGCTTCAGTGGGTGGAATAAAAATATGGCAGGACTTTTACTTTCTGACCCCTGGAATCTCCACCTCTGGCCACATCTGGCAGGAAGGATGGCACTTGGGCAGACCACTCCTGTTTGCTAGATCTGGGCCACAAGCAGGCCATAGAAATGCCACATGTCAGCCAAGAGCAAAGAAATAGTCAAGTCAAGTCGCCTTTATTTATATAGCGCTTTTTACAAATTAGATTGTGTCAAAGCAGCTTTACATTGATAACTGGTGTATAATTGTGGCTGCACAGCAGCTCTTAAAGAATAGTGTCAATGCAGGCAGATCAGAAGCACTGTTGAATAAATGTCAAGAATACTGTTGAATATCAAATGTCAAGTCAAATGTCAAGTGTCCCCAACTAAGCAAGCCAAAGGCGACAGCGGCAAGGAACCCAAACTCCAACAGGTGACATCAGGTGGCAAACAGGTGTTAAAATGGAGAAAAAAAACCTTGGGAGAAACCAGGCTTAGTCGGGGGGCCAGTTCTCCTCTGGCGAACAGTGCTTTATTACGATTCAGGTTGCTATCATAAGTCTGATAGGATCAAAGTATTTATTTCAGTTCCATCCAGTTGAGGATCGTATTCATCACACCGGTATGGACGGTCTGTTGAGGAACTGTGGCACTGGCTGTCGTGTCGATGAGGCCTTCACAATGGATGATCTAGTCGACTCGATCTCTGCTGATACTTCAGGGCTGCGTTGTGGTCGTGTCAAGGCGCAGGTCCTTGGTCTCAGCTGGATACGGCCCAGATCCGGTTGACTACGGTAAACCTCGGGATAAACAGAAAGACTAATATTAGCGTAGATGCCATTCTTCTTCTGATGTAATGAGTACATCTGGTGTTATAGGAAGTGTTGCGAAGAATGCGGTTTTACAGATGCTAGTAACATGGCCTTCAAATGAAAGATTGGTATCGAAGAGCACACCCAGGTTCCTAACTGACGACGAAGACTTAACAGAGCAGCCATCAAGTGTTAGACAGTGTTAGACAGTATAGGTTACTGCATGAAGTAGTTTTCGGTCCAAAAATTAGAATCTCTGTTTTTTCTGAATTTAGTAGTAGGAAATTACTGGTCATCCAGTTTTTTATATCAGCTATACATTCTGTTAATTTAGCGAATTGGTAAGTTTCGTCAGGGCGTGAAGAAATATAGAGCTGAGTATCATCGGCGTAACAATGAAAACTAACGCCATGCTTCCTAATGATATCTCCCAAGGGTAGCATGTACAGAGTGAAAAGCAACGGTCCTAGTACTGAGCCTTGCGGTACTCCATATTGAACTTGTGATTGATATGACATCTCATCGTTTACTACTACAAACTGATAACGGTCAGATAAGTATGATTTGAACCATGCCAATGCAATTCCACTAATGCCAACATAGTTTTCGAGTCTATTTAGAAGAATAGAATATTTAGTGATCAATAGTGTCAAATGCAGCTCTAATATCCAGTAACACTAATAGAGAGATACAACCACGATCTGATGATAAGAGCAAATCATTAGTAACTCTAATGAGAGCAGTCTCAGTACTATGGTACGGTCTAAATCCTGACTGGAAATCCTCACAGATACTATTTCTTTCTAAAAAGGAACATAGTTGTGATGAAACTGCCTTTTCTAGTATTTTTGACAGAAAAATGAGATTTGAAATCGGCCTGTAATTGACTAATTCTCTAGGATCAAGTTGTGTTTTTTTAATAAGAGGTTTAATAATAGCCAGCTTAAAAGTTTTCGGTACATATCCTAGTGATAAAGATGAATTAACAATATTAAGAAGAGGATCTATGACCTCTGGAAGCATCTCTTTCAATAGCTTAGTCGGTATAGGGTCTAACATACAGTCGTGCTCAAAATTATTTATACCCTTGGTAAATATGACCAAAGAAGGCTGTGAAAATAAATCTGCATCATTAATACTTTTGATCTTTTATTTAAAAATCTACAAAGATCCAACCTTTCATTGGAGAATAATAATTTATATGGGGGAAATATTTTTCTCTAATACACACTGCTCACAATTAATCATACCCTTTTATTCAATACTTTTTGCAACCTCCTTTTGCCAAGATAACAGCTCTGAGTCTTCTTCTATAATGCTTGATGAGTTTGGAGAACACCTGACAAGAGATCAGAAACCATTCCTTCATGCAGATCCTTCAGATTCCAGCTCTATGTTGGTGCTTCTTCTCTTCACTTCACTGCCATGGCCATCCCAGTCCAGAAGCTTCATTTTGTGCTCAGTGACACATTTTTGTGATGATTTTGATGTTTGTTTTGGATCATTGTCCTGTTGGAAGATCCAACCACGACACATTATATGACTTCTAGCAGGGACAGTCAGTTCCCTTTCGAAAGGGAACTTAACTCTGCGCTGAAATCGCGCTATGGGGAACGCCACTCGTGACCCGTGTTCGAAATGCCAAGAATCACACAACTCCAATCCTATTGGCCGGTGACAGCCTATGACATCGAACTGCGCGAACCGTGACGTATAAAGGGAGCGCCCGAGGAAGCAGTCGGACATCTTATCATCTTTTCGGGACTGTTTTGTTCGTGCCATTGTTTCACAAACTCCGGTAGGGAATTACTCCTTTTATATCTGCAATCGTCCAGGAGGATGTGTTCATCCGTGTGTCCCAGAGGTTTGACACTTGATGTACATTTTTCTGGCTGGAGAGGAGCGAACGCATAGACGATGCTTGAGGGTGGCGTCTATGTGTGTTTGTCTATTGCTCATTGTGAGCGTCTCCCCTGTTTGGATGCTCCATTCTCATCTGACACTCTTCCTGAGGGAGGAGGTGTCTGCATCTGTGCCTGGTGCTGTAGCCCCGTGTGTGCTGAGGCAATACGGTGGCTGCAGGCATAGGGCTTGCAAATGAGCTCGTTGGGAAGTCTGAAAGGATTATATTTCTCTCGGCTTCCCTGGGGCTTATGAAGTTGTGAGTTGGATGACGGTGACATCCGTGTTTGATGTCACTGCGTCCGATAGCGAGCACTCCTCTGGCCGCTGGGCAGAGGTGGAGATTCCAGGGGTCAGAAAGTAAAAGTCCTGCCATATTTTTATTCCACCCACTGAAGCATTAATGAGATAAATAAGTGATTAATTGAGTGATGATTGAGCATTATTGAAGACACCTGATTTTAAAAGTTGTCCTTATCATAAAAAAAAAAAATTCTTTTAGGCACACACAAACATCAAGTATCAGCCTGTGAATCTCAACAACGGTGACAAGCAACATATTCTGATCAACAGATCAACTCTGAACATTAGAAAACAAGCTACTAAAAAGTTACAGAAAAACAGCAAAATTTTAATAGTGAGAATAAATGAAATTACTAAGACAATTAAGCTCATAATTTATTCATGCAGCAATGCATGATGGGAGCCATGGATGAATTTTGATTGGTGGCTCCCAGAATGCACTGCAACATGCTTTATGATGGCCACCACTGTTGAGATTCACAGGATGATTCTTGATGTCTGTGTGTTTAAATGAGCTCTGCTTTTTTTTTTTTTTTTAAATCAGAACTCTTTAAAAAAAAAAAAAAAAAAAAAAAGGTATTGTAAAAGCTGATCTTGTGCTGTAGAATCACAGTGCTGCCGTAATCAATAATGTAAATCTAACTCAGAGATTGGGCTCTAAATGAGTTCAGTGATTCAGATCAAATAATGATTTTGAGAAAACATAACCAACACCTGATCATCTTTTAACTTTGCTTGTCTGTTTGGTTTTAATGCAGTTAAAACAGCCCAAACAAAAACTAATATTAAAAAGTCAAGGATCAAGAGCTCAACTAAAACAAACCCTGACCTCGATGATGGTAACTTAAAATTGTGATTTTCTCCTTTGGTGATTCTGCTTGTTATCATCAGGTGTCTTCAATAATGCTCAATCATCACTCAATTAATCACTTATTTATCTCATTAATGCTTCAGTGGGTGGAATAAAAATATGGCAGGACTTTTACTTTCTGACCCCTGGAATCTCCACCTCTGCCGCTGGGTATGTGAGCTGCTGTGTTTTTGGGACGCGCTTTTTTCGGCAGGCTGCGGCTGCCGTGAGAGCGCGTTAAGAAAGGGGCCGTGCGCGGACGACTCGACGAACGGTTCCTTTCTGTCCATGAATGTTGCGGCTCCCATAGACTTTCCATTCTCTACTGATCTCCGTGTTTGAGATCGGGAGGGCATGGAAACCCCCCTGGCCATTCAGATTTGGATCTGGGCCAGACAGACGGGAGGATGAAGAAGCGAGAGTGAGATGGGTGATCGATTGTAAACACCGTTGCATTTATAATCGATCCCCCAGCTATTTAAAGGGCGATTTATATCTACCCTCTCCTCTTCTTCTTCTTTCACCTCCCATATATATATATATATATATATATATATATATATATATATATGTGTGGTGTGTGTGAATATATACATGTATAGAATGTATGTATTTATATGCATGCATATATATTTATATCATGCTCAGATACTTCTTATGATCAGACTGATGGCTGGGCCCATAGTAATTATTTTTGTTGGCCCGCTTTTCTGTTTGATGATGAGAGGATCTTTTAGGCTTAAAAGAACTCTAGATTCTTTGCTTTTTATGTAAAAAAGAGTATTGGGATCTTCGGTCTTTTAGCCGCAGGAATATGAGATGGGTCTATTTTATGTCTTTAAAATAAGACCTTGTTTCCTGTATAGTTTTTCTGAGCATGTAGTTTTTCAGGAGGCTGGCCCATCTTGAGCTGAGGCTCTGAGACAGGGCCAGAGGTCCAATATGGCCGCTCAAGCACCCCTCTTTTCAGAGCAGGCGCAGAGACGGCTGGACTTGAGGAGGAAGAAGCAGGTCTGAGGAGGTGATTGGTCACGTACACCAATAGCATCTGTGATCAATTCCCTCTCATTGCGAGGGCAACATTGCATTTGCCCTCACCCTTTCTTCTTCCGCCTCCTGAGTTTGAGTTCTTTCTTCTTGCTCAGGTGCTTCTTTTACAGTTAGGCTGTCGGCTGGCCTTTTGATGATATTTTCTAAAGGCCGCCTTCTGGCTTGATAGTGAAAGTGCTTTTAGGCTTAAAAGAACTTTTGATTTCATCCTTCTTCATGCATTTAAATAAGGAGGGAAATCTTCGTTCTGCGAGCCGCAGGAAGGTAAGCTGGGTATATATTTATACTTATAAAAAGTGTGGACCTTGTCTTTCCTGTATAGCTTTCCTGAGCATCAGAGGTGGAGATTCCAGGGGTCAGAAAGTAAAAGTCCTGCCATATTTTTATTCCACCCACTGAAGCATTAATGAGATAAATAAGTGATTAATTGAGTGATGATTGAGCATTATTGAAGACACCTGATGATAACAAGCAGAATCACCAAAGGAGAAAATCACAATTTTTAAGTTACCATCATCGAGGTCAGGGTTTGTTTTAGTTGAGCTCTTGATCCTTGACTTTTTAATATTAGATTTTGTTTGGGCAGTTTTAACTGCATTAAAACCAACCAGACAAGCAAAGTTAAAAGATGATCAGGTGTTGGTTATGTTTTCTCAAAATCATTATTTGATCTGAATCACTGAACTCATTAAGATCTAATCTCTGAGTTAGATTTACATTATTGATTACAGCAGAACTGTGATTCTACAGCACAAGATCAGCTTTTATAATACTTTTTTTTTTTTTAAGAGTTCTGATTTAAAAAAAAAAAAAGCAGAGCTCATTTAAACACACAGACATCAAGAATCATCCTGTGAATCTCAACAGTGGTGGCCATCATAAAGCATGTTGCAGTGCATTCTGGGAGCCACCAATCAAAATTCATCCATGGCTCCCATCATGCATTGCTGCATGAATAAATTATGAGCTTAATTGTCTTAGTAATTTCATTTATTCTCACTATTAAAATTTGGCTGTTTTTCTGTGACTTTTTAGTAGCTTGTTTTCTAATGTTCAGAGTTGATCTGTTGATCAGAATATGTTGCTTTTCACCGTTGTTGAGATTCACAGGCTGATTCTTGATGTTTGTGTGTGCCTAAAATATATATATATTTTTTTTTTGTGATAAGAACAACTTTAAAAAAAAAAAAAAAATTCTGTATTGTATAAGCTGATCTTCTGCAGAATCACAGTGCTGCTGTAATCAATAATGTAAAACTAACTCAGAGATTGGGCTCTAAATGAGTTCAGTGATTCAGATCAAATAATGATTTTGAGAAAACATAACCAACACCACCTGATCATCTTTTAACTTTGCTTGTCTGGTTGGTTTTAATGCAGTTAAAACTGCCCAAACAAAATCTAATTTTAAAAAGTCAAGGGTCAAGAGCTCAACTAAAGCAAACCCTGACCTCGATGATGGTAACTTAAAAATTGTGATTTTCTCCTTTGGTGATTCTGCTTGTTATCATCAGGTGTCTTCAATAATGCTCAATCATCACTCAATTAATCACTTAATTATCTCATTAATGCTTCAGTGGGTGGAATAAAAATATGGCAGGACTTTTACTTTCTGACCCCTGGAATCTCCACCTCTGCTGAGCATGTAGTCAGTGAAGTTAAAAGGGGTTCTTTTGGGCAAAATAACTGTAGCACTAGGTTGGCTAATTCTCAAAACATGCAGGCCGCTTTATGGCCGCTATTTTGTAGACTCCTATGTTAGAATAGCTTCTCAGCTAATACTTTAGTTTGGTTTGAGTTAGCACTCGTTGCTTCAGTTATTTGTGTACAGGTTGGCTTATCGGCCGCCCGACACTGTTTGCTTGCAGTGCTTCATTTTTTCCTCATATTTGAAGGTTTCAAAATGAAGCCCAAGCTTTGCTTGGCCCTCTAGGCCTTAGCTAGCGGCTAGGCTAGAGCTAGGTTTAGGTGTTTGTTTGTTACATCACCCTTATTATTACTATCCCTGTGAGGTTGTATAGTTCCTAGTTCTGGCCTCCTCCTGAGGGAGTTGCGGGCCACATGCCCATTTCCCCTTCGATGTGTAAATATAGGTGCTATGGCTGAGGTTAACAGCTAAGGTTATAGGCTGTTATTAGCCTTCCTGGTGCTGTTTCTCCCAGGTGGTAGGCCCTTATCTTCGAGAAGATGAGTTATGCAGTGCTGCTAGGCCCCACTTTTTAGAACTTTTATCATGCCTATAATGTCTTCACATGAGCCCCTTGAATTATATTCAAGTTTCAGATTACGATGCCAAATATTCTAGCTTTCGTTCTCTGTGGTTCATTACAGATTCCAGTTCTGTTCTGTGAAACATTTATCCTGTCTGGATGGCATGTATTACAAAGCATTCATGTTTGCTTTGGGTTCTAAGCTTTAGCCCTATATACATGTGTGAGCTTACTCATGTGCTGCCACAGGTTAACGCCTGTTTCTGTGATAGCAGGCTGTGATTAGCCTCTATCTATGAACGTGGTGTTTTGTTGTACTCCCCGGTTAGGGTATGTGTTTCACTGAGTGCATCACCTGGTGGATTGCACACTCTGGTCGAGTGTAGAGAGTCTTGTTCTGGTTAGAATAGCTATCTCTGTTAACTCCCAGTCGATCGTGACCACAGCAGCTGTCTTGCATTTGCTGTTAGATTGTTGGCCCTTTATTGTAGCCTCTTTCTTATCACAGCTTGTGTTTAGGCGCTGTTGGTTATGATCATGAGTTTGCTCGTGTATTTGTAGCACTGCCTCAGGCTTTTGCTCACGTTGTCTCAGGTAATAGGCCTGTTCGGCCTTCCTCAGATCGTGATAGCATTTTTATGTACCGAGGTACATTGCCTGTTGGAATGTGCAGGCTTGAGCTCAGGTTCGGTAAGTTGGTTCCCCACTTATCGTGTAGGATCTAGACCTGCCCCCTTGAGCTTGGGCCCTGTTATGAGCACGGGCTGGCGCCACATGGCGCGAAAAGTAGTAGGCCTTGCCAGGCCTCCTTTGTAGCTTCTGTGTTGACCCAGCCAGGTTGGTCATTTCTGGACTCATTCCATGGTTGAGTTATGTCTTTGACTCTCGCCGCCTTCGGCCGCGCCCACCTCTGTTCGAATAGACCCTATGTTGGGCCTTTCGTTGAGTTCTGTGGCGTAGTGTGTACTTATACCCGAGGGTTTTCAAGTACCTTGCTTGCGGGCTGGCCCTAGTCATGAAGCTACCACTGGTTGATGCCATGTGTTCATAGAGGTTGTAGGCCCCCGTCAGGGCCTCCTTTCTGTCTGCATATTGGCACAGCTTTGTGTGGGTTTCTATACGACTAATCACCATGGATGGGTCTTGATGCCACTAGCTGACGCCGCGTGTACACGGGTTGTAGGCCTTCGCAGGCCTCCTCTGTGTGACGCGGGAGTTTGGCTTTGTACTCCTCTCGCTTAGAGAGTAAAAGGTGCTTTTACCGAGTACATTTCTGAAGTGGCTTGCCTCTCCAGGTGAGCTTTTGTACTAAAACCAGTTTTTGGTCTGGTTTTATGCATTTGCTGCCTTGAGCTTGGTTTCCTTTAGCTCTAGTCGAGCTAAATAGCTATCCTGTCTGTTACTCGGTTCTATTTTGTTCCTAGAACTTTAGTGGCCGCTAGCTGATGCCGCGTGTGATGGGTAGGCTTGAGGGCCTCCTTGTAAGCATGCTGGCTCTTTCCCTTTCAGTTTTTATTTATTCACAGTAAACAGAGGTGGAGATTCCAGGGGTCAGAAAGTAAAAGTCCTGCCATATTTTTATTCCACCCACTGAAGCATTAATGAGATAAATAAGTGATTAATTGAGTGATGATTGAGCATTATTGAAGACACCTGATGATAACAAGCAGAATCACCAAAGGAGAAAATCACAATTTTAAGTTACCATCATCGAGGTCAGGGTTTGTTTTAGTTGAGCTCTTGATCCTTGACTTTTTAATATTAGTTTTTGTTTGGGCTGTTTTAACTGCATTAAAACCAAACAGACAAGCAAAGTTAAAAGATGATCAGGTGTTGTTGGTTATGTTTTTACATAAACATTATTTGATCTGAATCACTGAACTCATTTAGAGCCCAATCTCTGAGTTAGATTTACATTATTGATTACGGCAGCACTGTGATTCTACAGCACAAGATCAGCTTTTACAATACATTTATTTTTTTTATTTTTTATTTTTTTTAAAGAGTTCTGATTTAAAAAAAAAAAAAAAAGCAGAGCTCATTTAAACACACAGACATCAAGAATCATCCTGTGAATCTCAACAGTGGTGGCCATCATAAAGCATGTTGCAGTGCATTCTGGGAGCCACCAATCAAAATTCATCCATGGCTCCCATCATGCATTGCTGCATGAATAAATTATGAGCTTAATTGTCTTAGTAATTTCATTTATTCTCACTATTAAAATTTTGCTGTTTTTCTGTGACTTTTTAGTAGCTTGTTTTCTAATGTTCAGAGTTGATCTGTTGATCAGAATATGTTGCTTGTCACCGTTGTTGAGATTCACAGGCTGATACTTGATGTTTGTGTGTGCCTAAAAGAATTTTCTTTTTTTTGTGATAAGGACAACTTTTTTTTAAAAAAAAAATTCTGTATTGTATAAGCTGATCTTCTGCAGAATCACAGTGCTGCTGTAATCAATAATGTAAATCTAACTCAGAGATTGGGCTCTAAATGAGTTCAGTGATTCAGATCAAATAATGATTTTGAGAAAACATAACCAACACCTGATCATCTTTTAACTTTGCTTGTCTGGTTGGTTTTAATGCAGTTAAAACTGCCCAAACAAAATCTAATACTAAAAAGGCAAGGGTCAAGAGCTCAACTAAAACAAACCCTGACCTCGATGATGGTAACTTAAAAATTGTGATTTTCTCCTTTGGTGATTCTGCTTGTTATCATCAGGTGTCTTCAATAATGCTCAATCATCACTCAATTAATCACTTAATTATCTCATTAATGCTTCAGTGGGTGGAATAAAAATATGGCAGGACTTTTACTTTCTGACCCCTGGAATCTCCACCTCTGACAGTAAAGGGTCTTATGTCGCTGGCTAATGACCTCCTTGGTAGTTGGTCTGTCTAGCCTGAACCTCGATAACTGCCACGAGCTGATGCCACGTGTCTGCTGAGGTTATAGGCCCATGGGGCCTTCTTTGGCGCGTGTTGGCGTACGTTGTACTCCTCTTGCTTAAAGAGTAAAAGGGTGCTTTTACTGAGTACACTGCTCGTCGGATTGTGTTGGGTGGGCTGTCTTGTGGGCACTCACAGCTACCTAATCACTTGGTTGGTCATGTGCTCAGCATGCTTTGTTTCAGTTCTTTGGCCTTTCGGCCATCCTGAATACCACCTGGTTGATTGGGTTTGTGTTGTGATGATTAGTTCTCTATGGAACTTGTAACTATGTTGTAGGCCCCTTTTGTTCGGCCTCCATGGTTATGTGCCTACAGTACGGTCTGTCTGTTAGGTTGAGCTTCGTACTTCCCCCTGGGTTGACTGCGTAATTGTGCTTAGCTCCCTAAGCTGGTCATTAGACTTCTGTGAAGTCTCCCGTTCAGACTGGCCCCAGGCTGGTTTGTGCTCCCCTGTACCAGGGTTCTCTAGCGCACAGCCTCCTCAGCGCTTTATCAGAAGCTGAGTAGATCCTAGGGTGAGTGGTCTTACTCCCCTCATACAAGGGTTTATAGTGCTCAGCTGAGTTCCGCTCTCCAGGATCCCCATGCATCTCTGCGCGTGGGTTTGAGTTGCTCACTGCCCTTTCGCAGTCGCTCCTACCTGCTATCCTCTTTGGAGTTCGCGCATTGGAGATTCTGTATGTCAGACAGGGTTGACCTAGACTATGTTTGGCCTTTGCCAAATTAGTACGGCCTCCTTGGTGGCGTCAGGGGTGAATTTATCCCCCTAGTGACTGGCCGGGATTCCTTTGGTTCCCTGGCCACATTCCCTTTAAGTGACCACTTCTTACTGGTTGTTGGTCTCAGTTGCCTTTAGCAGCCTTGGCAGGCCTTTTGCGAAAGGCCTCTTTTAGGCTCAGCTTGGGCAGTTGGCCGTAGGGAATGCTGTCACTGACAGCCTTGGAGAGTTGCTCCCGGTTTTTCCCTGGAACTGCCGGACGTTTGTCCAGACTTCTTGGGCATGCACTCTCCTTCAGCATGGCGGCGTGGGTATATCGTTCCCCATAGCGCGATTTCAGCGCAGAGTTGAGTTCCCTTTCGAAAGGGAACGTCTCAGGTTACGCATGTAACCATGGCTCCCTGAGAACAGGGAACGAGACTCTGCGCTTCCCTGCCATGCTTTGGGGTGCCTGCGGAACAGTCCCGAAAAGACGAAAAGGTGTCCGACTGCTTCCTCGGGCGCTCCCTTTATACGTCACAGTTCGCGCCGTTCGACGTCATAGGCTGTCGCCGGCCAATAGGATTGGAGTTGTGTGATTCTTGGCATTTCGAACACGGGTCACGAGTGGCGTTCCCCATAGCGCGATTTCAGCGCAGAGTCTCGTTCCCTGTTCTCAGGGAACCATGGTTACATGCGTAACCTGAGACGGTTTTGATTTTTTATCTGTTGGTATTTGATAGAATCCATGATGAACTCAGATCAAATAATGATTATGTGAAAACATAACCAACACCAATGTGTTTTTTTTATTATTATTATTATTATTATTATTATTATTTTTTTTTATTTTTTTTTATTTACTTGACTAACAGCCAAAATAAGATCTAATACTAAGAGTCAAGGGTCAAGAGCTCAACTAAAACAAACCCTGACCTCGATGATGGTAACTTAAAATTGTGATTTTCTCCTTTGGTGATTCTGCTTGTTATCATCAGGTGTCTTCAATAATGCTCAATCATTACTCAATTAATCACTTATTTATCTCATTAATGCTTCAGTGGGTGGAATGAAAAATATGGCAGGACTTCTACTTTCTGACCCCTGGAATCTCCACCTCTGTTCCTGCTACATGTGGCAGAGATCATCATTCCGCATGTGCCAGATGTGGGCCAGATCTGGGCTGACACAAAGTTGCTATCTGGGGAAAAATGTCAGAATTTTTTTTTTTTTTTTTTTTTTTTAACAGTTATTTTATAAAACTTACCCTTAAAACTGTTTTCTCGCAGTGTGTCGGCACAAGTTCCAACCTGGTCACCTCGCTGTCCCCGATATTGATAAAAGCTGTTGAGAAGAACAAACCACTTTTGGTTTTGGCATACCTGATGAAAGCCAAAACATGGATCAATGACATCATCAGAGTCGTGGATGACATGGTGAAGAGGTGAAAACACTGATGAAGTTCAGCATTTCACAACAAACAATCATTCTCTTAACCAGTACACTGCAAACAAATGATTTTCTTACTTTTTTACTGTCTTGTTGTCGCACTGTGCTAAGCGTGGTGTGTGAAAAAGCACAATGAAGATTAACATAAACTGACTTTATTTCCAGAAGACTTACATAACCAAACTTAGTGTTAGCATTAACAAGAACCGACAACAGAAAACTGAAACTCAGGCAGATACTGGGAGAAATCAAAAAAGAGAACTACAAAATTTAAGCTATTATCTTTGTTCTTAAGTAAATGTATCTTGTTTTAAAGATACAATTTTACTGTAAAATAAGTCAAAAATACTGATTATAGATTTTTTATGTTGCTGTTTAAGCATGAAAAATATCTGTTAAAAAGCAATTGAATTGCTACTAGTAGAAATGTTTATTTGATATCAATAATTTGATTGTCACTAGTGACAATGTTAATTCTGATAACATGAATTTGATTGTTACTAGTAAGAATGCCATTTTAGATTTCTGAAATTATATTGATATCAGAAATGCATTTTCAGATATGCCAAATGTAACTTGTTAAATACATTTAGAAATATACAGAATTACCATTTTTACTTGTGAAAATGTAATTCCTGATAACAAAAACTGTGATTGTTACTAGAAGAAATCTAATTTCTGATATCAAGAATTAACATTTTAACTAGTGAGAATTGAGTTGTTTATATCAATGTAAAAATGGCTTGTCATATGCCTATTGCCTTTCCCAGGATATAAATTCTAGATATCAAGAATACTTTTTACTACTTGAAATCTAATTCCTGATATCAAGAATTAGCATTTTAACTAGTTTAGTTGACTGAATTGTTATCAAGAATTCATATCCTGGGAATGAATAAAAGTCAAAACAGTTTGCCAGGGTCTCTGTGTTGTTGTGTTTGTGAAATCCAGACTATATCACTGTACATGCCTCATATTATTCAGGTATGAACATCAAAACCAAAGAGTGAACATATGCATCAGTGATGTGTTTGCTGAACAGAAAGAGACAGAAGAAAAACTACAGGGACACTCAGATGAGATGAAGGCTCTGGAGGATGCTCTGGCCAAGCTTGAACTGGAGCTGAGAAAAATTGTCTCTGAAAATAATGGTCCTCGAAACCAAGAGTGGGACATCAAAATCAGACAGACTGATCTTCAGATGAAGTTGGCCAATTGCAAATTACAAAATGGTGAGAGTCTCTCTGTGCTTTTAAATTATAATTATAAACATACAGTAAATGCATCAGTGTGCACATCATGCTGTTTACATGTTCATCACAGCCTGAAGGCTCCCAATGACCTCTCATAAATCAGAATCTGTTGTATGTTGTTTGTTCAGGTGCGATTCCAGATCCTGTCCATCTGATGGAAGTCCAGAAGTGTCTTCATCAAATCCGACAAATTCTGGTTGATCTTAAAAATTACTGGGAGAAAGTGGGTGTTACGCTGGACATACTGAAAGACAAGACCTTTACTGAGGAGGAACTGATCGAAGAGCTGGATGACCTGAAGAAGGAGTTTCTGAACTCCATTGAAGAAGCAAAACAGGTTAGTTAGACGTTGAGCGAATGCTTCTACCCACGCAGCAGGGGACTCCTAGGCAGATCCGCATTCAAGTCGCCAAATCCGCATGACTGTCACATTCGTTTTGGCGCAGCCCAGAGGATCAGGTCCGCATCCGGGTGGCGCCATAAACTCTACTGTTAATCAGCGGATCCTGACCCACTGAGCAAATTACGCCCAGAAGACGTCTTTTTGAGGTCTTGTCTCAGGTTGAAAAGACGTCCACTGAGAGACCAGAATGAAAGTTTTTATGACGCCTTTTTTTGACGTCTTCTGGACATCCAATATAGACGAACACGCAGAATCACCAAAGGAGAAAAATCACAATTTTTAAGCCACCATCGTGGAGATGAGTGTTTGCTTTAGTTGGGCTCTTGACCCTTGCCTTATTAATATTAGAGTTTGTTTGGGCAGTTAACTGAGTCATAACAGCCAGACAAGCAAAGAGAAATGATCAGGTGTTGATTATGTTTTCACCTAATCATTATTTGACCTGAACTCATTTAGAGCCTAATCTCTGAGTTAGATTTACATTATTGATTACAGCAGAACTGTGATTCTACAGCACAAGATCAGCTTTATCAATATGATTCAAATGATTTCAGAAAAGGTGTGTTGAACAAAAAAAAAAAGTGTTCATTTTAGGCACACACAGACATCAAGAATCAGCCCGTGAATCTCAACAGTGGTGACCATCAAAAAGCATGTTGCAGTGCATTCTGGGAGCCACCAATCAAAATTCATCCATGGCTCCCATCATGCATTGCTGCATGAATAAATTATGAGCTTAATTGTTTTAGTAATTTCCTTTATTCTCATATTTTATTTTGTTCTGTTTATGCGACTTTTTAGTAGCTTGTTTTCTAATGTTCAGAGTTGATCTTTTTATCAGAATATGTTGCTTGTCACCGTCATTGAGATTCACAGGCTGATTCTTGATGTCTGTGTGTGCCTAAGAGAAATTTTTTTTATCATGTGAAATCCTTTATATTTTATTGATAAAGCTGATCTTGTGCTGTAGAATCACAGTGCTGCTGTAATCAATAACGTAAATCTAACTCAGAGATTGGGCTCTTCATGAGCTCAGTGATTCAGGTCAATTAATGGTTACGTGAGACCATAACCAACACCTGATCATGTCTCTTTACTTGTCTGGCTGTTATGACTCAGTTAACTGCCCAAACAAACTCTAATATTAATAAGGCAAGGGTCAAGAGCCCAACTAAAGCAAACACTCATCTCCACGATGGTGGCTTAAAAATTGTGATTTTTCTCCTTTGGTGATTCTGCGTGTTCGTCTATATTGGATGTCCAGAAGACGTCAAAAAAAGGCGTCATAAAAACTTTCATTCTGGTCTCTCAGTGGACGTCTTTTCAACCTGAGACAAGACCTCAAAAAGACGTCTTCTGGACGTATTTTGCTCAGTGGGGAGCGGACCCATGTCAGATCCGCGCACACGCCTTTACTGTAACGGTTGTATCAATTTGCGGGTCCTAAACGGACCCGCCGCAGAGGTAAGGTTTTAATTGCGGATGCGGAGCGGATGCAGCGCGGAGCCAAGGCGGGGACTGCGATCAGCCTTCATTACAGATCCGTCACTGCGCGCAAGTGGACGCCGATACGGGTCCGTTCGCGGCAGAGGTGGAAAGTCCAGGGCTCAGAAAGTAAAAGTCCTGCCATATTTTTTTTCCACCCGCTGAAGCATTAATGAGATAAGACACCATCATCGAGGTCAGAGTTTGTTTTAGTTGAGCTCTGTAGGGAAAACACCCTAGGAAGTAAAATTAGCTCAAATGAAATATTTAGGGAATTATAAAGAGTTGTTTAGATTACGACCGAGCAACTGATTCGTCCAGCGTTCATTTGCTCGAGCCGTAATAAGCTCTTGTAACGGATATAAATATCCAACAATCGTGAAAACACTGATTAGAGCACGGTAACTTGATCACAGTTTAAGACATTAAATCATAAAGCACATAATACAAGACACTTTCCTTTTAAAATCTACAAGAGATTTTATTTATTCTAACACAAACTAATCTAACACAAAGGCACGCACATACACACACACACACACATTCATACGCGTTGCAGTAAGAAGGAAATGAGAGAGAAAGAGTTTTGAAAGAGAGAGAGAGAGTGATCTGATTAACCGAATTCCTATCAATGCATTTCAAAGACCGGAACGAACCATGAATCATTCATTTAAATGCACCAGTTCAGTTTTCATCTGGAGGTACTTGCTTGCGTTGACTAAGGTGAATTTCCCTCGTCGTGCAGAGAGGGGTTTCCCAAGTCGATGATTGGTCCAGATCAGGTCCGTGTGGAACAATGAAGGAAGTCTCTTTGTCGCTGGAGTTGAAGCGGCAAAAGTCGTTGGTTGAACTTTGCGGCGAAACTTAGGGCACGAGACTTTCAGCGGTAAAGGAAAATTAAGTAAAGAAAAGAAAAGTGAGTGAAGGTTGGATGGCTTGAATGAGCTGCTTGTCTGTTCTTCTTGTCACTCCATTGTTCTTGGTACTTGTCTTGGCTTCTTTTCCCAGAACAGAACCAACTCCCTGTTCGTTTACTAACCAACTTCTCTCCACTTCTCCCGTTCACTATCTTGCAATATGATCATTTAAACTTAGTTGTTTGTCACCCCTCTGAGGAGTCCTGGCCAATCAGACATTGTCCTGTTTCAAGAGGGCCTTCCTCTGCCCCCAATAAAACATAAGTGTTACATCCTGTTTCTGCTTCAGCAGAGAGTGCCATTTTAACATAATTTCTATTAAATGGAATACAATACATTTTAAACAGATTTCATCCAAGTCAGGATATAGGAAAAGGGGAAAGACTCAAATTAAGTCCAAATAAGGCATACTTTCAGTCAAGAGTTAACACATTTACATGAATTGTGAGTGTTCTAAAGCCTAACTGTTTACAGGTAGTACTTGTGGACACATAATGCAAAATGTATGTAGTTAAAAGATGTTTGATAAGTCCGTTAAAATTGTTGGAACAATTTTGAAGCAGATTTATTTGTTCAACAGTCTCTTTGGCTTTCCTGTGAAGTAAGGAAACAAAAGGGTCTGGATTGTCTCTCTGTCTTCTTGGGTGACCCTTTGGTATGTCGCTTCTGCTATCAGGAAGCATGTGTCGTAAAAGTAATCAGCCTGGCTTTATCTGCAGACGGGCCGGAGCCGGAACCTCAATTCTGAATTAGAATTATGTTTTGAAAGAATCATCTGAATGATTCATTTGTCTGGTTCGTCCACAGTTCCTACAGCTCTTGACCCTTGACTTTGTAATATTAGATTTTGCTTGGGCAATTTTAACTGCATT
The DNA here is from genome assembly GCA_036281575.1 of Ancherythroculter nigrocauda. Lineage (NCBI taxonomy): Eukaryota > Metazoa > Chordata > Actinopteri > Cypriniformes > Xenocyprididae > Ancherythroculter > Ancherythroculter nigrocauda. Next base: position 32,198,701 of record VTFQ01000024.1, on the reverse strand, counting down.
AAAACCGACCAGAAAAGCAAAGTTAAAAGATGGTCAGGTGGTGTTGGTTATGTTTTCACATAATCATTATTTGATCTGAATCACTGAACTCATCTAGAGCCCAATCTCTGAGTTAGATTGACATTATTGATTACAGCAGCACTGTGATTATACAGCAGAAGATCAGCTTTTCTACATTTAACTTCTTTTTTTTAAAATTGATTTGTTTTCTTTGGTTGTTGCGGTAGTGTTTCTGTCAGAAAACGTTAGCAGTAACTGAAGTGTGATTGAGTAAAGATAGTTTGTTAGAGCAACCAAAGAAACACTAAAACAGTCAAGAGTCAAACTGCCTAACTGAAGTAAGCGCTGACCTCGATCACGGTGACATCAAACCAAACTTATTTTCAACAAATCATCAACATCTAAACCTCTGGTAATTCTCAATAACAACTTTTGTAGATGAATGTCAGAAATAAAGTCAGTCTGGTTAGTAATAAGTGAAGCTGGTAATGCTGTTTGTGGAGATGCTTGTGGAGAGTTTAATCAGATCTTCAGTGATTTAATGTCTTTTATCTTCAGTTGATTTCATAGAAGGCTGTGGCTGAAGTCGTAGTTCTTGTTGTTTCCCTTTCGAAAGGGAACTTCAACTCTGCGCTGATTGCGCTTTGGGGAACGTCACGTGACCCAGGTGTCTGAAAGCAACTATCCAACAACTCCAATCCCTATTGGCCGGCGACAGCCTATGACGTCATACAGCGCGACCCGGAAGTATAAAGGGAGCACCTGGAGAGACAGAAGGCATCTTTTCGTCTTTCGGTCCTGTTCTGTCTGATTACGACTATTCCAACTCCGGTAGGGTTTTTTATATGCCTTACTAACGTTCAAGAGGATGTGTTTATTCGTGTCCCCGGGTTTGACACTTATATTCACATTTTCTGGGCGTTTTTCTGTTTGGAGAGGAGCGAGCATACACAGTGCTTGAGGGCGCTGTCTGTGTTTGTCTGTTGTTTACTGTGAGCGTCTCCCTTTTCGGGACGCTCCGTTCTCGTTTGACACTCTTCCCGAGGGAAGAAGTGTCTGCATCTGTGCCTTATGGTACTGGCCCCGTTTGCTGAGGCAATACGGTGGCTGCGATCATAGGGCTCGCAGATGAGTTCGTTTCTGTTTGATGTCATCGTGTCCGGCGCGAGCGCTCCTCTGGCTGTTGTGTGTGTGTGGAGCTGCTGTGTGTTTGGGACGCGCTTCTCGGCGGGCTGCAGCTGCCGTGAGAGCGCGTTAAGAAAGGGGCCGCGCGCGGATGGCTCGACGAGCGGTTCCTTTCTGTCCATTAATTCCATGACTTTCCATTCCCTTCTGATCTCCTCGTTTGAGATCGGGAGGGCATGGAAAAACCCCTAGCCGTCCAGATTTGTATCTGAACCCAGACAGACGGGAGGAGGAAGAAGCAAGAGTGAGGTGGGTGATCGATTGTAAACACTGTTGCGTTTGTATCGATTCCCCAGCTACATAGGGCGATTTATATCTACCCTCTCCTCTTCCTCTTCCGCCTCCTGTATGTATATATATGTGTGTATGTATATATATGTATGTTTATTGCATATGTATATGTATATAAACATATTCATGCTCAGATGCTTCTTATGGTCAGACTGATGGCTGGGCCCATAGTGATTATTCATGTCAGCCCGCTGTTTCTGTTTGATAGTAAGAGGATCTTTTAGGCTTAAAAGAGCCTTGGATTCCATCCTTTTTATGTAAAAAAGGAGCATTAGCCCACATGGAAAGAACCTATATGTGGATATATGCGCATATATGAAACCTATATGCAGTGTATATGCACATATATGCTGCATATATGCACATATATGATAATATATATGCTGCATATATGCGTATATATGCCACATATAGGCAAAATTGAGGTGCATATATGTGCATATACAGGAAATATAGGTCTCCTGTATTGCTTCTTCATATCCACATATAAGCCCTATACATACAAGATATGTCTTCTATATAGCTAATGGCAGGATCTGGTCATTTTGTAGCTCATATCTCATTTTTGACTGTCATACATGATGCCTAGCTCATATTTTCTATTATCAAGGCAAAAACTAAGAATTAACGAAAAAAATTATGCAAGAACTTACACAGCAAAATCCCCAGTGTTAAATTAACACCCAAAGTGTACATATGAGTCCATCTTACCTGGTGTTAAAAATTAACACTGAAGCAGTGTTAAAGTTAATGAGATAATTGATTGATGATTGAGTGATGATTGACAATTAGTGGTGACACCTGATGATAATAAGCAGAATCACTGAAGGAAAGAGAGAAAAAAGGTGTTAATTAATGTTTTATGAATGTTTCATTTCAAGTCACCATGAAAGAGGTCAGCGTTTGCTTTAGTTGGGCTCTTGACTCTTTACGTTTTGTTATTAATTGTTCTCTGGCTGCTCCAACTTTGTGTTTGTAAAGCACATTTGTTATGGTCAGAGAAAGTGTGATTCTGTCACAATATAATTTGATGATAATAAAATCATCATGTGATGGCCTGATGTTGTTTAGAGTCTAAATCTCTGACTGTGTGCTTGATGTGTAGCTTTAGTATTACTGATTGTAGTCCTGTGATTTTACAGCTTGAGATCCAACAATAGTATTATTTTTTTTTTTTTTTTTTTAGGAAAATACATTATGCACTAAAGCTTCTGTTTTTAAACACACACAGACATCAAGAATCAGCATATGATTCTCAAGAACGGTGACGATAAATAAATACAGAATACTGACAAACAAATCAACTCTGAACATCACAAAACAAGCTACTGTCACAACAAAACAACAGAAAAATAAAAGCAAACATGAACAATCTACAAAAATTACAGGACAATTCAGCTACATAATTTATTCATGCAGCAATGCATGATGGGAGCCATGGATGAGTTTTGATTGGCTCCCATCATGCACTGCAACATGAAGCACTTTGTTTGATTGTCACCATTGTTGAGGGTCATATGCTGATTCTTGATGTCTGTGTGTGTTTCAAAAAACCCTTCAGATTATAAAAGCTCTGCTGGATCTCAAGCAGTAACATAGATTTACTATAAAGAAATAATATAACATCTATATCACCAGTTAATACTGGATGTCACCAATGAATCTGACCATTTCACAATGAGAAAACACAACCATTATGACTGTGCTTCCCAAAGCATTGTAAACCTAAATTGATCAACTTTGGCTCACAGCACTTTTGGGAAACACAGATCAGATCATAGTTTCTCTGGCCATAACAAATGTGCTTTACAAACACAAAGTTGGAGCAGCCAGAGATAAACTAATGTTAATAAATAGAGTCAAGAGCCCAACTAAAGGAAATGCTTTTCACCATCATGGTGACTTCAAACTAAACTTTCATTCAAACATTAACATCTAAACATCTGTTCATTCTCAGTAAGAACTTTTGTTGATGTATGACAGAAATCAAATCAAACTGGTTAATAATAAGTGTAATAATGTTTAATGGCTGGAAGTCAGTTGTAGTTGTTGTGTCTCTCTCTTTTTCTCTTGTTGTTTCTTCAGTGATTCTGCTTATTATCATCAGGTGTCTCCACTAATTGTCAATCATCACTCAATCATCAATCAATTATCTCATTAACTTTAACACTGCTTCAGTGTTACTTTTTAACACCCGGCAAGATGGACTCATATGTACACTTTGGGTGTTAATTTAACACTGGGGATTTTACTGTGTATGTATGTGCGAACACGTGAAATTGGTATCACATGTAATTGGCATGTTATGGAATTTAATGGCAATATATTAACATGATATATTAACTATGATATCTACACGTTTTCCAGAAACATTTACAAGGTCAATTCTTTCTTGTATGAAGATAGTGGAAAAGAAGGAAATGTATAACAAAATGGTTTTTAATTTTTATTTTGTCAAACTTTTTTTTCAATTTCAAGTCACTTCCAGATTCACATCACAGCTCATACACATCCACACATTCACCGTTACATCCACCAAATGCAATGCAAACGCAATGTTTTATACTATTTGATTGATCTTGAGTAAATAAATAATGTACATTTCTACATTTTGGACTTTTATTTATGTTGCCTAGCAGCTATGAATTTTAATTTTGCTATTATAGGTGAACATATAGGCGCATATATACGTGCATATATGTACATATAATATAGGAAAACGGCCAATTTTATATATGTCACATATATTAAAAACCTATATTAAAACCTATATTGAAACATATATGTTTATATAGGTTTTTTCCATGTGGGTTGAGTGGCTAGCCCCTCAGGATGTATGCTGTGGTTAAACCTTACTGAGGTTTGGTTTGAACTGCATCCGTCTCCCTGAGCCTGATCTTACGCTTGTTGAGCTAATAGCCACCTAGGGGTCTAAGGTGGATCTATTCATGCTCCTAGAGATGGCCACTGGACTTATGCCATATGTCTAAAGGTTGCTAGGCCCTATGGGCCGCCCTTTTTCAACATAGTGGTATATGTTGATTTGTATTTCTCTCTGAGAACCTTTATATACACTTCTGGTTGGCCGGGTGCCCAGATGATATTTAACCTCCTTGGTGTCGGTTATTTATCGTTCTTCGGTGCCTAGGAACACTGCCACGAGCTGATGCCCACGTGTCTGTTGAGGTGATAGGCCCGCACGGGCCTTCCTCGACTATGTGTCGGCGTATGTTGTACTCCTCTTGCTTGAAAGAGTAAAAAGGTGCTTTTACTGAGTACACTGCTCGTTGGATTGTGTTGGGTAGATTATCATTAAGGGCGCTTTGCAGTCTCCCATGCTGCCGTTGAAGTTGCCTGTCTGCTGCAGCCAGACAGGTGTTCAGGGTGGCCCCTTCAGGCCACTTTTTGAATATACTTCTGTTTCACATATAGTTACTATCATGCTGTAGGCTCCTCTTTGGCCTCCATGAGTACGTGCCCATTGCATGGTCTACCTGTTAGGTGAGCTTTGTACTTCCCCTTTGGGGTTATGTTGTAATAGTGCTTAGCTCCCTAAGCTGATCATGGTGGTAGGCCTTATCAGGCCTCCTCCTAAGATTCAGCCCCAGGCTGGTTTGTGCTCCCCTGTATCAGGGTTCTCTAGCGCACAGCCTCCTCAGTGCGTTAATTAAGCACTGAGTAGATCCTAGGATGAGTGGATTATCTCCCCTCAATAAGAGGGTTCATAGCACTCAGCTGAGTTCTGCTCTCCAGGATGCCCATCTCTACGCGTGGGTCTGAGTTGCTTCTGCCTTTCTGCAGTCACTCTTACCTGCTCTCTTCTATGAAGAATGCGTTATGGAGATTCTGTACTCAAACAGGGTTGGCCAAGACTAAGTTTGTCCTATGACAGACCAGGTTGGCCTCCCTGGTGGCATTAGGGGTAACTTCGTTCCCCTCTAGTGACTGGACGGGGTTCCCTTCGGTTCCCTGGCCTCATTCCCTTAAAGAAACCACTTTGTCTGTGGAAAAGTTGGTTTCAGATGCCTCTAGCGGCCTTAGTAGGCCTTCTATCTCTGGAAGGCCTCTGTTGGCTCAGCTTGGGCTGTTGGCCATAGGGAATGCTGTCACTGACAGCCTGGTGTGACCCGAGGGTGAGTTGCTAAGCGTTTCCTTCGAAACTGCTTGACGTTTGTCAGCCATATTATTTGGCATGCACTCTCCTCAAGCATGGCGGCGTGGGTATATCTTTCCCCAAAGCGCAATCAGCGCAGAGTTGAAGTTCCCTTTCGAAAGGGAACATCTCAGGTTACGTATGTAACCATGGTTCCCTGAGAACAGGGAACGAGACTCTGCGCTTTCCAGCCATGCTTCGGGCTGCCTGCCTGCAGAACAGTCCCTCAAGACGATAGATGTCTTCTGTCTCTCCAGGCGCTCCCTTTATACTTCCGGGTCGCGCCGTATGACGTCATAGGCTGTCGCCGGCCAATAGGGATTGGAGTTGTTGGATAGTTGCTTTCAGACACCTGGGTCATGTGACGTTCCCCAAAGCGCAATCAGCGCAGAGTCTCGTTCCCTGTTCTCAGGGAACCATGGTTACATACGTAACCTGAGACGGTTTCTGATCTCCCATTAAACACAGCAATGTCATTCCAAATTTCAAAATTTAGGCCCAGAAAGGGTCTAAAGACATCATTAAAAGGAGAAGTCAGAAATCTCTCGGATTTCATCAAAAATATCTTAATTTGTAAGATGAAGGAAGGTCTTACATGTGTGAAACGACATGAGGGTGAATAATTAATGACAGAAATGAAATCCATGAAATTGACTAATCTTGTTTTTTATATGCAATATTGAAATGTTTATTATAAATGATTTATCCGTGCAGATCATTATTTGAAGTTGAAATTGGTTAAATTATTTTGCGGTAAAGTAATGGAAAAATAATAATGTTGACATGACCTTTACTATGTACAGGTGCTGGTCATATAATTAGAATATCATCAAAAAGTTGATTTATTTCACTAATTCCATTCAAAAAGTGAAACTTGTATATTATATTCATTCATTACACAAAGACTGATATATTTCAAATGTTTATTTCTTTTAATTTTGATGATTATAACTGACAACTGAGGAAAATCCCAAATTCAGTATCTCAGAAAATTAGAATATTACTTAAGACCAATACAAAGAAAGGATTTTTAGAAATCTTGGCCAACTGAAAAGTATGAACATGAAAAGTATGAGCATGTACAGCACTCAATACTTAGTTGGGGCTCCTTTTGCCTGAATTACTGCAGCAATGTGGCGTGGCATGGAGTCGATCAGTCTGTGGCACTGCTCAGGTGTTATGAGAGCCCAGGTTGCTCTGAGAGCGGCCTTCAGCTCTTCTGCATTGTTGGGTCTGGCATATCACATCTTCCTCTTCACAATACCCCATAGATTTTCTATGGGGTTAAGGTCAGGCGAGTTTGCTGGCCAATTAAGAACAGGGATACCATGGTCCTTAAACCAGGTACTGGTAGCTTTGGCATTTTTGCAAAATTTACTTTCATCAGAGAACATAACTTTGGACCACTCAGCAGCAGTCCAGTCCTTTTTGTCTTTAGCCCAGGCGAGACACTTCTGACGCTGTCTGTTGTTCAAGAGTGGCTTGACACAAGGAATGCGACAGCTGAAACCCATGTCTTGCATACGTCTGTGCGTAGTGGTTCTTGAAGCACTGACTCCAGCTGCAGTCCACTCTTTGTGAATCTCCCCCACATTTTTGAATGGGTTTTGTTTCACAATCCTCTCCAGGGTGCGGTTATCCCTATTGCTTGTACACTTTTTTCTACCACATCTTTTCCTTCCCTTCGCCTCTCTGTTAATGTGTTTGGACACAGAGCTCTGTGAACAGCCAGCCTCTTTTGCAATGACCTTTTGTGTCTTGCCCTCATTGTGCAAGGTGTCAATGGTCGTCTTTTGGACAACTGTCAAGTCAGCAGTCTTCCCCATGATTGTGTAGCCTACAGAACTAGACTGAGAGACCATTTAAAGGCCTTTGCAGGTGTTTTGAGTTAATTAGCTGATTAGAGTGTGGCACCAGGTGTCTTCAATATTGAACCTTTTCACAATATTCTAATTTTCTGAGATACTGAATTTGGGATTTTCCTCAGTTGTCAGTTATAATCATCAAAATTAAAAGAAATAAACATTTGAAATATATCAGTCTGTGTGTAATGAATGAATATAATATACAAGTTTCATTTTTTGAATGGAATTAGTGAAATAAATCAACTTTTTGATGATTTTCTAATTATATGACCAGCACCTGTAGGCAATAGTGAGTGATTTCAGACACATCATGAGTTTATGTTGATGTATTTTTAGTGAATGTGTTGTGATTAATGCTGTCTTTAATCTTTCAGGACTGGAAGAGATTTGGTGAATGCTGTCAGAGAGCACAGGGCATCTTCAGCATTCAGTCTAGGACTGCATATAAATTCCTGGAGGTCAATCCGTCTTCACTTTCGAAGGATGAATGGAATTATCAGTACAAGTCTATCATGGCGAAGCTGAGGAAGATCAATCCTCAGGGCTCCTGAGTGACAGAGATCTGATGCTTCCATTCACACTTTAAACGCTCTTTATAAGGCATACACATTAATGCATACAGCTTATCGTGTCATTTTTGTAATGCTTTGTAATCATTCTTTCAATTACTGTTCAACTACATATACTTTACTGAGTGTTTGTTAGGAATATTATTTCCCTATTCTATGTCTCAATTTATGAATATCTCTCTTAAATTTGCTTTGCATTTCATTATGGTTTATTGATCTTGTGGTGGGTCTGGTCACATGACTGATGTCTATGTCACACAATAAAGACTAAAGACATTAAACATTTCATTGTATCTTAATCATTCCAAAAGTCTTCTTTTCTAATATTTCAGTGTACATTAGGGTTGTAGTAGTCTACACACCACAAGCATTCAGGGGCATTTATGATAATGATCTTCCTCTTAATATTTTATCAAGCACCAAATGTTCTTCATTCAAGCCATTTCTGCTAAACATGTAGAGTGCCGCAATTAAAAAAATACAAGCTGCAGATCATGTGGTTATTTTGACATCAGTTTGATATCTTCTACACAGCAGAAAATATATGACTAGTCTCCGACTGTTTGACTAAACCAGGCTAGTGCCAAGATGAGCAGATGTAGTATAGGCTATTAATCATCAAGTTAAAAGCATAAAAAAAACAGTGTTCTAGTTGTGAAAATTATTTGGAGATGGCAAGGAAAGACAACTTTGTTTTCTGCAAAAACTAGTGATGGAAGAAATGAAGCTTTTTAAAGCTTCGAATCAATTGAACCAAATTGCTTCTCAAAATAATTCACTGTTTTGAAGTTTTTGAAACACGACACGCTGGTGACACCTGCTGATCAAAACAGTGTGAATGCAACAAAAACTCTTGCCAAACATGCATAAAAACAGCTTTTACAAACCCATTTCAAATGTTTTCTTGAAATTGTAATCTATCAGATGCAATTATCTAATCATCTAATATCACTAAATATTAAGAGTCTGTATAATATGTATTCTTTTATCAGTTTTCAGTGCTTGTTTTGTTTGTATGGGTCAGTTAAACAGAGATTATTAACTATATTCCTTTTAATTTTACAAATACCTCATTAAACGTCTACAAATGTATAAAACTCATCAGAGATCAGCTAATAGACACTTACAGTTTTTCTCATTCAATTTCTCCAAACTCGTTCTCAAAACAGTTAAAGGGTTAGTTCACCCAAAAATGAAAATTCTGTCATTTATTCCTCACCCTCATGCCGTTCCACACCCGTAAGACCTTCGTTCATCTTCAGAACACAAATTAAGATATTTTGATGAAATCCGATGGGCCTCTATAGACAGCAATGGTACTTCCTCTCTCAAGATCCATTAATGTTCTAAAAACATATTTACAACAGTTCACATGAGTTCAGTGGTTTTACCTTAATATTAAAAAGTGACGAGAATACTTTTGTGCGCAAAAAAACCCAAAATAACAACTTTTCAACAATATAGTTATGGGCTGATTTCAAAACATTGCTTCGGAGCTTTACGAATCGAATCAGTGATTTGGAACGCCAAAGTCACGTGATTTCAGCAGTTTAGCCATAGGATATAGCCAGGATATAGGATATAGGATTTAGCCATAGGATATCCGAATCACTGATTCGATTCGTAAAGCTCCGTTTATGACCCTTTAACAATCAGCAATCATACTGATTAAAAAAAACAAATTTTAATGGGTTTGCGTAACATCAAAGTATGAGATTATATACACAGAAAAAAGCCAAGGTTGACAAGGTTAAATATCTTTAAATAAATTAATCACAATGCATCATTTATTATTATTTATAAGCTTGTCACTCATATATTTTAAGGTCAACGTCAACATGGCGGATGATGTCCAGATCGCATTCATACTCAACAAGATCAGCCCTTTATGCCCCCAAATAGAAATTGTATGAAATGTATGTATGGATTTATATTATAGTAGTACCTTGAAAAAGTAAACTTTAAGAAATAAGCAGCTTTATTGAGCGTTTGTGCCCGAGACACAAATGGATTTACAAAAATCACATTTGCATTGATTTGCATTTATGCGTTTGGCAGATGCTTTTATCCAAAGAGATTTACAGTGCTCTTATTACAGGGATGATCCCCGTGGAGTAACCTGGAGTAAAGTGTCTTGCTCAAGGACACACTAGTGACGGCTGCGGAGATCGAACCAGCAACCTTGAGCTTAACAGTTGAGTGGTTTAGTCCACTACACCACAAAAGTAATAAAGCTGCAGAAAAAAATAACATTTAAAAATATTAATATATGAAATGAAATATGGCAAGAAACAGCACTGAGATACAAAACAAGCATAGTTTGTGCTTTGGTTAATTTTTTTTAGGTTAGCAACACTAAACTAGTATGACATTTAGACCAACAATATGTAAATGTGGGCTTACATCGTGTAGCATTTACTAAAATAGGGTTACATGAACCTTAGAACTGTTATTGCAATTAAAGCTTCATATAAGAATTATTTCAAGCAAAATCCGGAATTGAAACATTTTATAAGGAGAAATTTAAACTCTCTCACCTTTGCCATCAGTCTGTTTTTACTGAGTGTTCATTGCTGAATCCATCTAGACTAGTTGATACTGTCATTAAACACGTGTTGAGCTGTTATTTCAGGGTAAATTAGTGAGTTTGTAATGGAAAGTGTCTCAGCTTTGCACACTGTACTCTAAAATGAACATGTAAACTAAATACCACTAATGCTTAAATTGAATCTTAGTGCACTACCACAAAAATATAAGAATGTACTACAAATGTACTTGTTTGTATTTAAGTATTCTTGTACTTTATTTTTATTCTGGGTGGTCATAGATTTATGCAGATTTGTATAGTTATAGCCTATGTAGGCTATAGTCCTTTTGTAAATGTTTTGTAATCTCGTGATTTATCATTTGAGCTGAGTAGTGCTCGCTGCAGAGATAATGAGAGGCGGGTTATGGGAGGGGTTAAGGTGTGGCTCCACCCATCATGCCCACAGTAGGTGGAGAGAGGCGGAGCTGGAGCTTATACTCCACCCATGGATCTGATATAAGTACTGCTGTCTGGAAGAGTGACACTCAGTTGAAGACTGCTTTCAGGAGAACACCGAATACACTGTAAGTGTACCAATTTTACTCAAAATATGCTTATTTTTTCTTTTCTACTTTTCTGCATCTGACTCCTGCTCTAGCTTGCTCTGCATTCTACACCTGACTTTGTAAAATATGTTAGCATGATTGAATATATAACTATTATTGATATATTTTTTTGTAAATTAAAAAGTAAATCGTAAAGTGACGTATCAGTCATTATGGCCGCCTGTATATTTTACAAATCACATCTCTGTACATCATTATCTGATATCTGATATAGCATATTCTGATTATCTTGTGGGGGCGGGGTTTATGTAAATTTTAGGGTTAGTGATGTAACAAACCCAGGAAGAAGCTTGTTGTAGTCCCTAGCGGCCGCTTGTTGTAGATTTCTGTAAAAGAAAATATCTCTCTTTGCATTGAACTTTGAGCGTTGTAACTTTGCAGATGTTGTTTATGATCAAACAGCAACATTACACACTAACTAAAGTTAAAAAGTAAAAACTGAATCTCAGCTGAAAACTGCAAATTCACCTGAGATTCAAGAACCCTTAAATTATAAACATTTTAAACTGTTGATTCTACTTTCATCGCATCTTCTGTCATATTTTTTTAGAGGCCGTACAGTTGGACGCATTACCAGTTTGCGCTCAATTAAAAAACATGGCCGACAGCAGAGGTGAGACACTTTCCATTTCAGATCAAGAAACTCTGAGAGGCACGTCTGTGTCGCACGTCCTGATATTGCTGAGTTAGATGCGTTCCTGGGTCAACATATTTTGTTGATCCTGGAATAACATTCTAGTCTGAAAATTTAGTCTTTACCCTATTCCTACCCCTAAACCTAACCCGTTATCCCAAAAATCAGAGGGAAATGATAGATGAATAACACTGATGTAGAAGCACCCATTCATGATTTTAAGCCTAAACTTGACATAATCTGTAATCTTGTCCCTCAAATCTGATTTGAATGTTGTTCCAGGATCAACAAAAATGTTGACAAAATCAGGTTATGTCGTCTGTAAATAAATGTTGACAGATTTTGATTCAACCCCAGAGGTTGTTGAACATCACTAATGTTCGGTTCGGTGTCTCAGAGCTTGTCGTCAGGGGATCCTCATGGAGTCCAGAGTTCATCAAGTTTTTTCTATCTGCGGAGCAAACGGCTCTCCTCTATCATCTGTCATTCGTATGTCTGGGTAAATGCCCAAAGCTGGAGTATCTGATCAGAGAACAAGCTAGTGAAACACATCTGCTGTTTAAATCCTCTGAGGCTGTTCTGATGAAGGTGAGACTTAATTTATCACGTTCTGTTTTATGTCGTAAAATCTAAATTCTGTCATTATTTACTCGCCCTCGTGTCGTTTCAAAGCCGTGCTGTTAATTTTGACATGCAATTAGTGAAAGAAAAGAAAAAACAACAAAAATCCCACAAAATCCAGTTTAGAATCTTCTGAAATTGTGACTTTCCTAATTGAAGAAATACTTATAGAACTTATTTCCACCATGATATAAGACATTTAAAAAAAAAGTTATTGTATCTTTTTCTAAAAAAAATCTGACTTTTTCCCCCCTGTGTAGGTGTATAACTATTTTAGAGAAAAACAAGTGTGAGATATAAACACAATTGTGAGGAAAAAAAATAAAAAATCAAGTTTCAAGTACCTACATTTTTTTTAAGCTTCCATAGATACTAGTGCAGCAAAAATTATTTTATGGTTGTTTTATGAAACTTAACCTTGTAAATTGTTTTCTCGCAGTGTGTCATCACGAGTTCCAACCTGGTCACTTCGCTGTTCCCGTTAGTAATAGAAGCTGCTGAGAAGAACAAACCCGTTCTGGCTGTGAAATACCTGGTGAATGCCAGAACATGGATCAGTGACATCATCAGAGCCGTGGATGACATCATTACGAGGTGAAAACACTGATGAAGTTCAGCATTTCACAACAAACAATCCTTTTCCTTATCACTGCAAACAAATGATTTTCTTATTTTTTACTGTCTTGTTGTCGCACTGTGCTAAGCGTGGTGAAAAAGCACAATGAAGAAGATTAACATAAAATAACTTTATTTCCAGAAGACATCAGATGCACATTTTCCACGTTTTTATGATTCTTTAGGGTATTCCTGAAAAGTTTGTAACATACCTTGGTAAATATTCTCAATGGTTGTGTAAAACAAAACCCTTTTTTCCTTGTAAAAAACAGCTCTGTTCACAGCGACCCGTTTCGGTGCGTGGCACTTTAAATGATAATGAGCTACTGTTCACCCCGCCCCTCTTTTCCGTTGGACACAAGACGTTGCCTTGACAACCATTGAGCGTATGGGAGCAGGAGTATCTAAAGACACATCAGTACAACCTATTTGAGCCGGAGTCAGACCCGGAACAACTTCGGCAATTAAGGCTTGAACAGAAAGTTTCTAAATTGTTGGTTTTATTGTCTACACCTGCTCCGGGTCGAAACAATAGAGGACTGTTTACATCTCACTCAGGGTGTGTCTATGCTAAAATGACAGTGTCTGTCAAGAGTCGTGGGAGGGGCCTGTGCAGAATGATGTCACTTCGCCAAGAATCTGAGAATGGCTTGATCTGACAAAGTGCTTATGATTTATGGGGATTTAAAAAAAATATGGATTTTTTAGTATTATAGGGAGGTTGTGTACACACACTGCCAACACACATTTATGTCCAAACAAAAACGTCCACTTTAACAACAACCGACAAGACTGAAACTCAGGCAGATTTATACTGGGAGAAAACAAAGAGAACTAATTAGGCAACAGCTGAAAACATGAACTAATCAAATCAGGAACTATGGGGACAAATTAATGAGCAAACTCAGACAGGGTGCTGGAGAAAACAGACACAATGAACAAAGAAATATAATCAAGAATTAAATGTTGTTGTTTTTTTTTTATATTTAACTTTTTCACTGTTTCTGAAACATTTCAACATCATATCAACAATTGAATTGCTAATAGTAGAAATGTTCATTTTTGATATCAATAATTCGAGTGTCACTAGTGACAGTGTTAATTCTGATAACATGAATGTGATTGTTAGTAAGAATGCCATTTTAGATTTCTGAAATTATATTGATATTAGAAATACATTTTCAGATATCAGAAATGCAAAAGTAACTTGTTGAAATACAGATATACAGAATTAGCATTTTAACTAGTGAAAATTATGTTGTTTATATCAAGAATTCATATCCTGTGAATTCATGTAAAAATGGCTTTAAAAATTATGAAAAGAGTTTGTCAGAGTCTCTGTGTTGTTGTGTTTGTGAAATCCAGACTATATCACTGAACATAACTCATATTATTCAGGTATGATCATCAAGCCCAAAGTGTGGGGAAATGCACCAGTGATGTGTATCAAGAAAAGAACAAGGCCGAAGAAAATGTAAAGAAACACACTGTCGAGATGAAGGCTCTGGAGGATGCTCTGGTCGAGTTTGAACTGGAGCTGAAAAAAATTGTCTCTGAAAATAATGGTCCTCGAAACCGTGAGTGGGACATCAAAATCAGACTGATTGAGCTTCAGCTGAAGTTGGCCAATTGCAAAATACAACAGGGTGAGAGTCTCTCTGTGCTTTTAAATGATCATTATAAACACACAGTAAATGCATCAGTGTGCACATCATGCTGTTTACATGTTCATCACAGCCTGAAGGCTCCCAATGATCTCTCATGAATCAGAATCTGTTGTATGTTGTTTGTTCAGGTGAGATTCCCAGTCCTGTTCACCTGAAGGAAGTGCAGAAGTGTCTTGATCAAATCCGACACATTCTGAATGATCTTAAAAAGTTCTGGAAGAAAGTGGCTAACATGCTGGAGACACTGAAAGAGAAGACCTTTGTTGGGGAGGATCTGATTGAAGAGCTGGATGACCTGAAGGAGGAGTTCCTGCAGTCCATTGAAGAAGCAAAACAGGTTAGTTAGACGTTGAGTAAATGCTTCTGGTAAAAATTGGGTCACACTTTAGATTAGGGTCCAATTCTCACAATTAACTATATTGCTTCAAACTCCTAATTACTGCTTAATAACAGTTAGTAAGGTATAGTTAAGTTTAGGATTAAAGGGGTGATGACATGAGAATCCAAATTTGCCTTGATCTTTTGGCATATAAGAGGTCTTTGTACCATTAAAACTTCCTGCAAGTTTCATAGCTTAAGACGTCCTCCCCATTATAAAGAAAGTTTTTATTTAATCAAGCTCCAAATACGGCTCGTTGTGGATCCTATGGGACAAGGTGACGTCACCTAGCACCAGAGGTGGAGATTCCAGGGGTCAGAAAGTAAAAGTCCTGCCATATTTTTATTCCACCCACTTAAGCATTAATGAGATAAATAAGTGATTAATTGAGTGATGATTGAGCATTATTGAAGACACCTGATGATAACAAGCAGAATCACCAAAGGAGAAAATCACAATTTTTAAGTTACCATCATCGAGGTCAGGGTTTGTTTTAGTTGAGCTCTTGACCCTTGACTTTTTAATATTAAATTTTGTTTGGGCAGTTTTAACTGCATTAAAACCAACCAGACGAGCAAAGTTAAAAGATGATCAGGTGGTGTTGGTTATGTTTTTACATAAACATTATTTGATCTGAATCACTGAACTCATTTAGAGCCCAATCTCTGAGTTAGATTTACATTATTGATTACAGCAGCACTGTGATTCTACAGCACAAGATCAGCTTTTACAATACATTTTTTATTTTTTATTTTTTTTTAAGAGTTCAGATTTTAAAAAAAAAAAAAAAAAGCAGAGCTCATTTAAACACACAGACATCAAGAATCATCCTGTGAATCTCAACAGTGGTGGCCATCATAAAGCATGTTGCAGTGCATTCTGGGAGCCACCAATCAAAATTCATCCATGCCTCCCATCATGCATTGCTGCATGAATAAATTATGAGCTTAATTGTCTTAGTAATTTCATTTATTCTCACTATTAAAATTTTGCTGTTTTTCTGTGACTTTTTAGTAGCTTGTTTTCTAATGTTCAGAGTTGATCTGTTGATCAGAATATGTTGCTTGTCACCATTGTTGAGATTCACAGGCTGATACTTGATGTCTGTGTGTGCCTAAAATAATTTTTTTTTTTTTTTTTGTGATAAGGACAACTTTTTTTTAAAAAAAAAAGTTCTGTATTGTATAAGCTGATCTTCTGCAGAATCACAGTGCTGCTGTAATCAATAATGTAAAACTAACTCAGTGATTTTGAGAAAACATAACCAACACCTGATCATCTTTTAACTTTGATTGTCTGGTTGGTTTTAATGCAGTTAAAACTGCCCAAACAAAATCTAATACTAAAAAGGCGAGGGTCAAGAGCTCAACTAAAACAAACCCTGACCTCGATGATGGTAACTTAAAAATTGTGATTTTCTCCTTTGGTGATTCTGCTTGTTATCATCAGGTGTCTTCAATAATGCTCAATCATCACTCAATTAATCACTTAATTATCTCATTAATGCTTCAGTGGGTGGAATAAAAATATGGCAGGACTTTTACTTTCTGACCCCTGGAATCTCCACCTCTGCCTAGCACCAGTTGTTTACATGTGATTGAACTCCGGCACAAGACAACAACGCCTAATTTTGCATCATTGCATCATTGACATGACAAGATGCAATGAGATGCAATGAGATTTACAATAAGATTGCGATGCCACACGGATGTGCCATTCCTATACTGAAGGATCCAGACTTCAGGGAAAAACGGATTCAGTTTATTTTTCAGTCACGTGTTAATTTATGCGTGTGTTCACTGCATTTCACGGATGGGATGACTGTTTAAGAAAAAGAAAAATGCAGATATGACACTTTTGCTCAAAGATTAGGTTAATACTCAAACATGCAGATAATTATTATTAATAGTCTTTTTGAACGTGCACAAACTCCAGGGGTCTCCATGCAGCATGTTCTTGCTCAGTGGGCATTGCACCAGAAGTGCACCTGTGAGTGTTTATAGCAATCTTAAGTTTAAGGCTCTTTACAATATTCAATCTTATATCACCTGCTAATATAAACACTTTCTTATAAGTGAATTATGAAAATATGTTGCCTCATTTCTAGTACATGTGATACATAAGTACAGAGGTGGAGATTCCAGGGGTCAGAAAGTAAAAGTCCTGCCATATTTTTATTCCACCCACTGAAGCATTAATGAGATAAATAAGTGATTAATTGAGTGATGATTGAGCATTATTGAAGACACCTGATGATAACAAGCAGAATCACCAAAGGAGAAAATCACAATTTTTAAGTTACCATCATCGAGGTCAGGGTTTGTTTTAGTTGAGCTCTTGACCCTTGACTTTTTAATATTAAATTTTGTTTGGGCAGTTTTAACTGCATTAAAACCAACCAGACGAGCAAAGTTAAAAGATGATCAGGTGGTGTTGGTTATGTTTTTACATAAACATTATTTGATCTGAATCACTGAACTCATTTAGAGCCCAATCTCTGAGTTAGATTTACATTATTGATTACAGCAGCACTGTGATTCTACAGCACAAGATCAGCTTTTACAATACATTTTTTATTTTTTATTTTTTTTTAAGAGTTCAGATTTTAAAAAAAAAAAAAAAAAGCAGAGCTCATTTAAACACACAGACATCAAGAATCATCCTGTGAATCTCAACAGTGGTGGCCATCATAAAGCATGTTGCAGTGCATTCTGGGAGCCACCAATCAAAATTCATCCATGCCTCCCATCATGCATTGCTGCATGAATAAATTATGAGCTTAATTGTCTTAGTAATTTCATTTATTCTCACTATTAAAATTTTGCTGTTTTTCTGTGACTTTTTAGTAGCTTGTTTTCTAATGTTCAGAGTTGATCTGTTGATCAGAATATGTTGCTTGTCACCGTTGTTGAGATTCACAGGCTGATACTTGATGTTTGTGTGTGCCTAAAAGATTTTTTTTTTTTTGTGATAAGGACAGCTTTTTAAAAAAAAAAAAAAAATTATGTATTGTATAAGCTGATCTTCTGCAGAATCACAGTGCTGCTGTAATCAATAATGTAAATCTAACTTAGATATTGGGCTCTAAATTACTCAAATTACAATTATGTGAAAACACAACCAACACCTGATCATATTTTCTCTATGCTTTGTCTGGCTGTTACAATTCAGTTAACAACTCAAACAAATCTAACATTAAAAGTCAAGGATCAAGAGCTCAACTAAAACAAACCCTGACTTCGATGATGGTAACTTAAAAATTGTGATTTTCTCCTTTGGTGATTCTGCTTGTTATCATCAGGTGTCTTCAATAATGCTCAATCATCACTCAATTAATCACTTATTTATCTCATTAATGCTTCAGTGGGTGGAATAAAAATATGGCAGGACTTTTACTTTCTGACCCCTGGAATCTCCACCTCTGCATAAGTACAATTTTGCCATTTTAATGCTGCGTCTTCAAATATGACCTGTGCATGCAGTTTGTCATTTCATTGAAATTAGTTTAATAATGTTGAACTTTTAGCAAGTTACTGGATAATTAGGCAACAATAACCTGTTTTCAAGTGTCTGGTTACAAATGACATGAGATAAGACATAATTTATTTGAAATATTTTCCCACTTTCCATGTGGACACGGGCTGATCCATTCTAGTTGATGATTCCGGCTCAGTCATATTAGTCTCATTGCAAAAGCCATCACCAATAATCGGCAGCTCCCGCTATAACAGTTCCGCACGTGTTCTGACTAGAGGGCGTTAATAATTAATGCATAGGCACTGCTATTAGCCAATCACAACAGTGGGCGGTTACACTGAACTCTTAAAGGGGAAAACCCCCCAAAAATGACTGTTTGAGTCAGAGGGAGAGAAACAGCGTGGGAAAAGGCCATAAATAACTACATTTTTAAAGTTTTTTGTCCAAAAAACTATATTGATATTATAATCGAACCTAAGGGAACATAAAAAAAAAAGATCCCTTTAATGGATTTAGAATAAGGTCATGCAGAATGATGCATTAATATGTGCTTTATAAGTTCTAATAAACAGCCAATAACCCAGTAATATAAGCTGAAAGTTGATTATGTCTTTCACTAATATTCTGAGTTCTCAATTTCATCCCATATGTAGTTTTTGCATACTCCATAATGCATAATGCAAGATGAATAAAGATCTTACGGGTTTGGAGAGACAGAATTTTAATTTTTGGGTGAACTAACCCTTTAAAGTCACCATAAAGTCCATGATTCTTCTTTATGGAATATTACAGTGCTTATTATAAAATATATACCTGTGCAGATCCCTATTAAAGTTGAAATTGTTTTAATTATTTTGAGTTAAAGTAACTTTTACAGACTCTTCCATCATGAGTTTGTCGATTTGTATTTTTAGTGAATGTGTTGTAATTAATGCTGGTGTGATTTAATCTTTCAGGGTTGGCAGAGATTTGATGAATGCTGTCAGAGAGCACATGACAACTTCAGCATTCAGCCTGAGTGAATATAAATTACAGGAGATCAATCCGTCTTCACTCTCACAGGATGAATGGAATAAGCAGTACGAGTCTATCATGGAGAAGCTGAAGAAGATCAATCCTGAGGGTTCATCCAGAGAGTGACAGACAGAGATCTGATGATTCTTTCACAGTTTAAATGTTCTTTATACACACATTAACACATTTTAATGCATACAGCTTATCTTGTTAATTCTGTAATCATTACAACTGTTTTTTTGCAAGTTACAGTTCCACATATAATTTATTTAATGAGTTGATGTTAGGAATGTATTTCTCAGTTGTATGGTATTTCTGTTAAAATTGCTTTGAATTTCATTATGGTTTATAGATCTTGTGGTGGGTCTGGTCACATGATTGATGTCTATGTCACACAATAAAGACATTAAACATTTCATTGTAGCTTAATCATTCAAAAAGTGATTTCCAATGTTGCATCAGGGTACCGTGACTCCACGAGACACAGCATCATTTTACAGCTTCTACAGTTTAAACTGAGCGGGGTTGTAGTGTTTAGGGGCATTTATGATAATGATCCTCCTATTAATGATTTTCTCCACTGCCAAACGTTCTTCATTCAAGCCATTTCTGCTAAGAGCGCCACAATTAAAAAAAAAAAAAAAAAGATGCAGATGACGTGGTTGTTTTAACAGCAACATAACCTTCTCTAAAACACAGCAGAGAATATATGACTGACCGTACGTCTAAACTGGACTAGTGTCAATAAGTGCACATTTTTATTGCCTTTAGTTAACAATACTCTCTGGCAGCGGCGAGCAAAGTCGAAGCACCCCTAACATTACATCATTCGCTCAAACAGTTTTGCGTTCAATTTAGTTGCAGGCCTTTGTTAAAAATTGGGTTTACATGCTCTCAATAAGAAATCCAAACGGGTGAATAAATGAGAAAACTGTCTTCCAAACTGCAAATAAAAATACTATCTTGAGGGCAAAATGTATGTAAAAACGTATGAGCTACAGCGAAAACACCTCTTAACTGTAAATTAATTTACAATTTACAATTAATTAACAACTGTAATACTCTTTTTGACCCATAATGCATTGCAAAATACAGTAATAACTTTTTAAATGGTAAAACAGCAAGTTTCTTGTAGAATTTTGCTGTAAAAACTACAGCGATTTGTTACAGTGCTGATTGTAGAAATGTAAAAGAAATATTTCATGTTAATAACAATTTTTTTTTTATCTAATGGTTATGCACTACTAGCTGTCTGGTGGATCCAAAATGCTCAATATTCATATTCATGAATTTATTCATATTTCATGTTAATCATTTTATAATTTATGGCTTATGATTTATCAACATTATCTTTGATTTCATACATTCATGTATTACTCCATATATTAATCCTCATCATATTTTACTCTTTATTGTACTCATTTATGGTTATTCTTCTTTTATCTTTAAGAGTATGTTTGCTTGCTCTATTCAACTGTTCTTTAAAGTGTTTCAGTGTTCAGGTCATGTCGACACGTTTGTGGTTAGATATTGGACGCCTGCCAAGTACTGCAGAAGCAATGATGTTTTCAGAAATTGGTGTAACACTTTACAATAATGTTTCATCCCAGCCAGCACAGGATGGTGGGGTCCAGATGGGTGTCACCTGGGCTGTCTAACTGGCGCCCAGACATTTTTGTCCACAGTTTCCATGGAGGCCCCACATGGGTTAGCCCAGATGAACTGAACACTGCTCAGTGTGCACACTACAGGCTGTTAAATGTAACAGAAACATGCTGGAGTTAATGAGATAATTAGGTGATAACGAGCAGAATCACTGAAGGACAGAGAAACAACAAGAACTACGACTTCAGCCACAGCCTTCGATGAAATCAACTGAAGATAAAAGACATTAAATCACTCAAGATCTGATTAAACATCTCCACAAACAGCATTACCAGCTTCACCATGCTGTGTTGGCTGGGATAATGTTGATTTAATAGCATTACCTGTCACGGAATGAAGGAAGGATGCAGATGCAAGTTAAATCTCTTTAATAGAGCTTCACACCGAAGGTAGTCAGATTCAACATACACAAAGAACATATAACAGTCAGCAGGAGAGTGGTAACACAGGGACGTCGATGGGCGGTGAAGATCCGTGAAGAGTGATGACCGAAGAGCAGTGTCCGTGAAGTAATCCGTGCGTGAAGTCCAGAGAGTAATCCAACGAGAACACGAAAACCAGGAAGCAATGAATCAAAGTCCAGTCCAGGGAAACACACAACAAGCAACACAGGAAACAACACGCGGACACCGAACAACGATCTGACAAACAAGAGACGAAAGACAAGGCGTTATATAGGCAGATGGTAATTGCTCACAGCTGCCGCTGATCAACAATCAGCGGCGACGCCCACACAAAACAATCAGGTGTCACACCCACACCATCACACAGACACCAGAATGAGACAGCGGATTCATGAACCGTGACAGTACCCCCTCTCCTAGGAACGCCTCACGGCGTTCCCAGAACTCCTTACCTGCCGATTGTAATCATCGATAAGGGAGTGATCCAGAATGTCTCTAGCAGGAACCCAACTTCTCTCCTCCGGACCGTAACCTTCCCAGTCCACCAAGTACTGGAATCCGCGTCCCCTCCGCCTCGAGTCCAGAATGCGATTAACCGAATAGGTTGGTTCCCCGTCTACGAGCCGCGGCGGTGGGGGAACCGGAGTAGGCGGATTAAGATGCGAGTGAAAAACAGGCTTAATTTTGGAAACATGGAAGGCGGGATGAATCCTCCTGTACGCCGGAGGCAATTTGAGTCGGACTGCCACTGGGCTAATAATCTTAGTGACAGGAAACGGGCCAATGAATTTGGGAGCTAACTTATTGGCAACGGAACGGAGCGGAATGTTCTTGGTAGAAAGCCACACTTTTTGACCCACGACGTATACGGGAGGCTTTGACCGGTGGCGATCAGTCTTAGCCTTGGTGCGCGCCCTCACTTGCAACAGAGTCTCGCGGGCTCTGTTCCAAGTGCGGTGGCACCTCTGGACAAAGGCGTGAGCAGAGGGGACCGCGACTTCGGATTCCAGACTGGGAAACACAGGTGGCTGGTAACCTAAACTGCATTCGAACGGAGAGAGGCCCGTAGAAGACACTGGTAACGAATTGTGTGCGTACTCAATCATAGAGAGTAGTTGGCTCCAGGAGGAAGGATTCTTGGACGCCAAACATCGCAACATACGCTCTAAATCTTGGTTGGCTCTCTCGGTCTGTCCATTGGTCTGGGGGTGGAACCCAGAGGAAAGACTAGCCGTCGCGCCCAGCAGTCTACAAAACTCCTGCCAAAATTTGGACACAAACTGGGGACCCCTGTCGGACACCACATCTACCGGGAGGCCATGTAACCGAAAGATGTGGTCTACGACAGTAACCGCTGTCTCCTTGGCAGAGGGCAATTTGGTCAAGGGAATGAAATGAGTCGCCTTCGAGAACCGGTCCACTACGGTCAAAACGACCGTGTACCCCTGGGAGGGTGGGAGGGCGGTGACAAAATCTAGAGCGATGTGGGACCAGGGTCTCAAAGGGACAGACAGCGGTTGGAGTAACCCATCTGGAGGGCGGTTGGACGTCTTACCAGTGGCACAAACCGAGCAAGCCAAAACAAAACTGCGGATGTCCCGAGCCATAGCAGGCCACCAGAATCGTTGCTTAACCAAAAATCTGGTTCGATTAACCCCTGGATGACAAGCCACGTTGGAACAATGCCCCCACTTGATGACGCAGGACCTTAACTCCTCCGGCACAAACAAACGGTTCGGTGGGCACCCGGGCGGAGGCATTACCCCTTCTAAGGCCGCCAGGACCTTCGATTCGACCTCCCATGTAAGAGTGGAGACTACTAATGTCTCAGGAAGAATACACTCGGGAGTAGACGGGCGCTCGGATGGATCAAAAATACGAGATAAAGAATCGGGCTTGATGTTTTTGGAGCCCGGGCGGTACGATAGAGCAAAGTCAAAACGTCCGAAAAAAAGTGCCCACCGAGCCTGCCTGGAGTTGAGTCTTTTGGCCGATCGAATATATTCTAGGTTCTTGTGATCAGTCCAAACGATGAAGGGCACCCCCGATCCCTCCAACCAATGACGCCACTCTTCCAACGCTAATTTGACTGCCAACAACTCTCTGTTACCAATGTCATAATTGCGTTCAGCGGGAGACAAACGATGAGAAAAATACGCGCAGGGATGCATCTTCTCGTCCGAGGGCGCCCGCTGGGAAAGAACTGCTCCTACCCCCACCTCTGACGCATCGACCTCCACCACGAACTGACGCGAAGGATCAGGGGCGATAAGAATGGGAGCCGAAACGAAGCGGCTCTTCAGTTTGGCAAATGCAACCTGAGCTGCATCTGACCACCTGAAGGTCGTTCGTGGTGAGGTCAAGGCGGTCAGAGGCGCGGCTAGCTGGCTGAAATTGCGAATAAAACGCCGGTAAAAATTGGCAAACCCCAGAAACCGCTGTAGGGCCTTACGGGAATCTGGACTTGGCCAATCCACCACAGCCTTAACCTTGTCAGGATCCATGCGAATTCCCTCGGACGAGACGATGTACCCTAGAAAGGAAACAGACTGTGCATGAAATTCGCATTTCTCCGCCTTGACAAAAAGCCCATTCTCTAGCAGACGCTGGAGCACTCGTCTGACGTGTTGAACATGTTCCTGGAGAGACGACGAAAATATCAATATGTCATCCAGGTAGACATAAATGAACTGATCAACCATGTCTCTCAACACGTCATTGACGAGTGCCTGGAAGACCGCGGGCGAGTTGGAAAGCCCGAAGGGCATAACCAAGTATTCAAAGTGCCCTCTAGGGGTGTTAAAAGCGGTCTTCCATTCATCCCCCTTCCTAATGCGGACCAAATGATAAGCGTTCCTCAAGTCCAATTTAGTGAAAACGGACGCTCCCTGCAACCTCTCAAAGGCTGAAGACATCAACGGCAAAGGGTAAGTATTCTTTACCGTGATGTTGTTCAACCCTCGGTAATCAATACAAGGTCGCAGAGATCCGTCCTTCTTCCCCACAAAAAAGAACCCCGCCCCCGCTGGAGAAGAGGAAGGGCGGATGAACTTAGCTGCCAGAGAATCAGAAATGTATTTCTCCATGGCCTCCCTCTCGGGAACAGACAGAGAGTATAATTTGCCCTTAGGCGGAGACTTACCCGGAACTAAGTCTATGGCACAGTCATAGGGACGATGCGGAGGGAGAGAAGCAGCACGGGACTTACTGAACACTTCCTTCAGGTCCAGATACTCCGCGGGCACGTTAGACAAATCCGCAGCCTTTTCCTGTAACACAGAGACAGACACAGTGGGACAAGCAGACTTAAGACAAGACCTGTGACACAAAGTGCTCCACTCGGTGATGGTGTTGAGTTGCCAGTCGATCCGAGGATTGTGCTTGGTGAGCCAGGGGTGTCCGAGAACTACGGGTGCTTGCGGTGAGTCCAAAAGCATGAACTGAATCCTCTCGTTGTGGTTACCGGAGGTGGTGAGGGTGACGTAATCCGTGATCTGAGAGATGTTAGGAAGACGTTGACCGTTGAGTGCGTTGACTGTAACCAGGTGAGTAAGTGAAGAGATGGGTAGTCCATGCTGTAGTGCGTAACTGGTGTCCATAAAGTTCCCCTCAGCCCCGGAGTCAACGAGTGCATTGCAGGTGATGTTGTGAGACGCCCATCTCAGTCTTACCGGGAGAAGAGGTGATGGTGAGGACTTCTCAGCGGAGATCCCGCCCGATAGTAGCCTCGAGTTTACTATCGGGCTTGGTCTTTTACTGGACAAGACCTGAGAAGATGTCCCGATGCTCCACAGTATAGGCATAAGCCCAGGGATCTCCGCCTTTCTCTCTCCTCCCGGGAAAGCCGAGCTCTCCCTACCTGCATGGGCTCAGGATCTGTGGCGGGACCGACCGTATTAGCAGCGCTGGCCGTCCGGCCCTCCGCTCCCTGTAGTCTGGTGCTGGGGACCTCCAAAAACTCCAGTTTCTGGAGGCGGGAATCCACCCGTAAAGCGAGATCAACCAGCCCGTTGAAAGTCTGAGGAAGGTCCAGGGTGTAAATCTCGCGGTGAATACGGCCGGCCAGCCCATGCAGGAACACATCCCACTGCGCCTCCTCGTTCCAACGGCACTCCGCCGCGAGGGTGCGGAACTGGATGGCATAATCCGCGACCGTGCGGCTGCCCTGCTTGAGTTCGGTAAGCTGTCGAGCGGCCTCCTTTCCTGCCACCGCACGGTCGAACACCCTCTTCATCTCGGCAGAGAGAGCCTGGAACGAGGAACAACATGGGTCTTTATTCTCCCACACCGCCGTTCCCCATAAAGCCGCCTTCCCAGTCAACAATGTAAGGACGAACGCCACCTTGGATTCCTCATGCTCGAATGTACGAGGCTGCAGAGAAAAATGCAGGGAACACTTATTCAGAAAAGCTCTGCAAAACTCTGGCTCACCGGCGTAACTCTGGGGCACAGGCAGGCGGGGCTCCGGTAGATCGCGTCGCTCCAGCGACGCGGGGGGAACAGGCGGTGTGGGTGGCGCAGTGGGAACGCGAAGTTGTTGAAGTTCCCGGGAGAGCTCGGACACCTGTGTTACCAGCGCTTGGACAGCGCGTCCGGTGGAAGTGATGCTCTCCTGCTGCTGGTCCATGCGGGAGATGCTGTGGTTGATGAACTCCGTTAAAGCTGCTGAACTCGCTGCATCCATATTGGTCAGATCGTTCTGTCACGGAATGAAGGAAGGATGCAGATGCAAGTTAAATCTCTTTAATAGAGCTTCACACCGAAGGTAGTCAGATTCAACATACACAAAGAACATATAACAGTCAGCAGGAGAGTGGTAACACAGGGACGTCGATGGGCGGTGAAGATCCGTGAAGAGTGATGACCGAAGAGCAGTGTCCGTGAAGTAATCCGTGCGTGAAGTCCAGAGAGTAATCCAACGAGAACACGAAAACCAGGAAGCAATGAATCAAAGTCCAGTCCAGGGAAACACACAACAAGCAACACAGGAAACAACACGCGGACACCGAACAACGATCTGACAAACAAGAGACGAAAGACAAGGCGTTATATAGGCAGATGGTAATTGCTCACAGCTGCCGCTGATCAACAATCAGCGGCGACGCCCACACAAAACAATCAGGTGTCACACCCACACCATCACACAGACACAAGAATGAGACAGCGGATTCATGAACCGTGACAGTACCATTGATTTATTTATTTTTTTGTTAACCATTGTTTCAGCATTAAATGCGGGTGCAAACATGATATTGAACCAACATCACCTCATAATGTTGATTCAACGATATTATCATTGATTTTTTGTTGAAATCTCAACATTGTTTCAACATTAACTGAGGGTGCAAGAGTGATACTGAAGCAACATCACTTTGTAACTTTAGTTCAAAACAGTTAGCGTTGACACATCAACATTGTTTCTATG
This sequence comes from Ancherythroculter nigrocauda, assembly GCA_036281575.1. Taxonomy (NCBI): domain Eukaryota; kingdom Metazoa; phylum Chordata; class Actinopteri; order Cypriniformes; family Xenocyprididae; genus Ancherythroculter; species Ancherythroculter nigrocauda. The sequence goes on along the minus strand of VTFQ01000024.1, from coordinate 32,171,584 downwards.
ATTACATGCTATCTGCCGAAATCCTGCAACATATTCTGATGTGTTATTGATGAACTATGATCTCCAGAACATGCTCCTGAGGTAATTTCATGTGCCGACAAAGCATACTGGAGGTGTCATTACTTTATTATTTCACTAGTTACCTGGAGGGGCATGTAATATTTCAACAATAACACATCAGAATATGTTGTAAAGCATGATTTCATTAGAGAATGAGTTTATCCAGCCCTCTTTGTGCTCGTCTTTTGAGAACCTTTAAAATACTAAAGTAATGAGAGTCCAGTGTGGTCTGTCGGCACGTATAGTACACTATCAGAACAGTAGGAGTCCATTTCTGTCCCCCAAGGTACAATCTACACTAACGTACCCCATAGGGCTTATTATTGGACCTCAAGGTACATGTTTGTACCTTTTTGAGGGTCAAAAAGGTACATATATGTTCCCAAGCATTAAAAGGTACATATACAGCTATGGAAAAAATTAAGATTGATTTCTGAACTTGGAGTGGTCTCTTAATTTTTTCCATAGCTGTATGTACCGTTTCTTTTAAAGGCTAAGGTACAATATCAAGAGACATTTTTTTTTTTTTTTTTGTAAAAGTTGTTTAAAGATTTTAATGATATATAAAGTTGTTGTTTAAAGATTTTAAACAACAACTTTTACACACACACACAAAAAAAATGGCTTAGCAGAGGCTGTCCATCTTACCGGGTGTTAAAAAGTAAGACTGAAGCAGTGTTAAAGTTAATGAGATAATTGATTGATGATTGAGTGATGATTGACAATTAGTGGAGACACCTGATGATAATAAGCAGAATCACTGAAGAAAAGAGAGAAAAAAGGTGTTAATTAATGTTTTATCAATGTTTAATTTCAAGTCACCATGAAAGAGGTCAGCGTTTGCTTTAGTTGGGCTCTTGACTCTTTACCTTTATTATTAATTGTTCTCTGGCTGCTCCAGCTTTGTGTTTGTAAAACACATTTGTTGTGGTCAGAGAAAATATGATGTGGTCACAATGTACTGATCATGTGATGGCCTGATATCGTTTAGAGTCTAAATCTCTGACTGTGTGCTTGATGTGTAGCTTTAGTGTAAATGATTGTAGTCCTGTGATTTTACAGCTTGAGACCCAACAGCAGAGTGACTTTTTTATTTTTTTTTTATTTTATTTTTTTTAAGAATAATACATTATCCACTGAAGTTTCAGTGTTTAAACACACAGACATCAAGAATCAGCATCTGATTCTCAAGAACGGTGACGATAAATAAATACAAAAAACTGACAAACAGATCAACTCTGAACATCACGAAACAAGCTACTGTCACAACAAAACTACAGAGAAATAAAGCAAACAGGAACAATCTACGAAAATTACAGGACAATTCAGCTGCATAATTTATTCATGAAGCAATGCATGATGGGAGCCATGGATGAGTTTTAGAAATCAAATCATAACAAGTGTAATAATGTTTAACCCCTTAACTGTCACAGTCCCACTGGTCGGGCGCCTCCCAACCAGCACACCCTTGTTTAGCACATGGTTTAGCCCAGATGAACTGAACACTGCTCAGTGTGCACACTACAGGCTGTTAAATGAAACACAGAAACATGCTGGAGTTAATGAGATAATTAGATGATAACGAGCAGAATCACTGAAGGACAGAGAAACAACAAGAACTACGACTTCAGCCACAGCCTTCGATGAAATCAACTGAAGATAAAAGACATTAAATCACTGAAGATCTGATTAAACATCTCCACAAACAGCATTACCAGCTTCACTTATTACTAACCAGACTGACTTTATTTCTGTCACACGTCTACAGAAGATCTTATTGAAAATTACCAGAGGTTTGGACGTTGATGATTTGTTGAAAATAATAGTTTTGTTTGATGTCACCATGATCGAGGTCAGTCGTTGCTTTAGTTGTGCAGTTTTACTCTTGACTTTTTTAGTGTTAGTTTTACTGTGTCTGTTATAGCTGTTTGTTATGGCAATAATGACAAGAGAAAATATGATCAGCTGCTTTATGATAAGAACATAACTGTCATGTAGTGGCTTATTTGATCACTGATCTAATATGATTGAGCTTTATATGAGTAAAATATTGTGTTGACTCTTCTAGAAATACAATGATAAAATGGTTTTAGTCAGAAAAGCTGAATGAATTTAAAAACACATTGTACACTAAACACTTTAAAACTCCGGCAAAACTTCCTCACACACAGACATCTACAATCAGTGTATGAATCTCAACAATGGTGACATGCTTCATGCCACAATGCATTCTGGGTGCATCATGCAAAACTCATCCATGGACCCCAGAATGCATTGCGGCATGAAGCATGTCACCATTGTTGAGATTCATACGCTGATTCTTGATGTCTGTTTGTGAGTAAATCTCACCGTAGTTCAAAGTGTTTAGTATGCAATCTGTTTTAAAACTCATTAAGATTTTCTTATTGAGACTGTGCTGGATCTTTACATGAATCACATTAAAACACAGTTAGTAAGATATTGCTCATATTAAACTCAGTTATAAGATCAGTGAATTAAGCCATTGCGCAGTGATTATATTCTCATCATGAAGCAGCCACAGCATCAGATTGTGTTTTCTCTTGCTTTTCTTGCCATAACTAACTCAGTTACAGTAGCCAGAGAAACCCTGACATTATAAAAACAATTCAAACTACTCAACTAAAGTAAACTCTGATCACCATGATGGTAACATAAAAAAAAAAATCAATAAAACATCAACAACAAAAAAACTCTCTCTCTTAATTCTCAATAAGAGTTTCTGTATATGGAGTTGTTCAATCCTCTGCTGAGATCTGGAGAGATTTAATGTCTTCTTTTATCTTCAGTTGGTTTCATCTAAGGCTGCGGCTGAAGTCAGTTGTAGTTCTAGTGTTTCCATTTTTTTTGTTCTTGTTGTTTCTCTTTCTTTCGTTCATTCTTCTTGTTAACAGCAGCTATCTTCATTAATTCTCAATCATCACTCAATTAATTACTTAATTATCTCATTAAATCCAACACTGATTCAATGTTACATTGAACAGCCTGTAGTGTGCACTCTGAACAATGTTCATTTCATCTGGGCTAAACCATGTGGGCCCTACATGGGTGTGCTGTACATTGAATCAGTGCTGGATTTAATGAGATAATTAATTGAGTGATGATTGAGAATTATTGAAGATAGCTAATGTTAACAAGCAGAATGAACGAAGGAAAGAGAAACAAGAAGAACAGAAAAAATCGAAACACTAAAGTTGAGATCAGCCGCAGCCTTAGATGAAATCAACTTTAGATAAAAGAAGACATTAAATCTCTCAAGATCTCAGCAGAGGATTAAACAACTCCATATACAAAAGCTCTTATTGAGAATTAAGAGAGAGTTTTTTTTTTTTGTTGACTTTTTATTTAAATTTGTTTAGGTTTTTTATGTTACCATCATGGTGATCAGAGTTTACTTTAGTTGGGTATTTTGACTTGTCTCTGTAATGTTAGAGTTTCTTTGATTGTTGTAACTGAGTTAGTTATGGCAGGAAACCCAAGAGAAACATCTAATGCTGTGCCTGCTTCATGATGAAAGTGTTTTATTGTGATTCATGTAAAGTTCCACCTCTGCTTTAATCAGAAAAGCTGGAAGAGTTTTAAAACACATTGTACACTAAACACTTGAAAACTCAGACAAAGCTATCTCACACACAGAGATCTAGAATCAGCCTATGAATCTCAACAATGGTGACATGCTTCATGCTGCAATGCATTCTGGGGTCCATGGATGAGTTTTGCATGATGCACCCAGAATGCATTGCAGCATGAAGCATGTCACCATTGTTGAGATTCATAGGCTGATTCTAGATCTCTGTGTGTGAGATAGCTTTGCCGGAGTTTTCAAGTGTTTAGTGTACAATGTGTTTTAAAACTCTTCCAGCTTTTCTGATTAAAACATTTTATCACTGTATTTCTAGAAGAAATCAAAACAAACTTAACATTTTATTCATATAAATCTCAGCCATTAGATCAGTGAATTAAACCACTGCATGATAATTATAATCTTATCATATAACATTTGATTAAATTTTCTATTGTCATTATTGCTATAACAAACAGCTACAACAACCAAAGAAACACTAACACAATAAAAGTCAAGTCAAACTGCCTAACTAAAGTAAGCGCTGACCTTGATCATGGTGACATCAATTTTCAACAAATCCTCAACATCTAAACCTCTGGTAATTCTCAATAAGAGCTTCTGTAGATGTTTGTCAGAAATAAAGTCAGTCTGGTTAGTAATAAGTGAAGCTGGTAATGCTGTTTGTGGAGTTGTTTGATCAGATCTTCAGAGATTTAATGTCTTTTATCTTCAGTTGATTTCATCGAAGGCTGTGGCTGAAGTCGTAGGTCTTGATGTTCCTCTGTCCTTCGCTGATTCTGGTCGTTATCATCTAATTATCTCATTAACTCCAGCATGTTTCTGTGTTACATTTAACAGCCTGTAGTGTTCACACTAAGTAGTGTTCATTTCATCTGGGCTAAACCATGTGCTAAACAAGGGTGTTCTGGTTGGGAGGCGTCCGACCAGTGGGACTGTGACAGTTAAGGGGTTAATGGCTGGAAGTCAGTTGTAGTTGTTGTGTCTCTCTCTTTTTCTCTTGTTGTTTCTTCAGTGATTCTGCTTATTATCATCAGGTGTCTCCACTAATTGTCAATCATCACTCAATCATCAATCAATTATCTCATTAACTTTAACACTGCTTCAGTCTTACTTTTTAACACCCGGTAAGATGGACTCATATGTACACTTTGGGTGTTAATTTAACACTGGGGAATTTTGCTGTGATGTGACCAGGAGTCACAGTGTATATCTTTGGTTTGAGTCTTTTTAGTTGAATTTTAGCAGTTCAGGGAACATTAAATGTTGAGGTTTAGGGCTTTATCTTGCACAGAAGCAGCGCAAAGCCAAACGCAAGTGTCTTTGCTAGTTTAAGACAGACGCAGTTGTTATTTTCCATCCATCAACCACAGATGTCAGCAATATATTTCTGTGATTGGTCTGATCCATGTGTGCCTACATTTGTGTTTACCTTTCAGTGTTTGTATTACAATAAAAAAAAAGTTAATTTCAACACAGAACTATTCGTTTTTCTGTGATTCACAGCAAATTCCTGTTGAAAAACATTACGGGGATTGCACTGTAAAAAACATTAACAGGAATTAAACGTAACCCTGCTGCCAGTAATTTCCTGTTATTTAAAAGGGAAATAATTAACAGTGTAGTACTGTATGTACCGACAGACCACACTGGACTCTCATTACTTTATTATTTCAAAGGTTCTTAAAAAACGAGCATGTAGAGTGATATATAAATTCAGTGTCTGATAAAATCCTGCATTACAACATATTCTGATGTGTTATTAATGAAATATAATCCCCAGAACATGCCCTCACAGGCAACTATATGTGCCGACAGACCACACTGGACTCTCATTACTTTAGTATTTCAAAGGTTCTCAAAAGAACGAGCACAAAGAGGGCTGGATAAACTCATTCTCTAATGAAATCACGCTTTACAACATATTCTGATGTGTTATTGTTGAAATATAACTGTGAGATCTAGTGAAATAATAAAGTAATGACACCTCCAGTATGCTTTGTCGGAACATGCAGTTACCTCAGGAGCATGTTCTGGAGATCATAGTTCATCAATAACACATCAGAATATGTTGCAGGATTTCGGCAGATAGCATGTAATCATAGAAACAATGTTGATGTGTCAACGCTAACTGTTTTGAACTAAAGTTACAAAGTGATGTTGCTTCATTTGAACTGATTTAGTTAACCAATGTTGTCTAATGAAACATTACTGAAAAGTGTTACACCAAATTCTGAAAACATCATTGCTTCTGCAGTACTTGGCAGGCGTCCAATATCTAACCACAAATGTGTCGACATGACCTGAACACTGAAACACTTTAAAGAACAGTTGAATAGAGCAAGTATACATACTCTTAAAGATAAAAGAAGAATAACCATAAATGAGTACAATAAAGAGTAAAATATGATGAGGATTAATATATGGAGTAGTACATGAGTGTATGAAATCAAAAGCCATAAGCCATAAATAATAAAATGATTAACATGAAATATGAATAAAATGCATGAATATGAATATTGAGCATTTTGGATCCACCAGACAGCTAGTAGTGCATAACCATTAGATGAAAAAAAATTATTATTAACATGAAATATTCCTTTTAGATTTCTACAACACACCAAACAGGGATGACAAGAGTGAAGGACATAGGGTGCCTCATCAATTTGAAGATAAGATAAATAGAGTCTTTTATGAAAAATAATCAGCATTTTACCGTTTTGAGATCATGTGCACAGGACCTTTTGAGAAGACTAATTTCTAATGTCTGCTTGCCAGCAGTGCAAACCCTCTCTGCTGGTTTCTGCACTTCTCTCCTCTGGATTGGTTGATCTTTCCTGGACTCATTCTGGCTAACAAACTTTACACCCAGCCTTCGACTATCACCCTGTGATAGCCCTGTTTTGTTTAAGAAATGTTCTGAACTGCCTTTACTGATTATTTTTTTATTTCTTGAACTAAATATATCTAATATGCTGTCACATATACTACATGCTTTTATAAATGCATACCTTTTGAAGGATAGATTAGAATATCATATGCAGAGTTTTAATAAAGTTGAATTAAAAAATATTTGAGGCTAAACAAATGTAATTAGTTGAGTTTACTTAGAAAGCTTAATTAAACTGTTGGGTTTAGCTACCACACAGTACAGGGTACTTAGAAATCTTGAGGATTGGTAATTCAATTTTACAAATTGAGTACTTAGTTCAGTCATGTTAAAAAACCTGGTTCACATTATGTAGAAAGTGCCTTAAATTTCTCAAGCCTTTTTACTCAAAGTTGCAACAATGGACCATACATTTATTTGTATTTATTAAACTGGACATACTGTTGAAAATAATAAAGTTTGATGTCACCATCATGGTGGAAAGTGTTTGCTTTAGTTGGGCTCTTGACCTTGACTTTTAACAATAGTGTTTCTCTGGCTGTTGTAACTCGGTGTTTGTAAGACACAGCTGTTATGGTGAAAAAAGCCAAGAGAAATACTGGGATTGATCTATTGCATCTTTCCTGATGATATCATTGAATACCCACAGATTTAATCCTGAGGTTTATACTTGATCAAAAGTGTGGTTGGATTACATAGTTTTTACATAAACAAACTAATAAACTTAATGTGATTCATATTTGCAAGTCACATATGTAAATGAAATAGGTAAGATTTATCTAATAGTATGCCCAGTCTATATAACACTGCTTAGTGTTCACTACTGAGTTAAAGTACCATTGAAGCATGTATCAGAGTTAATGAGATAATTAAGTGATGAAGGACGCTTTGTAATTGTCAGAGGTGTTCTTTTCCATACCCCTGTAGTTTTAGTTAATGTATATGCCCCGAATTGGGACAACCCTACTTTTATGTCCATGCTTTTCTCGAAAATCCCAAATCTTGATACCCATCACCTTATTTTTGGAGGGGACCTCAACTCTGTCATCAATAATAATCTTAATTAAATCTGTGACTAAATCTACATCATCTTCCACTATGTCCAGGTCTTTAATTTCACTGACAAACCAAATAGGCTGTGTAGACGCCTGGCGTGTTTTCCATCCTTCTGATAAAGTATTTTCGTTTTTCCAGGGCCTGATGACTTCCCCTTAGATTTTTATAAGAAATTCTCAGTGCAGTTAGCCCCCTTATTGTTTGATACACAAGGAGTCGTTTGAGCACGGTTTTCTCCCAGCATCATTGAATCAAGCTCAATCTCCCTTCTATTAAAAAAAATAAAGACCCAACTTTATGCAGTAGCTATAGACCTATCAGTTTATTGAATGCTGATGTACAAATTCTAGCAAAGGTGCTGGCAAAGCGCATAGATGCCGATATTATATCTGAGGATCAGACTGGGTTTATTAGGGGACGTCAGATGTCATCTAATATCCATTCTTTTTAGTCCATCTCTTTCTACTAAGTCTGAAATGATAATTTCCCTTGATGCTGAAAAAGCATTTGACTGTGTCGAGTGGAATTATTTATTTACTGTATTAAAAAAATGTGGTTTTGGGAATAATATTATTTCATGGATTCGCCTCATACTCTGCTCCCTCTGCAAGCGTTAAAACTAATGCTGATAGTCCATCATTCTTTCCCCTCTCCCGCGGGACACGGCAGGGTTGCCCTCTGTCTCCTCTGCTCGTTGCTTTAGCCATCGCCTTAAAAACATCTCCGTCTATATGTGGGATTCACAGGGGTGGCACGGAACATCGGGTTTCTCTATATGCTGATGACTTGTTGTATGTTCAAGATCCAGTTGGCTGTGTGCATGAGATCATGCACTTGCTTGACACCTTTGGCTCTTTTTCAGGTTACAAAATAAACTTTACGAAAAGCGAATGTTTCCCCATAAATGATATGGCTAAGAACATTTCAAAAAGCGCCCTTCCCTTTTATTTCTCCCCTGCAGGGTTTCGATATTTAGGTGTAAACATTTCACACCCTTTCAGTTCTCTCTTTAAGAATAACTTCACAAATTTGGTTGATCAAATTAACCTTGATTTAAAATGTTGGGACAGCCTGCCCCTTTCTCTTGTAGAAAGAGTGGAGACCATTAAAATGAATGTTTTGCCACGATTTCTACCTAAAGCTTTTTTTTTAAATGCTTAGATAAAACAATCTCTTCATTCATTTGGGCAGGTAAGATTTCTAAGGTTAATAGATTTTTCCTTCAGTGAAACAAATGTGACGGAGGTCTAGCCCTGCCAAATTTTCATTTTTATTACTGATCTGCTAATATTTCTAAGATTTTCCTACGGTGTAATGCGGAGGTCAACTGGTGTACTCTAGAAGCTACTTCTTGCCTTTCTTCTTCCCTCCCTGCACTAGTCTTTGCTCCTTTGTCTCTGCGTCCCTCTAGTTATATTAAAAATCCCATTGTGTTATCGACATTAAAAATTTGGAAACAATTCCGACAACATTTTCGTTTGGAGTCACTATCCGTTTCAAGTCCTATTTGCAATAATCACTTGTTTTTGCCACCAGGTATTGATCACACCTTTAAAAGATGGCGAGATAAAGGCATTGTTTGTTTTTCAGATCTTTTTATTGATAACTCTTTTGCTACATTTACAAATCTTATTTCCAAATTTAACTTACACTCTTCAGGTTTGTTCAGGTATTTTCAACTCCGTAGGTCTGCCAAAACCAACTTCCCCAGTTTCCCTCTATTACCAGAAAAATACATATTTATGTATATGCTTCTTTATACTATTTCCAATTTACACTTTATCATTATATAGTTGATTACACTTGTTTTTCCAAGTGTTTTCCAGTAAATAAAATCTACTTTTATTTATTTATTCTTATTATTTATCTTGTCTCATTCCTCATTTAGTTATATGTGGGAAAGAAATGTGTAAAAAGGAAAAAAAGTGCAATGTTTTCTCTTTTATGATTGCTTGTTTTTCATTTTGTCTGTATAATAAAAATTGTGGATAAAAAAAGTATAAACAATATATAAAAAGTATTATATAGTGATCTAATGTCAAATGATTAAAAATTAACCACAAAATATCACACGCAGAATGGGAAATAGGTTGTCAGAACATCGTGTCGCAGTTGCTCAGTGTTTCGCAAATACCTTGCTACAACCTTGTGGGGTCTTGCAATTATGTGCCTGTAACACTGTGGCAACAGCGATGTTGCCATAGTAGAAATGCAACGTGCCACAGATGTTGCCACAACGTAAATGTGATGCGACTCCCTCACACGTCCCGGATCCTTAGCAAATAGCAATTTTCTCATGATTTAAAAATAGTTAAATTTGGGAAATAGGAAATTTGGCACCAGGGACTTTGCAAGTCATAATCCATCCCTGATTCTTCACATCATCACGTGATATCTGGTTGGAGGCATAAATACCGCTGTCTGTAAGCGTAAGAAAGCTGAAGTCTTTCAGAAGAACACAGAATATACCGTAAGTGTATTATACTTTTTATTTACAATTTACTTTAAATATACTTTGTAGTGGCTACACCAGCTAGCATTACAAAAATTAACTATCAGTATATTAGTATTAAAGTGTGGTAACCATTTGAACAACATGATGACATTGAAAGTATTCTGTACACAGATGTAAAGTACAGTACATTACTATAAAGTACAGTAGTCCTCTCATAAATGACACTTTATGTCAAATATTATGTAGAAAACTGACACTGAGTTCATAGAGCAGGAGCTGGTGATGAAAATTTCAACAATAATTTGTACTGTATAAGCAAGTGTATTGAAGTTTAGAAGAAAAATACATTTCAAGTGCATTAAGGCACACCGTATTAAAGATTAAAAACATTTAAAATACATTAACAAATGTCATTTTGGACAACACGCTTAAGCTGAAATTAAAATCAATTATTTGACGTGTTTTAGTGTATTAGTCAACACATCAAAATAAGTGTACTTCCTTAAAGTGCTACAAAAACACAATGATTTATTAAAATGTATTTTTGAGTAAAAATGAATTAGACATTATTACAAAGTACATTTTTAAAAAAGTGCACTTTAGTATGTTAATATTGTTATTAAAGTGTACTCTCCTTAAGTACACTTAAGTGGCCTTTAATTTTAAGTATATTATATTATCTGCAAGTACACTCTGATTTGAAGTACACAGAAAGTACACTTGCAATACAATTAAGCACACTTCTTTTTCTCAAATGCAATCTGAAGCTTTTCCACTGCCTGTACTATAGAGGGAGTATGAATAAATAATAGAGCCATCTGGATACAGCTCTAGTGTAGCTTGAATGTCATTTTTTAACTCTATCTTTAAAAATAGACAACAAAACAGTTCCCAAAATGGAACCCTGTGGAACACAAGTTATCTCAAGAAAATCTGATTAACAAAAACCAAAAGGTTTGTTCAGCAGCTATTTGTGATCCACTGAATGCCTTTGGCAGATCGACAAATAAGGAAGCGCAATGCTGCCTTCTTTTCTGTCCAACACCAATAGGATAATTGATCACAACCAGTGATGGTTCTGCGATGATCTTAGGTAAAACTGAAAGTTTGTAAATAAGACATTATCAGTAACATTATCTGAACAGATGTACAAAATTAAAAAGACTATTTATCTGATTACCTACTGACTTTATAACATAAGAGAAGAGGATTGTAAATCCACCCTTAAAGGGATAGTTCACCCAAAAATGAAAATTCTGAAATCATTTACTCACCCTCTGGTTGTTCCAAACCTGTATACATTTCTTTGTTCTGTTGAACACAAAGGAAGATATTTTGAAGAATGTGGGAAACTGAACAGTTCTGGGGCACCATTGACTTCCATAGTATTTTTTTTTCCTACTATGGAAGTCAGTTGTGCCCCACAGTGGCCTGGTTACAAACTGGTTACAAAATATCTTCCTTTGTGTCCAGCAGAACAAAGAAATGTATACATGTGTGGAACAACTTTAGGGTGAGTAAATGATGACAGAATTTTCATTTTTCGGTTAACTATCCCTTTAAGTTGTAAACAATTCTAATTGTTGATTCTACTTGCATCACATCTTCTGTCATATTTTTTAGAGACCTTACAGTTGGACACATTACCAGTCTACGCTCAATTAAAAGAACAAAAAAAAAAAAAAAACATGGCCGATTCCAAAGGTGAGACACTTTCCATTTCAAACTTATTAATTTATCCTGAAATAACAGTTCTGTGTTGTATAATTTTATAATTTTCCTGCAAGGTAGCACATGTCTTGAACAAGCTGTAATGTAGAGTTCCATGATTTCTCACAGAAGATTATGTTGTATCAATGCTACTCAAGACCTCAAATTTGATCTTAGATACAGCAAGGGCAACCAGCATGTCTAAATGCATCAGACTGCATGCATACTGTGATATGAAGCCATCAATGTAAAAACAAAGTCAAATTTACTAAGTGAAACAAATTCACCCTACTCAAATTCTCAAAATATTACTGAAAGTGCATTGCACTTAAAGTTATGTGAACTCCAACTGAATGAGTTACAGCAGATTTGCCAAACTGCTTTGCATCAGAATGTAGAAGGAAAGTAAATGTTGAAAGTATGTGTTATTTATGTGTTTTTGGTTGATATAGGTGGTAGGGGTGTAACAATACATCATGATGATAGGTGGAGTTTCACTTCTGTGCTTGGTGGTAGAGGTCTGAACGGCACTAACAAAAATGAACCATGGTTTTACTAAATAAAACCAAAAAACCTTGGTTAATATAATTCAATCATGGTCATCATCTGCAGTTTCATTGAAGGGCATGTTTACTCACTCCTCAAACTCTGCCACTAAAGGCTAGCTTCTTTTAGTTGAAGGTTCTGACTCACCACCAGTGGTAAAGCTGGCTATCCAACGCCTGGCTTCTTACATATCTCGTCACCCTGGTGAACAGGAAGGGGGCCAGAGCATATTAAAGTGTCTGACATCATACTTGCGAATTCACACACCTCTTTAATTTTATTTGAGCAAAAAACTCTGAGAGGAACCAAGTCTGGCACATATATAAAAAAAAAAAACCTTTATGACACATTTCACCCATGATTGAAACCTAGAGGTTGTTGAACATCACTAATGTTCAGTTTCGTGTCTCAGAGCTTGTCGCCAGTGGATCCTCATGGAGTCCAGAGTTCATCAAGGAGCTTTTTCCATCTGCGGAGCGAACAGCTCTCCTCTATCATCTGTCATTCTTGTGTCTGGGTAAATTCCCACAGCTGGAGCGTAAGATCAGAGAACAAGCTATTGAAACACAAATGCTGTTCGGATCCTCTGAGGCTGTTCTGCTGAAGGTGAGAATAATTCATCTTGTGAATTATCATCATTGATGGCCGGGTGGAGCCGGCTATGGCCATCTTATCAGCGTGTCACTCCTGGATAACCAAAAATGGGCAAAGAGGTATGATGTGGGTGGAGCTGAGGTGCCTGGTTGCTGAAACCACACCCACCTAGCTCGACGTGATCAAGTTAGCTCAAGGAGCTATCTATCTATCTAAGATACTATCAAAAATATTAATAAAGATAACAAATTATACATCATTTGAAAGTTCTAAGGGTTTAATGTCAATCTACTTTGTCTGTTTTACGATTTAGATGCTCCAGCAACAGTAATATTGCAATTTGTGTCAGGTGTGCAAATGACAACACGCAAAATCAAAACAGGAATTCCTTGTAATGAAATAGCAATCATGAGATAAATCCAATCCATATTGTCCATTGTTTGCATCATATGCAAATTTTGTGCACAGAAAGCCATATTATTTGATAATTGTCAGAAACAGTTTGTCGTAATGTTGCCGCTTGTATGAAACTTATCCTTGTAGATTAATTATCCTCGTTTTCTCTTAGTGTGCCGGCACGAGTTCCAACCTGGTCACCTCGCTGTTCCCGATACTGATAAAAGCTGTTGAGAAGAACAAACCCAAACTGGCAGTGATTTACCTGGAGAAAGCCAAAACATGGATCAAGGACATCGTCAGAGCCGTGGATGACATGGTGAAGAGGTGAAAACACTGAAGATCTGCTTTTCACAACAAACAACCCAGATTTAAATCAACTCTGCTCAGAGAACATTTGGTTAAAATAACACTGAAGCAGAGTTAAAGTTAATGAGACAATTAAGCAATTAATTCAAGGATGATTGAACATTAATGATGAACACCTGCTTCAGTGTTATTTTAACACTATTCAGAGAGGGACCAAATGTTATCTGAGCAGAGTTGATTTAACTCTGATCAGTTCAACCTACACAGTAAAATCCACAGTGTTTACATGTGAGTAAAAGCCTAAATTAAATCTGTTCATCATAAAAAGTGATCAAGCCTCTTAAGAAAATTTGGTTAAGAAAATTTGGTTAAGAAAATTAGTTTTCTGATCTATTTATGAGTTGCAAAGGCAGTGAATAGAAGGACAGAATGCTGTCTGATTTTATCAAAAAAAACTTCATTTGTGTTCTGAAGATGAATGAAAATCTAACGAGTTCGAATTGACAGGAGTAATTAATTGCAGAATTTTCATTTTGGGGTGAACTAAAGGTGCATTCACGTGGCCTCATAAGTCCCGTAGTTACGAGATTCTAGCTTGTAAAAAGAGTTCACGTCCTCGTAGAGCTCGTACTTACAGCTTGTAAGCTGGGAGTTTTCTGAAAGCTCCCACATGTACCACCTGACCGCTGTAGATTCATTAGGGGTTGATAGTGGTGCCATGGAAACACATAATTCCCACTCAAAGGTCGTAAACAGCTCCGAATACAACATTACGTGTTGTCATCTCAAGATTTCGGTAAATACGAGGTGGCGTGAACGCAGCATAACTCTGAACTTAACAACAGACTGGGAAGAGAGGAGCTGCAACAATGGAGAATATGGATAAAATATCAAACATGAAAACCTGTTCTAGTAGAGCCCAAAACAATATCAAGTCTGTGTAAAAGCGCAGAATAGGTCTTCTTAGAGAAAATTGTCTGTGCTTGTGAAATCCAGACTATATCACTGTACATGCACCCTATTTTTCAGGTATGATCATCAAGCCCAAAGTGTGGGGAAGTGCACCAGTGATGTGTTTAAAGAGCAAGACGCGACCAAATTAAAAATAACGAAAAAAACTGATGAGATGAATGCTCTGGAGGATGCTTTGGCCAAGCTTGAAACGGAGCTGGAAAAAAATGTCAGCGATATGGGGGAAATGGAGAAAAGAATTGAAAAAAGCACCCAAGAGCTGCATCATCTGATCATAAATAATAGAAGTTATGGCTATTCTTTTTTATGGGGCTTGTTCTCATATAGACGAAGCTATAATGATGATGCTATTCTTGCTAAACAAGCCGAACTGAACAGTCTAGTCTCTGAAAAGAACAGTCTGAGAAACCAAGGGTGGGACATCAAAATCAAACAGACTGATTTTCAGCTGAAGTTAGCCAATTGCAAAATACAACTGGGTGAGAGTCTCTCTGTGCATTTAAAATGATTATTATAAATGTTAATGCATCAGTGTGCACATCAGGCTGTTTACATGTTCACCCAATTACCTCTCATAAATCAGAATCTGTTGTATGTTGTTTGTTCAGGTGTGATTCCTGATCCTGACCACCTGACAGAAGTCCAGAAGAGTCTTGATCAAATCCGACACATTCTGGTTGATCTTAAAAAGTTCTGGGAGAAAGTGGGTGTTACGCTGGAGAAACTGAAAGAGAAGACCTTTGTTGGGGATGAACTGATTGAATACCTGGAAGACATGAAGGAGGAGTTTCTGAACTCCATTGAAGACGCAAAACAGGTTAGTTAGAGGTTGAGTAAATGCTTCTGGTGAAAGTTGGGTCACACTTTAGATTAGGGTCCAATTCTCACTATTAAATATTGCTTCAAACTCCTAATTACTGCTTAATAGTTAGTAAGGTAGCTGAGTTTAGGTATTGAGTAGGATAAAGGGATCTATAATAAAGGGTTAGTTCACCCAAAAAATGACATTTCTGTCATTAATTTCTCACCCTCTTGTCGTTCCACTCAAATCCTTCATCTTCAGAAAATAAATTAACATATTTTTGATGAAATCTGAGAGGTTTCTGATCTCCCATTAAACACAGCAATTTCAAGGTCCAGAAAGGTACTAAAGACGTTGTTAAAACAGTCATGTGACTGCAGTGGTTCAACCTTAATGTTATGAAGAGACGAGAATACTTTTTGTGTGCAAAAACAAAACAAAAATAATGACTCTAATCAACAACATCTTCTCTTCCCTGTCAGTCTAAGAAATTGGAGGAAACTGTTTAATAGTCATTATTTTTGTTTTGTTTTTGTGCACAAAAAGTATTCTTGTCTCTTCATAACATTAAGGTTGAACCACTGCAGTCACATGACTGTTTTAACAATGTATTTAGTACCTTTCTGGACCTTGAAAGTGTTGATTATATTGTATTATATATAATACAATATAATATGAATCAGATACCTCTTGGATTTCATCAAAAATATTTTCATTTGTGTTCTGAAGTGGAACGAAGGTCTTACAGATGTGGAATGACATGAGGGTGAGTGATTATTGACAGAAAATTCATTTTTGGGTGAATTAACCATTTAAAATTCCCAAGACATTTTTAGTGAATGTGTTGTGATTAATGCTGCCTTCAATCTTTCAGGACTGGCAGATATTTGGTGAATGCTGTCAGAGAGCACAGAACATCTTCAGCGTTCAGTCTAGGACTGCATATAAATTCCTGGAGATCAATCCGTCTTCACTTTCAAAGGATGAATGGAAAAAGCAGTACGACTCTATCATGGAGAAGCTGAGGAAGATCAATCCTGAAGGCTCGTCCAAAGCCGCCATCACTGAGTGACAGACAGAGATCTGATGCTTCTTTCACACTTTAAACGCTCTTTATAAGACATACGCATATTAATGCATACAGCTTATATTGTCATTTTTGTAACGCTTTGTAAACATTCTTTCAATTGCTGTTCAACATACATATACTTTAGTGAGAGTATGTTAAAAATATTATTTGCCTAATATTTCTGTTAAAATTGCTTTGCACTTCATTATGGTTTATAGATCTTGTGGTGGGTCTGGTCACATGACTGATGCCTATGTCACACAATAAAGACATTGAACATTTCATTGTATCTTAATCATTCCAAAAGTCTTTTTCTAATGTTTCAGGGCTGTAGTAGTCTACACACCACAAGCATTCAGGGGCATTTATGATAATCATCTTCCTCTTAATATTTTATCAAGCACCAAATGTTCTTCTTTCAAGCCATTTCTGCTAAACACGTAGAACGAAAAAAGCTGCAGATCATGTGGTTATTTTAACAGTTTGATATCTTCTACACAGCAGAAAATATATGTCTCTGACTGTTTAACTAAACTGGGCTAGTGCCAAGATGTAGTACAAATGTAGTATAGGCTATTAATCATTAAGTTAAAAGCATTGAGAAAAAAAAAAAAAAAAAAAAAAAAAAAACAGTGTTCTAGTTGTGAAAATTATTTGGAGATGGCAAGGAAAGATAACTTTGTTTTCTGCAAAAACTAGTGATGGAAGAAATGAAGCTTTTTAAAGCTTCGATTCAATTGAACCAAATTGCTTCGCAAAATGATTCACTGTTTCAAAGCGTTCGAAACACGACACTCTGGTGACACCTGCTGGTCAAAACAGTGTAAATGCAACAAAAACTCTTGCCAAACATGCAGAAAAACAGCTTTTACAAACCCATTTATTTTTTATTGAAATTATAATCTATCAGATGCAATTAACTAATCATCTAATATAACTAAATATTAAGAGTCTGTATAATATGTATTATTTTATCAGTTTTCAGTGCTTGTTTTGTTTGTATGGGTCAGTTAAACAGAGATTAATAACTATATTCCTTTTAATTTTACAAATACCTCATTAAAACGTCTACAAATGTATAAAACTCATCAGAGATCAGCTAATAGACACTTACAGTTTTTCTCATTCGATTTCTCCAAACTTGTTCTCAAAACAGTTAAAGGGTTAGTTCACCCAAAAATTAAAATTCTGTCATTTATTACTCACCCTCATGCCGTTCCACACCCGTAAGACCTTCGTTCATCTTCAGAACACAAATTAAGATATTTTTGATGAAATCCAGTGGCTCAGTGAGGCCTGAGCAATGACATTTCCTCTCTCAAGATCCATTAATGTTCTAAAAACATGTTTAAATCAGTTCATGTGAGTTCAGTGGTTCTACCTTAATATTATAAAGTGACGAGAATATTTTTGTGCGCCAAAAAAACCCAAAATAACTTTTCAACAATATAGTTATGGGCCGATTTCAAAACATTGCTTAAGAGCTTTATGAATCGAATCAGTGATTCAGAGCGCCAAAGTCTGATTTCAGCAGTTTAGACGTTTGATAGGAGATCCGAATCACTGATTCGATTCGTAAAGCTCCGTTTATGACCCTTTAACAATCAGCAATCATACTGATTAAAAAACAAACACATTTTAATGGGTTTTCGTAACGTCATAGTATGAGATTATATACACAGAAAAAAGATAAAAAATAAATGAATCATAATGCATCATTTTAATATTATTATTATTATTATCATTATTATTATTATTTATAAGCTTGTCACTCATATATTTTAAGGTCAATGTCAACATGACGGATGATGTCCAGATCGCATTCATACTCAACAAGATCAGCCCTTTATGCCCCCAAATAGAAATTGTATGAAATGTATGTATGGATTTATATTATAGTAGTACCTTGAAAAAGTAAACTTTAAGAAACAGGCAGCTTTATTGAGCGTTTGTGCCCGAGACACTAAAAAAAGTGCATTTACAAAAATCACATTTACATTTATGCATTTGGCAGATGCTTTTATCCAAAGAGATTTACAGTGTTCTTATTACAGGGATGATCCCCGTGGAGTAACCTGGAGTAAAGTGTCTTGCTCAAGGACACACTAGTGACGGCTGCGGAGATCGAACCAGCAACCTTGAGCTTACCAGTTGAGTGGTTTAGTCCACTACACCACAAAATTCAAAATTCATCCATGGCTCCCATCATGCATTGCTGCATGAATAAATTATGATCTTAATTGTCTTAGTAATTTCATTTATTCTCACTATTAAAACTTTGCTGTTTTTCTGTGACTTTTTAGTAGCTTGTTTTCTAATGTTCAGAGTTGATCTGTTGATCAGAATATGTTGCTTGTCACCGTTGTTGAGATTCACAGGCTGATACTTGATGTTTGTGTGTGTCTAAAATAATTTTTTTTTTTTTTTGTGATAAGGACAACTTTTTTTTAAAAAAAATTCTGTATTGATAAAGCTGATCTTCTGCAGAATCACAGTTCTGCTGTAATCAATAATGTAAATCTAACTCAGAGATTGAGCTCTAAATGAGCTCAGTGATTCAGATCAAATAATGTTTATGTGAAAACATAACCAACACCTGATCATTTTTTAACTTTGCTTGTCTGGTTGGTTTTAATGCAGTTAAAACTGCCCAAATAAAATCTAATATTAAAAAGTCAAGGATCAAGAGCTCAACTAAAACAAACCCTGACCTCGATGATGGTAACTTAAAAATTGTGATTTTCTCCTTTGGTGATTCTGCTTGTTATCATCAGGTGTCTTCAATAATGCTCAATCATCACTCAATTAATCACTTATTTATCTCATTAATGCTTCAGTGGGTGGAATAAAAATATGGCAGGACTTTTACTTTCTGACCCCTGGAATCTCCACCTCTGACCACAAAATAATAAAGCTACAGAAAAAATTAACATTTAAAAATATAAAATATGGCAAGAAACAGCACTGAGATACAAAACAAGCATAGTTTGTGCTTTGGTTAATTTTTTTTAGGTTAGCAACACTAAACTAGTATGACATTTAGACCAACAATATGTAAATGTAGGCTTACATCGTGTAGCATTTACTAAAATAGGGTTACATGAACCTTAGAACTGTTATTGCAATTAAAGCTTCATATAAGAATTATTTCAAGCAAAATCCGGAATTAAAACATTTTATAAGGAGAAATTTAAACTCTCTCACCTTTGCCATCAGTCTGTTTTTACTGAGTGTTCATTGCTGAATCCATCTAGACTAGCTGATACTGTCATTAAACACGTGTTGAGCTGTTATTTCAGGGTAAATTAGTGAGTTTGTAATGGAAAGTGTCTCAGCTTTGCACACTGTACTCTAAAATGAACATGTAAACTAAATACCACTAATGCTTAAATTGAATCTTAGTGCACTACAACAAAAATATAAGAATGTACTACAAATGTACTTGTTTGTATTTAAGTATTCTTGTACTTTATTTTTATTCTGGGTGGTCATAGTTTTGCAGATTTGTATAGTTATAGCCTATGTAGGCTATAGTCCTTTTGTAAATGTTTTGTAATCTCGTGATTTATAATTTGAGCCGAGTAGTGCTCGCTGCAGAGATAATGAGAGGCGGGTTATGGGTGGGGTTAAGGTGTGGCTCCACCCATCATGCCCACAGTAGGTGGAGAGAGGCGGAGCTGGAGCTTATACTCCACCCATGGATCTGATATAAGTACTGCTGTCTGGAAGTGTGACACTCAGTTGAAGACTGCTTTCAGGAGAACACCGAATACACTGTAAGTGTTTTTTTTTTTTTTTTTTTTTTTTTTACATTTTACTCAAAATATGCTTATTTTTTCTTTTCTACTTTTCTGCATCTGACTCCTGCTCTAGCTTGCTCTGCATTCTACACCTGACATTGTAAAATATGTTAGCATGATTGAATATATAACTATTATTGATATATTTGTAAATTAAAAAGTGACGTTTCAGTCATTATGGGCGCCTGTATATTTTACAAATCACATCTCTGTATATCATTATCTGATATGATTAGAGTTGGGATACTCAAACTCGAGTCCAGTTTTCAGTGAATCTCTCAATACTGTGTGTGGTCACCTGATGATCCACGACTGTTTTTGTGTTTTGTGATGGTTGTTCATGAGTCTCTTGTTTGTTCTGAGCAGTTAAACTGAACTCTGTTCTTCAGAAAAATCCTCCATCTCCTGCAGATTCTTTGGTTTTCCAGCATCTTCTGTGTATTTGAACCCTTTCCAGCAGTTACTGAAGGACTTTGAGATCTGTGTTTTCATACTGATGACAACTGAGGGACTCAAACACAACTGTTAAAAACGTGTGATGCTCCAGAAGGAAACACAACGCATTAACATCTAAAGGGTGAAAACTTTTGAATTTGAAGATCAAGAAATATTTTACTTAATTTGTCTTCTGGCAAACATTTAAGTGTCTTTTGTTGCTTCCAAAGGGCAGTACTAAATGAAAAAAAAAAAAAAAATGATATTCAAGTGAAATTTGGACCTCTTCATCCTATTCAAAAGTTTTCACCCCCTGACTTTTAATGCATCGTGTTTCCTTCTGGAGCATCAGTGAATGTTTGAACCTTTTTTAATGAACCTCAAGGGTTCACAAACTTTTGAATGGGGTCATATTTATAAATTCTTTTTTTTTGTTTTGTGGACCATATTTAAACATCTTTTATGTAAAATATCTTACTCAGGACAGTACTAAATAAAAAATAACATGCATATTGTATGATCTCTCTTGTTTTATTAAAATGATTAACATTTTCACAGATTCTACAAGGGGTTCACAAACTTTCAAGCAGTACCTTACATGTACGTTGAGCACATGAACCCATCAGAGCCGTTTTAGAGTCGTCATGCAAAACATATGTGTTCAGATTAAGCACAAATCTTTCACAAATCCCCTCATAACCAGCAAAGTCTACTCTAAACGTGATGTAAATAAGAGATTCACTTCACTGTTTATGACAAGTGATTTCGTGAGAGTTTAAGTAAGTGAAAAATTGACAAAATTTGAAAGCTAAGATTTATTTCATATCAAAAGTAACCTGCTCTGCCTTGTCTGTTGGTGCGTTGTCAGTGTCCTCTATGGAGAACATGATGTGCGGCAGGGATTGTCGGACTTAGCAACTGTAACTAAGAGGGGAGGGTCTTTGCAAAAGCTCAAATCATTTAAATTTTTTGGGACTCGGCCGGACTCGACTCGGACGCAGATGTTAAGGACTCGGACTCAAGTCTGGTATAATGCCATTTTTACAAGATGTAAAATAAGTCTCTGATGTCCCCAGAGTGTGTATGTGAAATTTCAGCTCAAAATACCTCACAGATAATTTGTTATAGCATGTTAATTTTGTCACTTTTTGAGGGAGAGCAAAAACACTCTGTTTTGCTTCATGAAGACATAACAGGTTTAGTTTAGTTTTATTACGGTTATAACTTATGTTGTCATCTTGCTTTCATGACATGCTATTGCATTTGTAACATCACTGTATTGCAATATCATGGCCTCACCCCCTTTGTTGTGTGTTCTCGGGGGCGGGGTTTATGTAAATTTTAGGGTTAGTGATGTAACAAACCCAGGAAGAAGCTCGTTGTAGTCTCTACCAGCCGTTTGTTGTAGTCGAATTCTGTAAAAGAAAATATCTCCTTTGCTTTGAACTTTGAGCGTTGTAACTTTGCAGATGTTGTTTATGATCAAACAGCAACATTACACACTAACTAAAGTTAAAGAAGTAAAAACTGAATCTCAGCTGAAAACTGCAAATTCACCTGATATTCAAGAACCCTTAAATTGTAAACATTTTTAACTGTTGATTCTACTTTCATCACATCTTCTGTCATATTTTTTTAGAGGCCGTACAGTTACCAGTTTACGCTCAATTAAAAAACATGGCCGATTGCACAGGTGAGACACTTTCAAACATTTCAAACAGATCAAGAAAATCTGAGAGTCACGTATATAATTAAACATTATGACACATTTCACCCATGACTGAACCCCAGAGGTTGTTGAACATCAGTAATGTTCAGTTTGGTGTCTCAGAGGTTGACGTTAGTGAATCCTCATGGAGTCCAGGCTTCATCCAGGAGCTTCTTCCATCTGCGGAGCGAACGGCTCTCCTCCATCATCTGTCATTCTTGTGTCTGGGAGGCTTCCCAAAGCTGGAGTATCTGATCAGAGAACAAGCTATTGAAACACAACTGCTGTTTAGATCCTCTGAGGCTGTTCTGATGAAAGTGAGACAAAATTGATCATGTTCTGTTTTACATGTCGTAAATCTAAATTCTGTCAGTATTTAATTGCCCTCATGTCATTTCAAAGCCGTGCTGTTAATTTTGACATGTAATTAGTGAAAGAAAAGAAAAAACAACAAGAATCCCACAAAATCCAATTTAGATGCTTCTGAAATTGTGATTGACGAAATACTTATGGAACCTTATTTCCACCATGATATAAGACATTTAAAAAAGGTAATTGCAGCTTTTTCTAAAAAAAAAAAAAAACAAAAAAAAAAAAAAAAAAAACTTTTTTCCCCTCAGGATTCTGCATGTGTATGCAGTCAGGTGCATAAGTATTTTAGAGAAAAACAAACGTGAGATATAAACACAATTGTGAGGGGAAAAAATATCAGAATTTTGTTTAAAAAGTACCTACATTTTTTTTTATTCTGAGGTGGAAATAAGCTTCCATAGATACTAGTGCGCCAAAAATGTTTTTACGGTTGTTTTATAAAACTTAATCTTGTAAATTGTTTTCTCGCAGTGTGTCATCACGAGTTCCAACCTGATCACTTCGCTGTTCCCGTTAGTAATAGAAGCTGTTGAGAAGAACAAAACCTTTCTGGCTGTGAAATACCTGGTGAAAGTCAAAACATGGATCGATGACATCGCCAGAGCCGTGGATGACATCATGACGAGGTGAAAACACTGATGAAGTTCAGCATTTCACAACAAACACTCAGTTTCTTAACCAGTACACTGCAATAGAGGACTGTTTACAGCTCACTCAGATAGGGTGCTGGAGAAAACAGACACAATGAACAATGAAATAATTAAACAGTCCTAAATCAAGACTTAAATGTTAAGTATTTTTTTAGATGTTTTAAAATGATTGGAGTTTGTGCTTTAAACAGGACAAAATGTGTAGCAAGCTTTATGCTTAAACAAATTTTAAGTTTTATTACCTTACATAATTTGCTTCTAAAGTAAATTTATCTTGTTTTAAACAAGATTTGTTTAGACAAATTTACTGTAGAAAAATACTTATTATAGATTAGCTCTTTTTTTTTTATTATTCTTTAACTTTTTTAGTGTATAATGTTGCTGTTTAAGCATGAAAAATATCTGTTAAAAAGCACAAAGTTCCTCCAGCGGGAGTTCTTCTCTATATCAGTGTTTCTGAACTCCCTGAAACATTTGTTCGTCATATCAACAATTGAGTTGCTACTAGTAGAAATGTTCATTTTTGATATCAATAATTTGATTGTCACTAGTGAAAATATTCATTTCTGGTTATTAATGTGATTGTTACTAGTATGAATGCCATTTTAGATTTCTGAAATTATACTGATATCAGAAATACTTTTTCAGATATCAGAAATGCCATTTTTACTAGTGAAAATGTAATTCCTGATATCAAAAAATGCCATTGTTACTAGAAGAAATCTAATTCCTGATATCATGAATTAGCATTTTAACTAGTGAAAACTGAGTTGTTTAAATCAAGAATTCATGTAAAAATGGCTTGCCATATTCCTATGAATACAAATTCTTGATATCGAGAATAATATTTTTACTAGTTTAGTTGACTGAATTGTTATCAAGAATTCATATCCTGGGCATGTATTAAAGACAAAACAGTTTGCCAGAGTTTGTGTGTTGTTGTGTTTGTGAAATCCAGACTATATCACTGAACATGCCTCATATTATTCAGGTATGAACATCAAACCCAAAGAGTGGAAACATGCATCGTTGATGTGGTTCAAGAACAGAAAGAGACTGAAGAAAATGTAAAGAAACACACTGTCGAGATGAAGGCTCTGGAGGATGCTCTGGCCAAGCTTGAACTGGAGCTGAGCAAAATTGCCTCTGAAAATAACAGTCCTCTAAACCAAGAGTGGGACATCAAATTCAGACAGATTGATCTTCAGCTGAAGTTGGCCAATTGCAAAATACAACAGGGTGAGAGTCTCTCTGTGCTTTTAAGGACCAGAAACACACAGTAAATGCATCAGTGTGCACATCATGCTGGATCTCTCATAAATCAGAATCTGTTGTATGTTGTTTGTTCAGGTGCGATACCCAGTCCTGACCACCTGGAGGAAGTCCAGAAGAGTCTTGATCAAATCCGACAAATTCTGCTTGATCTTAAAAAGTTCTGGGAGAAAGTGGGTGTTACGCTGGACACACTGAAAGAGAAGACCTTTGTTGGGGAGGAATTGATTGATATCCTGGAAGACATGAAGGAGGAGTTTCTGCAGACCACTAAAATAGCAGGAAAGGTTAGTTAGACGTTGAATAAATGCTTCTGGTGAAAGTTGGGTCACACTTTAGATTAGGGTCCAATTCTCACTATTAAATATAGCTTCAAACTCCTAATTACTGCTTATTAACAGTTAGTAAGGTAGTTGAGTTTAATATTAAAGGGGTGATGACATGAGAAAGCAAATTTGCCTTGATCTTTTGGCATATAAGAGGACTGTGAACCATCAAAACTTCCTGCAAGTTTCAGAACTTAAGACGTCCTCTCCATTATAAAGATAGCATTTATTTAATCTTCTGATTTCTCAATTTCATCCCCTATGTAGTCTTTGTATACTCCATAATGCAGTCAATAATAGTGTATTACAACTAACACTATATTTTCAATACTCAATAAACATATATCTAATAGTCACTGAAAGTTATTACCTGTACATGCATTTTTATCTTACTACTTTCAATGAAACCACAACGCTGACATACCGCATATTGTGTTATTCTAATTATTATTTCCTAGAATACAGTATGTGACATCAGCGGCCACATATTCAATCACTGCTTCACCATATAGAGAAGAATTTCCACCAAATTCAACAGAACTTAAGTTCAGTTGCGGCCCAAAAATAAATTTTCTGTCAATAATTACTCTTCCTCATGTCGTTACAAACCCGTGAGAATTTCTGTCATCTTCGGAACACAAATGAAGATATTTTTAATGAAATCTGAGAGCTTTCCGTCCCTCCATCGACAGTTACGCAACTACCACTTTCAATCCCAGAAAGATAATAAAGACATCATTAAATGTGACTCCAGTGGTTTAACCTCTATTATATGAAGCGATGCGACTGCTTTGTGTGCGTCACTTCATAACATTTAAAGTGGTAGTCTGGAGGAACAGAAAGCTCTCAGATTTCATTAAAAATGTCAGTAACACTTTAGTATAGGGAACACATATTCACTATTAACTACGACTTTTCCCTCAATAAACTCCTAATTTACTGCTTAATAATTGTTAGTAAGGTAGTTGTTAAGTTTATGTATTGGGTAGGATTAAGAATGTAGAATAAGATCATAAAGAATAAGGCATTAATATGTGTTTAATCTGTACTTATAAACAGCCATAATTCTAGTAACATGCATGCTAAAAAGACCCTAAAGTAAAGTGTTACCAAAATGTCTTAATTTGTGTTCCAAAGATGAACGAAGATCTTATGATCTTTGGACATAATTTTAATTTTTGGGTGAACTAACCCTTTAAAGTCACCACGAAGTCCTTGATTCTTCTTTATGGAATATTACAGTGTTTATTATAAATTACATATCTGTACAGATCACTATTAAAGTTGAAACTGTTTTAATTATTTTGAGTTAAAATAGCATTTACAGACTCTTACATCATGGGTTGAATGTGTTGTGATTTTTTTATTATTTATTTTTTTAATTTTTGCTGGTGTGATTTAATCTTTCAGTACTGGAAGATATTTGATGAATGCTGTCAGAGAGCACAGGGCATCTTCAGCGTTCAGTCTAAGGACGCATATAAATTCCTGGAGATCAATCCATCTTCATTTTTAAAGGATGAATGGAATAAGCAGTATGAGTCTATCATGGAGAAGCTGAGGAAGATCAATCCTCAGTGCTCGACCAGAGCCGCCATCACTGAGTGACAGACAGAGATCTGATGCTTCTTTCACACTTTAAACGCTCTTTATACGGCATACACATATTAATGCATGCAGCTTATATTGGCATTTTTGTAACGCTTTGTAATCTTTACAACTGTTCTTGCAAGTTACAAATCCACGTATAATTTCTTTAGTGAGTTGATATTAGGAATGTATTTCTCAGTTGTATGGTATTTCTGTTAAAATTGCTTCACATTTCATTATGGTTTATAGATCTTGTGGTGGGTCTGGTCACATGACTGATTATGTCACACAATAAAGACTAAAGACATGAAACATTTCATTGTAGCTTAATCATTCCAAAAAAAAAGTGATTTCAAATGTTTCAGTGTACATCAGGGGTCACCACAGTACCGATACTCCACGAGACATACCAACATGTTACAGTTTCTACAGTTTAAAATGAGCGTCACATCAAAACACCAGGGTTGCAGTACCACAAGCATTTAGGGGCGTTTAACGAGTTTGTTTGCCCATTTAATCTTTAGGGTGTTAGGTTAGCTAACAGTGAATAAATATAGGATATGATTACATAGGACAAGGTACCTGAGATGACTAGTTAAGTTCTGCAATTTAATAGTATGTACAGTATTTTCCAGAATCCAAAGTGGAAAGCTCTACACTCAACAAACAAACATTTAAAGTTATTACTGTAACTTTATCACTGCTTTAGAGTTATGAGGACTTTGTGTGCCTCATATCTCTCCTCTGACTGATCATGCACAGCTTTGGATGGTAATAAAAAACATGAATAAGAAACTTGAGTTACAGGCATGAAAACTTTGGGCAAAAAAACACAAGAAAAACTTTTTCCCATTTTTGAACTGACTCTGTTGGCATATAATGAAACAAAGATTACTAAAGTCAACAGATTTTACTAATAGATCTACCAATCTCTGTGCAAAAATAAAATAATGATGCTACCATCTTTCTAAAGTCATTTTTACACCCCTCTAATAAATGTCCCCCTAAAGTCATATAAGGAAGCTCGAACTGCAGCACTTTCATTACCAAAAGAGGACTTTTCTGGAACATCCCTAATGTTCTGTAAATGTTCGAAAATTTTGTCACCTTTAGAGAACTTTTAGGGAACGTTGTGCAAAATCCTGAGAACGTCGCCTTCTGTGTGGGAAGTAACACATTGAATTAAGCATTAAATTTTGATGTAGAAAAATTGAAATAGTAATCTTTTCTAAAACTGTCTTCAGTAATCTGTTTAATTTTTTTTTTACAGTTTTTACACTTTTTACAGTTTGTGTTTGTCAATCCCCAGATAGCAAGCAATGATCGAAATAATGTCAAATCAATGTTAATGTGTCAATGTTAACCGTATTGAATCAATTTCACTTTTGCACCCTCAATTAATGTTGAAATTTTTTTTTAAATTTCAACAAAAAATCAATGGTAATGGCATTGAATCAATGTTTGCACTCTCAGAAAATGAAACACAACTACAACTGACTTAAAGCCACACAGCCTGAAATCAACTGATTAATTGTTCCAACCTCTCCTCAGCAGACGGGTGAACTTTCATGAGCGTTTAGCTCAATGTGTTACACGACAGATCCTGAATGCTTCCGGTTGAAACTCAGTGTGACACATGCCCAGACTGCAGGAGGTACTGTGGCAGGAAATGATGCAGAAGTTGCATCAGTTCCAGGTGTTGTGCCGAAGAATGATCTAATCTGAAGCTATATCAAATACAACATGCAGTGCATTTATGTACAAATTCATTGTTCTTCTTCTTCCCGAATGCTAGTCAATGGCAGTCCTCCAGTATGAACCATAAATAGGAAAATTATCAAATTTGGCTGGGTAGACCATGTACAGTTGGAACAGATGGACAGTTGAAACATGATAAATAACTTGCATGTTCATCACACCTGATTTGTGCTCCACACATAGCAGTGTCCTCATCCACTGGGAAAAATATGAAGGATGAACCGTTCTCTAATCTGAAGCTATATTGAACAAAGTCTATTTTTGGGGTTAATATTTTTACTTCACTTCCCTTCAAAATTCAAAAAAGATGTTCATTTAGAGCTGAAGTTAGTAATTGAGTCTCAGTTATCTTACATGAGGCCATCAACCTGAAGAACTCGATCCACTCTTGTTCTTTCAGATGTTGTTGTGCTGTGGGGAGCTCAGATAAACCGCTCTGAAGAGTTTTGATCACAGATTCCTGTGAAATATTCGTCACTATTTTGAAAATGTAACTCATAATATTTTCCACAAATGGCACCATCATTGCAAATATAGCAACACTTGATCCCATCAAGGGCTTGTCTGCGTCATCGTTTCTTCCTTTGTGCTGGTGAAGCTACTAATCAATGTTTGTATCTCAGCATTTTTGTATCTCAGGACTCTTCTATCTGCGAGTACAATTTGCAAAACTGTGAGAACAGGTGATGTGTAATATTCAGTAAGTGGCTGGAGTACACTGGAATTGAATATTATACAACACCTGTGTATACTTCATCACCTGGAAGAGTAATTCAAAAGAATTGAAGACCTATATTTGAATATTAAACCAGATCGCTTTCGCAATCCGCTGTTGTGTAATATTCCATTCCTGCCAAAAAAAACCTCTACCTACTCTACCTAAATCAGTGTGGTTTACAAATCTGGGCGTATCTGACTTTTTCCCTGGTATTTGCGTAATCTATTTAATTCTGTTCCATTAATATTTCGTTCCTGCCAAAAAAACCCTCTACCTACTGGAAATGTTTTTCACAATTATTCACAAGAACTGA
The DNA here is from genome assembly GCA_036281575.1 of Ancherythroculter nigrocauda. NCBI lineage: Eukaryota > Metazoa > Chordata > Actinopteri > Cypriniformes > Xenocyprididae > Ancherythroculter > Ancherythroculter nigrocauda. The sequence continues at coordinate 32,142,182 of VTFQ01000024.1, read as the reverse complement.
ATACTAATACACAAAAACAGATTGCGAAAGCGTGCATGGATTATGAATTTAAGTACATTATGGAAGTGCATTTTTTCACCTGGGAATGTTCAAATAAGAACACTAAAAATTACACAGAAGTTTCAATTTAAGTATATATTTTTACTATTAAAAAAAAAAAAACTTTTAAAGTGTGTTAAACTGCTAATATATTTTTTATATATTTAAAGATGGTAAAAAAAATAGTTAGTATATTTGCAATGTACTACTGAAAAGGAAATGTATTTGAAATATAATTTAAAAAAAAATTCATTCAGCAAACCCATCAACAGTGAAAACAAATGTTTATTTATGTTTGAATATATGTGTTTACAGTTTTTTTTTACGATTGCTTAAACACAATTTTAAAAACAAGGCTCATTTTGTCAAAACACTACACACAATTCACAGATCCACACATACAAGTAGCAGAACACCTCAGTTCTTTTGCAAAATTAAACACTTCATTCAAAACTTTACATTAACTTAACAAAACCCAACTTTGACACTGTACACTGTAAAAAAAATCCCGTTGTTTCTACGGAAAAATACCGGCAGCTGTGGTTACCAGAACAATACTGTAAAAATGACATCAAACCGTAAACATACTTACGGAGTTACATGTGAATTTTACATTTTAAATATGTATATTTAACATTGGATTTCAGTACACTGTAAAAAAAATCCCAGTAAAATTTACGGTAAAATAACATATTTCATTAACTGATATAATGTTAATTTACCAACCTAATGAAGTACTAATATCTGTTTTGTATCTTTATAATACACTGACAGTCACCAAACACAGTGGTGATAAGAGTCACATGATGAATCAAAGTTCATCACAAGCAGCTTTTCCACAAGCTGAGGAGGACAATACTAATATATAGAAGGCGCACACAGTGTCATTCACACACACACTAAACACCATCATGGTAACATGCATGAAATAAAAATGCAATAAACATTAATTTAACAACATTAGATGTAACATAAAACCCTAATGTACATAACTGATTAGAAAAAAATGAGAAAAACTAAGAAGAAACAGAGTTATTTCAACAAAAATATATCAAATGTGAAGTGTCACGCAGGGAATTGTGGGAACGTCAATTTACGGTTTTTCACTGTAAATTTTACAATGAATTGTTATTTTTCACTTTCAAAAACTGTGAATTTAACGGTATTTTACCGTAAAATTACATTAAATGTACCGTTAGATATATTACAGTTATTCACCGTATATAGTACGGAAACCTTCTGTAAACCAATTAACAGTTTTTCACCGCAGCATTTTTACAGTCTTTTACTGTTAAAATAACGGTAATTTTTTACAGTGTATGGAACACACATGGTTCATACATTCTGATTCTGTTTGATTCATTTACACACTGCTGTGCTCAATCTTAAACACTTGTAACTTTCATACTTTTCTAATTATATAGTCTGGGTTTGATTTTTTTCAGAGATATTGTTAGAGTAAAGTACATGAATATATTTACAACAAAACACAAGATCAGTACTGCACATTGATGAAAATATTTATTTCTCACCACATTGTAAAACCATTCCATACATCCATGCCTTTCCAAAGGTTAAAGTTTGCACTGAAAATCAGAACATATTCTAAATACAATATATTACATGAACAAAAACATTTGTGGAGACAAAACAAAAGCATGATTTTAAATTAAAAAAAAAGGAGAAAAAACACCTAAGCATCATCTCTGGCCATAGCACTTCATCCACATCACAGGTGATGTCCTCTCACGCAAGACAGCGAGGGAAGAATCTTCTTGAATGGCGAATCCATCCTTGCACAGACCCTGCATCAGTTAGGTCAGACCTTCTCCATGGCTTGAATGAGGCATATCTGGAGATTGTAAACCTTTCATGCCAATAAAATAAAATAAAATAAAATAAAACCCTCCTCAAATGGCGGGAGGTATTGGAGTGAAAATTGTGGATGCATATGAAACCAGTTTTGGACCAGAGCAGATAGGTGGAAATATACATTGTCCCATATGACAATGTATCTCATCTGCTCTGCCTCCATTTGGTCTTCAGCTGTGACGATTTTGTGTAGTCTGTCTAAAATGTGAATATGTGGGCCGTGTTGTAAGGGCCTAAGTTGGCATGCTGGTGGAGGACCCAATTCTGCGTGATTGCAGCATACATTGTGATGTTACCACCACGTTGTCCTGGGACATTCAAAATAGCTCTGTGGCCAATGATGGTTCTCCCTCTCCCTCATACTGCAACATTGCCTTCCATTTTGTTGAAGACACATAAACTCACCTTTTGCCTTTTTATAGTACTTGCACCTGATTGTTGAGTTTACAGTTAAAGGGTTAGTTCACCCAAAATTGAAAATTCTGTCATTTATTACTTACCCTCATGTTGTTCCACACCCGTAAGACCTTTGTTAATCTTCAGAATACAAATTAAGATATTTTAGTTGAAATTCAATGGCTCCGTGAGGCCTCCATACGGAGCAATGACACTTCCTCTGTCAAGATCCATAAAGGTACTAAAAACATATTTAAATCAGTTCATGTGAGTACAGTGGTTCAATATTAATATTATAAAGTGACAAGAATACTTTTGGTGCGGCAAAAAAACAAAATAACAACTTATTTAGTGATGGCCGATTTCAAAACACTGCTTCAGAAAGCATCGGAGCATTGTGAATCTGTGTGTCGAATCTGCAGTTCGGCGCGCCAAAGTCACGTGATTTCAGCAGTTTGGCGGTTTGACCCGCGATCCGATTCATCATTCGATACACTGATTCATTTATGCTCCGATACTTTCTGAAGCAGTGTTTTGAAATCTGCTCAAGCCCGCTGCTGGTCCCGGAGAGGAGGGGGAGGAGGTGTCTGGTGATCAGGGTCCCCTACCCATCATGGTGGAAGGCGAGGAGGCTTATCGAGTCCAAGAGCTGCTGGATTCCAGGCGCCGGGGAAGAGTTCTCCAGTATCTGGTCGACTGGGAGGGGTACGGCCTGGAGGAACGTTCCTGGGTCGCTGCTGACGACATACTTGACCCCAATCTCGTGGAGGAATTCCACCGAACCCATCCGGAAAGACCGGCCCCTCGACCGCGTGGGAGACCTCGGCGTCGTGTGCCTCTTCGCGCCAGGAGTCGCTCACGGAGGGGGGGCTCTGTCACAGTGACGAACTCCGTGATTCCCTCCTCTGGCCAGCAGAGGGCGCCCTCACCCGAATACTGACACTCGCACATACACTACATCTCCCATCAGCCCCGTACCTGGCACTGATCACGCCACCCAGCTGCAGCTCATTGGTTAGGTCTATATACCCGTTTACGACTCACTGCTGCCTGTCTTCTGGACTATTTGCTTTGTGTTTTGACCTGTAATTGCTCTCCGCCTGTCCTGATCTCACGACTTTGTCTGCCCCCTGTCACTGTGTCTGCCGGTACTGACCACTGCCTGTTTGACTACGTTTTATAATAAAGCCTGCATATGGATCCTACTGTGAGTAACGAGTCGTCACAAACGTGTTAATTGACTGCATTTTGTGTGAAAACGACATGAATTGTGTTAATGGTGTGGCTACAACAGACGGATGTTGACGAATGTGACTACAGATTGGACAAAAGTATGTTAGCAATTGAAAAAAATTGTAATGTTGAAAAAATGTTAAAATTTCAACAAAAAAATCAATGGTAATGGCAATGTTTGCACTCTCAGAAAATGAAACACAACTACAACTGACTTAAAGCCACACAGCCTGAAATCAACTGATTAATTGTTCCAACCTCTCCTCAGCAGACGGGTGAACTTTCATGAGCGTTTAGCTCAATGTGTTACACGACAGATCCTGAATGCTTCCGGTTGAAACTCAGTGTGACACATGCCCAGACTGCAGGAGGTACTGTGGCAGGAAATGATGCAGAAGTTGCATCAGTTCCAGGTGTTGTGCCTAAGAATGATCTAATCTGAAGCTATATCAAATACAACATGCAGTGCATTTATGTACAAATTCATTGTTCTTCTTCTTCCCGTATGCTAGTCAATGGCAGTCCTCCAGTATGAACCATAAATAGGAAAATTATCAAATTTGGCTGGGTAGACCATGTACAGTTGGAACAGATGGACAGTTGAAACATGATAAATAACTTGCATGTTCATCACACCTGATTTGTGCTCCACACATAGCAGTGTCCTCATCCACTGGGAAAAATATGAAGGATGAACCGTTCTCTAATCTGAAGCTATATTGAACAAAGTCTATTTTTGGGGTTAATATTTTTACTTCACTTCCCTTCAAAATTCAAAAAAGATGTTCATTTAGAGCTGAAGTTAGTAATTGAGTCTCAGTTATCTTACATGAGGCCATCAACCTGAAGAACTCGATCCACTCTTGTTCTTTCAGATGTTGTTGTGCTGTGGGGAGCTCAGATAAACCGCTCTGAAGAGTTTTGATCACAGATTCCTGTGAAATATTCGTCACTATTTTGAAAATGTAACTCATAATATTTTCCACAAATGGCACCATCATTGCAAATATAGCAACACTTGATCCCATCAAGGGCTTGTCTGCGTCATCGTTTCTTCCTTTGTGCTGGTGAAGCTACTAATCAATGTTTGTATCTCAGCATTTTTGTATCTCAGGACTCTTCTATCTGCGAGTACAATTTGCAAAACTGTGAGAACAGGTGATGTGTAATATTCAGTAAGTGGCTGGAGTACACTGGAATTGAATATTATACAACACCTGTGTATACTTCATCACCTGGAAGAGTAATTCACAAGAATTGAAGACCTATATTTGAATATTAATCCAGATCGCTTTCGCAATCCGCTGTTGTGTAATATTCCGTTCCTGCCAAAAAAAACCTCTACCTACTGGAAATGTTTTTCACAATTATTCACAAGAACTGAATACTAATACACAAAAACAGATTGCGAAAGCGTGCATGGATTATGAATTTAAGTACATTATGGAAGTGTATTTTTTCACCTGGGAATGTTCAAATAAGAACACTAAAAATTACACAGAAGTTTCAATTTAAGTATATATTTTTACTATTTAAAAAAAAAAAAAAAAAACTTTTAAAGTGTGTTAAACTGCTAATATACTTTTTATATATTTAAAGATGGTAAAAAAATTAGTTAGTATATTTGCAATGTACTACTGAAAAGGAAATGTATTTGAAATATAATTTAAAAAAAAAAATTCAGCAAACCCATCAACAGTGAAAACAAATGTTTATTTATGTTTGAATATATGTGTTTACAGTTTTTTTATGATTGCTTAAGCACAATTTTCAAAACAGGGCTCGTGTTTTCAAAACACTACACACAATTAGCACAACCACACACCCGATTAGCAAAACACTACAGATTCTTTGCATAATTAAACACTCTTGTAAAAACTATACACTTCTGTTTAAAAAACACACTTTGTTACCATATGAAACACACACATTTCACATTACTATACTCTGTTTGCACGAGTTACACTCTGCTGTGATAAACCTAAAACACTTTTAGCACTTCTACTTCCCTATGATTAGAGTAGGCTACCATCAACAAAGTACAAATATAATGTAAATTCACCAAACACTACACAAGACCAATGTTGCAGACTGAAGAAACTCATTTATTTGTCAACACGCCCAAAATGTTGACATGGAGATTCATAATACTGTAACAAAATGTCACTTTACGTATTGTACTGTAAGTTTACTGTAAAAAAACAAAACAAAAAAAACTAGACATTGTCTCTTCGCCTAGCTGGATCTGGCCAGAGAATTTCATCAACATCGCAGGCAATGTTGTCATTAGCAAGACACCTTGGAAAGAAATGTCTTGAATGACGAATACATCCTTGCATTGCTGCTACCTCCATCTGGTCACAGGCCTCCTCCATGGCTTGGATGAGGGGTACCTCAGCCTGGAGACGGAGATCATATACCTTCCACCGCCATGCCGAGAAAAACTCTTCTATAGGGTTGAGGAATGGAGAGTATGTTGGAAGATATAGGACGGTGAAATATGGATGTTGCTGAAACCAGTTCTGAACCAGAGCAGAGCGGTGGAAATACACATTGTCCCAGACAACAATGTATTGCATATGATCGATTTGATTTGCTGCTGTTATGTTGTGCAATTGGTCCAAGAATGTAAGTATGAGTGCTGTGCTGTAAGGGCCCATATGGGCATGGCGGTGGAGGACCCCATTCTGTGTAATGGCTGCACAGAGTGTTATATTACCCCCACGTTGCCCTGGGACATTGACTATTGCCTTGTGGCCAATGATGTTTCTTCCCCTCCTTCGTGTTCTCGTCAGGTTGAACCCAGCCTCATCTACGTAAATGAACTCATGCTGGATCTCCTCTCCATCCATTCGTAAAACTCTCTGAAGAACAGTGTCAGGCAAAATTGTGTAGTTCAGTGTAGATCTAGTATACATATTACAGTACAGTAAAAGATTGAGACAGTAGGCAAGATCACGCTGCATCTATAATTCAGATTTTTAATCCCTGTATCCGCTTACATATATTTATATATAATCTATTTTTAATCTCTATAATAAAAATGTATAATTCAGATTTTGATCTCCATATCCATTTACATATATTATATATATCTTCCAAGGGGTTTTTTCCCTCCTAGGACTTTTTTCCCAGTGTTAGCACGCTGGGTTTTTCTCCTAGGGGGTTTTTTCCACCCCTTGGAGTCAGCCGACATTGGCTTAATGTAGCACCATCTTGTATATGTTACATATTACCACGCTTGTTTGTACAGCTTATTTTTAACCACTTCCCTTTTTTCTGTGCTTCTAATATGTAAAGCTTCTTTGAAACAATTACCAATTGTAAAAGCGCTATATAAATAAATTTGACTTGACTTTGACTTGACTTAAAGTGAATACATACCTCTGCATAATCATGCCGCAGTCGTTTCACCTTTCCGGAATTGCGCTCGAAAGGCACTCGATAAATTTGCTTCATTTGAATATGTTTTTTTTTTTAGGATGCGTGCCAGTGTTGATGTTGAGACCTGATGGATATTGTTGAAAGTGGTGTGGTTATTGACAATGTTAGCTTGGAGCTGATTGAGTGTTATAGCATTGTTGGCCAAAACCATGTTTACTATCTCCCTCTCTTGCTGTTCTGTGAACATAGGAGGCCTTCCCCCTTGTCGTTCCCGACCCTCAATCCTATGCAGAAAAAAAAAAAAAAACAGTATACAATAGTACAGTAATTTCACAGGAAAAGGTAACAGAAGTGCTGATAGTGCATAGAATACAGTACTGTAAGCAATTACTGAAACCGTGCAGATGTTTTTGATATGATGATATTTTTACAATACCTATTTTCCAGTCGAAATGTTCTTATCACACTTGCCACTGTGTATCGGCTTAGATTTGGCTGTACTCGCAGTCCAGCCTCCCTCAGCATCAGGCCGTGGTTGACAACGTGGTCAACCAGTGTTGCGTGGATCTCATTTGTCAGATTCGGTCCTCTTTGAGCACCTTCTTGTCTTCGTCTTCCTCTTCCTCTACCTCTACCTCTACCTCCAGCATGGCCTCCTTCTCTTCCTCTTCCTCTGTTGATTCCTCCTCTGTTGATTCGTTTTCCTCCCCTTCCTCCTCCTCCTTGTCCTCCTCCTCGTTCTCCTCCTCGTCTTACTCTTTCTCTGACTCTTTCCATTGTGCTTAAGGCCGATGAACTCACCTGCTGCTTTTTATAGTGCTTATACACCTGATTGGTGTGTCTACAATTAAGCAAACAAGTGTTTGCACACCTGATGACTGTGTTGAATGGTGCGGTAATTTGACAGTCAGTGCTTTGGTATTGCAAGGAAGTGACTTCATGATAGATTTTTGTGTGTAGTGTATGTTAAGTGTGTTTAGTGTTTTGCAAATCACTGTGTGTAGAGTTTTGCAACAAGTGTGAGGTTGACAATGTGCTTATAGTTGTGCAAATATGGGCTGATGTTTTGCTTCTTGAGTGTAAGGTTTTGCTAATAGTGTACTACTTTTAATTTTTGTGTGTAAGCAATCGTAAAAAACTGTAAATAAAAAAAAGGAGAAAAAAACACCTAAGCATCATCTCTGGCCTAGCTGGATCTGGCCATACACTTCATCCACAACACAGGTGATGTCCTCTCACGCAAGACATCGAGAGAAGAATCTTCTTGAATGGCGAATCCATCCTTGAACAGACCCTGCATCAATTAGGTCAGACCTTCTCCATGGCTTGAATGAGGCATTTCTGGAGATTGTAAACCTTCCATGCCAAAAAATTAAAATAAAACCATCCTCAAATGGTGGGAGGTATTGGAGTGAAAATTGTGGATGCATATGATACCAGTTTTGGACCAGAGCAGATAGGTGGAAATATACATTGTCCCATATGACAATGTATCGCATCTGCTCTGCCTCCATTTGGTCTTCTGCTGTGACGATTTTGTGTAGTCTGTCTAAAATGTGAATATGTGGGCCGTGTTGTAAGGGCCTAAGTTGGCATGCTGGTGGAGGACCCAATTCTGCGTGATTGCAGCATACATTGTGATGTTACCACCACGTTGTCCTGGGACATTCAAAATAGCTCTGTGGCCAATGATGGTTCTCCCTCTCCCTCATACTGCAACATTGCCTTCCATTTTGTTGAAGACACATAAACTCACCTTTTGCCTTTTTATAGTACTTGCACCTGATTGTTGAGTTTACAGTTAAGCACCTAAGTGTCTGCAGACCTGACGGCCATGTTTGATCAATTGGTTTATAGGCATGGTATTTTGGAAAGCAGTGTCTTGAAATGGCAAAGAAGTGACATTATGTTAGATTTTTTTGTCTAATGTAGAGAAGTGTGTTTAATGTTGTGCAAAACAATGTGTGTAGTGTTTTGCAAAAAGTGTGAGGCTGAGAATGTGCTTAAAGTTGTGCAGATCTGGTCTATGGTTTTGCTCCTTGAGTGTAGAGTTTCAGTAACTGTGTGTTATTTTTAATTTTAGTGTGTAAGCAATTGTAAAAACTGTAATACAATATGCAAGGCCTCTTAAACAAGGCTCTTGGCTCTGTTACTGTTTGAAGGCCCCAAAACCTCTTATATAACTATTGTCCCATCCCATTTTATTTATTTGAACCACTCTTTGTGCTTCAGTCTTTGTGTGACAAGTATTGGAAAAATAACACAATTTGAAAGTTGAAAAATATTTTCAGCTTGTTATGAATCTATATAAAGAGATTTGAGGCCTCAGAGTGAGAATGGTTTGAATATTCAAATTTTTTTCATCATAATTTTTTTCTCTATTACTGTGAATGCGCAGTTACGGGAAAGAATGTGCAGGGGAGGGGCCCTTACAGGTAATTGGCCCCAGGGCCTTGGCAAGTCATAATTCATCCTTGATTCACCATCATCACGTGATATCTGATTTGAGGCATAAATACTGCTGTCTGTAAGCGTAAGACAGCTGAAGTCTTTCAGGAGAACACAGAATATACGGTAAGTGTATTATACTTTCTATTCACAATTTACTTTAAATATATTTTGTAGTGGCTATCCTAAGTAGGTTAAACCAACTAGCATTATGAAAATAAACTATGGTTTTACTATAGCAAAAATGTAGTAACCATTTTTTTTGGATTTACCATTTGTAAAATCACAGTTTACTACAAATACCATGGTTACACTTAAAAAGTATGCTTTATATATACTTCTTTTAAACTAAAAATAAAGTGTACTTTCAGTCTACTTTTTATGTACTTCTTAGAAATATGCTTAAAATTACACAAGTATACTTGACTTAAAAGTCTATACTCAATCTTTTGATCAAGATATTGCCTTGTAGTTGTGTTTACTCTTTTGATTGAGTAAAGAAAACAGATACTGTATGTTTCTAATTCTGATTATGTGGATTTTTATGTAATCCACTGCTAGTACATAAGAATTTACTTCAAATCTTTATTAACTTAAAATATTACATGCAAAAAAAAAAAAAAATCAATATGTACATTAAATGAAAGATTATACCAAATACTGGCACAAGAACACCCTTCCAATGGATTTACCATCTGACCTGAAAACACTAGCATCATTAACCATCTGCAAGCAAACTTTTGGAAAAACAATGCAATCTGAAGCTTTTGCACTGCCTATAGGGAGCATATGAATAAATAATAGAGTCATCTGCTTCCAAGTTTAGCTTAAATGTCCTTTTCAACATCATTTGTAAAAATAGAAAATAAAACAGGTCCCAAAATGGAACCCTGAGGAACGCCTGAACTTATCTCAAGAAAACCTGATTTTTCAACATAGAAACACTGTGTTAGGTCTACAAAATAGTTTTTAAACCAATTTACAGCCTTAGGGCTGACACTAGCATTCCTAAGTTTGTTCAGCAGCCATTTGTGATCCACTGAATCAATTAAGCAGATCCACAAATAAGGCAGTGCAATGATGCTTTCTGTCCAAGGTAACAATAATTGATCACAACCAGTGATGGTTCTGTGATGATCTTAGCAAAAACTAAAAGTTTGGAAATAAGACAGTAACATTATCTGAATAGATGTACTAAATGAAAAAGACTATTTATCTGATTACATACTGATTATATAACATAAGAGAAGAGGATTGTAAATCCACCCCTGAAGCTGATTCTACTTGCATCACATGTTCTATCATATTTTTTTAGATACATTACAGTTGGACGCATTACCAGTCAACACTCCATTAAAGAAAATGATGGCCAGTTCCATAGGTGAGACACTTTTCATTTCAAACTCATTCGTTTATCCTGAAATAGCTCTTCTGTGTTGCAAACATTTATCCAGCAAGGTACTGTAGCAAGTGTCTGGAAGAAGCTGTAATGTGGCTTGTGATTTGAGTTCCATGATTTCACACAGAACATTATGTTGTATCAATGCAATTTGACACTTCAAAATTGATCGTGGATACAACAAGGGAAACCAGCAAGTTTTTTATAGTCTAAATGCAACTGACTGCATGCATACTGTGATATGAAGCCATCAATGAAAAACAAAGTCAAATTTACTAAGTGAAACAAGTTCACTCTACTCAAATTCTCAAAATATTACTGAAAGTGCATTGCACTTAAACTTATGTGAATGAGTTACTGCAGATTTGCCAAAAAGCTTTGCATCAGACTCTGAAAGGAAAGTAGGTTCATTTTTGTGAAGCCCGAACCCGGCCTGGATTTTTAAACCCAACTCGACTGGTACTGTTACATTTTAAGACCAAACACGACCCGAACCCACAATTCGTTTCTCACAGCAAATACCTTTTTGAAATATGCTGCATTTTAGGATTGCATGCAACAACCAGTGAACAAATACATACAGTTTCATTAAAGGGTTAGTTCAACCAAAAATGAAAATTATTTCATTAATGACTCACCCTCATGTCGTTCTAAACCCGTAAGACCTCCGTTCATCTTCAGAACACAGTTTTAGATATTTTAGATTTAGTCCGAGAACTTTCTGTCCCTCCATTGAAAGTGTATGTACGGTAGACTGTTCAGAAAGGTAATAAAAACATCATCAAAGTAGTCCATGTGACATCAGAGGGTCAGTTAGAAGTTTTTGAAGCATCGAAAATACATTTTGGTCCAAAAATAACAAAAACTACGACTTTATTCAGCATTGTATTCACATTTACTCATTCCTCAAACTTTGTCACTACAGTCTAGCTTCTTTTAGTTGCCGGTTCTGATCCAATGCCTGGCTTCTTACATATATGTCATCACCTCGGCGAAAAGGGAGGGGGCCAGAGCATATTAAAGTGTCTGATATCATACTTATGAGTTCACACACCTCTTTAATGTTATTTCAACAAGAAACACTGAGAGGAACCAAGGCTGGCACATAAAAATAAATGATACATTTCACTCATGATTGAACCTGAGGTAGTTGAACATCACTAATGTTTGGTTTGTATCTCATCAGATGATTCTCAGTTTGCCATCAGTGAATCCACATGGAGTCCAGAGTTCATCCAGGAGCTTCTTCCGTCTGCGGAGCGAACGGCTCTCCTCTATAATCTGTCATTCTTGTGTCTGGGAGGCTTCCCAAAGCTGGAGCGTATGATCAGAGACCAAGCTATTGAAACACAAATGCTGTTCGGAACGTCTGAGGCTGTTCTGCTGAAGGTGAGAATAATTCATCATGTTCTGCTTTACATATTGTAAAATGTCTGTCTTTATTTACCTGCCCTTATGTCATTTTAAAGCCATGCTGTTAATTTTGACATGCAAGTATTATGTTAAAAAAACTAAAACAAATCCAGTTTAGATGCTTCTATTGTGAACTAATGTTTCTTCTTTCGTAATTGACTGAAATAAAAAAAAAAAAAACTTAAAAAGGTGATTGCGGCTTTTTCCCCTCAAAATTCCTTGTGTATGCAGTCAGGTATTAAAATTTGAGAAAAAAACAGACTTTTTGTTGTGTTTGTGTAGGACTCAATAACCACACCGTGTATACCGTTCATATCAGATTTATCAACTGACGCCAACCTCTCGCGTTTTCCGACCTTTGCCGTAAACCACTGCTGTAAGCCTTAAAGGCACCGTAACCTGTCACATGCAGTGTATAACATAACAGAGTCCAACAGGACCCAATACTGAACGTTTTCAGACATAACATTTTCCCCCCACCCCCCTGGAAACTAGAACATAACATTTAGCCCCCATTTCCCAGTGTCACTATCACCCCGTCACATAGTCCCCATGCCAGATGGGCGGGACCCTCAGTCTCTGAGGGCGTGCTGGCCGTGAAACTGCAACGGGCGCTGCTGGTGGATTACCCCCCCTCCAATTATCTCTTGGCTGTGGCTGCCAACTTAGAGCCGCTGCTGGGGACAGAGGTGATGCAGGTACGGTGGGGGCTGCAACTCTGTGCAGGCGGTTTGAGTGCCAACGAGTCCCATTCTCCAGTCTGTAAGTAGCCGGCCCCAACTGCTTAGTCACCCGCAGGGGCTCTGACCAGTATGACTGCAGCTTATTTTGGCGGTGAAGGCGTTTGACCCTGACCCAAACCCCTGGAGAAAGTGAGGGGGTTTTCACCCTGTGCGTGGCATCAAACCTCTCTTTCATCTGAGCCTGCAAACTTTTCACCTGAGCTCTTGCTTTCTGGAGCCCTGGGCTCCCACGTGCCGGAGCTAGCTCAGCTCTCAAACAGTCCAGTGGTTGTTTTAGTTCACGCCCAATCATGAGCAAAGCAGGTGACACTCCTGTGGTGGAGTGCTTGGATTCCCGGATGGTTAGGAGAGTTTGGTTGAGCGCGTCGCTGAAGATTTTCCCTTCCTCCAGACAGGCTCGGATTCCATTTTTGAGAGTTTTATTCAGTCTTTCCACCCCCCCATTACTCTCTGGGTGATACACTGCCGTCCTGATGTGCTTGATGGACCGTACCATGAGAAACTCTGTGAACTCCGCAGATACAAATTGGGGCCCGTTATCCGTTGTGACGATACTGGGGAGGCCCCACCGCCCAAACAGGCTGTCTAGGCGGTTGATGATGGTGTGTGCAGAGATGGAGCTCAGCTGAAAAACCTCTGGCCACTTCGAATGAAGATCGTGCACAACCAGCAGGTAGCGAGCATGAGCAGGTGCCCCATGAAGTTCGCCACAGAGGTCAACCTGAATATGCTCCCAGGGTGAAGAGGGCCAAGGGGTCGGGGTGAGAGGGGCTGTGGTGGGCTGACCAGTTTTCCCACTCAGGAGGCAGCAAGCGCAGTTACGTACCATCTCCTCAACATCAGGGTCTATGTTGGGCCACCACACTGTGTCACGGCAGCGCTGCTTCACCTTGACCACCCCCAGGTGTCCCTCATGCGCCATGTGTAGTACTCTGGACCTGAGAATCTCTGGAACGACTGCACGGTGGCCACGGGCCAGGCACACCGCTCCCCAGCAGGAGAGCTCATTACGGAAACGGTAATAGGGAAGCAGCCTGTCATCCACTTTGGCAGGCCAGCCGTCCTGGACATAGGTACGGAGCATCGTGAGGGCCTCATCAGCAGCTGAGGCCTGCTGCAGCTCCGCCAGAGTGACTACTGAACTGAGGGGCCCGTGCAGGATGTGGACCCAGTCTTCGTCGCTCTCTGTGTCTGCTGTCACCCCGCCCGTCTCCTTCGTCACCGACACCGCTCTAGACAGGAGGTCAGCTACCGTGTTGGCCCGCCCAGGCAAAAACTCCAGGCTGAAGTTGTACTGGTTAAGCCTGTCAGCCCACCTCAGAAGTCTCATGGGCCTGTGCCCCGAGCCTTGAGTCGCCAGCAGTGCCGTCAGCGCTTGGTGGTCTGTGCGGATGGTGAAAGGCCTCCCGTATAGGTAAACATGCCAGCGTTCACATGCCCACAGGCAGGCCAGGGCCTCCCTCTCCCCTACTGAATACTTCTGCTCTGCAGGGGTAAGTGCCCGTGTGGCGAAAGCCACTGGCCGTTCCACCCCCTCCTGAGTCTGGGAGAGCACAGCGCCTAGCGCCACCCCGGAGGCATCGCAGGTGACCATGGTGGGCGCAGTCAAGCTGAAATGGGTCAGTGTGGGTGGGGAAGTGAGCTGCTGTTTGATGATGCGCACGGCTTCGTGGCAGGCTGGGGTCCAGTCCCATGGAACATCCTTCCTGAGCAGCCGGCGCAGGGGGGCCGTTGAGTCAGAGTAGTGTGGCATGAATCTGAGATAGTAGGCGGCCATCCCCAGGAAGGACGACAGCTGGGATGGTGACTGTGGGTCTGGCAGGGAAAGAATGGCCTCAGTATGGGACACAATTGGGGCGATGCCCTCCTTCGAGAGTCTGAAGCCCAGGAACTCGACCTCCTCAACCCCAAACATGCATTTCTCAGAGTTCAGTGTGACGCCATGCTGTTTGAAACGCTGAAAAACCTGCTCCAGGCGATCATCATGCAGTGCGGTGGAGGGCGCATGCACCACCACATCATCCAGATAAATGGAGACACCCTGGATACCGGCCAGTTTGAGTGACATTATCTTCTGAAAACAGCTCGGGGCTGATGAAAGTCCAAACGCCATGCGTTTAAATCTGAAAACCCCCACGTGCGTGACAAACGCTGTAAGGTCCATGCTGGCCGGTGCCAGAGGCACCTGCAGGTAGCCGTTACGTAAGCCCATCTTACTAAAAACAGTGGAGCCGTGGAAATGGCTAGTGAGCTCCTCAGCCGTAGGCAGGGGGTACTTATCAGGGATGATGGCTTTGTTTACATCGGTGAGGTCGACACAGAGTCGCAGTCCGCCCCCCTTTTTCTTGGCTATTACCAGGTTAGACACCCACGGTAATGCGTCAACAGGCTCTATGACGTCCGCCTCCACCAGGCGATGAAGCTCGGCCTCCACTGCGTCACGGAGAGCCAGGGGAATGCGCCGAAGGGGCTGGATAATAGGGCGGACCGACAGGTCAACCGTAGGCTGGT
This sequence comes from Ancherythroculter nigrocauda, assembly GCA_036281575.1. NCBI lineage: Eukaryota > Metazoa > Chordata > Actinopteri > Cypriniformes > Xenocyprididae > Ancherythroculter > Ancherythroculter nigrocauda. The sequence goes on along the minus strand of VTFQ01000024.1, from coordinate 32,126,744 downwards.
GTACAAATCCAGTCATACGGCCCAGCCCGTTGAATAGTTGTGGGTAGCGGTCAGGCCAGGAGGTAGCGACCTGCAGGACATGCAGGCCCCTAGCATCACTCACAGTAAAACCCAGGGCAAGGAACAAGTCTAGGCCCATAATGTTAGCTCCCTTCCGGGTGATGCAGAACTTAGCGGCAGGCGCACATTGTTGATCATATCTGACGGGGAGGCGGGCCACACCCAGAGTGGAGATGGGAAAATGGCCGTAGCCTAACAGAGGTTTAGCTGCTGCGTCCAGAGGCACGTGACTGAAGAAGCAGTCATATGTGCATTTGTTCAGGATTGACACTTTAGCCCCTGTGTCCACGAGGAGTGGAATGAGAGCTGTGCCCACGCGACATGTGCAAAGCTTGAATGAAGGCTGTGGGGTCTGTACAGTGTTTATGGGGACAGCAGCAGTATCATGGCAAACAGGAGAGGAGCGACAGCAGCGTGCGAAGTGGTTCAACTTATGGCAGTTTCGACAACGTTTTCCCTGGGCAGGGCATGACTGATCTCTGGTTGCATGTTTAGGAGAGCCACAGTTGCTACAGCTCTTGAGCCCACTCTCCCTGGGCCCCCTGTCCACTCTCTGTACATCCAAACTGTCACTCACCCTGTCAGCTGCCTCTGCAGTCGCTGTGTGCTGAACTAACGGTGGTGATGACGTCACAGGCTCGTGCACAGCGCGAGCGAACTTGCGTGCCTCTGCTAGAGCAGTTTCCAACTGCTTTCCAATTACTAAAGCATCCGCCAGTGTTGTGGAGTCTGGCTCTAGTAAAAGTCTCTCCCTCAGTTGGTTACATGACGTTTTCTCTGTTAACTGGTCAACAATAAGTCCATCCTCCAAAACCCCAAAATCACAAAGTCTAGCCAGCTCACGCAATGCTGATACATAGTGGGCAACGGTTTCACCTGGCTTTTGGGTCCTCTGACGAAACTCAAAACGATGCATCCGCCGGCTTCGTCCGCAGCTGAAATGAGCCTTTAAAGCGGCCGTGGCTGTGACGTACTTATCATCCGATAAGGTGAGTGTGGCGAAGATTCGCTGGCCCTCCTGCCCGAGACAATGGCGCAGGAGCGCGCACTTCCTCGCCTCCGCGAGGTCCGAGTGTCCCAAAGCCAGCAAATAATCCTCAAACGATGTCAGCCAGCGATCCCATGGAACAGCTGGATCACCAGGAACAGGTAGGAAAGGAGGCGGTGGTGGTAAGACGAGTTCAGACATCCTCGTTCGCCAAATGTTGTGTTTGTGTAGGACTCAATAACCACACCGTGTAACTTCGTTCATATCAGATTTATCAGCTGACGCCAACCTCTCGCGCTTTCCGACCTTTGCCGTAAACCACTGCTGTAAGCCTTAAAGGCACCGTAACCTGTCACATGCAGTGTATAACATAACAGAGTCCAACAGGACCCAATACTGAACGTTTTCAGACATAACACTTGTGAGATTTAAACTCACAATTTCTAAAAAAAAAAAAAAAAAAAAAAAAAAAGCAAGCTTCCATAGATACTAGTGTACTGGGCCATTGTTTTTACAGTTCTTTTAAACTTATCCTTGTGGTTAATTTATGTTTTCTCGTAGTGTGTTGGCACGAGTTCCAACCTGGTCTCTTCGCTGTTCCCGATGCTGAAGAATGCTGTTCTGAAGAATAAATCCGCTCTGGCTGTACAATACCTGGAGAAAGCCAAAACATGGATCAATGACATCATCAGAGCCGTGGATGACATTGTGAAGAGGTAAAAGCACTGATGTAGTTTTGCATTTTACAGCGACTTTGTTACTGTATGTTGCTAGTCTCTCTACTGTGAAGCTTGTGGGCGTTCCTAGTGCTGTCGCTTTAATGTTATTGGTTGACTGCTCGTCTGGCTATATCTTTAGAAAATGCAATCACAAATGATATATAAAACTATGATTTTGTATTTTGTCTAGGAATTAGACTTAAAAGAATTAAAAGTAGCATTCCGCTGTTGGAGAGTGTTGTGATACAAACTACAGAAGTGCACAGTTCATAAAAAGCCAACATTGTACTTTTGAGATTCTCCTCAGAGATATTCCTCATTTAAATAAATCCCACCTGGTGGGTGGGGCCTGTTGTTGTCATGTGAAACTGGCAGATCATATCACTGTACATGCACCCTATTTTTCAGGTATGACCAACAAACCCGAAATGTGAAAACATGCACCAGTGATGTGTATCAAGAACAGAAAGAGACCGAAGAAAAAATAACGAAACAAACTGATGAGGTGAAGGGTCTGGAGGATGCTGTGGCCAATCTTGAAAAGGAGCTGAGAAGCAATGTCAAAAATATGGAGGAAATTGAAAGAAGATATCAAGACAAAAACAACGAACTACAGAATCAAGTCAGACAATATGATCAACAAAAACAATGTGCCTGGTTTCTCAGAGCTTTTGTTCCATTTTTTGCATGCCACCAAGATGCTTCGAACATGCCTGGCATTGCTGCTAAACAATCCGAGCTGTCCAATCTCAACTCTGAAAAGAACAGTCTGCGAACCAAAGAGTGGAACATCAAAATCCAACTGACTGATCTTCAGCTGAAGTTGGCCAATTCCAAAATACTACTGGGTGAGAGTCTCTCTGTGCTTTTAAATTATCATGCTGTTTACATGTTCATCACAGCCTGGAGGCTCCCAATGATCTCTCATAAATCAGAATCTGTTGTATGTTGTCTGTCTAGGTGTGATACCCAGTCCTGTCCATCTGAAGGAAGTCCAGAGGTGTCTTGATCAAATCCGACAAATTCTGGTTGATCTTAAAAAGTTCTGGGAGAAAGTGGGTGTTACACTGGACACAATGAAAGAGAAGACCTTTGTTGGGGAGGAACTGATTGCAATGTGTGACATGAAGGATGAGTTCCTGAAATCCATCGAAATAGCAGGAAAGGTTAGTTAGATGCTGAGCAAATGTTTCTGTTGAAAGTTGATTATGCCTTTCATTAATATTCTCTGAGTTCTAAATTTTATTCCCTATGTAGTTTTTGTCTACCCATAATGCACTCTGATTAATAGTGTACAACTGATGCTATATTTTCCAGAATCCAAAGCGGAAAACATTGTAAACTCAAACATAGACATGAGTGTTTAATCACTTGTACATGTATTTATTCATCTTACAACTGTCAATGAAACCACAAAGCTAACAAAGCACATATTGTTAAAATGTAAATATTATGATTTCCAAGATAAGTTACATACAGTATATGTGACATCAGTGACCACATTTTCATTCACTCCTTCTCCATGTAGTGAAAAATTTCCACCAAATTTAACTTAAAACTTAAGTTACTCACCCTCATGTCGTTACTCACCCTCAAACTCGTAAGAAAAACACAAATTAAGATATTTTTGATGAAATCTGAGAGATTTATGTCCTTCCATAGACAGTCTATGCAATGAGCACTTTCAAGCCCCAGAAAAGACATAATTAAAGTAATCCACATGACTCCAGTGGTTTAACCTCAATTTTTATGAAGCAATGTGATTAATGACAGAATTTTAATTTTAACCCTTTAAAGTCACCATGAAATCAATTATTCTTGTTTTTTTGTACTTTTATGGAATATTACACTGTTAATATAGATAACGTATTCATGCAGATCACTATTGACATTGAAAATGGTTAAATTATTTTAAGTTAAATGGAAAAAATTAGTTTGCCATGACTTGTTGCCATGACTTTTACAGATGCAGGGAATAGTGAGTGATTTCGGCATGATTTTATGTCACTGTATTACAGTAAATGTGTTGTGACTAATGCTGGTTTGATTTAATCTTTCAGTACTGGAAGAGATTTGGTATGTGCTGTCAGAGAGCACAGGGCATCTTCAGCCTTCAGTCTAAGGACGCATATAAATTCCTGGAGATCAATCCATCTTCACTCTCACAGGATGAAAGGAATAAGCAGTACACGTCTATCATGGAGAAGCTGAAGAAGATCAATCCTCAGGGCTCGGCCAAAGCCGCCATCACTGCGTGACAGACAGAGATCTGATGATTCTTTCACACTATACAATGCTCTTTATAAGGCATACACATATTAATGCATGCAGCTTATCTTGTCATTTTTGTAATGCTTTGTAATCTTTACAACTGTTCTTGCACTTTCAATTACAGTTCCAAATACATGTATACTTTAGTGAGTTGATGTTAGGAATATTTCTCTGTCTCAATTTATCTCTAATAAAATTGCTTTGCATTTCATTATGGTTTATAGATCTTGTGGTCTGGCCACATGACTAATGTCTGTCACACAATAAAGACAAAAGACATTAAACATTTCATTGTACTCAAATTAATCAAAAAGTCTTTTTCTAATGTTTCAGTGTGCATCAGGGGTCACCACAGTTCCGCTTCCATCTAGACAGTTTAAAATGAGTGGTGCATCCAAACACCAGGGCTGTAGTAGTCTACACACCACAATCGCTCATGGGCATTTATGATAATGATCTTCCTCTTAATATTTTTATCCAGCACCAAATGTTCTTATTTCAAGATATTTTTGCACGTAGAGTGCCACAATTTACTAGCAATTTACAATTTTTAGCTCAGTTGGAGGAGATGGCAGTTCGGCATTGAGATGTCGTTCTTCACCATATATGGTGCATGGGGTTGAGACTAGACGTCAAGAACAGCTCACTGTCTCCCCAGTAGAGAACTACATTCCTGGGAGTGACAGTGGACTGTATTTTGATGCGGCACAGTTGTCTTCTGCTCGTATAAAGACCATCTTGACTACAATCACCAACATCAAGCTAGGCCAAGCCATCACAGTCAAACACTTTCAGAGAGAGCTATGGCTTCTGGCAGCAGCGTCCAACGTAATATCTTTTGGCCTGCTGTACATGAGACCTCTGCAGTGGTGGCTCAGGAGCAGGGTGGCATGATCAAAGTAATGGGCAGATGCCTTCTCTCACAGGCTGGGGAGCAGTCATGGAGGGCCGCTTTACCAGAGGACTCTCGAGAGGGCATCATCTTTCGTGGCACATAAATTGCCTGGAGAAGTGTTTCTAGCCCTAAGGCACTTCCTTCCAGACTTCAGGGGCCATCATGTTATGGTACGGACAGACAATATGTCGGTGGTCTCCTATATAAATCCTCAGAGGGGCCTGAGGTCGCTCTCTCGTGCAGACTGGCACATCATGTTCTTCTGTGCTCCCAGGGGAAGCTGCTCTCACTTAGACATCTTGTTGAGGCAGGGGCCGAGGCCTGGGGAATGGACCAAGGAGAAGGTTTGGCCAAGCGGAAGTGGATTTGTTCACCTCTCCATGAACACTGATTGCCTGCTTTGGTTCTCCCTATCACATCCAGCTCCCCTGGGGCTGGATGCCATGTTTCTGGTGGGTACCTGTAAGCATTTTCCCTGATCGCTCTGCTCCCAGGAGTTCTAGAGAATGTCTGCCGGGATGGGTTCAGTCTACTCCTAGTAGCCACGTACTGGCCGGCCCGAGTCTGGTTCTCAGACATCATAGCACTCCTAGCAGGCACCCCTTTGTGAGATCCCCACCAGACAAGACCTGCTGTTGCAAGCTGGGGGTCTAATCCATAAGCCCTGAGGGGGACCAGCTTCTGAGCACTGGTCTCTCAACCAAGGTTTTTGAGACCAATATAAACTTTAGAGCTTCCTCCACAAGAAAACTTTATGCCCTAAAGTGGAATGTGTTTCCTTTATGGTACAAAGAATTACAGTTGGACCAAGTTGCTTCAGTGCTGGAGTTCTTCCAGAGCCATTTCTCTGATGGTCTTTCCCCATCTATGCTAAAGGTCTGTGTGGCAGCCATAGCTGTCTTCCACATGCCTTTTAGAGATGGCCCTCTGGAGAAACACCCATTTATTATTTGTTTCCTTCGAACCACTTAAGAAGAGTTCCCCTGCCTCTAAACATTGTGGAGGCTATCTCTTAACCCTCAGGGGTCTGATGATTTTTGGGACCCTGGAGAAGTTTTGACATGCCCTGACATTTGTGCTTTTTTCAGTTGTTCATAAACATATTAATGGAAAAAGTGTCATTACACTGTATTCAGCACAAACTAGGCTACCATAATATGTGAGGAACATGTATGTACATGTTTGTGTTTTTGAAGGAATAACGTTTATGCGTGGTTATTGAAAAAACAAAAAAACTTAAGTCACTGAAATAAAGCCAAAAAATATATATTAAATCTTTGTTCACAAGACTTCTGGGTATTTGAGGTTGTAGACTAGAGTTTTTGCTTCAAAATGAGGTAAAAAATTATGCTGCCTGCTTGTTCATATAAAACAATAGAGAGATTTAAATTTTCTAAAACATCTTTGGTCAAGAAACACAGTATGCGTGGAGGCGTGAATCCTCATGTATAATGGGTGATTCTCACCTGAGAAGACAAAAGAATCACATAATAATGACCTGAAATGACTTGCATATTAATGAGGCCTTTCAGTCAGATAGGCTGTGAAAAAACCCTCTGTGATCATGATTCAAATCTCATCATGGTGTAAATCAAACATACAGAAAAAACAGCAATACTGTGAAATATTATTACAATTTAAAATAATGGTATTCTATTATATTCTTTAAAATATAATGTATTTCTGTGATGCAAAGTGTCTGAACAATTATGTTACCTCTATGGCATTTCATATAGGCTTTTAGCATAAAAGCATACACATTTGGAGAAATATTGATGGATTCTCATATGTTTGTCAATTTTCTATACAGAAGAGTAATATTTATTCAGGATTTATTGTCATTACTATGAGTGCTGGATACTGTGTTTTTCAATTCATACTTGCAGCCGGAGGGCGCTCTGTGCACCTTTAGTCCACAAATGCCTGGGCACTAAAGAAGAATAGGCAATCCAGGAACTAACCGAACTAACAGAGGACAGATATCGCTAACTATGGCTATTCAAAACACTTTTCAAGACAATAAATACACGATAGAGACGATGAATGCATGTATTGACTGAATTTGCCTCTGAATAGCGCTCCCTCCGTGGGCGTGGCCGCATTAGCGGATAATGAGCTGAATCACGGATTTCTGACATGGCTCTCTTTTCATACAGATTACATAAACACAGAATATTTGACTTACACGATTTAACATTTCAACGTTTTTTTAGACACAAGTCTAATTTTTTTGTAATTAGAATTCACTAAGTTACAGTTCATTTTCTGAGAACTATCAGATTGGAGTTCGTTCAGAGGGAGACGAGAGATCACGCATCATGTTAGTTTTCTTTATTTTACAAAAAGCACAACATTTTGTTGTTACTCTGAGTGTACACAAATAAAAGAAGATATTCCACAGATTAAAATGGTGTATAGCTCTTAATTGTATGTGCAACATTGACAGAGTATTTTGAGTCTCTTTCACACTGGTTAGAAAAAAACGCGGTGATCACGCCGGCGTGACCGCTGACCCGAGGGAGTTAAGCATATGAGGTGTGCAATTTGCCCACTTGACCAGAGGAGTGTCATCCTCCAAGGTGCTGTTATCAGGGGCTTCCCTTCAAGAGGTCTGTGATGCAGCTGGCTTTCATAAGATGCGCACACTTGCATAAGATATTACAGCTTTGATCTGCCCTCCACACCGGGTTCTCAAGTCATCTTGTCCTGTGTTGTGCCTGACAAGCTTCACACCAAGGTATACTCTGGCTGGTGTGGCACAGTGGGTATTTTGTTCCCCTAAGCTTCGTTCTGATGCAGCAGAAACATTTCAAATTTGTTTGACAATTAAAACCTTTGAACTCAAAGGCCTCAAAAACGTACAACATCCCTGAGTCATTTGTGTTCTGAAGATGAACGAAAGTCTTACAGGTTTGGAACGACATGAGGGTGAGTAAATGATGACAGAATTTTCATTTTTGTGTGAACTAACTCTTTAACTCTGCTCAAGGCCAAGTGTTTGCTTTCATAGTGTTTGATTTAGTGAATGAATCCAAAATATCTGTATATCACCTGTAGGTCACATGCTAATTCATCTGATCTTAACGGTTGTCTGAATCATTGCCATATATTGTCTGAGCACAAAATAATGAATACAATGATGTACACAAATGTTTTATTCCTGTTGGGAGTTTTTGTTTTACTCTTTTAAGGATGACGATAATAAAATGAATATTTATTGAATTAGCATAGGCCTATATCGATGAAAACATAAAGTTATTATGATGGTTAATGTTATTTTAACCAACCCCACCCACACACACCCCCATAAAGTATGATGTATGAAGGATAAAGTACATATGTGAAAACAGTTAGTAAATCAGTGAAAGTTTTCAGACAGCAGTATTCTCACATGGCCCCTAGGTGTCAATGTTTCCTAACTCATTTCAACAATCCCTTGCAGGTTGTGAAAGTTAAACTAAAATGAATATGTGTGTAGTTAGTGAAATGTGTCACTTTTCTAGAATTGTCTGTAATACAAAATATTAAAGTGTAGTTGACCCTGCATACTATCATTATGGTAAATGTGTGATTGTGTTTAGAGAGAAATCCATCAGAACTTCTTGTTTTGTAAGGATTCAGTTGTGACGTGTGAGTCGCTGTTGTCATGGTGAATTTAAAGAATGGAATCCCTATATAAGGCGGCTTTACCGCTCCATCACAGTCCAGTTCCATCACTAGTGCAGACCTCTTTAACATACACTGTAAAATCTAGACAAACAGTTATATAGAAAAAGAAAGTCTTATTGATATGTCCACTTTAGAAGAATCAGATACCAGTGGTTTTCAACTGGTTTGGCTGTGGGACCCACATTTTCACATTTCTTATTAAGCCATGACCAAATTTATTCCTCAAATGGTTGACACACTGTCCCAATTTAGTTACATATAAAATGCTAGAATATCACTAAAAAATAAATCGTGTAATGTGAGGTTATTAAATAGCAGTCCCTAGTTTTTCATCCTACAATAAAGTTAGAAAGTTGGTATGAGCCATCACAGTCATTATAAATATAGAAAATAGCACAAAAAATAGTAATAAAGTGTTATTTAGGGTTACAAAAACTAGGGTAACACTTTATTTTACAGTGTCATTGTTACATATAACCCAAAACCAAGCCAAACCCTAATCCAAACCCTACAGTAAGTACATGTAGTTACTTAATATTACTCAGTACTTAAATGTATAATTACAGTGTAACAAAGACACCTTAAAATAAAGTGTAACCAAAACTAGTAACCATGGTAAATACACAATAATACTAGCATGAACTGTTAAAGGGACAGTAGGCTAATGAAATATTTGTCATTAATGTTGATCAAACAATGAAATATTTTAAATAAACATATACATGGTAAATAAACCTGCTGTATTTGAAAAACATCATAACATCATACAACATATTATTTATGCATATTAAACAAGGATGACTGTTACAATTGCCTTTTGATCCACTTTGATAACACCCGCAATCTGCGACGCGCGTGCTCTTCATGTGATCATTTCGTCTCATCTCTGTGACGTCATACATAGCGCCCGTCATATAGACCTCATGTAGCTCTGCCCCTTTTCAGCGCTTCGCTCGTTGTCTTTTGACTTCCGGTTTGTATTTCCACAGCGATCTTGCGTATTTATGAATGAACTGCTCGTTTTAAAATCTCCTGACATTTGTTAAGACATCTGCTTTAAACATTACAATGCTCATGATAACTTATTATATTACATTACTCATTATATATTAATATTAAAATATTATAAAAATGGCGACACGCTTTTTCTCTGGCACATAACGTCTTTATTTATTTTAACAATTTTTTTCATTCACAGCACAGCAGAACAACTTTAATAACACATTGTATTACTCCTTTCAATATTTTAAGTGAGAATATAATTATTGCAAATTACATTTATTTTTTCTGATCAGCTCAATTCTGACCTGTGTTACATAAGTATTTGCTGTGAAACACTATTGCATTTGCTTAAAAGCTAATTATCTAAAAAATATAAAGGGTGAAAAGCCCAACTAAAGCAAGCACGGACCACTATGATGGTGGCATCTTTTTTTGACCATTAACACAATATTGTTACAAGTTGCTGTGTAGGAATACACACGACGAGGAATAAAGATCAAAGAGTCAAACTTTACTAGGCAGAGGTTTACACACACAACATTAACACGTAAGATAACGGACAATGGTGAGGGAGATGACTGTTTATAAAGGGAGTGCTGATGAGGGACATGCAGATACAGAACAGAAGGGGTGCTGGGAAACGTAGTGCTGGAGCTGGTGACTGTGACAGTACCTCTCCCTCCGGCAAGGCGCGTCCTCGTGCCGTAGTGGAATATCCAAAGGGGAGGGCCGGAGGGGGTTCAGGAGGAGGACAGTGAAGCTGGAGGATGAGCTGGATGGAGGCCCAGTCCCCAACCAGGATGATGGAAATCGGCGGCGACCCTGGAGGGAGGAGCCATGGTGGTGATGGTCTCAGGGCTACCTTGGAGACGAACGAAGGCGGCCTCAGCGATGGAAGAGAAACCCACGGCGTAGATAGAAGGCAGATGGAGCGGTTCGATGCTGACGACTCAGGCGACTGCGACGGAGCCACAGCGACGACCATCCGAGGTGGATGCAGGGATCCTGAGGGCTGAGGTGTAACTGAAGCGACCGAGGGCGGCGGCGAAGCCTGAGGGAGGGCGGAGCTAGCTGGAGCAGTAGGGGTGGAGGGCCGGCCCAGCCAACATAGCATGGTGGGGCCCAGATGGGTGTCACCTGGGCTGCCTAACTGGGGCCCAGACATTTTTGTCCACGGTTTCCATGTAGGCCCCACATGGGTTAGCCCAGATGAAATGAACACTGCTCAGTGTGCACACTACAGGCTGTTAAATGTAACACAGAAACATGCTGGAGTTAATGAGATAATTAGGTGATAACAAGCAGAATCACTGAAGGACAGAGAAACAACTATGACTTACTTCAACCACAACCTTCGATGAAATCAACTGAAGATAAAAGACATTAAATCACTCAAGATCTGATTAAACATCTCCACAAACAGCATTACCAGCTTCACTTATTACTAACCAGACTGACTTTATTTCTGACAAACATCTACAAAAGTTGTTATTGAGAATTACCAGAGGTTTAGATGTTGATGATTTGTTGAAAATACGTTTGGTTTGATGTCACCGTGATCGAGGTCAGCGCTTACTTCAGTTAGGCAGTTTGACTCTTGATTATTTTAGTAATAATGTGTTTTTGGCTGTTCTTGCTGTTTGTTATGGCAAAAAAAGCAAGAGACAATATGTTTAGCTGTTATCAGCTGTTCAATGATATGAATATAATTGTCCTCATGTCATGGCTTTGTTCACTGATCTAATGACTGAGTTTATATGAAAAAAATGTTATTAATTTGGTGCTGGACCTTCTCCAGAACTTAAAAAAAAAAAAAAGTTACAAAAATCAGAGCAGAACAATATATCTGAAAAATACAATCTACATTAAATCTTTTAAAACACCTGCAACATTTATTCACACACAGACATCAAGAATCAGCGTATGAATCTCAACAATGGTGACATGCTTCATGCTGCAATGCATTCTGGGTGCTGCCTACAAAACTCATCCATGGCTCCCAGAATGCATTGCAGCATGAAGCATGTCACCATTGTTGAGATTCATACGCTGATTCTTGATGTCTGTGTAAGTGAATCTTGCAGGAGGTTTGAAGTGTTTAGTGAACAATCATTAGATCAGTGAATTAAGCCACTAAAGGACCATATTTTTATCATTTAGCAGCCGACCACATTGTTTCTTGTTTTTCTTGCCATAACAAACAGCAAGAACAGCCAGAGAAACATTAAAACAGTCAAGAGTCAAACTGTTAGGTGTGTACTGTGCTGACTGGATTCTGCAGCCGCTGGACATGATGTCTGTGATCCTCTTGGTCAGGTTTGCTTGCAACTGCACTTGGCTGTGATGGTATTCTGTAGAATGACTGGTTGTACCAAATCTGTTTTGTTGGTCAGTATGAGCAGAACGTGTCAGGAAAGTCTCACTACACTTTATGGAAACATTTGAATTTAGGATGATTCTAAGGGCCCATGCACTTTTGGGGCCCCCAGAGATCAGTTTTATTAGTAGTAACAGTCAATACTCGAAGTGGGCCGGTCTTGCGCACTGGCACTTGTCACATGTTGCCGGTACTCTGAACGCCCACACCGAAACGTAGAATCATCAGACTATAAATTAATTGTACATTGTGCATTCAGAGCTTTTATAAGCTTTACGAACAGAATGGATCAATTGTCTGCACAATATGACTGTGACTGAAGCCCAGTTGTTTAATTTTGCATGAGTGGGGCACAAATCACCGTAAGCGTGTTGACCAGCACACTCTTGATAAAATGTGCGACCCATAGGTGCCAATTTATGTTTTTGCCGGTGGGTGCCAAGTAGCCCACTAGCACTAGTTCAAAATGCTCATCTTGAACTAGTGCTGCGTCCCAGTTCACCTACTTATACTACGCCCTAAAAGTATGTATTCTTTCTGTGAACAAAAAGTACTTACTTTTGAGTGTGTAGCAAAAGAGTAGACAAGCTTTGGGACATACTATCACGTCATACAATTGCATCTTTTCTCTCTGTCGCATCCAGTCACCGTAAACTGCCCTGTCAATCATCTTACATCCTCCACATTTCATTTAGCTAATTTCCTACCGTATCGGAGAGAAATGCAGCACGTTGTTCTGCAGTCACGAGTCTTTCATGTGGAGAACTCTCCTCATATTAATGCATAATGATGCATTTAAAAGTTAATGGCCATTCGGATATTTATAAAAGTCCACATTGGTATTTGCAGATGAAAAATAACACGGATAACATTAAATAAATATTTTCTATCAGGTTGAACTGATTATTAGTCACTCAAACCTCTCAGCGTCGATCGCGCATATCCGCCATGTTTTGTAGTTTTTTAACACTTTTTACTCATGTTTGTAGTTCTGAACTGAATCCTCGTCCAACGCGCAATGGGTTGTGGGCAATATTAGCCTTTATAGTGTGCACGGATCCACACTTCGAAAATCTACCGGAAATAGTAGACCATCTGGGGACTTTTGGCACACTCTTTTCAACATACTATGCTTTGGGACACACTTATTTTAATCTCACATACTATTTAGGATGGATAGTACGGACATTGGGATGCAGGGTAGCTCTCTTCTTGTTCTTCTCTATTAGAATTCCAGCAGTGTACACACTGCTAAGCGTATTACTGCCCTCCACAGGTCAAAGTTTGAACTAATACTATTGAACTAGCATATTGCATATAAAAATTAGTTCAAAACTTTGAAGTATTAGATGACATGGGGGTGAGTAAATTATCAGGAAAAGTTTATTTAAGCAGTATTGGAAAAGTACTGGAAAAAATATAAAATATACTGAAACAATTAATAAGCTTTTTAAATTAGCAGCTCACTTTAGAAATAGCAGATTCCAGTCTCAGTTGGAGGCATAGTCAGGTGTTGAATTTAGTTTCATTACATGGACACACAGTAAAATAGGACTCTTTGAATTGGATATGTTCAGTGTGTCTGAAGAACAACACAGAGGAGCAGAGAGAAAATAATGTCTGGGTGAGGGAGAAGAATAGATGAAGGGGAAGAGGAGAAGTTGGATCAGGACAAGGGAGAAGAAGAGGTATGGGAGAGGAGGAAGAATGTGTGCTGGATTGTGCATCTTTATGGTTTTCCCCCTTATATTACATGTAAAACCTATGAATTCTCACAATTCTGACTTTTTTCTCCATTCCTAGTGTACATCTCACAATTCTGAGAAATTCTGAGTCCAAATTGTGAGATATAAACTCACAATTGCAAAATAAAAAATATTTTTGATAAAAGTCACAATTACCTTTTATTATTTTTTATTCTGTGGAGGAAAAAAGCTTCCATAATAACCAAAGACCATGTATGTTGGATTTGTTGTTGATCAATGGCAGCAATTTCATGTTTTCATTTCAGTAAAAGCTTTATACTACAATGATTTTACTACAACGATTCCACTACCACTGTTCCATATTTACAAAATATGTGGTCTGCATAGGGCAATAGCTATACAGGTCCAATATTTATTTTATTTTAAACAATAAAACAGGTCCCAAAATGGAACCAAGCGCTTTGAGTACCCAGAAAAGCGATATATAAATGTAAGGAATTATTATTATCATTATTGTTATTTTTAGTAGATCCACAAAAAAATAAGCACAATGCTGCCTTATTTTCTGTCCAAGACAGCAATAGAATAATTGATCACAACCAGTGATGGTTCTGCGATGATCTTAGCTAAAACTGAAAGTTTGGAAATAAGACAGTAACATTATCTGAATAGATGTACTAAATGAAAAAGACTATATATCTGATGACATACTGATTATAAAAACATAAGAGGAGAGTATTGTAAATCTACCCTTAAGTTGTAAACAATTCTAATTGTTGATTCTACTTGCATCACATTTTCTGTCATATTTTTAGAGACCTTACAGTTGGATGCATTACCAGTCTACGCTCAATTAAAAAACAACAACAAAAAAACATGGCCAATTCCACAGGTGAGACACTTTTCATTTAATTTATCCTGAAACAACAGTTCTGTGTTGTATACATTTTATAATTTCCCTGCAAGGTAGCAAATGTCTTGAAGAAGCTTTAATGTTGTGTGTTTTGAGTTCCATGATTTCACACAGGACCTTTTGAGAAGACTAATTTCTAATGTCTGCTTGCCAGCAGTGCAAACCCTCTCTGCTGGTTTCTGCACTTGCATCTCTCCTCTGGATTTGTTGATCTTTCCTGGACTCATTCTGGTTAACAAACTTTACACCCAGCCTTCGATTGTGCTCACCTGTCAGCACTGTACAGAGCCCTGTTTTGTTTAATAAATGTTCTAAACTGCCTTTTACTGATTATTTTTTATTTATTGAACTAAATATATTTAATATGCTGTCACATATACTACATGCTTTTATAAATGCATACCTTTTGAAGGATAATTAGAATATCATATGCAGAGTTTTAATAAAGTTGAATTATGTAACCTTGTATGTCATTTTTACTCTTCAAAGTGTACATTTGCAGGTGTTGATTATAATTAATTAATTTAGTGCCCATAAATAATAATACTAAGTATAAACAATATATAAAAAAGTATTATATAGTGATCTAATGTCAAATTATAACACAAAGAATGGGAAATAGGGAATGGGAATGAGTATGTCGCAATGTCGTGTCGCAGTTGCTCAGTGTTGAGCTAAAGCGTTGCTACAACCCTGTGGGGTCTTACAATTATGTGCCCACAACATTCTGACAACAGCGATGTTGCCATAGTAGAAATGCAACGTGCCACAGATGTTGCCACAACGTAGCAAAACATATAACAAAACATAACACTGGCCTAGTGATTTTTGGATATTTTGCTGCAAACATTTTACATATTGCAGCTTTAAGGGAAACAATGGAAATGGGAATGGTGTGTTTGGGAGGAAATTTGGCACCAGGGACTTTGCAAGTCATAATCCATCCCTGATTCTTCACATCATCACGTGATATCTGGTTTGAGCTATAAATACCGCTGTCTGTAAGCGTAAGAAAGCTGAAGTCTTTCAGGAGAACACAGAATATACCGTAAGTGCATTATACTTTTTATTTACAATTTACTTTAAATATACTTTGTAGTGGCTACACGAGCTAGCATTACAAAAATTAACTATTAGTATATTAGTATTAAAGTGTGGTAACCATTTGAACAACATGATGACATTGAAAGTATTCTGTACACAGATGTAAAGTACAGTACATTACTATTACATTAAGTACAGTAGTCCTCTCATAAATGACACTTTATGTCAAATATTATGTAGAAAACTGACACTGAGTTCATAGAGCAGGAGCTGGTGATGAAAATTTCAACAATAATTTGTACTGTATAAGCAAGTGTATAGAAGTTTAGAAGAAAAATACATTTCAAGTGCATTAAGGCACACTGTATTAAAGATTAAACACATTTAAAATACATTAACAAATGTAATTTTGGACAACACACTTAAGCTGAAATTAAAATCAATTATTTGACATATGTTTTAGTGTATTAGTCAACACATCAAAATAAGTGTACTTCCTTAAAGTGCTAAAAAAACACAATGATTTATTAAAATGCATTTTTGAGTAAAAATGAATTAGACATTATTACAAAGTACATTTTTAAAAAAGTGCACTTTAGTGTGTTAATATTGTTATTAAAGCGTACTCTCCTTAAGTACACTTAAGTGGCCTTTAATTTTAAGTATATTATATTATCTGCAAGTACACTTTTTTTAAAAGTATACTTTTCAGATTTGAAGTACAGAAAGTACACTTGCAATACAATTAAGCACACTTCTTTTTCACAAATGCAATCTGAAGCTTTTCCACTGCCTGTACTATAGAGGAAGTATGAATAAATAATAGTCATCTGCATACAGGTGTAGTGTAGTTTGAATGTCATTTTTTAACTTTATTTATAAAAATAGACAACAAAACAGTTCCCAAAATGGAACCCTGGGGAACACCTGAAGTTATCTCAAGAAAACCTGATTAACAAAAACCAAAAAGTTTGTTCACCAGCTATTTGTGATCCACTGAATGCCTTAGGCAGATCCACAAATAAGGAAGCGCAATGCTGCCTTCTTTTCTGTCCAAGGCACCAATAGGATAATTGATCACAACCAGTGATGGTTCTGCGATGATCTTAGCTAAAACTGAAAGTTTGGAAATAAGACATTATCAGTAACATTATCTGAATAGATGTACTAAATTAAAAAGACTATTTATCTGATTACCTACTGACTTTATAACATAAGAGAAGAGGATTGTAAATCCACCCTTAAAAGGATAGTTCGTCCAAAAATGAAAATTCTGAAATCATTTACTCACCCTCTGGTTGTTCCAAACCTGTATACATTTCTTTGTTCTGTTGAATACAAAGGAAGATATTTTGAAGAATGTGGGAAACTGAACAGTTCTGGGGCACCATTGACTTCCATAGTATTTTTTTTTTCCTACTATGGAAGTCAGTTGTGCCCCACAGTGGTCTGGTTACAAACTGGTTACAAAATATCTTCCTTTGTGTCCAGCAGAACAAAGAAATGTATACAGGTGTGGAACAACTTTAGGGTGAGTAAATGATGACAGAATTTTCATTTTTCGGTTAACTATCCCTTTAAGTTGTAAACAATTCTAATTGTTGATTCTACTTGCATCACATCTTCTGTCATATTTTTTGACACCTTACAGTTGGACGCATTACCAGTCTACGCTCAATTAAAAAAAACAAAAAAACATGGCAGATTCCACAGGTGAGACACTTTCCATTTCATTTATCCTGAAATAACAGTTCTGTGTTGTATACATTTTATAATTTAAATGTGACACAGAACATTATGTTCTATCAATGCTACTCAAGACCTCAAATTTGATCTTAGATACAGCAAGGGCAACCAGCATGTCTAAATGCAACAGACTGCATGCATACTGTGATATGAAGCCATCAATGTAAAAACAAAGTCAAATTTACTAAGTGCAACAAGTTCACCCTACTTAAATTCTCAAAATATTACTGAAAGTGCATTGCACTTAAAGTTATGTGAACTCCAACTGAATGAGTTTCAACAGATTTGCCAAACTGCTTTGCATCAGAATGTAGAAGGAAAGTAAATGTTGAAAGTATGTATTATTTATCTATTTTTGGTTGATATAGGTGGTAGGGGTGTAACAATACATCATGATGATAGGTGGAGTTTCACTTCTGTGCTTGGTGGTGGAGGTCTGAACGGCACTAACAAAAATGAACCATGGTTTTACTAAATAAAACCAAAAAACCTTGGTTAATATAGTTAAATCATGGTAACCACAAATTAACCATGGTTTTGCTACACTAACCATACTTTAACAACTGTATTTGTCATAAAACTGTGGTTATACAAATGATAATGGTTACTATACTTTTACTATAATAAAACCATGGTTAATTTTCGTGAAGACTGAACCCGGCCTGTACCCAAGATCGTTTAACTCTGTTACATTTTAAAACTGAGTATGAGGGGGCAGTCCTGGCCTAATGGTTAGCAAGTCTGGTTGCTGGTTTGATTCCAGGGTTAGGGTTACATTTCTCACAGCAAATACAGTCTTTTTGCAATATGTTGCATTTTATGACTGCTTGCAACAATCTGTAAAAAAATGCATTTAAACAAACACAGTATCATTAAGGTACAGCAGCCACCTCAGCAGTCAGCACACTGGAGAAAAAGAGAAAAATTGTAAAGATCATCAGCTATTCATTTAATGCAATTCATCAATATAATACTGTTGAATAGTATATGTCCCTAACTAAGCAAGCCAGAGGCAACAGCAGCAAGGAACCCAAACTCCATCAAGTGACAAAATGAAGGACAAAACCTTAGGAGAAACCAGGCACAGTCGGGGGGCCAGTTCTCCTCTGGCCAACAAACAAAAGATATTTAATAGGGAACCAATGGAGTGTTGACAGAACCGGGTTAATATGTTCAGAGTTTCTGGTAGTAAGAACTCTAGAAGCTGCATTTTAGACCAGCTGGAGTTTATATATTAGTTGTGCAGGGCAACCACCCAGTAGAGCATTACGGTAATCTAGCCTTAAGGTCATGAACGCATGAACTAACTGTCCTGCATTTGTCATTGAGAGCATATGTCATTGTTTAGATTGGAAGTGCCGATATTCGGTAATACGATATATAACGATAAGGAATATGCACAATATTGTTACCATAGGCACCTCAAAATACCGTGAATAATTATTTATTAAGAATTATTTGAATTTTTATATTATATTTTAAAAATACTTTACCCATCAACTGTATAAAATCCATAACACCCAACATGCATGAGAAGCACATGGTGGAACGAGAGAAGGAGACACGCTGAATGAAAGTGCACGTTCACTCTCTGACAGCAGAGGGCGCTGATGGAATAGCAGAATGCAGCAGTTACCCCATAAACAAAGCAACTGTGGTACTACAGTATTTAACTCCCTGAGGTCTGAAAACGCGCCGGCACGTTTTGCAGGATTTTTTTCACATTGCAGCAAAACAGACTAAAAATACTCTGTCATTTCTTGTCATAGAGACATAAGTAATATATCAATTGAAACTATAGAATGTCTTCTTTTATTTGTGTACACTCAGAGTAAAAACACAATGTTGTGCTTTTTGTAAAATAAAGAAAACTAACATGATGCGTGATCTCTCCTCTCCCTCTGAACGAAGTCCAATCTGATAGTTCTCAGAAAATGAACTGTAACTTATGAATACTAATGACAAAAAAAATGACACTTACGTCTAAAGAAATGTTGAAATGTCAGGTTTTAAATTGTGCAAGTCAAATTGAAAACAAACATTCTGTGTTTATGTAATCTGTATGAAAAGAGAGCCACGCAAATTCAGAGGCAATACATGCATTCATCATCTCAATCGTGTATTTTTATTCTTGAAAAGTGTTTATCTGGATGTTAAAGCAATGGTTAGCGATCTCTAGAAGACATGCCGTTAGTTCCTAGTTCCTTTTCTTCTTTATATGAATTTGTGGCCTAAAGGTGTACAGAGAGCGCCCTACGGCTGCAAGTATGAATTGAAAACACAGTATCCAGCACTCATAGTGATGACAATAAATATTACTTCTCAGTATAGAAAATTGACATAAATATATAAGAATCCATCAATATTTCTCCAAATGTGCATGCTTTTAAGCTAAAAGCCTATATGAAATGCCATAGAGGTAACATAATTGTTCAGACACTTTGCATCACAGAAATACATTATATTTTAAAGAATATAATAGAATACCATTATTTTAAATTGTAATAATATTTCACAGTATTGCTGTTTATGATGAGCTGAGACATTATTACAGAGGGTTTTTTTCACAGCCTACCTGACTGAAAGGCCTCATTAATATGCAAGTCATTTCAGGTCATTATTATGTGATTATTTTGTCTTCTCAGGTGTAAATGGCCCATTATTCATGCAGATTCACGCCTCCACGCATACTGTGTTTCTTGACAAAAAGTGTCTTACAAAAACTAAATCAATATATTGCTTTATATGAAGGAGTAGGCAGCATAATTTTTACATAATTCTGAAGCAAAAACTCTAGTCTACAACCTCCAATACCCAGAAGTCTTGTGAACACAGATTTAATATACTTTTTTGGCCTTATTTCAGTGACTTAAGTTTTTTGTTTTTTCAATAACCACGCATAAACATTATTCCTTCAAAAATACAAACATGTGCATACATGTTCCTCACATATTATTGTAGCCTAGTTTGTGCTGAATACAGTGTAATGACACTTTTGTCATTTATATGTTTATGAACAACTGAAAAAAGCACAAATGTCAGGGCATGTCAAAACTTCTCCAAGCCCCAAATCAGCCTCAGACTCCAGAGGGTTAAAATGCTTCAAACACCCATTAAATTTTTTTGTATTCGCAATGCTATTCATCACAGCACCAAATACTTAATATTTAAAAACTTAATAGGCTATTTATTTTATTTTAATATGGACTACAACATGCTCTATAATGATTGAAAATCTTACGCCTTCCCTATTCAACTTACGGAATGAACGCGGCGCCGAAGACTAAGTTAATGCATTAACTAATGTTAAATAATGAGACCTTATGTAGTGTTACCTGTTGTTCTTTATAATTCTTTTACACTTTATTCAGTTTGAAACATTTTACTTTATTTTTTGTGTGTACTGCGTCATTGTATTTAAATGTTCAGAGTTCTTGAACCCATGACAACACTGTTTTTGCAACTTATTTCAATATCGTGATAATACCGTATACCGTGATAAAAGCTTAAGCAATTAATCGCAACATGACAATTTGATACCATCACATGCCTAGTTTAGATATATTTAAGATGGAAGAATGCAGTTTTACAGATGCTAGAAATGTGGCTTTGAAATGAAAGATTGGTATAAGAGCACACCCAGATTCCTAACTGACAATGAAGACTTAACAGAGCAGCCAAGTATTCTAGGTTATTATGTGTGGAAGTTTTTGAGTCACATGAATTCCTCTGGAATTCAAACTCTGATCTTTTTGCCAAAAAAAAAAAAAAAAAAAAAAAGTGTTGCAAAACAATTGACTATTAAATATATCCTTCTCAGTACAGGTTATGAAGG
Source organism: Ancherythroculter nigrocauda (assembly GCA_036281575.1). Lineage (NCBI taxonomy): Eukaryota > Metazoa > Chordata > Actinopteri > Cypriniformes > Xenocyprididae > Ancherythroculter > Ancherythroculter nigrocauda. The sequence continues at coordinate 32,105,519 of VTFQ01000024.1, read as the reverse complement.
AAGAGAATGGCGTTGACAGTTGGCGGCACCATACTCCTCAGATTGAAAGTTTGTCCAGCTATACTGAACTTCCTCTAGCTGCTGCTGCTACTTGCAGGGATGTTGTGTACGACAATCTTGACAGTAACAGTAAAACACAGCTGCTGGTTTTCCAGTCCAGGAGATCCTACTCATCTTCTATGTCGTGGTTGCAGCTGATGTAATTCTCAACATCATCTGCAGTTTCATTGAAGGGCATGTTTACTCACTCCTCAAACTCTGCCACTAAAGGCTAGCTTCTTTTAGTTGGCGGTTCTGACTCACCACCAGTGGTAAAGCTGGCTATCCAATGCCTGGCTTCTTACATATCTCATCACCCTGGTGAACAGGGAGGGGGCCAGAGCATATTAAAGTGTCTGACATCATACTTGCAAATTCACACACTTCTTTAATTTTATTTGAGCAAGAAACTCTGAGAGGAACCAAGTCTGGCACATATATATAAAAAAAACTTTATGACACATTTCACCCATGATTGAACCCTAGAGGTTGTTGAACATCACTAATGTTCAGTTTGGTGTCTCAGAGCTTGGATCCACATGGAGTCCAGACTTCATCCAGGACCTTCTTCCATCTGCAGAGCGAACGGCTCTCCTCTATCATCTGTCATTCTTGTGTCTGGGAAGCTTCCCAAAGCTGGAGCGTATGATCAGAGACCAAGCTATTGAAACACAAATGCTGTTCGGATCCTCTGAGGCTGTTCTGCTGAAGGTGAGACTAATTCATCTTGTGACTTATCATCATTTTATTATACTAATTTATAATTTTTCTCAAAATTCAGACTTTTTTCCTCAGGATTCTGCATGTGCATGCAGTCAGGTATAAAAATTTGAGAGAAAAACAAAAACAAAAATTGTGAAACTCTGAGAAAAAAAGTGTCAGAATTGTTTGAAACATATAATTGTTTTATGAAAACATGGACATAGTGTCCGTGACGACACCCGTAGGTTTCTGGAGAGCATTTTTGAAGCCCAAAATGGGTGGAGCCAGCCATTGCCATCTTATCAGCGTGTCACTCCTGGATAAGCAAAAATGGGCAAAGAGATATGATGTGGGTGGAGCTGAGGTGCCTGGTGCTGAAACCACACCTGCCTAGCTTGACGTGAGCAAGTTAGTTCAAGGAGCTATCTATCTATCTAAGATACTATCTAAAATATTAGTAAAGATAACAAATTATACATCATTTGAAAGTTCTAAGGGTTTACTGTCAATCTACTGTGTCTGCTTTAAGATATAGATGCTCCAGCAACAGTAATATTGTTATTTGTGTCGGGTGTGCAAATGACAACATGCAAAATCAAAACAGGACTTCATACCCTTGTAATTAAATAGCGATCATGAGATGAATCCAATCCATATCGTCCATTGTTTGCATCATATTTCTTCTGAACGATCTGCTCTCAATCATCGGTCTTCAAGAAATTATGCAATCTAAGCAGTGTTTATGTTGTAAAACAATTGTATACACTAGACTTTCACAAACAAACGAGCCCGCGTCCAAAATATATTTTTCAAAATAGTGCAGCAGTTTAGTTATAATATCCAAGCAGTGCTGTTGGATTTTGTGGTGTCTTGAGATGCATATTCTCCAGCCATTGTCATTGTAGTAAATCTGATGAACAAAACTTTTAGCCAATACCAAGACGATCATGTGTTCTGTGTTCACATGTACACAGACGTACCATTAACTGCACAGAAAGTCATATTATTTGATAATTGTCAGAAATAATCCTGAAAAAAGCACAAACACGGCAGAGATGCCAAGTTCAGTGGCTGGAATTAGCTGAGGTGACGTGACGGCTAACAGACAGCAGACAAACGGCTTTTAGTGACAGCAGCGACATTTCACCTATCACTCAAATATCCACGCCCTTAATTATGCAGAACTTTAAGGATTAATATTAACATTTTTTTCTGCTGTAAAGTTTATTAACATGGGGGGTCTATGGGATTGACTCCCTTTTGGAGTCTGTCTCTACTCTAGTGGCCAGTCGATGAATTGCAGTTTGTCACTTCCGTGTTGGTTTCAAGAGAGAGAACGTAAGATTGCCGCTTGTATGAAACTTATCCTTGTAGATTAATTATCCTTGTTTTCTTGTAGTGTGCCGGTACGAGTTCCAACCTGGTCACCTCGCTGTTCCCAATACTGATAAAAGCTGTTGAGAAGAACAAACCCAAACTGGCTGTGGCGTACCTGGAGAAAGCCAAAACATGGATCGAGGACATCATCAGAGCCGTGGATGACATGGTGAAGAGGTGAAAACACTGAAGATCTGCATTTCACAACAAACAACCCAGATTGCAAGCAATGATCGAAACAATGTTAAATCAGTGTTAATGTGTCAACATTAACTGCATTGAATCAATATCATTTTTGTACCTGCAATTAATGTTAAAAAAATGTTGAAATTTCAACAAAAAATCAATGTCAGGTTTAGATGTTGATGTTTTATTGAAAATGTTTGGTCACCATTTTGGTGGTCAGTGTTTCCTTTAGTTGGTCAGTTTGACTTTTGGCTTTTTGTGAGAGTTTGTGCTCTTTGTAACACTGTTTACTAAAACACATCATTTGTTGCAAAGAAACAAACAAAATGATCAAGTGATGTACTTTTCTGTCTCATAAAGCAGAGTAGTTTACTAATCTTGTTCCTGACCAAAAGTGGTTGTTTGTTGTTAAAATATTATATTCACCAATAATACTTTCTTGCCACAGATCATAATCAGATTTAAAAAATAAATAAATAAAAAAATATATTGGGAAAACATATTTTGACACACACAGACATCAAGAATCAGCATATGAATCTTAACAATGGTGACATCCTTCATACCACAAAGCATGCTGGGAGCCACCATAGTCTACAACTCATGACTCCCAGCATGCATTGTGGCATGAAGCATGTCACCATTGTTGAGATTTATATGCTGATTCTTGATGTCTGTGTGTCTAAAGATTAAAAAAAGAAAGAAAGTCAAGAAAGTATTATTGGTGAATGTTACTGTTATGGTAGCTGGTACATCAAGCGCACGACAAGGAGATAGAGTTTATAATAAGACTTTACTAGGAGATAAACAGGAATCCACAGGAACATATACCAACATAACATGAACGATACCGGACAACACAGGACTGGAAACACAGGGCTTATATACAAGGGATAACAAGGAGGGTGATTAGGAACAGCTGGGTGTGATGATTGTGGTGATCAGTTGCCATGGTGACTAACTGGTGGCGGGAAATGGAACAACAACAAGTCCAACAATGAGTCCAGAACAGAGTGCACATGTAACATATCGCCCCCTCCTGGAAAGGCACGTCCTCGCGCCGTAGAGAGGGGAAGAAGAAGAGATGGAGCAGATAATGTAGGAGGCGGTTCGGGAGGCGGACGGCTGTCCGGGAGGAGGCGAAGGGCAGGAGTCCAGGGCGGTGCAACAATCCAGGGAGGTGCAGGTGGTGGTGAAGTCCAGGACGGTGAAGATGGTGGTGAAATCCAGTGAATGGCCTTGAGCAGAGGAGTCCGGATGATGCTCCAGGCCACAGCCAGGACGGCGACCCACGGAGGCGTTGCTGGAGGGAGGAGCCGAGGTGGTGAAGCGTTCCAAACCACCTTGGGGAGGCGTGGAAGCAGCGCCGCCGATGAAGAGGGATCCTTAGGCGAAGACAGAGAGCCGAAGGAGCGGAGTGATGCCGATGACCTCTGAGTCCGCGACGAAGTCCTTGCGACGACCCCCCGAGGCAGCAGCAGGGTACCGGAGGGCTGAGGTGGAGCTGGAACGACTGAGGGCCGAGGCGGAGTCTGAGGGAAGGTGGAGTCCAGTGGAGCCGAACGCTCGATGGTCATTGCTGTAGACGAGGGTGGCAGGAGCAGAGGCGGAGGAGTCAGGACGATGAGTCGAGGTGGAATGACGTGACCTGAAGCTGGAGCCGGAGCCACAGGATCCTCATCGCCTGAGGCTGGCTCACAGCAGGCCTCAGGAGTAGCCACGCCACTGAGAGGAGGCTGGAGTAGAGCTGAGGGCGTGATGTGAGACAGTGAAGGCTGGGTAGCAGGCAAGGTTGTGGGCTGGAGAACAGGCAGAAAAGCAGAGGGACTAGGACAAACAAAGTCATTAACAGGGTTTTGGAGAGGAGGTGGGAGAGGGAGGCTGGGCGGGACCATTTCGTCCAAAATGAAAATGACAGTTTCAGGAGGTACTAACTTAGGTAAGGAATCTTCTCCAAAGTCATAATCTATAGCACTTGCCTGGAACTCACTCTCAGTGGCGGGAGTGTGGCGGGAGTGTGGGCTGGGCTCCCATCCAACCCCTCATCTTCCACACTGTCTCCCTCGGCGATGGTAACAGCAAACTCACACACCTGGTCAGACACGCTGGGCTCCGTCTCCTCGGTGATGTTACGCTCAGTCGTTCCGCTGGTCGCTGGCTCCTGCATCACGGTGGAGGCGGGCTCTCTGTCTTTGGTGGGGCCGTGCTGTCCTTCCACGCCGTCTGATGGTTCCTGGCTGGGCGCTGGAGTGGGAGTGGGACTGGCGTCGTTGTCGCAGAAACCCACGGTCATCGACGATCCACAGGACGCCAGCACCCACTCCATGTATTCAGGGAAGCTCCCTCGAGGTCCTTCCCCAGACAGCAGCGCTTTGGTGGCGGTGTTCAGGCCAGCAAACAGAAAGTTGCAAAGGCTGCTGTCCGGGAAATGTGTAGCTAGGAACAGGAAGTCATTCAAATGTTCCTCGAGGGAGCGGTCCTTCTGCTCAAGGCAGATTAACAGAAATGCGGGTGTGTACATAGTGACAGGGACGTAAAGAGAAACACGAAAAGACACTAAAACGGAAAACAACAAACACTAAACACGGCGCAATCTGTTTGACTGTTTGGGTCCGGTATTCTGTTACGGTAGCTGGTACATCAAGCGCACGACAAGGAGATAGAGTTTATAATAAGACTTTACTAGGAGATAAACAGGAATCCACACGAACATATACCAACATAACATGAACGATACCGGACAACACAGGACTGGAAACACAAGGCTTATATATAAGGGATAACAAGGAGGGTGATTAGGAACAGCTGGGTGTGAGGATTGTGGTGATCAGTTGCCATGGTGACTAACTGGTGGTGGGAAATGGAACAACAATGAGTCCAGAACAGAGTGCACATGTAACAGTTACCCATTAAAAACAAACATACACTTTTGGTCAGGAGTACAATTAGTAAATTATCTTATCTTTATGAGGCTTAAAACTATATCAACAAATCAACATTGTTTCTGGTTTCTTTGCAACAAACGATGTGTTTTAGTAAACACTGTTACAAAGTGCACAAACTCACACAAAAAGCCAAGAGTCAAACTGCCCAACTAACGGAAACACTGATCACCAAAATGGTGACCAAACATTTTCAATAAAACATCAACATCTAAACCTCTGTTAATTCTCAAAAAGAACTTCTGCTGAGATCTTGAGAGATTTATTGTCTTCTTTTATCTTCAGCTGATTTCAGGCTGTGTGGCTTTAAGTCAGTTGTAGATGTGTTTCATTTTCTGAGAGTGCAAACATTGATTCAATGCCATTACCATTGATTTTTTGTTGAAATTTCAACATTTTTTCAACATTAATTGCGGGTGCAAAAGTGATATTAATTCAATACGGTTAACGTTGACACATTAACATTGATTTAACATTATTTTGATCATTGCTTGCTATCTGGGAATCATTTTCCTTATCAGTACACAGCAAACAAATGATTTTTGATCAGCATTGACATTGATCAGCTCAACCTGAATGATGCACAAGATCTAATCTGTTGATGAAGCTCAAATGTTCTGCATAACCACATTTGAGCTTCAGGAAGAGGTTTGATCTTGTGTGTCATTCAGGTTAGGTTAAGCTGATTAGTGTTTACATGTGAGTAAAAGCCTAAATTAAATATGTTCATCATAAAAAGTGATCAAGCCTCTTAAGAAAATTTGGACTAAACCATTCTATTCATATGGATTAGTTTTCTGATCTATTTATGAACTTTTTGAACGAAAAATCTAACAAGTTCAGATCGACATGAGTAATTAATTGCAGAATTTTCATTTTTGGGTGAACTAACTCCGAACTTAACAACAGACTGGGAAGAGAGGAGCTGCAACAATGGAGAATATGGGAAAAATAATGAGCATTCAAACATGAAAACCTGTTCTAGTAGAGCCCAAAACAATATCAAGACTGTGTATAAGGGCAGAATAGGTCTTCTTAGAGAAAATTGTCTGTGTTGTTGTGCTTGAGAAATCCAGACTATATCACTGTACATGCACCCTATTTTTCAGGTATGATCAACAAACCAAAAGTGTGGGGAATTGCACCAGTGATGTGTATGAAGAACAGAGCAAGACTGAAGAAAAAATAAAGGAACATGCTGACAAGATGAAGGGTCAGGAGGATGCTTTGGCCAAGCTTGATCTGGAGCTGAACAAAAATGTCAATGATATGGAGGACACTGAGAAAAGAATTGAAAAAAGCACCCAAGAGCTGCTTTATCTGATCATAAATAATAGAAGTTACCGTTATTCTTTTTTATGGGGCTTGTTCTCATTTAATCAACGCTATAACGATGATGCTATTCTTGCTAAACAAGCCGAACTGAACAGTCTTGTCTCTGAAAAGAACAGTCTGAGAAACCAAGGGTGGAACATCAAAATCCAACAGACTGATTTTCAGCTGAAGTTGGCCAATACCAAAATACAACTGGGTGAGAGTCTCTCTGTGCTTTTAAAATGATTAGTATAAACCTACAGTAAATGCATCAGTGTGCACATTATGCTGTTTACATGTTCACCCAATGATCTCTCATAAATGAGAATCTGTTGTATGTTGTTTGTTCAGGTGTGATTCCCAATCCTGACCACCTGAAGGAAGTCCAGAAGTGTCTTGATCAAATCCGACAAATTCTGGTTGATCTTAATAAGTTCTGGAAGAAAGTGGCTGTTACGCTGGACACACTGAAAGACAAGACCTTTGTTGGGGATGTACTGATTGAAGAGCTGGAAGACATGAAGGAGGAGTTTCTGAACTCCATTGAAGACGCAAAACAGGTTAGTTAGACATTGAGTAAATGCTTCTGGTGAAAGTTGGGTCACACTTTAGATTAGGGTCCAATTCTCAATATTAAATATTGATTCAAACTCCTAATTACTGCTTATTAATAGTTAGTAAGGTTGTTGAGTTTAGGTATCGAGTAGGATAAAGGGATGTAGAATATGGTCATGTAGAATAAAGGGTTAGTTCACTCAAAAAATGAAATTTCTGTCATTATTTACTCACCCTCATGTCATTCCAAGTCCAAAATAAGACCTTTGTTCATCTTCAGAACACAAATTAAGATATTTTTGATGAAATCTGAGAGGTTTCTGACCTCTGGGGTCTGAGGATTTTCGGGGGCCCTGGAGAAGTTTTGACATGCCCTGACATTTGTGCTTTTTTCAGTTGTTCATAAACATATTAATGGAAAAAGTGTCATTACACTGTATTCAGCACAAACTAGGCTACCATAATATGTGAGAAACATGTATGTACATGTTTGTATTCATATAAAACAATAGAGAGATTTAAATTTTGTAAGAATAATTTTTTGTAATTTTTGTCAAGAAACTCAGTATGCGTGGAGGCGTGAATCATCATGAATAATGGGTCATTTACACCTGCGAAGACAAAAGAATCGCATAATAATGACCTGAAATGACTTGCATAATAATGAGCTCTTTCAGTCAGGTAGGCTGTGAAAAAACCCTCTGTGATCATGTCTCAAGCTCATCATATGGTGTATTTCAAACATACAGAAAAAACAGCAATACTGTGAAATATTATTACAATTTAAAATAATGGTATTCTATTATATTCTTTAAAATATAATGTATTTCTGTGATGCAAAGTGTCTGAGCAATTATGTTACCTCTGCGGCATTTCATATAGGCTTTTAGCTTAAAAGCATGCACATTTGGAGAAATATTGATGGATTCTCATATGTTTGTCAATTTTCTATACAGAGGAGTAATATTTAGTCAGTATTTATTGTCATCACTATGAGCGCTGGATACTGTGTTTTCAATTCATACTTGCAGCCGGAGGGCGCTCTGTGCACCTATAGTCCACAAATTCATCTAAAGAAGAACAGGTCATGTGACTCTCCAGGAAGAGAACTAACAGAGGCAAGAGATCGCTAACTATGGCTATTCAAAACACTTTTCAAGACAATAAATACACGATTGAGATGATGAATGCATGTATTGACTGAATTTGCCTCTGAATAGCGCTGCTCCGTGGGCGTGGGCGCATTAGCGGATAATGAGCTGAATCACAGACTTCTGACATGGCTCATTTTTCATGCAGATTACATAAACAGAGAATATTTGTTTTCGATTTTACTTACATGATTTAAAACCTGACATTTCAACGTTTTTTAGACATAAGTCTAATTTTTTTGTGATTAGTGTTCACAAAGTTACAGTTCATTTTCTGAGAACTATCAGATTGGAGTTCATTCAGAGGGAGATGAGAGATCATGCATCATGTTAGTTTTCTTTATTTTACAAAAAGCACAACATTTTGTTGTTACTCTGAGTGTACACAAATAAAAGAAGATATTCCACAGATTAAAATGGTGTATAACTATTAATTGTATGTGCAACATTGATGGAGTATTTTGAGACTCTTTCACACTGGTAAGAAAAAAAACGCGGTGGTATCGCCGGCAATACCTCAGACCTCAGAGTGTTAAACACAGCAATGTCATTCCAAATTTCAAGGTCCAGAAAGAAACTAAAGACATTGTTAAATCAGTCATGTGACTGCAGTGGTTCAACCTTAATGTCATGAAGAGACGAGAATACTTTGTGTGCAAAAACAAAACAAAAATAATGACTTTAGTCAACAATATCTTCTCTTCCCTGTCAGTCTCCTAAGAAATTGGAAGAAACTGTTGAATAAAGTCATTATTTTTGTGTTGTTTTTGTGCACAAAAAGTATTCTCGTCTCTTCATAATATTAAGGTTGAACCACTGCAGTCACATGACTGTTTTAACAATGTCTTTAATACTTTTCTGGACCTTGAAAGTGTTGATTATATTTTATGAGTCATACACCTCTCTGATTTCATCAAAAATATCTTCATTTGTGTTCTGTATATGAACAAAGGTCTTACGGGTGTGGAACGACATGAGGGTGAGTAATTAATGACAGAAATTTCATTTTTGGGTGAACTAACCATTTTAAGTCACCATGAAATCAATTAATCTTGTTTTTTTGATGCAATATTGAAATGTTTATAATAAATGATTGAAGTTAAATTATTTTGAGTTAAAGTAATGGAAAAAATTATCTTGCCATGACCTTTACTATGTAGGGAATAGTAAGTGATTTCGGACACATCATGAGTTTATGTTGATGTATTTTTAGTAAATGTGATGTGATTAATGCTGTCATTAATCTTTCAGTACTGGAAGAGATTTGGTGAATGCGTTCAGAGAGCACAGGGCATCTTCAGTGTTCAGTCTAGGACTGCATATAATTTCCTGGAGATCAATCCGTCTTCACTTTCAAAGGATGAATGGAATAAGCAGTATGAGTCTATCATGGCAAAGCTGAGGAAGATCAATCCTCAGGGCTCGACCAGAGCCGCCATCACAGACAGAGATCTGATGCTTCTTTCACACTTTAAACGCTCTTTATAAGGCATGCGCATATTAATGCATACAGCTTATATTGGCATTTCTGTAACGCTTTGTAATCTTTACAACTGTTCTTGCACATGTTCAATTACAGTTCCACATACATTTACTTTAGGTAATATTATTTGCCCATTTCTATGTCAATTTATCTCTGTTAAAATTGCTTTGCATTTCATTATGGTTTATAGATCTTGTGGTGGGTCTGGTCACATGACTGATGTCTATGTCACACAATAAAGACATTAAACATTTAATTGTAGCTTAATCATTCAAAAAATTATTTTTCTAATGTTTCGATGTGCTTCAGGGGTCACCGCTTCCATCTGGACAGATTCAAATGAGCACCAGCCAGCACAGCATGCAGAGGTGGAGATTCCAGGGGTCAGAAAGTAAAAGTCCTGCCATATTTTTATTCCACCCACTGAAGCATTAATGAGATAAATAAGTGATTAATTGAGTGATGATTGAGCATTATTGAAGACACCTGATGATAACAAGCAGAATCACCAAAGGAGAAAATCACAATTTTTAAGTTACCATCATCGAGGTCAGGGTTTGTTTTAGTTGAGCTCTTGATCCTTGCCTTTTTAATATTAGATTTTGTTTGGGCAGTTTTAATTGCATTAAAACCAACCAGATAAGCAAAGTTAAAAGATGATCAGGTGTTGGTTATGTTTTCTCAAAATCATTATTTGATCTGAATCACTGAACTCATTTAGAGCCCAATCTCTGAGTTAGTTTTACATTATTGATTACAGCAGCACTGTGATTCTGCAGAAGATCAGCTTATACAATACAGAATTTTTTTTTTTTTAAAAAGTTGTTCTTATCACAAAAAAAAAAAAAAAATTCTTTTAGGCACACACAAACATCAAGTATCAGCCTGTGAATCTCAACAACGGTGACAAGCAACATATTCTGATCAACAGATCAACTCTGAACATTAGAAAACAAGCTACTAAAAAGTCACAGAAAAACAGCAAAATTTTAATAGTGAGAATAAATGAAATTACTAAGACAATTAAGCTCATAATTTATTCATGCAGCAATGCATGATGGGAGCCATGGATGAATTTTGATTGGTGGCTCCCAGAATGCACTGCAACATGCTTTATGATGGCCACCACTGTTGAGATTCACAGGATGATTCTTGATGTCTGTGTGTTTAAATGAGCTCTGCTTTTTTTTTTTTTTTTTAAATCAGAACTCTTAAAAAAAAAAAAAAAAAAAAAAAAGTATTGCAAAAGCTGATCTTGTGCTGTAGAATCACAGTGCTGCTGTAATCAATAATGTAAATCTAACTCAGAGATTGGGCTCTAAATGAGTTCAGTGATTCAGATCGAATAATGTTTATGTAAAAACATAACCAACAACACCTGATCATCTTTTAACATTGCTTGTCTGTTTGGTTTTAATGCAGTTAAAACTGCCCAAACAAAATCTAATATTAAAAAGTCAAGGGTCAAGAGCTCAACTAAAACAAACCCTGACCTCAATGATGGTAACATAAAAATTGTGATTTTCTCCTTTGGTGATTCTGCTTGTTATCATCAGGTGTCTTCAATAATGCTCAATCATCACTCAATTAATCACTTATTTATCTCATTAACGCTTCAGTGGGTGGAATAAAAATATGTCAGGACTTTTACTTTCTGACCCCTGGAATCTCCACCTCTGACAGCATGGTGGGGCCCAGATGGGTGTCACCTGGGCTGCCTAACTGGGGCCCAGACATTTTTGTCCATGGTTTCCATGTAGGCCCCACATGGGTTAGCCCAGATGAACTGAACACTGCTCAGTGTGCACACTACAGGCTGTTAAATGTAACACAGAAACATGCTGGAGTTAATGAGATAATTAGGTGATAATGAGCAGAATCGCTGAAGGACAGAGAAACAACAAGAACTACGACTTCAGCCACAGCCTTCGATGAAATCAACTGAAGATAAAAGACATTAAATCTCTGAAGATCTGATCAAACATCTCCACAAACAGCATTACCAGCTTCACTTATTACTAACCAGACTGACTTTATTTCTGACATTCATCTACAAAAGTTGTTATTGAGAATTACCAGAGGTTTAGATGTTGATGATTTGTTGAAAATAAGTTTGGTTTGATGTCACCGTGATCGAGGTCGCAGTGTTGTAGTCGAGTCACCAACTGTCGAGTCCGAGTCGAGTCTCGAGTCCCAGTGTTCGAGTCCGAGTCCAAGTCCGAGTCACCAAAGAAGAGTCCGAGTCGAGTCCAAGTCGAGTCACCATTACCAGAGTTCGAGTCCGAGTCGAGTCTCGAGTCCCCAGTGTTCTTGTCAGAGTAGAGTCTCGAGCTCCCAGTGCCTACATGTCTCCACTCTGGGACCTTCAAAGAACTGATAAAATGTATTAAAGAGGTTCTACATTAAACAAAAATGACACCACTGTCACGATTGCAAAGGGAGTTTATTTACTGATTTGACATATACACTTTGCAACACACTTTTCCAAAGAATAGTAACTCGAGTCGGACTCGAGTCCGAGTCCAGGACTCGAGTACTCCATCACTGGCCTGTAGTGTGCACACTGAGTAGTGTTCAGTTCTTCTGGGCTAACCCATGTGGGGCCTACATGGAAACCGTGGACAAAAATGTCTGGGCCCCAGTCAGGCTGCCCAGGTGACACCCATCTGGGCCCCACCATGCTGTGCTGGCTGGGAGGGTTGTAGTAGTCTACACACCACATTCAGGGGCATATATGATCATCTAATATTTTATCAAGCACCAAATGTTCTTCATTCAAGCCATTTCTGCTAAAAAAAAAAAAAAATATATATATATATATATATATATATATATATATATATAAAAAGCTGCAGATCATGTGGTTATTGTAACAGTTTGATATCTTCTACACAGCAGAAAATATATGACTAGTCTCCGACTGTTTGACTAAACCGGGCTAGTGCCAAGATGAGCAAATTTATTACATTTAGTAGGCTACTAATCATCAAGTTTAAAGCATTTTAAAATAAAAAAATGGTCTAGTTGTGAAAATTATTTGGAGATGGCAAGGAAAGATAACTTAAAACTCTGAAATGACTAGTCAGCCTAACTTTGTTTTCTGTAAAACTAGTGATGGGAGAAAGAAGCTTTTCAAAGCTTTGAATCAATTGAACCAAATTGCTTCTCAAAATGATTCACTGTTTTGAAGCGAGAGCTGCCATCACTGCGTGACAGACAGAGATCTGATGCTTCTTTCACACTTTAAATGCTCTTTATAAGGCATACACATATTAATGCATGCAGCTTATATTGTCATTTTTGTAATGCTTTGTAATCTTTACAACTGCTCTTGCACTTTCAATTACAGTTCCAAATACATATACACTTTAGTGAGTTGATGTTAGAAATATTTCTCTGTCTCAATTTATCTCTGATAAAATTGCTTTGCATTTCATTATGGTTTATAGATCTTGTGGTCTGGCCACATGACTAATGTCTGTCACACAATAAAGACAAAAGACATTAAGCATTTCATTGTATCCAAATCAATCAAAAAGTCTTTTTCTAATGTTTCAGTGTGCATCAGGGGTCACCACAGTTCCGCTTCCATCTGGACAGTTTAAAATGAGTGGTGCATCCAAACACCAGGGCTGTAGTAGTCTACACACCACAATCGCTCATGGGCATTTATGATAATGATCTTCCTCTTAATACTTTTATCCAGCACCAAATGTTCTTCATTCAAGACATTTTTGCTAAACACGTAGAGTGCCACAATTTATTAGCAATTTCTAGCTCAGTTGGAGGAAATGGCAGTTCAGCATTGAGATGTCGTTCTTCACCATATATGGTGCATGGGGTTGAGACTAGACGTCAAGAACAGTCACTGTCTCCCCAGTAGAGAACTACATTCCTGGGAGTGACAGTGGACTGTATTATGATGCGGCACAGTTGTCTTCTGCTCGTATAGAGACCATCTTGACTATAGTCACCAACATCAAGCTAGCCCAAGCCATCACAGTCAAACACTTTCAGAGAGAGCTATGGCTTCTGACAGCAGCGTCCAATGTAATATCTTTTGGCCTGCTGTACATGAGACCTCTGCAGTGGTGGCTCAGGAGCAGGGTGGCATGATCAAAGTAATGGGCAGATGCCTTCCCTCACAGGCTGGGGAGCGGTCATGGAGGGCCACTTTACCAGAGGACTGTGGAGAGGGCATCATCTTTCGTGGCACATAAATTACCTGGAGAAGTGTTTCTAGCCCTAAGGCACTTCCTTCCAGACTTCAGGGGCCATCATAACCAACCCCACCCACACACACCCCCATAAAGTATGATGTATGAAAGATAAAGTACATATATGACAAAACTGTTAGTAAATCAGGGAAAGTTTTCAGACAGCAGTATTCTCACATGGCCCCTAGATGTCAGTGTTTCCTAATTCATTTCAACAATCCCTTGCAGGTTGTGAAAGTTAAACTAAAATGAATATGTGTGTAGTTAGTGAAATGTGTCACTTTTCTAGAATTGTCTGTAATACAAAATATTAAAGTGTAGTTGACCCTGCACACTATCATTATGGTAAATGTGTGATTGTGTTTAGAGAGAAATCCATCAGAACTTGTTGTTTTGTAAGGATTCAGTTGTGACGAGTGAGTCGCTGTTGTCATGGTGAATTTAAAGAATGGAATCCCTATATAAGGCGGCTTTAACGCTCCATCACAGTCCAGTTCCATCGCTAGTGCAGACCTCTTTAACATACAATGTAAAAAGTCTTATTGATATGTCCACTTTAGAAGAATCAGATACCAGTGGTTTTCAACTGGTTTGGCTGTAGGACCCACATTTTCACATTTCTTATTAAGCCGTGACCAAATTTATTCCTCAAATGGTTGACACACTGTCCCAATTTAGTTATATATAAAATGTTAGAATATCACTAAAAAATAAATCGTGTAATGTGAGGTTATTAAATAGCAGTCCCTAGTTTTTCATCCTACAATAAAGTTAGAAAGTTGGTATGAGCCATCACAGTCATTATAAATATAGAAAATAGCACAAAAATAGTAGTAAAGTGTTATTTAGGGTTACAAAAACTAGGGTAACACTTTATTTTACAGTGTCATTGTTACATATAACTCAAAACCAAGCCAAACCCTAATCCAAACCCTATAGTAAGTACACGTAGTTACTTAATATTACTCAGTACTTAAAGCTGCAGTCCACAACTTTTTTGGTTAAAAATGAATCAAAATCAACTTTTGCACAAGTACATAAACAGCCAGTGTTCAAAACTATCTAATTATCTTGTCTCAATTCACAACAGTAAGCTTGTGATAATGTTTTATAATAAGAGCGACATGGCGGATTTCCGCGGGAAATTCAAGCATGCAGCAGTTCCTCTGTGCGTCATTACGTCACGTCCGTAAACAAAGGAAGGAGTCCCGTCGAGAGGCTAGTCATATATATCAGCTGCCGGTAGCGGCACATTTATAGCCTTTTCTCACAGCAGCTAAAATAATTAAACTTATCATTTTGATGGCGGATTGTAATCCAGAATGAATGGAGATTCAGCCGTAGACAAAAAGCAAAAGACTTCGGACTGTGGAGTGGCTACAGAAATTGAAATCTACAGGTAACGCTAATACACACTAAATACACACAGTCACGCAGTGCTGATGTTGTTAACAATAACAATTTGAGAACAATATAACATATATTGTTATATATATATATATATAACATAATAATAATTTGCACGGTTTGGTGTGATCAGAGCAAAGTGATCGTTAGATTTAATCATCATTTGCAGCGCGATTTATTGTAGGCCTAATGCTTTTTTCCTCAGTTGGTCAAAACAAAAGTGGCAGACATGTTACTTACTTGTTCAGATGATATTTTCCTGTGAAAATTCTTATATTGGTCATACTTTCAAGACGTAGAATCTGGGATTCTGAAGTACAGTATCCACACTGGTGCGGTGACTGACAGCAAACATTAGATTAATCCGCGCTGACCAGCTAACGCATGAACAGATAACTGTATGACTGCAATCGCATGTTTCAAACAGAGATGGCGACAAAGAGGAAAAACTGAGGACAGCAGCTTTAAATGTATAATTACAGAACTGTTAAAGGGACAGTAGCCTAATGAAATCAAACAACGAAATATTTTAAATAAACATATACATGATAAATAAACCTACTGTATTTGAAAAACATCATAACATCATACAACATATTATTTATGCATATTAAACAAGGGTGATTATTATAATTGCCTTTTGGTCCACTTTGATAACACCCGCAATCTGCGACACGCACAGGCGGACTGGCCATCTGGCATACCGGGCACTTTCCCGGTGGGCCGACGTGCTTTTTGGGGCCGACGGTCGCCGACCGCAAAAAAAAAAAAAAAAAAAAAAAAAAAAATTCTCTCGGCCCATGAAAGTGGTAGGCCTAGATAGGTGGCCCAATGCTTTTTCAATTGACACCGGGCTGCTGGCCCAAAACACTTTAGTCAAAAATATCACATAGGCTAGTTTTTTTTTTTTCCTTCTGACAGACGCGGCTCATGAAACATGTAGCTCAGCGGCCCATTGGTTGTTTTCTTGATTGACACTGGACTGGCCCAATCATGTCTTTGAACAGCACCATCTATAGGATTTCTGCCCCCCTATCTGAGTGCTGTCCCCCCAAAAAAAATATAATTAATAACCACGCTAAGTATTGTGCATAAATTATATAAACTTAAAATAATTATGTAAGTAGTAAAGCAATACAAACGCAAACGGGCGTTTTAAGTTTAGAAACATTTTGAGTCACCCCTCCCTTGCCTCACAGTGGTTTGGTCCACCGCGCACGTCACACTCGCGTGTGTGTAGATTCTGTAGAAGTCCGGCGGCGCCGGCGGGAGAGAACAGTTCTACAGACAGATGAGTTCAAGTAAGTCGGCTGTCAAGGCTATTTTATTCAAAAACATTGATTATTTTCTCTTTAATGCTGACGGTGCTGAGTAATTAGTCATAACAACAACAACAAAAAAGATGATAACTGATGATTTTTTTCCCGTGAGTCCGCTATTTTAGCGATTATAATGTTACCTAGATTGTTTACCATAGCTTGTTGGATATAAGTCACCCACACCAACAACAATTAACACTGATAAGAATATGTAAACTGTAATAAGGCTAATAGATTTACTGTTCTGTGTTGGGTTATGCTCAGTGTGTATTCATCATATTTTGGTGACTTGGTTGTAAACAACTTAAAAAAAAAAAAAATTATATATATATATATATATATATATATATATATATATATATATGAAATTACATAATTAGTAATATATAACTATATAGTCATGAAATTATATATATATATATATATATATATATATATATATCATGAAATTATATAATTAGTAATATATAATTATATAGTCATGAAATTATGTGCCCTTTAATGACATTTCAATGAAAGCGCATCCTGCTCATTAAAGAAAATGTCTGGTGAAAGGGAACATTGGGTAGATGATGTCAGGCAGTGGCCAAAACTTACCGATAAAGGTAATTTATTGACAACATAATGTAATAATGTAAAAATGTAATGTAATGAAGAAGTGTATTAATTGATGACAACAATGAAACCAAACGCTGTCATTACTAGCTGTGTTGCTAATATGTTCACAAGCTTCACAAGTTTCAAATAATTATTAGGCCATCCTTAAAAATATTCTTGTTTGCCATAACCCGACCGACCCTGTCAATTTAGGACCGACCCAATTAATTATTTTTTCCCCTTTTAGTCCGACCGACTTGCCCATTGTAATTGCGTTAAGACCCACGGATTTTTTTATTTATTCTACAAACAGCTAATACAAATGCAATAAAATGTGAGACACACGCAACTGACGCTTTTCACACGCTCTCACACCACACATCCATTTTCTCACGCACAAAAAAAAATCGCGAAGTAAAGAGGACACAGAGACCGACAGACTAGACAGAGCAGGTTACTTATGATAGAAAAAAAATCTCAGCTCTCAGATTCTGTCAATTTTATTACGAAATTCAAACAATAAATACCGTTTTGGTGCTTGTAAATGTGACATGCTAGAAATACAGATTAAAAAATATTACAACATCAGAAAACGTATAATGTTATTTTCTTGTTTTCAAAATGGATTTATGTATTCACACTTACCTTCGTCTGAGGTAAATCTCTCAGAAATGGCCGAAGGCTGTCAGCTAGCAGCCCCTCACACAGAACCTGTTTTGGCTGATATGTGTACTGTATTACATCTTTATTATATTTTTACTTATAAAGTTGTTATTATAATAAAAAATGCATTATATTTAAATTGTTATTTTTAAATAATACTGCCAGCTGATAGGGCTCTCTGTATGTTTACAGCATTAAGTTAGGTGAGTTGTTTTTTTCTTGAGAAAAATTAATGCCTACCTTGTGTAGCCTACCTAATATTTATCCAAATGAGTCAATATTAAATCAAATTACAATAATAATTAAATAATAATAATTGAATAATTGAATTAAAATAATAAAAAAGTGTAGCTTACCAGAAATTGTAGCCTACCATGTAAACATTGTAACATGTCATTAAACCTAATAAAATTCAGCTTAGTTACTAAAATGTTTTGACAATCACAATACATTTATTGTGATGCAATAATAAAAAAAAATATTTACATTTTTTACGACGTACCGACCATTTTTTATTTTTTTGGCTGTTACGGCAAACCAAAATATTTTTAAGGATGGCCTTAGCCACGACCAGTTGTAGCAATAAAATACATGTTCTTACAGGTATTCAAGATTATTTTATTAATCATCTGAATGATTTATGAATGAACTGCTCGTTTTAAAATCTTCCCTGTCTCCTGACATTTAAGACATCTGCTTTAAACATTACACTGTTCATGATAACTTATTATATTATATTACTTATTATATATTAATATTAAAATATTATAAAAATGGTGACACGCTTTTTTCTCTGTCACATAAGGTCTTTATTTTAACTTTTTTTTTCATTCACAGCACAGCAGAACAACTTTAATAACACATTGTATTCCTCCTTTCAATATTTTAAGTGAGAAAATAATTATGGCAAATTACATTTTTACATTTATTTTTTCTTATCAGCTCAATTCTGACCTGTGTTACACATGTTTGCTGTGAAACATTATTGCGTTTGTTTAATAGTTAATTATCTACAAAAAATAAAGGGTGAAAAGCCCAACTAAAGCAAACACTAACCACTATGATGGTGGCATCTTTTTTTGACCATTAACACAATATTGTTACAAGTTGCTGTGTAGGAATACACACGACGAGGCATAAAGATCAAAGAGTCAAACTTTACTACACTCTAAAAAATGCTGGGTTAAAAACAACCCAAGTTGGGTTAAATATGGACAAACCCAGCAGGTTGGGTTAAAGGGCACCTATTATGTCCTCTTTCACAAGATGTAATATAAGTCTCTGGTCTGGTCAAGTTTCAGCTTAAAATACCCCACAAATTTGCCCCTATTTGGGGGTGAGCAAAAACATGCCTTTTACTATATTACTATATTACTGGCTAAAAAAATAAATCCAAAATTGGTTGAAAAAAATGGCTGGGTGAAACAACCCAATCCTTGGGTTTGTCCATATTTAACCCAGCATTTTTTAGAGTGTAGGCAATCTAATGGAAGATACAGGAACAGAGGTTTACACACACAACATTAACACGTAAGATAATGGACAATGGTGAGGGAGATGACTGTTTATAAAGGGAGTGCTGATGAGGGACGTGCAGATACAGAACAGAAGGGGTGCTGGGAAACGTAGTGCTGGAACTGGTGACTGTGACAGTACCTCTCCCTCCGGCAAGCCGCGTCCTCGCACCATAGTGGAATATCCAAAGGGGAGGGCCGTTGGGGGTTTAGGAGGAGGACAGTGAAGCTGGAGGATGAGCTGGATGGAGGCCCAGTCCCCAACCAGGATGATGGAAATCGGCGGCGACACTGGAGGGAGGAGCCATGGTGGTGATGGTCTAAGGCAGGGGTCATCAACTATATTTGTCCAAGGGCCAGAATTTTTCTCTCCAGACACTGTAAGGGCCAGATACTCGTAATATAAAATAAAATTCGAATTGTATCCTAATATGTTATTATTTGATATACTAATTCTAATTCCAAATTTATGTTATTTTTTACATATTACCTGTACTGCAGCAAGCCACCAGGGGGCGATAGCGATATTTTAGGCTTCATATTTGTGAGGCTGTCGAGCTGTCCATCACTGTCATGCAAATTTTCCAGGCAAGGAAAATTTTGACATTTGTGAAAAAATGAGCACGTGAAACAATAAAAGATGTTCAATGAGAGCAACGCGTTTATCGTCATTCTTGACTGAAGGCAGGCTATGGCACAAGCTACTTTTCAGAAGGCTTTTTTTTTTTCGTTAGATTTAAAAATAAATAAATATGGAACGGACCCGAATATTCGAATATTCGTTCGGTGGGTTGGTATTCGATTTGAAAATTTGACATTCGAATATTCTTCTTTTTTTTTTTTTGCACACCTGGGATCCCCCGCGAAACGGTTCTCATTCCCCCTTGAATAAGGCCGGCGACACACTGGCTGCATGAGCGTCTCAGCTGCGTGGCGTGTCCGTTTTTATTTCGGCTCCCATATTTAACAGGTTGGAGTTTGCACACTGAGACACACGTCTCAGGTGCGCTCGAGCCACGCAGAAAACGCGTGCATGCTAGAAATAGAACCGAAGCGTGTTCCAGCAACGGGAGTGTTCTCTGGCTAGAGCGCAGAACAGCGGAGTTTGCATGGACCGAAGTGCATGTCTGAGCTTGTGTTTTGTTGCTTTGACATTGTGGAAAATAGAATAATAGAAACAAACTGTATTAGCATTTTTACCCGTTATTATCAATCTAAATTAATCTCGTTTTTAATTTAACTTAATTTCGTTTTTCTTTAGGCCTATTTTAAATTTCGTTTTTATTTATTTAAATTTCGTTTTTTCTTTATTTAAATTTCGTTTTTCTTTATTTAAATCTACCCTTACTGTGCCAATTTGTTAGTCAGAAAAATATTAGACTACCTTAAAAGTATTGCTTAATTTAACAGACCTGTGTGTGTGCATTTTATATCACTAGTGCAGTGTCCGTTCTCGGAGCATAAGCCCTGCCCGTGTGAGGTGCGCCGCTTCCCGCTCGCGCTGTTCTGACTGTAGTTTACTAAAAAATTATTAATTCTGAATGTGTCGCGTCACGCGTGTCCATCTATATTGCACCAAATGCGACACTGCACTCCCTTGTGAAGTCGATTGGATGAACGGTTCTCGAAATAATAAAAATGCAAACGGACATACAGACACAGATTCCTGCCTTTATTAGAGAGAAAAATATGTTCAGCCCCTCTCTCCGAAGAGTCGATGTTCATTACTACCGAAGCTTCGAAGCTCAAAAAATGGTATTCGGACCAGCCCTAAACTTTTTCCTCTTACAAGGCTTTTCCTGAATTCAGTATTTTTCTGGGGGCCGGATGGAAATCTCTGGCGGGCCGGATTTGGCCCGCGGGCCGCCAGTTGACGTTGCATGGTCTAAGGGCTACCTTGGAGACGAACGAAGGCGGCCTCAGCGATGGAAGACGAACCCACCGCATAGATGGAAGGCAGATGGAGCAGTTCGATGCCGACGACCCAGGCGACTGCGACGGAGCCACAGCGACAACCATCTGAGGTGGATGCAAGGATCCTGAGGGCTGAGGTGTAGCTGGAGTGACCGAGGGTGGCGATGGAGCCTGAGGGAGGGCGGAGCTAGCTGGAGCAGTAGGGGTGGAGGGCCGGAGAGCAACGGACGGCCTGCAAGTCTGTTGCGTAGGTAATGTGGCGTCCAACCCAGGTGAAGCCGACGGTCCAAGGCAGTTCCGCAAAGCTGATGGCTCGAAGGTCCCAGCAGACGACGAGGGAGGGAGGAGCGTAGGTGAAGGTGAGTCAGGGTGACGGGTCGAGAAGGAGAGATGAGGACAGATGCTGGAGGCTGAGCCACGGGATCCTTACGACTTGGAGGAGATGGCTCACAATATTCCTGTGATGTAACCACATCACTGAGAGGAGGTGATGGTGGTGTAGCTGGACTGATGGGGGACAGCTCTGGCAGGACAGCAGATGTGGTTGAGGTCAGAAAAAAATAACTATTTTTAGCTGATTGTTGTTTGAACTCTTTCTGTAGTTTCACAGTGGTGATAATGTAAAATATTAGTCCGTTAATAAGGTAACAATAGACAAAACACAGTATGAATTCAGTGAATCAAGAGACTATGTGATGGTTGGGTTTTCACCAACACATAACTATCAGCACTTAAGGATCTTTTTTCTCCACATTTGAGAAAAAGAAAACAAAAAAAAACTGGTGTATAAAAAGTCATGGGTCAAGAGCTCAACTAAAGCAAACGCTGATCTCCTCAATGGTAACATCAAACCAAACATTTTCAACAAAACATCAACATCTAAACTTGTTAATTCTCAATAAGATCTTCTGTAGAAATAAAGTTAATCTGGTCAGTAATAAGTGTAATAATGTGTAATGGCTGGAAGACAGTTGTAGTTTCTGCTCGTATTTATTCCGTTCTTGTTCCTCTTTTCAGTGATTGTTTATCATTAATGCTCAATTATCACTTAAATATTAACAATTATCTCACTGCAATTATCCAACAGCATCAATGTTACTTTTACTCTGTAGTGTGGACACTAGAGTTGAAAGGGTTAAAGGTGTAAGATAAAAAAGACACACCCACAAAATGTATTTTAAGTTACAAACTGTAAGTTAAAAAACAGTTATATACTGGCAACACTGTTGCCAGTAGTTTACTGTAAAATTGAGTTTTGTGTGTCACCATCGTGCTGAAGAGTCGAGCCTGTGCTTAAGTTCAGGAGAAGATCAAGAGACATTGGTGATATGCTGCATGTTGTTTTAATTAACAGATGGTGACTGTGTAGTTGCTGTTGCACTTTTTATTTGAAAAGTTTTTTGTTTTTTTTTAATTCTAAAGAAATAAGTTCGTAGTAATAATGTGCATATGTTATTAGCATATAATTAAAGTTAGCTAGTAAATTTAAATGGCAGTCTGAGGCAGTTGGTGTTACGGTGTGGTGTTGTAGTAGAGATGAGGCATTCACAGAGATCCACAATTAATGGGTATTTATTAATAACAAAGGAGAAGACACAACCAAACACACGTAAGTATAACATTAGCTTAACATAAGAACAGACAAGGAGTGAAGGGAGTGAGTCCATATATATAGGGAGTGCTGACGAGGAAGTCCAGGTGGAGATGATCAGTGATGATGGGGAGATGACGAGGGAAGTGAGTGCAGGTGTGGAGACAAGAGGATGATGGGAAATGGAGTTCTGGAGACACGGGAGATGTGACAGTAGGGGGGATGGGCATCCTGGAGACCTCACGCCGGTGCAGGGAGAGGGACGGACATAACCGAGGTCTCCAGGACGAGTCCATGAGTCCGAGCTGCCATGGCGGGTCTGGAGACGATGGCGGCCTTGGTGGGTCTGCAGACGATGGCGGCCATGGCGGATCAGGGGCCGTGGGCTGCCATGGCGGGTCAGGGGCCTTAGCAGGCCTTGGAGATGCTGAGAGCCCGCCCAGGAGTCCCCTACCCCCGGGTATTAGCGGAGGCTCGGCGGAGGCTGGAGATGCAGGCTCGGCAGAGACTGGAGACACTGGCTCGGCGGCTGAGACTAAAGACACTGGCTCGGCGGCTGAGACTGGAGACACTGGCTCGGCTGCTGAGACTGGAGACACTGGCTCGGTGGCTGAGACTGGAGACACTGGCTCGGCGGCTGAGACTGGAGACACTGGCTCGGCTGCTGAGACTGGAGATGCTGGCTCGGTGGCTGAGACTAAAGACACTGGCTCGGCGGCTGAGACTAAAGGAACTGGCTCGGCGGCTGAGACTAAAGACACTGGCTCGGCGGCTGAGACTGGAGACACTGGCTCGGCGGCTGAGACTAAAGACACTGGCTCGGTGGCTGAGACTGGAGACACTGGCTCGGCTGCTGAGACTGGAGACACTGGCTCGGTGGCTGAGACTGGAGACACTTGCTCGGCGGCTGAGACTAAAGACACTGGCTCGGCGGCTGAGACTGGAGAAACTGGCTCGGCTGCTGAGACTGGAGACACTGGCTCGGCGGCTGAGACTGGAGACACTGGCTCGGCGGCTGAGACTGGAGACACTGGCTCGGCGGCTGAGACTGGAGACACTAGCTCGGCGGCTGAGACTGGAGACGCTGGCTCGGCTGCTGAGACTGGAGACGCTGGCTCGGCTGCTGAGACTGGAGACGCTGGCTCGGCTGCTGAGACTGGAGATGCTGGCTCGGCTGCTGAGACTGGAGATGCTGGCTCGGCTGCTGAGACTGGAGACACTGGCTCGGCTGCTGAGACTGGAGACACTGGCTCGGCTGCTGAGACTGGAGATGCTGGCTCGTGGGCTGCGACTGGAGCAGCTGGCTCGTTGGCAGCTACTGGAGCGGCTTGCTCGAAGAGGGCTGGAGAAACTTGCTCGACGGGTGCTGGAAGAGGGGTCCAGTCCATGCCCTCGTACACTATTAGAACCCCCACAGGAACTGGAGCGGGCTCAGCCGGGATTGGAGAGGCTTGCTCGGAGGTGGAGACTGGAGAAGGCACTGAGGTCTTCCTCTTCCTCTTCCTCCTCCTCCTCCTTCTGGACCCAGCGGAGGTGTGTGGGTCCAGCGTGACACAGGAAGACAATTCACTGGAGGGGTATGCGGAGGAAGACAGAGGCTGACAAAATGGCCAGGCCACCCGTGTTTCTGGGGGGACTGGACGAGATAAACACACATCCTGAACCTCATCAACCATGAAATTTGAGCCGTTTAAATACAAAATTAAATTAATAGTTTCGTTTAAGGAGAAATAATCGTCAGGTTCATCAAAGCGGATAGTGTTCTTGTCCAGTCCGTCCAGAAACAGGGCGATCAAACGAGCATCTGACCAGCTAGTCAAAAAAGCAAGCTCTACGAACTCCTCCACATACCTCTCCAGTGAACGTCCAACCTGAAACAGTCCAATGAGCATGTTTTCCGCAGAGGTTGCGGAAAGAGGCTGTGGAGGAGCAGGAGCCTCGGTATGACGAGCTGTTGAGGGTACAGGGACCAGGAAGATACCCATCTTGTCTCTTGTAGATGTCCGGCGGTTTTGGTCTGTTCTTCTGTTATGGTGTGGTGTTGTAGTAGAGATGAGGCGTTCACAGAGATCCACAATTAATGGGTATTTATTAATAACAAGGAAGAAGACACAACCAAACACACATAGTATAACATTAGCTTAACATAAGAACAGACAAGGAGTGAAGGGAGTGAGTCCATATATATAGGGAGTGCTGACGAGGAAGTCCAGGTGGAGATGATCAGTGATGATGGGGAGATGATGAGGGAAGTGAGTGCAGGTGTGGAGACAAGAGGATGATGGAAAATGGAGTTCTGGAGACACGGGAGATGTGACAGTTGGTTTCTGCAAATGAAATGAGGTAACACAAGTTTTATTTAGTGCATGGTATCTTTACAGTAACAACCTGTAGATTACAGTAAATAACTGTACAATCAATAGTAAATTACTGGCAACAGTGTTGCCAGTATTATACTTTAAAAAAGCCTGGCAAGGTCTAACAGTGTGAGGAAGGTGACTGTTTATAAAGGGAGTGCTGATGAGGGATAATGACGGTGAGTGTCTTCAGGTGCGGGTGATGATGATGAAGTGCAGGTGCAGAACAGAAGGGGTGCTGGGAAATGTAGTGCTGGAGCTGATGACTGTGACAAATATTTATTTTTTTATTATTATTTAACAGTATTTTATTGTAACATTTACGAATAACAGGATATATACTGTAAATTGAATTACAATGTTAAATTGTAATTTTGTCCTGTGAAATTACAGGAAACTCCTGGCAACTGAGTTGCATTAAATATACAGTAAATTATAATAAATTACAGCATTTTACTGTAATAATGCCACTATAATCACAGAAGCACTGCTGTATCAATACAGTACTTTAATGTATTAAAAAAACAAAAACAAATAGTTTATTACTTGCTTTAGATTTACGCCAATTAGTTTCCAGGAATTCCCTGTGAAATTGCAATAATTTATTTTAACAGTGCAGTGTTAAAATCATCTGCATAAGGGAGCTTATTCATTATCAGAAGAAAACAAGGAAATATTTTGTAATCTGTATAATGTGACATTTTTTGTGTAACCAGTGACATCAAAAGTAGTTTGAGATGAAAAATATTTGCTGCAGAATCTTAAAACTATGACTTCAAACGTTTAAAAAAATCAGGCAAGATTGTTTAAAACAAAGACAAAAGTCAATAATGAAGTTATCAAAGTTTATTCTGAAAACTATTTCATTTTTATCCATTCATATCTATTCAACAAGAGTATTTTTACTACAGCTCATAAAAAAAGATTATACATAAGGAGACAGTACAGTGTTTTAGATGTTAAGTAGAAGAAAATACAGAACTCTGCAGTTTACAAGTACAGTATGTAAATGGCTAAACATCATCAGCAGGTTACCAGCATCATGAGACAGAAATCAAATAGGACGATGTACTTGTGTGTGTCAGGGCTCTGATTATTGAGAAATAGCAGGTGTAACAGAGGATGGCACACTTTTTGGTGGATCTATATTCTCCAGTCGTTTCTTTACACTTTCATACTCTTTTTCCCACTCCTCCTTAGAGAGAGAGGAAGGACTGACCTCCAGAAACTTGTAGGCATCTTTGATTTGGAGCTTAAAGATGACAGATTCTTTCTTACAGCCTGCACCAAAACTGCTCCAAGCCTGTGGAATTAAAACATTTACACATTAAACTTTTAGATGAAACCTTAGTATATATTAGAATATCTTACTGGAAATGTTTTTGTAATCATGTAAACATGAATTTTACCTGTTTGGCTATTTCGATTGATTCTAGAAATTCATCTTTTAGGTCAGCAAGGTCTTCAATAAGATCTTCTCCAACAAAGGTCTTTTTTTCCAGGGAGTCCAGCATTACAGAAACACTCAGCCAGAAGTATTTAAGCTGAATCAGAATTGCCTGACTTTTTGACAAGCTACTCTGAACTTCTTTTAGATGGATGGGGTCGGGTATGGAATCTGCAGAGGGAAAATAAATGTTTCGACAAGCCACACGTTCACTCCCTTCTTAAACTACACTTGAATCTTGGCACAGTCTTACTATAAGCATGACTTTTCATATAGGTATACTTTAAACATAAAAGAAAACAGACTCACTCTGGTCAAAACTGGCTTTGGCAGCCTTCATCTGCGCATCAATGAGCTGAAGTTGCGTCTGCCACTCCTTTTGTTTCAGAGCAGTTTTATCAGCGATGAGGCGATTCAATTCAGCTTCAAGAGCCTTCTTTTGTGCAACATTTTCAGGATCATGAACAGCATCATAAATGCTTTTAACAAGTGGCCCGATGAATGGAACAAGTGCAGCGAAGATGCCGAGGCCTCTACTTGTTTGGGTTATGGATCTGGCAAATTCTTGAATCTCTTGGCTTTTGCTGTTTATCCTTTTCTCAGTTTCAGCAAGCTCTTCTATTGTTTTTTGGTATACAGATTTCAGAGTATTCAGTGCACTTTCAGCCTGCTTCAACTCCTGGTCTTGTTCTTTAATCTTTTTATCTGTATCATCTTTTTCCTTGATAACATCACTGGTGGACGATGCTACATCTTTGTTGTGTAAATCATACCTATACAATGTTGAAGAAATGTTGCATTGAAATTAACATTTTATAACATTGGGCTGGTGTAACTAAAGTTTAGCTGAAAACATGTTCATACTTTTGCCAGATTATAGAAGAAGAATAATTCAATTGCTCAAGCAATTCTGAAAAACGTTTTCATGAGGAAAATGTTCTTACTTCTCCACTATCTTCTCCACATCAGTGATAATGTCTTGGATCCAGACTCGTGCTTTTTCTAGGAATTTAACTGCCAAAATAGCTTTATTTTTCTCCACAGCTTTCACCAACATGGGAAACAGCAACTGATCCAGATTTTCACTGGTCAAATTACACTGAAAGAAGGAAGAGACACAAGATCAAGTATCTCAGACTTTAAAAAACGACAATGATGATGACGAAACATTCAAAAACATTCAGAACTATTATTGTTTGTATTTGTCCGGTAAATCTTGCTGTTCATAATGCTGCTGTATTAATTTTTGTTATTATAATTTAAGTTAAAATGTAAAGAAAAATGTAAGAAATGCATTTAAAATTTATAAGCATATCAAACCAAGATGATGTGTACAAACTCTTAAAGATTTTATGTAAAATATCAGTAAAAAATATATATATATATATTTTGATATTGTGACAAATTTATGTATTTATTTTCAGTTAAGGGAGAGACTATCATAACTAATTTAGCTAAATGTAATTTCTAGCTAAAAAACAGACTACATCTATGGCATGCTATTTACTACAGACCCTTATTGTTTAGTGAATTGACACAAATTTTCCTTTTTTTTTCTTCTTCTAGGTGACAGAGATGAAAATACTGAAATCAAGAGAAATCTGAAACTTACTTTCAACATAGTTGCATCAGAGGAGCCAAACAGAAGCTGGGTTTCCACAGCCCGACTCCGGATGATTCTCTCCAGGTTGGGGAAGTTGGCCAGGCACAGGTAAGAGAGATGGTAGAGAAGGGCTGTCTTCTCGGCAGCAGGGAGAAGCTCTTGTACAAACCCTGGGCTCCATTGGGTCACAGCCACTGGTGAAAAAAAAAAAAAAATCTATATTTTCAAAGACTAAAAAATGATGGCTGGTATTGTTTTCAAATCTGTTTGATGAATTAAGATAATACTTGCTTTTGCTATCAGCCATCCTTGGTCAGTTTAGCTATGCAATGGGAAGAACAGTTTTATTGAAAATACTGTATGTAACTAGAAGGATATCTGAAAATTATTATAAAAATATTAAGTGAAACACTTACCTTTGTTTGAGCAAGTGATGGTGAGAACGAGGTATCTGGTGCTTTTATACTATATGTCCACCATGTCTCCTCCCTCAGAGAGAATGAAAACGTTACGTTCTCCTGTTCCCGCCTGCAACATTCCTGTTCTGTCCCACTCCCACCTGCAAAAATGTATGAATAGATTTTTCTGTACGTCCATGAAATTTCATGTCGCCTAGCCACAACCTACACATCCCAGCATAAACCGATAAATTATTTGTTATTAAACCCAGATAGCAACTTTGTGTCTGCCCAGATCCGGCCCACATCTGGCCAGCGTGATCTCATGAGAACACGTGTGTTTTTTACGTAAAGTGTGGCACACGTACATTTACTTACGTTTTCATACACACAAAAACGTGCAACATAGATGTATTTATAGCACTAAAATGTAAAAATACTCACGTATTAACAGCAATAAAACGTGTTATGTAAAGTGTGAATATATATGAATTCCCATGTATTAATATTAAAATCATGGCATTAATGTTTTAAATCTGTTGTATTCAATTGTGATATCAATACATGTTTTAGTCGAACTTATTGAATGCAGTTTACTCATCTACTTAATATGAAAATAACATTTCTGTTTGTGCTGAAAACTTGTTTCGGAAAATTACATAATGTTAAACAAGACTATAATTTGAAACCTTATGAAAATAAATTCTGTATTTGTTTAATCATTTTGTAATATTTAGAAGTCATTTTCTCCTATGCAGCAAGTGACAATACAACCATAAGATACGGCAAAACACAACTTAAATTAACAAATCACATCAATTTTGTTTGTTTGCTGTACTTCATATCTTTATAATCCATATGTTTGTAAGAAACAGATCTGAATTCAGCCCTTTATCCATCAATCTTCATCTTTATTCTCAGCAGCAGCGACCGTCACAGTCAAAGCCTGCATTCGTTATGATTCAAACGTGAAAGTAGCGCCACCCTCGAGAAGCTTTACGGCACTGATATCGAACGCTCATTGGTTCTCACCTGCTTCGTCACAGATTGCGGCATGCCGTGTTTCAGTGGATTGACATTTGAAATGAGTGCATGCCTTCTAAAGGGTCTAAAAAATATAAAGGGTGAAAAGACCAACTAAAGCAAACACTGACCAACAATTTTTTTTAATTATTATTTAACAGTATTTTATTGTAACATTTACAAATAACAGGATATATATTCAGTAATTTGAATGACAATGTTAAATTGTAATTTTGTCCTGTGAAATTAATGGAAATTCCTGGCAACTGAGTTGCATTAAATATGTAAGTTTTTTTGTTTCAGAGCAGTTTTATCAGCGATTAAGATATTCAATTCAGCTTCAAGAGCCTTCATTCGTGCAATATTTTCAGGATCATGAACAGCATCATAAATGCTTTTAACAATTAGCCCGATGAATGGAACGAGTGCAGCGAAGATGCCGAGGCTCCACTCCACTCCACTATCTTCTCCACATCAGTGATAATGTCTTGGATCCAGACTCGTGCTTTTTCTAGGAATTTAACTGCCAAAATAGCCTTATTTTTCTCCACAGCTTTCACCAACATGGGAAACAGCGACTCAACCAGGTTTTGACTGGTTAAAATACACTGAGACAAGGAAGAGACACAAGATCAAGTATCTCAGACTTTAAAAAATGACAATGATGGTGACGAAACATTCAAAAACATTCAGAACTATTATTGTCTGTATTTGTCCGGTAAATCTTGCTGTTCATAATGCTGCTGTATTAACTCTAGTTATTATAATTTAACTTTAAATGTAAAGAAAAATGTAAGAAATGCATTTAAAATTTATAAGCATATCAAACCAAGATGATGTGTACAAACTCTTAAAGATTTTATGTAAAATATCAGTAAAAAAAAAAAAAAAAAATGATATTGTGACAAATTATGTATTTATTTTCAGTAAAGGGCGAGACTATCATAACTAATTTAGCTAAATTTAATCTCTAGCTAGAATTGACACAGATTTCACCTTCTTTCTTTTTTTTCTTCTAGGTGACAGAGATGAAAATACTGATATCAAGAGAAATCTGAAACTTACTTTCAACATAGTTGCATCAGAGGAGCCAAACAGAAGCTGGGTTTCCACAGCCCGACTCCGGATGATTCTCTCCAGGTTGGGGAAGTTGGCCAGGCACAGGTAAGAGAGATGGTAGAGAAGGGCTGTCTTCTCGGCAGCAGGGAGAAGCTCTTTTACAAACTCTGGGCTCCATTGGGTCACAGCCACTGGTTGAAAAAAAAAAAAATCTATATTTTCAAAGACTAAAAAATGATGGCTGGTATTGTTTTCAAATCTGTTTGATGAAATAAGCTTGTACTTGCTTTTGCTATCAGCCATCCTTAGTTGGTTTAACTATGCAATGGGAAGAACAGTTTTATTGAAAATACTGTATGTAACTAGAATGATATCTGAAAATTATTATAAAAATATTAAGTGAAACACTTACCTTTGATTGAGCAAGTGATGGTGAGAACGAGGTATCTGGTGCTTTTATACTATATGTCCACCATGTCTCCTCCCTCAGAGAGAATGAAAACATGTTACGTTCTCCTGTTCCCGCCTGCAACATTCATGTTCTGTCCCACTCCCGCCTGCAAAAATGTATGAATAGATTTTTCTGTACGTCCATGAAATTTCATGTTACATGTCGCCTAGCCACAACCTACACATCCCAGCATAAACCGATAAATTATTTGTTATTAAACCCAGATAGCAACTTTGTGTCTGCCCAGATCCGGCCCACATCTGGCCAGCGTGATCTCATGAGAACACATGTGTGTTTTCACGTAAAGTGTGGAACACGTACATTTATTTACGTTTTCATACACACAAAAACGTACAACATAGATGTATTTATAGCACTAAAATGTAAAAATACTCAAGTATTAACAGCAATAAAAAGTGTTATGTTAAGTGTGAATATATATGAATTCCCATGTATTAATATTAAAATCATGGCATTAATGTTTTAAATCTGTTGTATTCAACTGTGATATCAATACATGTTTTAGAACTTATTAAATGCAGTTTAGTCATCTACTTACAGTTTTTTTTTCAATTGCTAACAAGCGTTTAGTAATACTTAAAATACTTTTTCTAAACTCTTAACACAGCAACACACATACATCACACTAGCCAAATAGTTAATTTTCTGCCCAAAACCATATTTTGTTAAATAAACACAAACTCTACATTTCAAAATGTTAAAAACCTTTTTCAACACATACTAACTCTATCAAAACACCGCAAACCTGATTCAAAATAGAGTCGTTCTGTCAAAACATAGCACTAGTTTTCTATCCAACATGAACAAATAGTCAATCAAAGTGCAATGACTGTCAAAATACTAACAGTTGATGGCATTACAAAAACTGCATTACTTGTCATGTTTCAGATCTACCTGTATATAACATCCGTATGATTGGATGTTCTATACAGGTAATTTTTAATTATTTAGTCAGATGTAAACCACATTTTTAGTGTGTGAGAATCGTCTCGGTTACGTATGTAACCCTCGTTCCCTGAAGGAGGGAACGGAGACGTACGTCAGTAGTGACCGACGAATTGGGATATCGCTTAGAGAGCCCTATCATCTTCGTATGAACTAAAACAAGCCAATGGAATTGGCGTGCGATATTTGCATAATGCGCACCGCCCCCGTCAGGTGTATATAAATAGGAAGCGGATGCAATCGCACTCTGTTTTTCGCTGAGGAGACAACTGGTGTCCGCACTACAGCGAGGGTACAGAAACTGTGGCGACGGGACGTACGTCTCCGTTCCCTCCTTCAGGGAACGAGGGTTACATACGTAACCGAGACGTTCCCTTTCAGTCGGTCACGTTCGACGTACGTCAGTAGTGACCGACGAATTGGGATCCCAACTAAAGCGCCACAGTTACGAAACCCCTTCCAGTGCCCAGCACAAGCTCAGCCGCCCATAGCACCGGCTGGCGGTGAAGGGGGCGAGCTTACACCGAGAGAGTCTACTGCTGTCTAACCACTACCCACTAAGTAAACTAGACACACTGGGGAAGCGAACCCGTAAGGGACGCTGCGGAGACCACTACCTACCCAATGGGGGAGGAGTTTACGTGGAGAATACACATATGGACTGGCCCGGGGGGCAGTACGCATATGGAGTCCCTGGGATGGCTCCACCTGGTAGGGGGAGCTCATCTGACAGGTGACAGCAGAGCTGGCTCTGCTAAGGGAAAGACACGGACTCGGCCCGTAGGGAGTTTTAAACCGTGGAAAATACACATATGGGACCGCTCACGTAGAGGGGTCACGACATATGGGCCCCAGCCAACAGACAGCGTCAGCGACGGATGTAGGCCTGGCATCAGACACTCCGCAATGTCCGAGCCGAAGGGGGAGGCGGAGGAACTCGACAGGGTTCGCCAAGCGGGGAACGCGACTGGAGTGAAAGTATGCACGTATCCGGCCAGTGGCGGGAATGGCATTGCAAGCCGACACTTAGAGTGGGTACAACACGTCTACCGACTAGTGGATGCGAGTACACGTGAGGATACCGGCTCTACACGTAGGCTATAAAACCTAGCGAACGTGTTTGGTGTCGCCCAGCCCGCAGCTCTACAGATATCTGTCAGCGAGGCGCCATGAGCCAGCGCCCAGGAAGAGGCCACCCCTCTGGTGGAGTGGGCTCTCAACCCGAGCGGGCAAGGCACGCCCTGGGATTCATACGCCAAGGCGATGGCATCCACTATCCAGTGGGCCATCCTCTGCTTGGAGACAGCCTTTCCCTTCTGCTGGCCTCCGTAACAGATGAAGAGCTGATCTGAGGTCCTGAAGCTTCGCGTTCTATCCACGTAAACGCGCAGAGCGCGGACGGGACAGAGCAAAGCTAGGGCTGGGTCTGCCTCCTCCGAGGGCAGCGCTTGCAGGTTCACTACCTGATCTCTGAAAGGAGTGGTAGGAACCTTGGGCACGTATCCAGGCCGGGGTCTCAGGATGACGTGAGAATCACCGGGCCCGAATTCTAGGCACGTTTCGTCGACCGAAAATGCATGCAGATCCCCTACCCTCTTCAGGGAAGCCAATGCGACCAGAAGGACAGTTTTTAGGGACATAACCTTCAGGTCAACTGATCGCAAAGGCTCAAAGGGATGACCCCGGAGAGCTGTGAGAACCAGGGTCAGATCCCAAGAGGGTACGGAGGAAGGGCGAGGAGGATTCAGTCTCCTGGCCCCCCTCAGGAATCTGACGATCAGATCGTGTTTCCCCAGGGACTTACCCTCAACTGCGTGGTGATGTGCGGCAATAGCGGCAACATACACCTTGAGGGTGGAGGGAGACAGCCTTCGCTCCAACCCATCTTGCAGAAAGGAAAGCACGGATCCGACCGAACATGATCGGGGGTCCTCTCGGCGAGAGGCGCACCATTCGACGAACAGGTTCCACTTCAGCGCATAGAGACTCCTAGTGGAAGGAGCTCTAGCGGAAGTGATGGTGTCTACGACCGCTTGCGGGAGATCACTCAGAACCTCCGCCTCCCGTCCAGGGACCACACGTGGAGGTTCCACAGATCGGGACGCGGGTGCCACAGGGTGCCCCGTCTCTGAGTCAGGAGGTCCTTCCTCAGAGGAATCGGCCAGGGAGGGGCTGTCGCGAGGAGAATGAGGTCTGAGAACCAGGTCCGAGTGGGCCAGTACGGAGCCACTAACAGAACCTGCTCCCCGTCCTCCCTGACCTTGCACAGGAGTTGTGCGAGAAGGCTCACTGGGGGAAACGCATATTTGCGTAGACCCGGGGGCCAGCTGAGTGCCAGGGCATCCGTGCCGAGCGTGCCGCCGGTCAGGGAATAGAACCACTGGCAGTGGGCAGTCTCCGGGGAGGCAAACAGGTCTACCTGGGCCTCGCCGAAACGCTGCCAAATCAGCTGAACCGCCTGGGGGTGGAGCCGCCACTCGCCCGCAAGTGGAGGCTGCCGTGACAGCTCGTCGGCCGCACGGTTGAGCACACCTGGGACATGAGTGGCCCGAAGGGACCTCAGATGCTTCTGACTCCACAGCAAGAGATGGCGGGCGAGTTGCGACATGCGACGGGAGCGTAGACCACCTTGATGGTTGATGTACGCAACGGCCGCAGTGCTGTCTGAGCGGACTAGAACGTGCTTGCCTGACAACAGCTTCTTGAAGCGGGCCAGAGCAAGACGTACCGCTAGCAACTCGAGGCAATTGATATGCCACTGCAGCTGAGGCCCCGTCCAAAGACCTGCCACTGCATGCCCGTTGTACGTGGCCCCCCATCCCGTGGCAGAGGCATCTGTGGAGACCACAGCATGCCTGGACACTTGTTCGAGGGGTACTCCGGCCCGCAGGAACGAAGGGTCCGACCACCGGACAAGGGTGCGACGGCAGCTCGGTGTCACGGGGACACGGAGCGTGCCGCACTGCCACGCCCATCTCGGGACCCGGCCGCGGAGCCAGTGTTGAAGCGGTCTCATATGAAGCAATCCGAGCGGCGTGACCGCGGCTGCGGATGCCATATGCCCCAGGAGCCTCTGAAAATCTTTCAGTGGAGCCGCTGTCCTGCGCTTGAGCGAACTCAGGCAGTTCAACACCGACTGGACGCGCGCCTCGGTGAGACGCGCAGTCCGTGCAACCGAGTCTAGCTCGAGACCGAGATAAGAGATCCTCTGCCCGGGGGCGAGTTTGCTCTTGTCCCAGTTGACCCGAAGACCCAACCGGCTGAGGTGAGCTAAAACCATGTCCCTGTGTTCGCACAACTGCTCTCGCGAGCTGGCCAGGATCAGCCAGTCGTCGAGATAGTTGAGAATACGAACGCCCTGTTCCTTGAGGGGAACAATGGCCGCCTCCGCAACCTTCGTAAAGACGCGGGGTGACAGGGCCAGCCCGAAGGGTAGGACTTTGTACTGATATGCCCGACCCTCGAACGCAAACCGGAGGAAGGGTCTGTGTCGAGGCAGAATCGAGACATGAAAGTACGCGTCCTTCAGGTCTATTGCTGCAAACCAATCCCGGGGACGGACGCATTCGAAAATGCGCTTCTGCGTGAGCATCTTGAACGGCATCTTGTGAAGATACCGGTTCAGGACGCGCAGATCCAGGATTGGCCGTAGCCCACCGCCCTTTTTCGGTACAATGAAGTAGGGGCTGTAGAACCCCGACTTCATATCGGCTGGAGGGACCGGCTCGATTGCATCCTTCGCCAGGAGGACAGCAATCTCCGCCCGGAGAACAGGTGCACTGTCCAACGACACCTGAGTGAAGTGGACACCCCTGAAAACCGGGGGACGCCGGGCGAACTGAATCGCGTAGCCGAGTCTGATAGTGCGAATGAGCCAGCGGGACGGGCTGGGAAGCGTGCTCCACGCCTCCAGACTCCGAACCAGCGGGACCAAAAGCACCACAGACGCACCGGGGGTGGGGCAGCAAGGCAGAGAGGGACCCGACTCGGACGGCTTGGGGGCGGCCCGGAGTGGGGTCGGACTCTGCAAGGCAGCAGTGTGCATGGGAGACGGCGTACGGGACGCGGTCTGCACCATCACACTGCCGCCAGCTGGCGAATGAGGAGGGCGCTGCCAGCGGCGAGGGGGGGCCTGGCACACTGGCAGACACACCTTGTTGTGACCTGGAGTTTGAGGAAACTGCTCTTTTTGTGAAAAAGTGGGTACCGCTGGACTCCGGAGAGCCAGCGGCGGTGGACAGACAAACACAAATTCCCCCCGGCCCTCCTCCGGGGGTGGGAGAGATGGTGGAAAACTCTCCCGAAGAGCAAGATCCTTCCCCTCCAGGTTGCCCGTCTCAGGGCCGTGACTTCTGTTTCCGCTTGCCACCCGGCTTAGCTGAGACGGGCTGGGCACCACGCCCGCGACCGGCACCCTGCTTCCTGGCTGGTGTAGGCTGCTGCTTTGCCGTTTTAGCAGGGGCGGAGGACGATGCAGGCGGGCGCCCTCGGCGACGAGCGGGCTGAGGCTGAGCCACGGGCGGCTGGGTGGAGGCAGCAGCGGACCGCCGTGGCATGACGTGACTGATAGCCTCAGCCTGCTTCTGTGCAGCGGAGAACTGTTGGGCGAAGCTCTCCACTGCGTCGCCGAATAGGCCGACCGGGGACACGGGGGAATTTAGGAACTGCTGCTTGTCGGCATCCCGCATGTCCGCGAGGGTCAGCCAGAGGTGGCGCTGCTGGACTACCAAGGTAGACATCGCATGACCAACAGCGCGTGCTGTCACTTTCGTTGCCCGGAGGGCAAGGTCAGTGGCAGCGCGCAGCTCCCCCAGCAGCTGTTGGTCAGGACCTTCCTGGGGCATCTCCGACAGCGCCTTTGCTTGGTGAACCTGCAAGAGGGCCATCGCATGCAGGGCGGAGGCAGCCTGCCCACAGGAACTGTAAGCCTTCTCAGTCAGACCGGCTGAGAACTTACAGGCCCGGGACGGGAGACGCGGCTCACCACGCCAGCCGGAGGCCGTTGGACACAACTGTATCGCAACGGACCGTTCGACTGGCGGGATCCTCGCGTACCCCCTGGCTACCCCGCCGTCCAGGGAGGTGAAGGCGGACGGGGGGCCAGGCCTGGTACGGGCACTATACGGTGTCTGCCAAGACCTGGTCACCTCATCATGCACCTCCGGGAAGAAAGGCATTGGGGCGGGACGCTGGGGCTGCCCAGCGCGACCCCCCCCCCAAGTACCAATCATCCAGCCGAGATGGGCCGGGACAGGGTGGAGGGTTCCACTCGAGCCCGACGCACAAGGCTGCCCGAGAGAGCACAGCCGAGAGTTCGGGATCCGACTCGGCCACTGCTACCGTCCCGGAGGGCGGCAGCGCGTCCGGATCTTCCTCCCCCGAATTCTCAAACTCGCCTTCCGACGCAGCGACCGACATCTGATCCTCCGCCGGCGCACCGAAGGTAACGGCTGGACAGTCCGAAGAGGGCCCAGCGGAAACCAACGGGCGAAATATGGGTTGCGGTGCTGGCGAGGGGGCAGGGGCCCGAGGAGCGTTTCCGCTCGGCGGGGGAGCCCTGACCGTTATCCTCAGGCCGCCCTCCCTATACAGCGCCGTACCGTCCTTCCGGTTGCCAGGGCCGGAAAAAACGGTCGTACGCGGCATAGGAGAGGGGACTCCCGCTTCCTGAGACTTCAGGAAGGAGAGCCTCGACCTCAGCACCGCGATGGTCATGTTCCCGCAATGAGAACATGAACCATCCACAAAAGCTGCCTCAGCGTGCTGAACGCCCAAACACGAGATGCAGCGATTATGCCCATCAGCAGGGACCAGGGAACGACCGCACCCAGTAACGCACAGACGAAATGACATACTGTCAGGGTTCGTCTGTAAAGCTCTTTTAGAAGGGGAAGTCAACTCTCTCGTGCTGAAGCACCCAGGGAGCGACGCGATGTGTCAGGTACACCACTCCCTGACACACCGAGGAACCGGCCCAAATCGCTCACACACACTCTTTGTGTTGCTGTGAAAACAGCAGTTTTTAGAGCTTATAGCTCAGCTCCTCGGACACTCGCGACCTCGCTGAACGTGCCCTCTTTCACCAGCACTGAAGCTCGCTGTAATCCTCTTCTTGAGGCAATGTTTTAATTCACAACAAAACGAAGAAAAGAGTCTTCAACAGGACACCAGAGAATGGCTCCGAAGCGAAAGACAGAGTGCGATTGCATCCGCTTCCTATTTATATACACCTGACGGGGGCGGTGCGCATTATGAAAATATCGCACGCCAATTCCATTGGCTTGTTTTAGTTCATACGAAGATGATAGGGCTCTCTAAGCGATATCCCAATTCGTCGGTCACTACTGACGTACGTCGAACGTGACCGACTGAAAGGGAATCATGGTTCATTAGATAGTATGTGTACAGCATAGTAAATAAAATTTAAAGGGTC
This sequence comes from Ancherythroculter nigrocauda, assembly GCA_036281575.1. Taxonomy (NCBI): domain Eukaryota; kingdom Metazoa; phylum Chordata; class Actinopteri; order Cypriniformes; family Xenocyprididae; genus Ancherythroculter; species Ancherythroculter nigrocauda. Next base: position 32,066,811 of record VTFQ01000024.1, on the reverse strand, counting down.
ATGAATACATTATAGAATGTACAACTGGGGGGGAAAAGCAGTAGTGACAGAATTGCTGCAGTAAAGGCTTTATTAGCAATATTACATTTCTGTCAGTGATCAGCAAAACAAAACAAAAGAGACACACATACATGGCCTTTTTTTCAAAGTGTGCAAAAATAAAACAAACTGACAGTCAAAAAGAAAAAAAGCACAGGAAAGAGTACAGTGCTTTTTTAATCTATACGATCTTCAGGATTTGGCCACATGTTCTCGTCCACATCACATCTAATGTTTTCTCTTGCAATACACCTTGGATAGAAAAGCTTGGCATGCTTTATCCACCCCTGGCAGTCTTCAGCTGAGATGTCTCGGCAGCCAGCATCCATTGCATCCAGCAGGGACATTTGGTCATGTGGGCGATGATCATAGACCTTCCACCTCCACACAGTAAAATGTAATTAGTTGAGTTTACTTAGAAAGCTTAATTAAACTGTTGGGTTTACATAAAAAACTTAAGGAAACCGATTGCCTTAAATTTAGCAAGTAAGTTAACTCATCATTTTGAATTGATAAAACTAGCTACCACACAGTACAGAGTACTTAGAAATCTTGAGGATTGGTAATTCAATTTTACAAATTGAGTACTTAGTTCAGTCATGTTAAAAATCTTGTTCACATTATGTAGAAACTGCCTTAAATTTCTCAAGCATTTTTTACTCAAAGTTGCAACAATGGACCATACATTTATTTGTATCTATTAAACTGGAGATACTGTTAAAAATAATAAAGTTTGATGTCACCATCATGGTGGAAAGTGTTTGCTTTAGTTGGGCTCTTGACCTTGACTTTTAACATTAGTGTTTCTCTGGCTGTCGTAACTCAGTGTTTGTAAGACACAGCTGTTATGGTGAAAAAAGCCAAGAGAAATGCTGGGATTGATCTGTTGGATCTGTACTTATAATGTCATCATCAAAAATCCACAGATTTCATTCCAAGGTTTGTACTTGATCAAAAGTGTGCTTTGTCACTATAAACAGTTAACTTTTTTATTGCTGAAACTAGATCAAGAGACTGAGCACGGTTGAGATCATATATTTTTAATTTTAATATTATATTTGGCAAAAAACAATTTGGACTACTTTTAGACACACAGAGACATCAATAATCAGCATATAAATCTCAACAACGGTGACATGCAATGCATGCTGGGAGCCATCATAGTATAAAACTCATCCATGGCTCCCAGCATGCATTGCAGCATGAAGCATGTCACCGTTGTTGAGATTTATAGACTGATTCTTGATGTCTCTGTGTGTCTAAAAGTAGTCCAAATTGTTTTTTGACTAACATATTAAAAATATGATTTCAACAGTGCTCCGTCTCTTGCTATAGTTTCATTGATTATTAAAAAATACTTATTTGTTTTTAATGACAAACCACACTTTTGATCAAGTATAAACCTCAGGATTAAATCTCTGGGTATTCAATGATATCATCAGGAAAGATCCAACAGATCAATCCCAGCATTTCTCTTGTTTTTTTTCACCATAACAGCTGTGTCTTACGACAGCCTGAGAAACACTAATGTTAAAAGTCAAGGTCAAGAGCCCAACTAAAGCAAACACTTTCCACCATGATGGTGACATCAAACTTTATTATTTTTAACAGTATCTCCAGTTTAATAAATACAAATAAATGTATGGTCCATTGTTGCAACTTTGAGTAAAAAATGCTTAAGAAATTTAAGGCAGTTTCTACATAATGTGAACAAGATTTTTAAATTGACTGAACTAAGTACTCAATTTGTAAAATTGAATTACCAATCCTCAAGATTTCTAAGTACTCTGTACTGTGTGGTAGCTAGTTTTATCAATTCAAAATGATGAGTTAACTTACTTGCTAAATTTAAGGCAATCGGTTTCCTTAAGTTTTTTATGTAAACCCAACAGTTTAATTAAGCTTTCTAAGTAAACTCAACTAATTACATTTTACAGTGCAAGCAGAAAAAAACTCCTCAATGGGGTGAGGAAAGGAGAGAATGGAGGAAGGAAAAGGGAAACAAATCTCGGATGGGCTGCAAACCAGTTTGTTATTGCAAGTGAGTGGTGGAATGCTACATTTGCCAATGTAATAACAAATGTTCTCATGTTTCCTCCCTCCTGTTCTGCTTCTGGCACCAGTTGTTGGTGGAGGTCATTGTAATAGATGTGCTGGTTGACTGGTATGTTAAGCCACGCCCATTTGTATGTACGTAAGTTCTCCGTACGTGTTGAGCACTCAGTAAAAAAGCAAGTATACATGCAAAGCCTGTGTCTGTCGTTCATCACTTGGATCCAGCCTCAGATCATAACATATTACAGTGGCGACGAGGATTAAGAGTATATTTAGAGACTGATAGTCGCTGAGAAACACTGTTGCACTTGTCGTAAAAAAGAACTTAAAAGAAAGGAACAAGGCACGAGTGAAAAGCTGCTAACAAAGTAGCTAACATGGCAGTGATACAGTTTGGCTGTGTGGATGAGTACAAGGAATCGAAGGAGGATTTCGAATCGTACATTGAGCGTTTTGAACAGTGGCTGCTGGCGAATGACATTGCAAGTGAGAAAAAGGTTAGTGTGTTTCTCTCCGTGATCGGGGCAGAGACATATGGACTGTAAAAGAATCTAGTCATGCCGACGAAGCCGAGTGCAGTGTCATATACCGAACTGAAAGCAGCGTTGCTAGCGCATTACAGGCCGCAACCACTAGTGATCGCGAAGCGTTTCAAATTTCAGAATGAGCTGTGAATTTGGACAATATTTGAGTGATGCACTCAGAGACAGATTTGTAAGTGGACTGAACTCGGAGTCGATGCAACGCAAATTGCTGAGTCAGAAGGATCTGACGTTCAGCCAGGCTTGCGAAATTGCATCATCTATGGAGCTGGCCTCAAGAAACACACTGGAAATTGCGGGTAAGACCAAGGATTTACAGTCAGTGAATGCTGTGAGCGAAGCTAAATTTTTTCAAAAGAAAGGCAAAGTAAAGTTTAAAGGGAGAGATGATTCAGAAAAAGGAAAATACCAGAAGAACGAACAGAGAAAAGAAGAAAGCAATAAATGCTACAGATGTGCTGGGAAACACTCAGCTAGAGACTGCAGGTTTAAGAATGAGAAGTGTCATATGTGTAACAAAATTGGACACATTGCAAGGGCCTGTAGGAATAAGAGAACAGCCAGACAGACACAGTATGTGGAGGCAGAGTGTTCAAATGAAAGAAAAGAGGATGAATCAGAGTTATTTGGAGTGTATACAGTGTACACAACCTCAAACGGAAAAAAAGGAATTGTGGTAAATGTAAATTTGGATGGAAAGTGCATGGACATGCAGCTGGACACGGGGGCAGCAGTGTCTCTGATGTCAGAACTGTCATACAAGGAGTTCCTGTCGCACATACCTTTAAGCAAAACAAGCATGCAGCTAACTACATATTCAGGGGAGAGAATTCCATTGCTGGGATCCATTGATGTGCCAGTGAAGTATGAAAAGCAAAATGTCACACTGCCATTGGTCATCGTCAAAGGGGACAGACTGGCCCTGCTGGGCAGAAACTGGTTAGAGAAAATTCAGTTGGATTGGCCAAATATTCTCATGGTGGAAAAAGCTGAAGTGGCCTCTGACCCAGCATTAAAAGCAGTGTTGAGACGACACTCCGAGGTATTTTCTGACAAACCAAGTGCAATTAAAGATTTTAAAGCTACCATCCGTGTTCGTCCTGATGCAACTCCGATCTTTCCGAAAGCGAGACCCGTTCCTTATGCTTTGCGAGAAGCGGTGGAAGAGGAACTGGAAAGACTGGAAAAAACGGGCATAATATCCAAGACTGAAAGAAGTGAATGGGCGGCCCCAATAGTAGTCGTGCCAAAAAGTGATAAGTCATTCCGCATCTGTGGTGACTATAAAGTCACTATAAAACAGAACCTAGAAGAAGAAACATATCCACTGCCCAACACAGAAGATTTGTTCGCTAAGTTGGCAGGCGGAACGTTGTTTAGCAAACTGGACTTGGCGCATGCCTATCAGCAATTAAAATTAGACCAGCATTCAGAAAAATACCTCACCATCAATACTCACCGTGGCCTGTACAAGTACCATCGTCTCAGTTATGGAGTGGCCAGTGCTCCTTCTATTTTCCAGGCTGTCATGGATTAAATCTTGCAAGGGCTAGATCATGTCACCTGTTTCCTTGATGACATCCTAATCACTGCCAGTACAAAAGAGGAGCATGTTAGGAGACTGGATGAAGTGCTTTCCAGACTAGAGAGGTATGGACTTAGAGTAAAACTTTCCAAGTGTCAGTTCATGCAAGGCAGTGTTGAGTATTTAGGCCACCGTATGGACAAAGAGGGTCTACATCCAACTGAGGAAAAGATTGCAGCGATTGTTAATGCCCCAAAACCAAACAATGTCACAGAGCTACGGTCGTTTTTAGGCCTATTGAACTACTATGGTTGGTTTTTGAAAAACCTCTCCAGCCGGCTGCAGCCTTTACACAATTTGCTGAAACAGAAGCAACCTTGGAGCTGTACTTCAGCATGTGACACAGCTTTTGAGGAAGCTAAACAGCTGCTGCTCAGTAGTACAGTGCTGGTACATTATGATGGGACCCGACCCCTGAAATTAGCATGCGATGCCTCACCTTATGGGCTGGGCGCGGTGATCTCGCACATTATGGACAATGGTGAAGAGCGCCCAATAGCTTTTGCATCCCGTACACTGACTGAAACCGAGAAAAAGTATGCCCAAATAGAACGTGAAGCCTTGTCCATCATCTATGGAGTTAAAAAGTTCCACAAATACATCTATGGACGGAAATTCACACTCATAACTGATAACAAGCCTCTGCTGGCGATACTTGGACCGAAGGCAGCAATACCAACCTTGGCAGCCCTTAGAATGCAGCGCTGGGCTTTAGTGCTCATGGCTTATAATTATGACATTGAGTACCGCAAATCAGCTGAATGCTGATGCAATGTCCAGACTACCAACTATGGGCAAAGACTGTATCGGGGAAGAAGGAAGTGTGTTCTACTTTTCCCAGGTGGATGAGCTCCCGGTGTCTGCTAAGGACATAGCACAAGCAACACGGAATGATCCAACACTATGCAAAGTGTGGAATTACACTGTGAATGGCTGGCCAAACTACGTGTCAGAGGAGAGTCTGAAACCATACTTCACATGCCGGCATGAATTGTCAGAGGACCAAGGGTGTGTGTTGTGGGGTATGCGTGTAATAATTCCACCCAAATACAGATCCAGATTACTAGACGAGCTACACCATGAGCATCCAGGAATTTGCCGTATGAAGGCCCTGGCTCGCAGCTACCTGTGGTGGCCGGGATTAGATGGCTGCATTGAAGAAAGAGTGCGGAGCTGTAGCGGTTGCATATCAGTTCAAAAGTCACCTGCAGTGGCACCCCTTCACCCGTGGAGATGGCCTGAGTGGCCATAGCAGAGAATCCACATTGATTTCGCAGAAAAAGACAAGCAGTTTTTTCTAGTAGTGATCGACAGCCATTCAAAATGGCTAGAGGTGGTGCCAATGTCATCAATCACCTCCTCGCTCACCATTGATGCACTCCGAGGTTTGTTCGCGGCTTATGGATTACCAGAGGAGGTGGTCTCTGATAATGGGCCGCAGCTGGTGTCTGCCGGGTTCACAGATTTCCTGAAAGGAAACGGAATTAAACATACGCGAGTTCCTGCCTATCATCCGGCCTCAAATGGTGCTGCAGAAAGATCTGTTCAGATACTGAAACAGTCACTCCTGAAAAGTGTTGGTGAAAAACGGGGCAAGCAGATGCTTTCACTCAAGCACAAATTGGCCAATTTCTTAATAATGTACCGTAGTACACCTCATACAGTCACAGGGAAAACACCAGCGGAGCTGTTTCTTAAGCGCCACATTCGAACACGTTTTTCGTTGTTGAAGCCTGATCTGGCCAAATTTGTTCTGGAAAAACAGCAGGAACAAAAGAAACAGCATGACCGAGGGAAAAAGGTCCTAAGATCTTTCGTTGAGGAAGAGCCAGTACGAGTCCGAAACTTCAGAGGAGGGCAGGAGAAATGGTTGAGCGCAACTGTGATCGAGCGGAAGGGTCCTGTAAGTTATCTAGTACAGGATGGTCAAAGAAGGCGCACTGTGCATGTGGACCATATTCTGCCGGGAAATGTTGCAGAAGGATCTCCTTTGCATGGTGTGTTAGAGATCCCAAATCCAGTGGTCAATGTTGACGACATTGGAGCCATGAACATTCCTTCTGCCAGTGACCCCCCATGCCAGTTTTTGAGCCAGAGGTTACTGGAAATGCAGAGAACTGTACTCCAAGAAGTCCAGTGAGCACCTCACCACACCCAAATGTTGTTCGTAGATATCCACAGAGGGTCCGTACTGCTCCAGAAAGATTAGATTTATAAGTATTTGTTTTCTACTAATAGTGGTTTTCAGTGCAATAATTTTTGACATTGAAGGATGTAATGTGTAATATCGTTACCTGAAAATTTCTGTGCACTGATACATATATACACATAAAAAGTTTGTTTCTAAACTGTTTTGAAAAAAAAAAAAAATGTTCAAATCTTAAGGAGAAGGAGTGTAATAGATGTGCTGGTTGACTGGTATGTTAAGCCACGCCCATTTGTATGTACGTAAGTTCTCCGTACGTGTTGAGCACTCAGTAAAAAAGCAAGTGTACATGCAAAGCGTGTGTCTGTCGTTCATCACTCCGATCCAGCCTCAGATCATAATATTTTACAGTCATCTAAAAACAAAAGAAGGCGCTCTGTGTTGTAGGGACCAATCTGGCTTTTCTGCAGGACCAAACCAGCACTTGAGATTGCAGCACACATATATGATATTTGCTCCTCTCTGACCCAGCACATCAATGGTGGCCCTTTTCCCAATTACGTTTCTTCCTCGTCTACGTGTTTTTGCCAGGTTAAATCCTGCCTCATCTACATAAATGAATTCATGTGGTGTCTGATTAGCCTCCAACTCCATAATTCTCTGAAAGAAATGAAACACACAGTGTTTACAGTAAATGATTTTCAATATGTGGGTGTTTACTTGTAGGTTAGTTATAGAGAATGGAAAAAAGTGGAAAAGAATAATGTAAAACTCCCTGAAGAATCAGACATATGGTACAGACACCATACCTGGATGTATTGGTGCCGGAGTTCCTTGACCCGATCATTGTTCCTTTCAAAGGGAACTGTGTACAACGGTTTCATTCGAATTCTGTGTTTGGTCAGAGTCCGAGCAATGGTAGACTGGCTGATGCTTTCCACGTTCTGGAATACCTGGTTGTCCTATAAAATTCTGGTTTGAATTTCTCTCAGTTTTATTGAATTGTCAGCGATGACCCAATGGCTTGCTCCTGGTCATCACTGAGAAGATTTCTTCTTCCCCCAGAATGAGGAAGTCGTTGTGTTCTTTTTAAAGGAACAAAAATACAACATATTAAGAATTATCACTGCTGTTGGCCAACAGTTACTGTAATAAGTAGCAACTGCAATGATAGCCCTCTTGAAATTCAAAACTTACCTGTTGGTTTGTTGAAAAATCTGGATAATGGAAGCCACGATTGACCGCCTAATATTAGGCTGGACTCTTTCACCAGCCTCTCTCAATGATAGACCATGGTTTATCACATGGTCTATGATGGTGGTTCTTATTTCATCAGTGACAACAGCTCTCACTCTCCTTTGAGCAGCAACACGCATTCTTACTCCTCTCCCCCTACCTCTCCTTCTCCCTTGTCCTGGTCCAACTAATCCTCTCCCTCTACCAACTAGTCCTCTCCCTTGACCAACTAGTCCTCTCCCTTGACCAACTAGTCGTCTCCTTCGTCCAGACATTTTCGTTCTTTTTCTGCTCCTCTGTGGTTGTTCTGTGTTGAACAGAGGTGGGTAGTAACGAAGTAAATTTACTTCGTTACATTTACTTGAGTAGTTTTTTGGAAAATTTGTACTTTTTAGAGTAGATATAAATGTGGGTACTTTTACTTTAACTTGAGTAGATTTGTAATGAAATATCTGTACTTTTACTTCGCTACATTTGGCGACGTTCCTCTCGTTACTTTATTTTAATTAATTACTGTACATGTTAAGAAATGCGTAGTTTATTCCAAGCGCGCTGTCTCTTTTTTCATGAACGATGCCCCATTCACAAATGAATCACTCTTTTGAATCGATTCTGTTCAAAGACTTGGTCGAACAAGTTGGCAAAACTGTCTATATTGGTTCACGAATCAGTTTGAATGATTTGTTCAGTTCCTGCACACGCTGAATTGTCTGAAGCGGTTTCTCACTCGGAGCGTTGGATGAAGTGGCAGTGGACCTACAGTCAATTAAAAGCAAATCTGCAAATGCATACAGTTGTTTGCCAGCGATGAAGATCTTTATTAGTTGATCTGCGTATGCTGTCTGTGAACAATTCCACAGGTAGGCCGATTTCATTTGATTTCAATTCATGATACAGCCAATAGCCGACATTTTCTAACCAACCAGATTATTACGCTATGATAAGGCCTATGTATGTAGCATTTCTTTACCGTTTTTATGGACATTAATCTTAATTTATACATTAAATAAGCTCTTACTGTTCAGAGAGTATTATGGTAATTTGTGGATAGCCTATTGCGCAATGGCGGCTCGGGTGACCTGTTCAAGGTTGTTTTATTGACCTGTTCGTCTTGAAAATTAACGCCTTTGCATTGACACAGTTAACCAGTTTACACGCGCCTGCAGAAATATACATTTGATTACATTTTGGAGAACAGACAGAAGAAGATCCGTCAATGTGTATTTGATCATTGCTTGTGTTCAGATGTTCAGAGGTTATGAGCGCGAGCACATCGAGTTTCTCTCTTCTTTCAAATGTAGCTGTATACGTTATTATACAAACAAAGCAAAAGATATGCAATGATATCCGGGTACAGATGCCAGAAATAATGCTTGTCTCTTCTGTGTTTGTTGCAAAGATGCTAATTATGATAATAATTTAAATATCTATCTAAATAATAACATGCTATTATTTATATATATATATATATATATATATATATATATATATATATATATATATGTAGTTGATATGAGCCACACCCTGTTTCATTAGGAAATGCAACTTTTCTATGCTACTTGTACCTCTTCAGCTTATAAAGAATAATGATGACAACACAACTGAGAATTAAGAAGAAAAAAAACATTTATTGAAATAGGTGATTTATAAGTAATGATAATGACAACACAACTTTGACTTGAAGATAAACAGAAGTAAGCTGTTTATGAGGTACAGCTATCATAAAGAGATACCTTGGAGGAAGAAACATGTTCAATGACATGTTTGTGTGTAAACAAGTGAAAAGAAGTTAGCTGTTTATGAAGTACGGCTGTTATGAGAGATATATAGATAACTTGTTTATGGGTAAACAGTGAAACAATTGGAAGCGATAACCTTTATATAAAAACAAACTGTTGATAAATTGGAAATTGATGTGTAAAGAGAAAGATTATGAGAGATAACTTTTATATAAAAACAAACTGTTGATAAATTGGAAATTGATGTGTAAAGAGAAAGATTGTAAGCGATAACTTTTGTATAAAAACAAACTGTTGATAGATTGGAAAGTAATGTGTGGAAAAAGAAACCCCAACAACAGATGTTTGTATTAAAGAATGACAGACAAGTGGTATTGTAACACCTTTATTAAAGCATATATTAATTGCTTATTAAAGAATGACAGACAACTGATATTGTAATGCCTTTATTAAAGCATATATTAATTACATATTAAAGAATGACAGACAACTGGTATTGTAACACCTTTATTAAAGCATATATTAATCACTTATTAAAGAATAAAAAAACAACAACTGGTAATGCATTTGTTAGTAACATGTTAGTAGATTAGAAAGGAACTAATCTGTATTAGAAAGAAAGGCAGTCTTACCGTTGAAGGATGTCTTGATCAGAAGCACAGGACGCAGCAGAGGAGAAGAGTCCAGAACAAAGAGACGAGGCCTCTATATATAGACATATGAGGGGAATTCCCAAGAAGATGACATCAAGTGGTCAGATAGTCTATAAAAGGCTGAAGAGAACAGGAGGGGCTGCTTCACACCTGAGGCTGTACCTCCGACACCAGAACCAACACTGATGATGCCTCCATTGCTGATATTGCCTTGACTGAAGAACTTTTTAATACTTATACTTTATTTAATTACTTGTATAGAATGTTAGTAAAATATATGTAATGCTAGTAGTATTAATGTAATAAATAAATGAACTTATAACTTTATAACTAAACTCGGCCTCATGTGGCATTAATTTAAGTCGTTGAGCCTGAACAGACCACGGAGAAGTCTTCTGTCTGATTGTAAGTATATTTAAAATGCTTATAATTTAAGTCAGATTTGACTTTCTTACCTAACCTGAGAATAATAAAAAATAAGGTAAAGGTGCTTAGAGACGCATCGCAAAACATGGCGCCCAACATGCCCGGGGCAGATTGATCATCCGTTACTGGCCAGGACTGATGACCAAATTGCTCGACAGTTGGCTTAATACTCGCTTGTGTCACAGATCCTTTGTCTTCCTGAACTCCATTTCCCATAATCCTCCTGTTCTCCACACCTGCACTCACTTCCCTCGTCATCTCCTCATCATCACAGACCATTATCACCTGGACTCCCTCGTCAGCACTCCCTATTTATATGGACTCACTCCCTTCACTCCTTGTCTGTTCTTATTTGTTATTTGATGTGTTTGGTTGCTGTTTCTCTCCGTTGTGTCAATAAATGCCCATTGTTTGTGGAAGTCCGTGAACGCCTGTATGTTAAATATGTAGAGCATGAGATGAGAAGTTATTGAGGAGAAAACTATATCCTGTAAGACCCAAAACAGAATAGAATAATTCTAGGATGAATTATTAGGTTCGACACAGAAAGAGTTGAGTGCGCACACAAAAAAGAATAAACCGTACGAGCTTAGAAAGCTGTAGAGTTTATTTAGCCAATAGATGTGAGATACGATCTCATATGGCAGGTCTCAGAGAGGCTAGAATAGCAAAAGAGACAGGGCTTTCTGTCAGGAGAGGGACGCCTCACTAACAGAAAGCCAGACTCTTCATTCAGGTTTATGTGAGTAATATGCTTGAATGGGAGAACAAGTAGCTTTAAAAGTGAAATTATTGATTAAAGAAATTGAAATGAGTAAGCTGATCCTTTGGATCCCGTCCAGATGGGGTTAGAGAATAAGCAAAATACTTAAAAGTAAGTTAAAAGTGGATGATAGGACTTAAATGCTAAATATTTAAAAAAATAAATGAAATAGTGAATGTAGGATAAATACAGTTTAACATGACAAATTGAGGAAAAATAAAAATATACTGTATATTAGGAAGTTAAAATGAGTTCAGGAAGAACAATGAGAGGCTATATTGTTAAAAGTATCATAAGATCAAAATAAGACATTGTAAATTAATCAGAACATAAGAAAGAGAAAAATAGAATAATAATGGGATACATCCATATTAGCCTGGGAAAAATGAGAAGAGCCTTAATAGATGGTTGCCAAATTAATAATGAAACGGGCAAGCCCGGGGCAGAACAGTTAAGAGTTTGAGTGTTTAAAGAGAAAGAGGCCTCAGATAAAAAGTGTGCATAAAGCACAGATTAGATCTAGGAGTGTGTGTACATTTAAATCCATGACACCACTCATATGTTTAAAAACTGTCTTTGACGCGGAAAAGTGCTTGAAGTAACATCAGGATCTATACAAATGTATGCATTTTCCTTGTCAAAAGTATGACAGGTTTTTGGAAAATTAGATAATAGCTTTCACTTCTGAAAGTGTTTTTTCATGTGTGTGCGTTCATTCTAAAAATCACATATGCACAGATGAAAAAAGATTGTAAGGTCAAAAATAGGACCTTTTATCCATTCTAACAACGAGGCCCATGGAATCTGTGTAGATCTCTGAGAGGAGTGACAGTACAGATAAGGTCTGTCTTCTAGTAACTGAGCTAAAGCAAAGGCCTATTATTTGAAAGGATTGATGTAAGGAAGCTTTATCTGCAGAGCAGATTTAATGTTTAGAAATAAAAACCGAACAAATAGAAATAAACAATACTAAGAAGCAAATAGGATAGATAAATGTAACTTAAATTGAGACAAGACAATTTGAACATATAGTAAAATTTGTAATTGATATGTGAAATCACAAACGTAACTGAAATAAAATAAAAATGTAATCTGTTAAAAGTAACAAATTAGAGAGAACAATAGAACAAATGTAACAGATAGAAATGATAAGCAGGGAATGAGCAGCTAGGATAGTTGCGGCTCATCTGCAGCCTGTGAAATGCCTGCAGTGAGAAGATTTACTACAGTCACTGTGAGACAGTTATGATAGCATAGTGAGAGTTTAAATTACTCTTTATAGCATATATAGAGCAAACAATAGTGAATCACATTATAAAATACCAAAGTTAAAATTTAGAGAATATTAGAAGAAGTTGACTAATTGTAAATGAATGGGAAAAATTAACTATCAAAAAAAAATGATTAATTAGTTGCATAGCGTTACGCAGCTTGAGAATCGATTAATGTCTGAAATATAGTGTATAGGACGATTGCAATTTAAAGAAGAATAAAGAAATAATAATAGCTGAATAAAAATAATACTTTTTAGGACTAGAACTTTAGAAAGATTTAAAGGAAAACTTTAGAAAGGAGAACTCTAGAAAGATTTAAAGGAAAAATAAAAGAAAATAAAAGAAAGAGGACCTTTGAAATCTGTCTAAAAACTGAGAGAGAGGGGGAGAAGAGTCTCAGAGAGCAGAGAAACAGATAAACCAGAGACATGAAGATTTACGATTACCCCAGACACTGGGAGTTTAGTGAGAGCAGAAACAGAGAACAGAAGGTCTAAAGAAATCAAATGACAAAATAAGAAAAATGTAAAAATAATTATAGTAACTCGTTGGATTTAAAATACTGATTTGAAACAGAGAATAAGGGAACAAGAAATTATAGTCCTGTATTAAAAAGGTAAGGTGAGGCACATGAGAAGAGAGAAAAAACAAAAACAAAACCCAACTTATTCCTGAATAAGAATGTAACTTGTAAGTAAATAAGAACTACTGGTTAATTAGCCCACACTACGTTGTACGAACAACTAAGAACAAGAATTATAAGAAATGTGGATAATGTTTTTGGACAGTGGTAATTTAACAAAAAGATAGGAGAACTGAGCTATAAGTGTTTAAAAAACAAATGAGGAAAATGAGCTGGATAAAATAATAACTAAAGGGAATTAAAATAAGTAATATGTGTTAAAGAATTAGTGGCATTAGATTATTGAAAAGATTAAGTAATAAATAAAAGCAGATCTGATTAAATACATCCATGAACGCCTGATAGTAAAACAGTTAAGTAATCTAGCCAGACAGCTTGATTATATGAGCCTCAGAGGAAGCAGACTAGAAATCAGAGTAAAAAACTTAAACATGTTAGTGTTAAAATTATAAGAGATAAACAAAATCAATAAGAAGACAAATAGGTGGTGAGGAAAACACAAAAATCAGAAATATGCTGATTAAGTGAGAAGGACTGAGAGAATGTCCAACTATGATTGATGCTGGAGCATTAGCTAAAATAAGATTATTAGAATGATATTACCACTTAAATTAAAGAAGCATTTAAGTAAACAAAATGAGTAATTGAATTACATGACCAAAGAAACATTAAAAAATAGTCATGGAGAAAGAGCGAGTCTAGGTCAGATCAGTTTTAATAAAGTTAGCTACACAAGCAGAGATTTATGAGACAATAACCGAGTCAATGGAAAAAAATCAAATAAGACTTTTAAAGTTGGATTAAACACGAAGGTAATAGAAAAAGACAGTGTCATACAATAAAGAAAAAGTGTTGGAAAATAGCTACTAACATATTTGTTTAGAAAAATAAATGAATAAATAAATAATAAATAAATAAACAATTAGAATGACAGAAAAGATCAAAATTATGAAACAGATTAAGCTATGGAAAGGCTTTGGTAGAAAAAAAAGGAGTTTAATAAAGAAACAAATGTAACCAAGAAAAAATAATGACATAAAATAATGTAAAATTAATTACCATACAAGTAAAAGTAAATGGCATTATATATCAACTATACATGATGCAGACGTATGCAAAGACAAGCAACATATCAATAAATATAAAGGAAAAAAAGGAATACAAATTTAAATTATAAATTGTGATGGATAAAAGGTTTAAAACTAATGGAAAATGAACAGATTAGACAATACAAAAATATTTTTATAAGCTAAGAAATATGTGTAAAGATGGACAAAGATATGCAAAGACAAGCAACATATCAATAAATATAAAGGAAAAAAAGGAATACAAATTTAAATTTTAAAAAATGTGATGGATAAAAGGTTTAAAACTAATGGAAAATGAACAGATTAGACAATACAAAAATATTTTTATAAGCTAAGAAATATGTGTAAAGATGGACAAAGATATGAAAAAAAAAAAAAAAACTAAATAACATATTTAGCAGATATTGTTGAAAAAAATAACAATATCAAGATTAAACAGATATATGACTTTTATTAAAGTGTAATAGGAGGATTAGAGAAGTTCCAAAATATGAAAGCACATAAAACTATAAATTGGGGGAGGTTAATTATTAGAATTTAACAGTGAGTAAAAGTAATGTTTTTACCAAATGCTATTGAGGAAAATAGGTGAGAATTAAATGTTTTCTCTATAAACAACAAAGAAAGATTGTCATAAGGACCTACAATGTGTCTGTAAGTGATAATACTTTATAACAGGAATGTTATTTAAAGTAACATTTGTCAGTTTTAGTCAATGCAAAGACTATAAAGATAACAATAAAGATGCTTGGAAAAGCAGGGCTAAATATGAAGATTGATGACAATTAAAATAATTGACACATATGTGTGTATTTAGAGGATATTAAATATTTACACACTAAATTGGTGAGAGCATAAGCTGATTTAAAATCCCTGAAATGAAAAGGAGTGTGAGATAAAATTTAAGAGACTTGGTTAATAAATTGAGTCAAATGGTGAATTTAGTAAAGTAATAGAATAGAACAAAAGATAAAGATATATGTTAGAAGAAGCAGTGTATGCTACAGTTTACAACATTATGAAGAACAAATATGGACAAAAAGCTCTGAAAATACACATAAAACTGATTATGAGAGTACATAGTACATACCTGTTTGGACGTTGAAAAGTCCCAAGATTGAATTTTACTTGTAAACAGAATAACAGCGTTGATTTAAAGTTGTAATGAACTACGACATAGCTTCCTATGAATAAAGTTATGAACATAAAAGACTGAATAATAAAGTCGAATAATAAACATTAAGAAAAATACTAAAACATTTTAAAAGATAAGAATTAAAAAAATGAAGAGCAGAAAAAAGTCTAAGGAAAGAGACTTTTTACGTTAGAGGCATGCAGTGTTTGCTAAAGGAGTTAAAGCAGTGAGGTCAGAAGGTCAGGAGATAGAGCCACTCCGTGACGGTAACAGACGCAGCTCGCTGAGTGAGTGTGTGTGAAGTGAAAACACTGCCGGAATTAGTGTAGCCTGATAAATAAATTAATCTAAATTTAAATATAGACTAATAATTAATTTAGAAATAAAACAAAAAGGTTGTGGTAACCATTGTGGTAGTATATGGAACACATATAGACTATGACTTTTCCCTTAGTGAACTCCTGATTTACTGCTTGTTAGAAGTTAGTGAGGTATAGTTTAGCTATTGGGTAGAATTAAGGATGCAGAATAAGGTCATGCAGAATAAGGCATTAATATGTGCTTAATAAGTATTAATTAGCCAGTGTTAATATGCTTGTTAATAAGTAATTAGTTAAAAGACCTTAAAATAAAGTGTTATTAAAGTTGTATATATTAAAATGTCAATAAAAATAAAGAGAAAAAGTTGATTATAATAAGTAGAATAATTAAAATTACAGACTGTTATTAAAGGTATGTTGAAAAATAATGATACAGTGAAAAAATTAGTTGAAGATTGTTTCATATAATTCAAAAATATATGAAATATATAATTTTTCCATTCAAAAGCTATATAATGGAGTATAAATATAAAGTAAGAATTATTGGTACAAAAAGTACAATAACAAACAGAACTAAATAGAAGGGTCATTATAAGATGTTATAAGACTGTTGAAAAAGAGCAGGAATAATGCTTATTGTTAGAGGACAAGCTAAAAACTATTAACTGTAAAGAGAAAACATGGTTCTGAATAAAGTCTGAGAATTAGTGTCTCGGGACGTGAAATGAGTACTTTGAAAAATAATTTGTGAAATAATGACTTACAATAGGATAAATGTGCAAGATTAAAATTTAATATAATAAAAACTATATGGAGTTAAATTGAAAATATTGGAAATATAATTATAAACTTAAGAAAGGATTTAAGACAAATTAAAATGAAAATAAGGGATAGAACTTGTTAAATTAGGCATATTAAAAAAAATAAAAATTAAAAAAATAACATAAAGAGAAATTGAAATAAAAATGTGAAGAAATTCCCACAAAGAAAGTATAGGTCAAACAAATAATATAGTGTGCAGTTGTTGTAATTGACTAAACTGAGAAAGAATAAAACATCAAAATAAAAAAGGTATTATTAGCAGAGACTAATTAAAAGCAAGAACTTATAAAGGTCAAACCTAAACAAACATAATACCTGTAGTATTAAGAGTCTTTGATAAACTCGTAAAAAAAATGATATATAACTTGTGTGTGTATTCGCCAGGAATGCGAAACAACACGTCTTAGAAAGGGCCATAAATAATAGCCTGTGTGTTTCTGGACGGGGTACCACATTGGATCTGTGAACATTAGCTATGAGATAATACTCAATAAGATGTGTCTATTGATGAATGATAGACAGAATTTGGGCATGGATTTAGTGATTTGACTAACAGAAATTATAATACTAAACTAAACTCAAGGCAAGGCAAAACAGCTTGGTGATTCTGGTGTCGTTAAATTCATGGTAAAATGATAAGAAACAACACAAGACCATTCTAGTTGATTGGACAATCCAAAAGAACAAAAACGAGCTTGCTTTGATATATAAAATAAAATGTTTCAGCTTAATGAGGAACAATATTCAGCTGAAACAATAATTAACGGACATATTATTAATTAAAAAGAAAATGAATTAAAGAAAAACAAAACAGAAAATTAACTTCCCAAGAAGGGGAGAGTTTGAAGTAAATTACTTCAGTACTGGACAATTGGATAGAATGTATTAATCTTAATGAACAATTATTAACAAATAATTAATAATTGATTAAAGATACAAGTACTGATGCCAGAATATCTTCTAGAAGGGGGGAGTGATCCATCTGTAGAAGATCTTCTGACATGCGAACACAGATTTTAAAGCAATAGTTAATCTAATGACCATTGTTGGAACACAGATTCCAATCTGTGAGTATGTTGAGGGTTTCTGTGGGAAGATTTATGACCAGAGCTGAGGCACAGAAGGGTCAAACTTTCTGCTGGCATAGAATTGAGACAGAGAAACAAAATGAAGAATGGGCAATGAGCCAGACAAAATGCAAAGATTATAAAAATCCTGCCTGTATAAAAATAATTGTAAAATAATTGTGAAAAACTGTCAATTGGTTTACAGAAAGTTTCCGTACTATATACGGTGAATAACTGTAATAGATCTAACGGTACATTTAATGTAATTTTACGGTAGAATACCATTAAATTCACAGTTTTTGGAAGTGAAAAATAACAATTCATTGTAAAATTTACAGTGAAAAAACGTAAATTGACATTCCCACAAATCCCTGCGTGACACTTCACATTTTATATATTTTCGTTGAAATAACTGTTTCTTCTTAGTTTTTCTCATTTTTTCTCATCAGTTATGTACATTAGGGTTTCATGTTACATCTAATGTTGTTAAATTAATGTTTATTGCATTTTTAAAATTTCATGCATGTTACCATGATGGTGTTTAGTGTGTGTGTGAATGACACTGTGTGCACCTTCTATATATTAGTATTGTCCTCCTCAGCTTGTGGAAAAGCTGCTTGTGATGAACTTTGATTCATCATGTGACTCTTATCACCACTGTGTTTGGTGACTGTCAGTGTATTATAAAGGTACAAAACAGATATTAGTACTTCATTAGGTTGGTAAATTAACATTATATCAGTTAATGAAATATGTTATTTTACCGTAAATTTAACAGATTTTTTTTTTTTTTTTTTACGTTGCTACTGTATTTTTTTACGGTAAAGTTCTGGCAACCACAGCTGCCGGTTTTTTACCGTAAATTTTACTGGGATTTTTTTTACAGTGTGGCTTTATCTTAAAGATGGGAAGATAAAATAAGACTGAATAACAGAGTGACAGATGTACAAAACAAGTTATGAAAGTCACTGGTAAACAAAACCTTACTAAAGGATGTGCTTAGATGCCAAAGTAATAATAGTAAACAAAAAAGAGACTGTAAGTAATCTGGTGATAGTTTAAATCATTTGATTTAATAGGAGATATTATAGTTTACCAACAATTACAGATATAGAAAAACGCATCAATTCTATTATTTGAATAGAGAAACGGTAATGCATAACAAGGCGAAATA
Organism: Ancherythroculter nigrocauda; assembly: GCA_036281575.1. Lineage (NCBI taxonomy): Eukaryota > Metazoa > Chordata > Actinopteri > Cypriniformes > Xenocyprididae > Ancherythroculter > Ancherythroculter nigrocauda. The sequence continues at coordinate 32,048,104 of VTFQ01000024.1, read as the reverse complement.
GAGCCCTCCATCTAAATAAAGGAAACCAATTGTTGATTGGAAAAGTCACTGTAGCTGCCGTTGGAGGCTCCGGTTCCCATAGAAACAGGAAGCTAATGAATGGGATTGCACATGTGCATTTGCTGGTTTAGTTATATACTATAACTATATATAAAAATATAGTTATAAACTATATTTAAGCATGGGAAACAACATTTATGTGACAGTTTAAGTCAAAATTAGTTGCTAATTTGAAATATGATATCAATCATGTAATGGAGTAATTGCGAGTTCTGTGAGCAGCTTTTGAGATTTCAGGATCCCCCATTCAAATAGACAGGACTTAAATGTTTGAACTAGCAATTACAAATATGGACGACAAACAAACAGATGTATCTTTAAAGGGATTTTGATTTAACAATTTAAGATGCAGTTACAATGACAATTAATAATAATAAAAGACCTAAGAAAATATTAGGCAATATAAGTATGTACATTAGAATATACAAAACAACATAGAAGACATTATTATGGTGAAGATCTTGAGTACTGCAATAAATATAAAGCATCAAAAAAACAGACTGTTCTTTAAAGGCTGAGTTTTTTTGGAATCTGCAGTTTAGCAGAAAATAAAAATGTACGAAGGGAGTGAAATAGTTGTCTGAGCAGGATTTATAGGTTAGTCCTTCAGACAGGTGAATAGGTGCTCTGAAAGCTCATAAAACAACATGCTTTTAATAATATAGACACAGAACAAGAGAAACTTGGCAAAACAACCTGGAGAGATGTAAAAGATAAGGAGACTTAAGTATTTAACTTCAAAAGAGTTTGGACAACAAAGCTACTAAAGAAAGATAAGCAGCTAAAAATACAGAATGATGATATTTAAATGGATCGATTGACAACAAGCATAAGTGACAAGTCAGATGAGTTTATACAATGAGGTGTATAATGCTGTTGTGTTGTATATGCCTAGAAAAATGAATGTATAAATCAATTGTAATGTACGATGTGAAGGAATATGTTTGACTACATTTCCATTTTATTTTATTAAGACTGCAGAGTAATAGCGCATGCATGTAATACAGATACATGTTGTCTGATTGGAAAATTATTAAAAAAAAATATATATATATAAAAACTAGTTCTTATTTGAGAGAAACATTTTTAAGAGTAACTTTGTAAAACTTGCAGAAAAGATTGTCTTCACAGAGAGAAGCTAATAATCGTTTGATAACAGAAATAAGTGAGCCCAAACTGTAACAGCAATTACAAAGGCCTGTGAAAATGCATATATGTAATGAGATGGAAAGAAAGAGAATAATGAATTACTTCTACACAGTGTGGAATACAATAATTACAAAGTGAGAAAACAGATAGTAAAAACCTGGAGAAAACTGATGTTAGTACATATTATTGTTAAGCAATATTTACTATGAATAAAAACGCTTTAAGGGCAAATGAGCAATTAATAATAATGTGAAAATATAGAACTAATGAACGCTTTGAAATGGTTCCACCCAAAGGTCAGAGATCTGTGTGATGATTGGCAAATACAAAACTAGGAGATTGTATGTGCTTTACTTGCCAAACAAATATGGAACTTTTAAATATAAAGAAGGTGTTTTAAAACTAAGATTAAAAGGAATAAAGTAATCCCTTGAAACATAACCTCTTGGTTAAAACACAGTGAAATGCACGGCCCATGGAAAGGTATAAATACCAAGAAACCATGATTCCCATGACTGACATCTGTAGATTGTCTAGTCACTGGAAGGGGCCGTATGTTTCTATGTGAGGATCCCAAGAAGGTATTTGATTTAATAAGGAAAACTAATAAAGTACAAAATAGTACATTTGTGATGGCAATAAAGCAGTGTACAAACATTTGAGACGTTTACATTTAAAAAAAAAAAAAAAAAAAAAAAAAATGATGATGCATTAGAAAAAGATTTGATTAATCAAACACAGACGACCCTGGGTGGACTAAATGAATGCATTTTAAATAAAGCTCATAACAAAAACAGGACAGGTATCAGATTAAAATAGTATAATAAAAGAGGGAGAGAAACATGCAATAATTAAAAGAAAACAAACAAATGTAGTACAAAGTTGCATGAAGGGGGGTGTTGATATGAGCCACACCCTGTTTCATTAGGAAATGCAACTTTTCTATGCTACTTGTACCTCTTCAGCTTATAAAGAATAATGATGACAACACAACTGAGAATTAAGAAGAAAAAAAACATTTATTTAAATAGGTGATTTATAAGTAATGATAATGACAACACAACTTTGACTTGAAGATAAACAGAAGTAAGCTGTTTATGAGGTACAGCTATCATAAAGAGATACCTTGGAGGAAGAAACATGTTCAATGACATGTTTGTGTGTAAACAAGTGAAAAGAAGTTAGCTGTTTATGAAGTACAGCTGTTATGAGAGATATATAGATAACTTGTTTATGGGTAAACAGTGAAACAATTGGAAGCGATAACCTTTATATAAAAACAAACTGTTGATAAATTGGAAATTGATGTGTAAAGAGAAAGATTGTGAGCGATAACTTTTGTATAAAAACAAACTGTTGATAGATTGGAAAGTAATGTGTGGAAAAAGAAAAAGAAACCCCAACAACAGATGTTTGTATTAAAGAATGACAGACAAGTGGTATTGTAACACCTTTATTAAAGCATATATTAATTGCTTATTAAAGAATGACAGACAACTGGTATTGTAAAACCTTTATTAAAGCATATATTAATCACTTATTAAAGAATAAAAAAAACCAACAACTGGTAATGCATTTGTTAGTAACATGTTAGTAGATTAGAAAGGAACTAATCTGTATTAGAAAGAAAGGCAGTCTTACCGTTGAAGGATGTCTTGATCAGAAGCACAGGACGCAGCAGAGGAGAAGAGTCCAGAACAAAGAGACGAGGCCTCTATATATAGATATATGAGGGGAATTCCCAAGAAGATGACATCGAGTGGTCAGATAGTGTATAAAAGGCTGGAACATGAAGAGAACAGGAGAGGCTGCTTCACACCTGAGGCTGTACCTCCGACACCAGAACCAACGCTGATGATGCCTCCATCGCTGATATTGCCTTGACTGAAGAACTTTTTAATACTTATACTTTATTTAATTACTTGTATAGAATGTTAGTAAAATATATGTAATGCTAGTAGTATTAATGTAATAAATAAATGAACTTATAACTTTATAACTAAACTCAGCCTCATGTTGTCAGGACTCCTGGGTGATCGATGGTGTGTGTGCGTGTGTGTATGTTTATTTACTTACCTGTTGGTGGCGGTTCCTCACGGGTACACTAGCCTCTCCCGCTCGTTTCGGTAATTGTTCACCTGTTGTGTCTCATCAGCTGTTCTCTTTAAGTAGCACGCTGTCCTGTCTCTCGTCGCGCGCTCATTGTTTTGGTTGACCACAGTCACGCTGTCCAGTCCAGTCGGGAGTTTTTGTTCTGTTTCTCTTAAGCTCTTCTCAGGCTCTGTCGCCGGCATCTGGAGGCTTGTCAATGCCGGAGTTCACACGCCAGTGGATGAACGTGAACTTGTCCTCGAGTGAACCCTGCCCTGTTTTTCCGGTGCGGCTGGTGCGCTTTGTCTTTAGGCGAGATCCAGTCTCCTCCGGGTTCCGGTGAGCTTCTTTTCCTGTCGGACGTGGTGTTGCTTTCTGTCTTGTGTATGGATTATACCTTCAGTCATCTGTCATGTGAGGATTTCTCTCCGGTCAGTGTGGATTACATCGTTGGACGCCGCGTGTGGTCTCTCCTCTGTGGACTGTGACTTTTGTGCTCTGTCTGACCCTCTCTCTATCTCTTCTAAATAAACATTGTGAACTTGCATTTGGCTCCGAGACTCCTTTTGACAGAATGAGCACGCCAGAGATGGAGTCAGCGAGTTCGGAGGGTTCGGATTCCGTGCACACCGCTCTTCTTCAACAGGGAGCGGCCATTGAACGGCATTCATCTCTGTTGAGTGCAGCTGCCAGAGATTTCCGCCTCCTGTCTGAACAATTTACGGAGCTCAGTACCTGGGTAGACCAGATTGTTTCTCCGGTCGGTGAGCGTTTCCCTTCTGCATCTGTTGAAACTGCACCTGCAGACCGCGAGCCACACGCGGCGACACCCCCGTCCTTCGACGGCGACCCCAACACCTGCCGGGCCTTCCTGCAGCAGTGTTCCCTTGTCTTCGCCCTCCAGCCCCGGCGCTTCACCGCTTCAACATCCAGGCTGGCATACGTTTTGACACTCCTCACCGGAAGGGCGAGACAGTGGGGAATGGCTGCATGGGGGGCTAAAGCCCCGTGCACGGCTTCGTTTGAGGCTCTCGAGGCGGAGATGCTGAGACTATTTGACTGGTCGCTTCGTGGGGACATGGCAGCAGCCGAGCTGGTAAGGCTACAGCAACGGTCCTCTTCTGTCACAGACTATGCCATCGCGTTTAAGACGCTAGCCATCACCAGCGGCTGGAATGACGCTGCACTACGGGCTCAGTTTCTCGAGGGTCTCAATCCTGCCATCCAAGACGAGGTCGCTGCACGGGATCCTCCAACATCTCTCAAGACGGCGATCGACCTGGCGTTGAGGATCGAGACCCGCCACCGTCAACGAGACATCCGCCGGCCGTTTCGTCATCTCACCGTCTCTGAGCTGGACGAATCCACCGCATCTTCTTCTCTCCAAGCGGAGGAGCCTATGCAACTGGGCAAGCTCCGCCTTACCGCCACTGAAAGACATCGTCGTCTGTCCTGTGGTTTGTGTCTGTATTGCGGTAAGGCGGGGCACATCGCTGCTGCGTGTCCGGTAAAAGGTACTGCCCGCCGATGACTTCGTCTCTGCGCCTTTCATCTCTGCGCCTGTTCTTTCTATTCCCGATCCGGTTAAGCAATTTATAGTGGAAGTGGATGCATCTGATGTCGGGGTAGGCGCCGTTTTATCTTAGCGATCTTCCGTTGACGGGAAAGTGCATCCGTGCGCTTTTTTCTCTCACCGGTTAAACCCAGCGGAGCGAAATTACGACATAGGTAATCGGGAGCTGCTGGCGGTTAGACTTGAGCTGGGTGAGTGGTGTCACTGGTTGGAGGGAAACTCGGAGCCCTTTCTGGTGTGGACGGATCATAAAAATTTGGAATACATCCGTTCGGCCAGAAGGTTAACATCTAGACAGGCTCGCTGGGCACTTTTCTTCGAACGTTTTAACTTCACTCTCTCGTACCGGCCGGGATCTAAAAACACTAAACCTGACGCTCTCTCCCGTCTGTTCGAAGGTTCCGAGTCTGAGCAGACCGAAACCATTCTCCCGGAGGGGAGAGTGGTCCGTGCCCTCGTGTGGGGAATCGAGCAGCGGGTGAGAGAGGCCGGCCGAGAGGGGGAAGTTCCGGAGGGGTGTCCGGCGGGTCGTCTATGGGTTCCTGAGCGTTTACGTTCCGATGTCATCCGGTGGGGTCACGAATCCAAGTTTGTCAGCCATCCGGGAATTCGGAGAACGTTGGCTGCCATCCGTCAACGTTTTTGGTGGCCTTCCATGGCTACGGACGTCAGACAGTTTGTATTAGCCTGTTCAGTCTGTGCTTGTAATAAGGCATCTAATCAACCTCCCGCTGGTCTGCTTAAATCTTTGCCTGTGCCCTCCTGCCCCTGGTCTCATATAGCCCTTGATTTTGTCACCGGCTTACCGGCATCTAATGGTAACACTGTCGTATTGACTGTGGTGGATCGTTTCTCTAAAGCGGTTCATTTTATTCCCCTACCTAAACTTCCTTCTGCCAAGGAGATGGCTCAGGTTTTGATTAATCACGTCTTTCGGTTACACGGTATTCCGACTGATGTAGTTTCAGATAGGGGTCCTCAGTTCATCTCTCGTTTTTGGCAGGAGTTTTGTAGACAGATCGGCGCTACAGCCAGCTTGCGCTGGGTGAGTGGCGTCACTGGTTGGAGGGAACCTCGGAGCCCTTTCTGGTGTGGACGGATCATAAAAATTTGGAATACATCCGTTCGGCCAGAAGGTTAACATCTAGACAGGCTCGCTGGGCACTTTTCTTCGAACGTTTTAACTTCACTCTCTCGTACCGGCCGGGATCTAAAAACACTAAACCTGACGCTCTCTCCCGTCTGTTCGAAGGTTCCGAGTCTGAGCGGACCGAAACTATTCTCCCGGAGGGGAGAGTGGTCGGTGCCCTCGTGTGGGGAATCGAGCAGCGGGTGAGAGAGGCCGGCCGAGAGGGGGAAGTTCCGGAGGGGTGTCCGGCGGGTCGTCTATGGGTTCCTGAGCGTTTACGTTCCGATGTCATCCGGTGGGGTCACGAATCCAAGTTTGTCAGCCATCCGGGAATTCGGAGAACGTTGGCTGCCATCCGTCAACGTTTTTGGTGGCCTTCCATGGCTACGGACGTCAGACAGTTTGTATTAGCCTGTTCAGTCTGTGCTTGTAATAAGGCATCTAATCAACCTCCCGCTGGTCTGCTTAAATCTTTGCCCATGCCCTCCTGCCCCTGGTCTCATATAGCCCTTGATTTTGTCACCGGCTTACCGGCATCTAATGGTAACACTGTCGCATTGACTGTGGTGGATCGTTTCTCTAAAGCGGTTCATTTTATTCCCCTACCTAAACTTCCTTCTGCCAAGGAGATGGCTCAGGTTTTGATTAATCACGTCTTTCGGTTACACGGTATTCCGACTGATGTAGTTTCAGATAGGGGTCCTCAGTTCCTCTCTCGTCGGCGCTACAGCCAGCTTGTCTTCTGGTTATCATCCGCAGACCAATGGGCAATGCGAACGGGCTAATCAGGATCTCGGTTGAACGCTTCACTGTCTGTCGTCACAATATCCGAACTCTTGGTGCCAACAGCTTCCATGGGTCGAGTATTCTCATAATTCTCTTCCCGTCGCATCTACTAATTTGTCCCCGTTTGAATTATCTATCGGTTATCAACCTCCCCTTTTCCCATCACAGGAGCCTGACGCAGCGGTTCCGTCTGCTTTAGCTTTCGTGCGCAGGTGCAGACGCACTTGGAGGAGAGCTAAAACACTTTTATTAGAAAACTCCAGACGAACTGCGGCTGACCGTCACCGGTGACCTCCACCCCGTTATGTGTGTGGACAAAAGGTATGGCTTTCCACCAAAGATTTGCCTCTCCGTGAGCCTTCTCGTAAGCTGGCTCCTCGTTTCATTGGGCCATACAGTATATCTAAGGTCATCAATCCGGTAATGGTAAAGCTTAAGTTACCTCCTATTCTTGGTCGGGTTCACCCTGTTTTTCACGTATCCAAGGTTAAACCTGTGATTTTTGCCCATAACGATTCCCCTGTCTCTGCCCCAAAACCCCCCGCCCCTCGTCTAGTGGATGGTGCTCCTGCCCACAGTTAGGAGATTACTAGATTCTCGTCGCAGGGGCAGAGGTTTTCAGTATTTAGTGGACTGGGAGGTTTACGGGGGGGGGGTTACTGTCAGGACTCCTGGGTGATCGATGGTGTGTGTGTGTGTGTATGTTTATTTACTTACCTGTTGGTGGCGGTTCCTCACGGGTACACTAGCCCCTCCCGCTCGTTTCGGTAATGTTGTGTCTCATCAGCTGTTCTCTTTAAGTAGCACGCTGTCCTGTCTCTCGTCGCGCGCTCATTGTTTTGGTTGACCACAGTCACGCTGTCCAGTCCAGTCGGGAGTTTTTGTTCTGTTTCTCTTAAGCTCTTCTCAGGCTCTGTCGCCGGCATCTGGAGGCTTGTCAATGCCCGGAGTTCACATGCCAGTGGATGTACGTGAACTTGTCCTCGAGTGAACCCTGCCCTGTTTTTCCGGTGCGGCTGGTGCGCTTTGTCTTTAGGCGAGATCCAGTCTCCTCCGGGTTCCGGTGAGCTTCTTTTCCTGTCGGACGTGGTGTTGCTTTCTGTCTTGTGTATGGATTATACCTTCAGTCATCTGTCGTGTGAGGATTTCTCTCCGGTCACCGACCAGAGTGGATTACATCGTTGGACACCGCGTGTGGTCTCTCCTCTGTGGACTGTGACTTTTGTGCTCTGTCTGACCCTCTCTCTATCTCTTCTAAATAAACATTGTGAACTTGCATTTGGCTCTGAGACTCCTTTTGACACATGTGGCATTAATTTAAGTCGTTGAGCCTGAACAGACCACGGAGAAGTCTTCTGTCTGACTGTAAGTATATTTAAAATGCTTATAATTTAAGTCAGATTTGACTTTCTTACCTAACCTGAGAATAATAAAAAATAAGGTAAAGGTGCTTAGAGACGCATCACAAAACTAGTAACGAGCTACTTGAGTAGATTTTCATTGGATACTTTTTTACTCTTACTCAAGTAACTATTAAGATTATTACTTTCACTTTTACTTTGAGTACATATTTCTATAAGTACTTGTACTTTTACTTGAGTACAGTTTTTGGATACTCTACCCACCTCTGGTGTTGAACAAAACCAACACAAAGAGTGCCTTTTTATTGCATGTCCATGTAATAGAAAGACTTCAACACCTGGCTATGTCTCTGATTGAGATTGGAATCAGCTATTTTTCAGTGAACAGTAATTTAAAAAAATGTAGTTTTTTTCAATACTTTTCAATACTTTTAAGCTGCAGACGTAGAATCTTTATACTTTATTTATGGTTTGGAACATTAGATCTTCATTTCTGACTTGCTGTGTTTAAGCATTTGCAAATAAGATGAGAAAGATCCATGATTTTGGTATGTATTTGGTATGACAATGTGTTTAGAGTTTTGAAAATGTGACTACAGAATGGACAAAAGTATGTTAGCAACTGAAAAAAAAAAAACTGTAATATGAAAATAACATTTCTGTTTGTGTTGCAAACTCGTTTCAGAAGATTACATAATGTTAAACAAGACTACAATTTAGAACCTTATGAAAATAAATTCTGTATTTGTTTAATCATTTTGTAATATTTAGAAGGCATTTTCTCCTATGCAGCAACTGACAATACAACCATAAGATACAGCAAAGCACAACTTAAATTAACAAATCACATCAATTTTGTTTGTTTGCTGTACTTCATATCTTTATAATCCATATGTTTGTAAGAAACAGATCCGAATTCAGCCCTTTATCCATCAACCTTCATCTTTATTCTCAGCAGCAGCGACCGTCACAGTCAAAGCCTGCATTCGTTATGATTCAAATGTGAAAGTAGCGCCACCCTCGAGAAGCTTTACGGCACTGATATCGAACGTTTATTGGTTCTCACCTGCTTAGTCACAGGATTGACATTTGAAATGAGTGCATGCCTTCAAAGAGAGAAGCCGGATTCAACAAACCATTTTCCATTAAAACAATACTGGGTAACACTTTATAATAACGTTTAGTTATAAATCATTTATGAATTATTAGTTAATGATTAACAAATCATTTACAAAACATGAATATACATTTATAAATGATTGATAAGTGATCTACTAATATTTTATGAATGTTTTAAAAATTCAGTTATAAGTCATTTATAAATTATTTGTTAATTATGAACAAATCATTTACAAAACATGGCTATATGTTCATAAATGATTAATAAGTGATATGTTAACATTTTATGAATGTTCTATTAGTTCAGTTATAAGTTATTAGATAATGATTAACGAATCATTTACAAAACATTACAATATACGTTCATAAATGATTAATACGTGTTATGCTAACAATTTACAAATGTGTTGTAAATACTGTCCTTTGTGGTTTGCAGATGGAGTACTTGGAGGATAATCCAGATGACTGAAGACGGGGAACACTCACACACAAGGAGAAGCACACAGGAGGATGACTGGAGACACTGGAGACGTTGGAAGCAGGTAAGTAGCAGATAGGAGTCCTTGAGGTAAGTATACATTTGTCTGTGATACGTACGAGACCGGACAATGACTGTGTGTGTGAGTGTGGCAGATATAGTGCTGGTGATTGCTGTGTTGATGATGTGCAGGTGGCGGTGATTAGAACTCCGGTGATTGAGTGCGTGGGTATTGCAGGGAGGTGGAACCTGAAGTGTCTATGACAGTACCCCCCCTCCCATGGCCCGCTCCTGAGGGCCGAAGACCCCGACGTCGTGGTGGCCGACCTCGAGGGCGTGGGGCAGGTCTGTCCGGGTGGCTGGTGTGGAAGGCTTGTAGCAGGTTGGGGTCAAGGATGTCGTTTCTCGGGACCCACGGCCACTCCTCTGGCCCGTAGCCCTCCCAGTCGACGAGGTATTCCAGGAGACCACCACGGCGCCGGGAGTCCAGAATTTCACGAACCTCGTATGCAGCTCCATCCTCCAGAAGAAGTGGAAGGGGGGGGCTTGGCGGCTGCCACGTCAGGTTCTGTGGAAGGAGAGACAGAAGGGTGGTGAGGTTTTAGCAGGGAAACATGGAAAGTGGGATGAATTTTGTATTGTGGAGGGAGCTGAAGACGATACATGACGGGGTTGATCTGCTTGATGATGGTGAACGGGCCAATGAAGTGGGGACTCAGCTTTCAGCATGGCAGACGCAGTCTGATGTCCCTGGTCGACAGCCAGACCTTCTGCCCTGGCTGGTACTTGGGAGCGTTGGAGCGACGAAGGTCGACTGTCATCCTGCGTCTGCGCAGGGCCCTCTGCAGCTGATGGTGGGCTGAGTCCCATACCCTCTCGCTCTCCCGGAACCAGTAGTCGACAGCAGGAACGTTGTAGGGTTCCCCGTCCCAGGGGAACAGTGGGGGTTGGTAACCGAGTACGCATTGAAAGGGTGTTAATCCGGTGGAAGGTTGACGGAGGGAGTTCTGGGCGTACTCGGCCCAACCCAGGTACTGGTTCCAGGAGTCCTGGTGGCCATGGCAGAAGGTACGCAGGAAGTGGCCGATCTCCTGGATCTTCCGTTCCGTCTGCCCGTTCGTCTGATGGTGGTATCCGGAAGACAGACTTACGGTCACACCTAGGAGGGACAGGAAGGCTTTCCAGACTCGGGAGATGAACTGGGGCCCTCTGTCAGATGCGGTGTCCTCGGGGATTCCATAGTAACGAAAGATGTGGTTGAACATTAGTTCTGCTGTGGTTAGAGCGGTAGGTAGACCTTGAAGAGGACTCCCAGGTGTGACCATGGTCGCTCAGGAACGGGCAGAGGATTGAGCTTGCCGGCCGGCAGATGACGAGGGCTCTTGGAGATGGCGCACTCCCTGCAGCCCTGCACGTACCTTCTGACATCCCTGGCCAAGTTGGGCCACCAGAAGCGCTCTTTCAGCAGCGAGAGGGTCTCATTGACCCCCGGGTGACCAGTGCCAAGTGATGAGTGAGCTGCGTGGATTAGTGGAGTGCGTCGTGTTCGGGTGATGTATTGGAGTCCTTGCGGGCAACCCAGCGGAGTGTGGTTGGAGGCATTGGAGGAGGGCAGAGTTTCCTCGGACCAATGGATGGGACTCACGAAGAGGGATTCTGGAAGAATGGGTTCTGGAGTTTCATTTTTCTCCTCAGGAGCATGGAGACGGGATAAGGCATCAGCCTTGAGATTCTTGGAGCCTGGACGATAGGAGATAGTGAAGTCAAATCTTGAGAAGAACATAGCCCAGCGAGCTTGACGAGGGTTCAGTCTTTTAGCAGCCTTGAGATACTCTAAGTTTTTATGGTCGGTTAGCACTTGGAAAGGGTGTTTGGCTCCCTCCAACCAATGCCTCCATTCCTCCAACGCGAGTTTGACGGCCAGGAGCTCACGGTCACCGATGTCGTAGTTGACCTCCGCCGGGTTGAGCTTACGGGAGAAGAAGGCGCATGGATGGAGTCTACTTGGCTGCCCCTGCTGCTGGGAGAGGACCGCTCCCACTCCTGTGGTGGACGCGTCCACTTCCACAACGAAAGGAAGGTCAGAGTTAGGGTGGACGAGGAGGGGAGCGGTGGTGAAGGCGTGCTTGAGGGCTTCGAAGGCTTGTGTGGCATCTTCGGACCAGGACAGAGACTTGGGCTGATGACGAAGGAGGTTGGTTAATGGACAGACGATGGAACTGTAGCCTTTGATGAATCGGAGGTAGAAATTGGCGAAGCCTAGGAAGCGTTGGAGTTCTTTTATGGTTGTAGGTGTGGGCCAGGATCTGATGGCATCTACCTTCCCCTCGTCCATCCGGATGCCACTGTGATCGATGAAGTATCCTAAGAAGTGAACAGATGACTGGTGGAAGGAGCATTTTTCCGCCTTGAGAAACAGTTGAAACTGCCGTAAGCGCTTGAGGACCTCCGCAACGTGGTGGCAATGTTCGGCCATGCTCCGGGAGTAAATGAGGATGTCGTCGATATAAACCAACACGAACTTGTGGAGAAACTCCCGGAGCACCTCATGAATGAAATCCTGGAATACGGAGGGGGCGTTGACTAGTCCATAGGGCATGACCAAGTATTCGTAATGGCCGGTGGGCGTGACAAAGGCGGTCTTCCACTCGTCCCCCTCGCGTATCCGGATGAGGTTGTATGCGCTGCGGAGGTCCAGCTTAGTGAACACAGTGGCACCACGGAGATGTTCCAGGGCCGCTGGGACGAGGGGAAGTGGATAACGGAATTTAATGGTGATTTTGTTGAGAGATTGTTAATCTATACAGGGCCGCAAGCCTCCGTCCTTTTTAGCCACGAAGTAGAAGCTGGAAGCAGCAGGGGAAGTAGACGGGCAGATGTATCCTTGATTAAGGGCCTCTTCAATATATTCCTCCATGGCCTTCTCCTCCGGCGCTGAAAGGGGGTAGATCCTTCCCCGTGGCACTGGCTCACCCGGTAGCAGATCGATGGCACAGTCCCATGGCCGGTGTGGAGGTAGTTTGGAGGCTCGTTGTGGGCAGAAGATGTCGCTGAAGGGGGCGTAACAGGATGGGATGTCGATATATCGCTTCTCGATGGGGCTCTCGATGGAGGTAGCGCAGACAGTGATTTCTTTTGGACGTGGAGAAGGAGGAACAGGAAACCCGGAGAAGCAGTTGGAAAAACAGTGTTCGCCCCACTTCAGGATCTCGCCCTAGAACCACGTCAGCGGTGGATTCCTCCAGAACCGCCAGATGAATATCCTCGACGTGTAGGATCCCTACACGGAGTTGCAGTGTTCCCACACAGCGACTGATCTTCTTGCGGCTCAGGGGCTTTCCGGTGATGGAATGGACTTGGTAGATGGATGGCAAGGGCGAGGTTTTGAGCTTGAGTTGACGGCAGAGGGCACCGGAGATGAAGTTCCCGGCTGACCCTGAATCGAGGAGCGCGACAACTGGAACAGATACATTTACAGCAGTAAGGTTTACAACAGTGGTGAGTGGTTTCATCTTTTTTATGGAGGGAATGATGGCACTCACCAGAGGTCTTGGAGGGCGGATTGGGCATGCGGAGAGCTCATGCCCAGGAGAACCACAGTAGAGGCATAAATTCAGGGTCAGCCTACGTTTACGTTCGGTAGGGGAGAGGCGAGTGTTGTCCAGTTGCATGGGTTCGCTGGCTGGTTCTGGGGAACTGACGGGTTCGGACCGACGGAGGAGGGAGTGTGGAAGTGGCTGGCCCTGGTGTTCTTCGAGACACGACTGCATACGAGTGCCTACGCGGATGGCAAGTTGGATGAAGCGTTCGAGGCCGATGGTGTCCTCGTATGCAGCGAGATGCAATCGCAACTTCGGCTCTAACCCCTGGTGGAAAGAGGTGATGAGGGCTTGTTCATTCCACCCGCTGCTGGAAGCCAGAGTATGGAACTGCAAGGCATAATCACTCTCTGAGTTAGATCCTTGTTTGAAATTATAGAGTTTCTCACCGACTGATGAATCCGAGAGGGGTTTTCCAAAGACACACATGGAGTGTTTAACTCTGTGCACCTGATGTGAGCTTCAGTGGAAGGTTAATCCGGATCAGATGATGACTTCATCACTAGACCCCACACACAGAACACAAGTCTGTGCTGATGAGTGAAAGGATTTAATATAATCCACTGGAATCACCTGACTGTAAGGCATTTATAAATGTTTATCGACTTCAAAACAAATAAATTACTCTTCTTAAAAATAGTGCTTTAGCATACCTGCATGTTTGTGCTTTTGAACACAGACCAGCTTACAACTTCATCAATAAATCATATACTGATCATTTACTAATGATAATTTACTAATAATCATTAACTAATCACTGATCATTAACTAATAAATTATAAATGACTTATAGCCAAATTAATAAAACATTCATAAAATGTTAGTATATCACTTATTAATCATATATGAATGCATATTCATGTTTTGTAAATGATTTGTTGAACATTATCTAATAATTTATAAATGACCTATAACTGAATTAATAAAACATTCATAAAATTTTAACATATCACTTATCAATCATGTATGAACATATATGTCAGGGTTCTGCCCTGACAGCCTTGTCTGTTTTGTCTTTGTTTAATGTGTCCTTGTTTATGTTGTGTCTGAGCACATGGCTTTGTCTGTGTTTGTGTTTGCCATGTGCTCCTCTGTTCCCTCCTCCTTGTTTGTTTCTCTGGTCTCCCCCTGTCCTGTCCTACAGACTGAGGATCCCTGTGGCTGCTATTTCTCCCCGCCAAGCAGCAAGACTGGTTCAGTGCCTGATCGTATCTGATGGTTCTAACTACTTATGCTGTTTGATCCTGTCTGGCTCCCGCTACATCTTTGGGCCTCATACTGCGCACCTGCCAATGTTCACCGGCCTGCTTACTACCTGGGTTGTTCTCAGTGGCTGTTCCCTCAGCGTGCTTGTCTTTGTGCCTCACCCCCTTCCTACCGTATGGACTGTGTTCACCTCCTCACCCTCTATATTCCAAGTCTTGTCAATAAACCTGTAAAACTCATCCTGCGTTTGAGTCCTCCCTCACAGATCCCTGACAATATAGTCATGTTTTGTAAATGATTAGTTCATCATTAACTAATAATTTACAAGTGACTTATAACTGAACGTTATTATAAAGTGTTACCCAATATGGTATATACTGTACAATATACTGTAGAAAACAATGAATTCTGGGTAATATTTGTCATTTTCTAAGAAAGTAGCCTACAGGAATATACTGTGAGTTAACAGTGCTAAAATCGACGCTCAGAGGCTGTGTTTCAAATCACATCCTATACCCTCATTCACTAATATAGTACACTTGACAGAGTGAATGAAAAGAAGAGAGTGAATTCAGACACTAATGAACACCTGATAATGACAATCACTGAAGGACAGAGAAACAAGACCAGAAAAATGAGACGAGCAGAAACACAAGAACTACAACTGACTTCAGCCACACCGAGTGTCAAACCAGTTCACAAACCAGTTTGACATTATTTCTTTCTTACATGTACAGAAGTTATTGTTGAGAATTAACAGATTTGGCTGTTGATGTTTTAGTGAAAATAAAAATTGATTGAAGTTAAACAGTCAGTAATAAGTGTAATAATGTGTAATGGCTGGAAGTCAGTTGTAGTTTCTGCTTGTTTTTCCCATTGTTGTTCCTCTTTTCAGTGATTCTGCTTGTTAACAGCAGGTGTTCATCATTAATGCTCAATCATCACTTATCTCACTGCAACACAGTGTCAATGTTACTTTTACTCTGTAGCGTGGACACTAGAGGATGTTTCCGTGGGGTTTAAAATGGTTAAAGGTCTAAGATAAAAAGACACACCCACAAAATGTATTTTAACAGTTACAAACTGTAACACTGCCAGTGGTTTACTGTAAAAAAAAAAAGCCTGGCAAGGTCTTACAGTGTAGGTAGGGTGTAGTCCTTAAAAGAAGATTGCAACAAATAAAATTATAACAAAAATAATAACAAACAGTTACTAAAGTTTGTATATAAACTAGAATAATATAGTATGGTAATGACTCAAATGAAGGTTTAATTCATAATTGTAATAAATCAACCAAATGCTATGAAAAAAGAGGTACTGAGAACACCGAAAGATGCTAGTACATTACAGCTAAATGTAGGAAACAGTTTTTCAGACAAAGTGGATTGGTAATTACAATGACAGACAAAAAAAGAATGGAGATGTTAAAATTGAAACCATGGTAAAACACTGTTTCATAGAACAACGCCTTGCCCTCACACATCTGACTCAAGTCACTGAAAGTTCTCCAAGATGTATAACTTGTTATGTGTAACTTGTGTTTCTATTGTTTTTTCCTTTCAAGTTTGGTATCATTTCAAATTTCTCAGTAAAATGGTCTCAATTTCACAGCAGTCACTGGTATTATGAAGAAGATTGAAAACTAAGGAGAATTCTGTCCTCCTTTTGGGTGGTGTCTCTTCAAGATATCTGAAAACCCACTCCTCTCCACCCAAAAATCATCTTAAATAACTTCTTAAAGTTAGGATAACTGAATACTATTCGTAAATCCCCAAAAGATTTTTAATGAAATGTATGCTTTTTTCAAATATTAAACCTTACAAAATTATAAAACTTATATTAAACTGTTTAACTACTTAAATATTTTACTTACATAAACTATATAAACTAGCATACTTGGCTAATTAGATGTCTGTGTTCCAGATGGAAAGTGCTGTGGTCCCAAGAAACTCAGTAATGTATCTGGCACATATTCTGAGAGATAATTTGCAGCGAAAAACAAAAAGGTCCTTTCCACTTCCCGTGATACTTCAGATAATGGTTGCGCTATGATTCTTTGCTTCTGGATCATTCCAAGCAGTTTTAAGTAATACTGTGGGAATTAGTCAATCCAGTGTGTGCAGAATTGTTTTCAGTGTGTCAAGGGCTCTCAGTAGAATGGTGAAAAACTTCATCAAGTTCCCATCAACAGCAGCAGAACAAATCCTTGTTAAACAGAAATTCTTTGAGATTGCAGCATTTCCAAATGTACTGGGTGCAGTGGATGGAACACACATTGCCATTAACGTATGCCTAAATAATATGTAATGCATGAATAAGTTATATTTTTAGATATTGCAAGCACGCAATAATCTTATAGCCAGATGATTCACCTGAGAAAATAATACGAATACTAATTATTTAATAATACTAAATAATACTAATAAATAATAATTTCTGTTAATACTGTTACTTTAAAAACTTAACTGCATTTGTTAATTAGAACAATGACACATTTGGTTAATAAATACATTTGCTAGTAAAAAATATTACAATATAATACAATTGCAATTCTGTCACAAAATATTTATGGAATTATTATAATTTTATCATAAAATATATTTCTTGAGAGATACTGTCATAAATATTTCTTGAATTACTACAGTTTACATTTCTTTATTTCTAGTGTCTCTCTCCACCTGAAGCAACTCCTCCTGAACTTTTCGGAGTGCAGCAACTTCTTTCAACAGCTGGGTCTGGATGTCAATCATCTCCTCTGTGCGGAACCTCTTTGGTTTGGGTGTATGGCACAGAGGAGGGTTGCCATCTAACAGGATCTGTGATAAATTCATCTCAGGCTCCAGGAGGGCCTTAAACAAAATAAATGCAACTTTCATGACACATGTATACAAGGATACGTAATAATTATAAAATTCATGAGAGATTACCTCTCCAACTTCTCTCTCCTCAGAAAGGTCCAATGTGGAAGGTGAAACAACTGGTAAGAGCTCCAAAGTCACGGTCACTGCACAGTAAATCAAACAGTAACGTTAGTGCTTGCTGACTTGATATTTGGGTTAACGTTAAAAAAATTTTCTTCTGTCGCTGATTATAACAGTAAATAAAGAGGCATATTGACGTTTTAACTGACATTTAAATGAGCATATGTAACTAGCAATGTTTCATTAAAAAATACTGGTACGTGAATAATAAAAAATAGTTATCTGAATGCCTGTCACCGCTGCATCTCCAATGACTGAAAAAATCTTCTCTTCAAACGCATCAAGAATAATAGATGTGATCCACCACCTGTCATTTTTTGCTCCCTTGATCTTTCTGCTCCTTTTTTTTTAACAGCCGACTTTAGATCTGCCCATTTCTTTTTCACCCCATCCGCATCCCTAACGGAGTTGGCCACAGCCGAAACGGCCTCCGCCACCCATTCCCATGCACATCACTTATTGTGCATCAAAATACTGTTATCCAGTCTCCCAAGTAGTACTTTCTTTCTTGCAATAATTTTCCTCGACAAGAACCTCCAGCTCTTGCCTAGTGAAGTTTTTATTTCGTTTCTTGAGAAATGTTAGCTTTCCTGAGAGTAAATTCTCTTTTGATGGTTAATTTCGTTAAACTAGCCTACACATGCATGCGCTTTACATTCAAAAGCACGATCGGGATGTGGTTGCTACTTTAAAGAAGTAGGATATAATAAAGTGATACAATTAAAATATGGCGATAATAAATTTGTTGTAGCCATAGCTATTTTAAATTTATTCGTAAGAAAAAAAAAATAAGATGTTCTTAAGAAAATATTTAAGATCTTCTTAAAAATTTTTCAAGAATTGCACTTAGGAACATTCTTAAGAACTTCTGAAGTAGTATTTATCTTAAGAAGTATTTATCTTAAGAATTTTCTTAACTTCTTTCTCAAGAAGATGTTTGTGAATCCGGCCATTGGTCTTGGTATATAAAGTAAAGTGCAAAGCAGTCACGTGGGAACTTCTGTAGCCAGAAACCCCCATGCAGAAATTGATGAATGTTTGAAGACACTCACACATCACTGTGTGTATGTGCATTTCAATTGATGTTAAGCATTTATTATTTCATGATACATTTTTACTTGACAAATAAAATGTTATATTTGATTTACTCTGGATTCTTCTGAAATCATTATGACCGGTAGATTATTGGAGTCCATGTTTCCACAAATCTGTGTCAGGATAGATTCAAACTAAAGGCCCATGAAAGGAGCATGTAAGCACATCATGGGAAATTTTGATTTTTGTCTATCAACTGGCTTAGCAAGTTGCGATTTTGTGACTAAGGAAACTGTGTTTTTGTATGAACAAGCATGTGGCGGTTTGACTCAAATGCATTAGTAAATTCTGCACCCTCTGACTAAGAATCAGAATTGACGAATTTGTGTCGTGAGATCCAAGCAAACCCGGGGTGTGTGACTCTAAGCGAAATGGGTCCTTAATGAACGAATAATTTAAAGTATGGGATACCTAGAATAATCAAATACCTAAATTAATACATAACCAATGATTAATTTCTAATTGGAAACACAACCTAAGAGTAATAATCATTTGAAATTGGAGTCAGATTAAACGAGTGAAATAAAGTGAACTTCACAGGGGTGCTAAAAAAAGACATACACACGTTAACATTTCTGGGCAGATGTGGGTTTCCTACAAAGTGGTGACCCCGACGTGATCTCCCATTTCCAGTTGGCGAGTGTCTTTTCAGCGGAAAATTAGGATTTGCAATAAGAAAGAGGTTTGATCATTTTCTCTTTCCTTACCTGTTGTGGTAAGTCCATTCTTATTTGCCTTTTAGAAGTGTTGAGCAAATACAATTATTTTTAATCGATGCTATTTTAATATAA
This sequence comes from Ancherythroculter nigrocauda, assembly GCA_036281575.1. Classification (NCBI taxonomy): domain Eukaryota; kingdom Metazoa; phylum Chordata; class Actinopteri; order Cypriniformes; family Xenocyprididae; genus Ancherythroculter; species Ancherythroculter nigrocauda. The sequence goes on along the minus strand of VTFQ01000024.1, from coordinate 32,028,686 downwards.
TGATCACATTATTATATATTATATTATAATGACCAGGGATTGTCTTTAATCTCATGATAATTTAAGCAATGGTTTGGAAGAAGAAACAATTTTAAAAGAAGAGCAGAAGCCATTAGAATGTTGTAAGATGGAAGCAGAATGTAGACAGAAGTTGGGAGCACTATCAGTGCTTGAAAAATTATAAGGAATCAATGGAAGGATTCGAATTTGTAATTGTGTAAATTTGTAACCATGTGTCTTGTGTAAGTCGGAATAACTGTAATACTGAAAACGTACAACAATTTCAAGTTGTATGTGTGTCTATGTTGAATTTGTTTCTTTCCTAAGTGGAACACTCGACTATCTTCTGTATAGCTGCAGTTACACCATGTACAGGAGCATAGAATTGCCATAAGGCTACACCGTGCTTCACATTACCATTAATTAAATTGTTAGGGATGAAAAATGGAAGGACAAATCAAACTAATGGGAAACAACTTCTTTATCTTCTATCTGCGCAATAATATTTAATGAGAAAAATTAAAGATGCCCAGTATTTATCAACTAAAACAATCAACCAGATCAGGAAAAAGTTATTTTACTGGACATGTAATTAAAGTTGTGTAAAATGTTAATATCAGGTGGAGGTCCAAATGGTTCAAGTATTTGAATGACACCATAAATACCAATTGCTAAACAAACAGCACAACACCACAAAGGGTGATCTGGTGCTCTAATCACAGATCTGGTTAGAGATTCCCCCAGGAGACCTGGGTGTCATAATGTTCACAACACAAAAGAATGTGTAAGCACAGCTGCAATAGCAACTCAAGGTGTAAGATTCTCTGACAATGCTTAAACACCAGCAGTCAGATGTGACCACTAACTGTCACAGACATGTCAGGTTCCAACCTCAACCAATCCCAGCGCACACCATCCCCAGAGTACTGATCACCGCCACCTGCACCTCATCACCACACTCATCAACAGCACCATAAAGAGCACACACACACAGCACTCCATGTGCGGTCTCGTTCACATATACTTCTGTTGATGCTTACCTCAAGGACTCCTCGCTCCATACTTACCTGTCTCCAGCGTGTCTCCTTCCCTCTGTGTGTCTCGTCTCCTGTGTGGGTGTGCTCCAGTCAGCTCCAGTCACCTCCAGCGATCTCCAAGCTCCAGCATATTCATTCATCTCCACATCTGAAAAGGAAAAGGACAGTAACTATCTCCATTATTATCATCTAATCATCCATTGAATCTACTCTGCTTACCTGTTTCATGATCCATGCTCTACTGGTGTCAGTAAAGACAAGTTACCTGTTTTACATCTGTGTCTGCCTCCTGTGTACCGTAACACTAACATTCAGTTTTGTCTAGCCTTTTTCTTTGCAGAAACATAATCATAATAATGATCTATGTCTCTGTGAACTAAAACAAATTTTCTTCTAATGGCATAAAATCTTAACAGATTAAAGCAATCTGCAATGACTGTCTGGATAAGACCATTCAAGAAAAATTAAGATGGCACCATCTAAATGTGATTTATGTAAAGGTTCAAGATTCAACTGTTTTCCTCTGTGTATTTGTTTCCCTTTCAGGTCTGACAGCTGCCATTTTTAGGGCCAGACTCTAAAAGGGTCGGGTCCCACCTGCATTAAGCCATGATACACAACTTTACATGCAGAAGATGGGTGAAAAGAAACTTCAAGATTCCATCCACACCTCATTGCATTCATAGATACATGGGCTCCCGGTGTAGAACTGGAACTAAATTATGCAGCACAAATTATGGTAGGAGAGACATCACCCATTTTCTCATAAACATAGTCAAGTCAAGTCAAGTCAAATTTATTTATATAGCGCTTTTACAATTGGTAATTGTTTCAAAGCAGCTTTACATATTAGAAGCACAGAAAAAAGGGAAGTGGTTAAAAATAAGCTGTACAAACAAGCATGGTAATATGTAACATATACAAGATGGCGCTACATTAAGCCAATGTCGGCTGACTCCCAGGGGTGGAAAAAACCCCCTAGGAGAAAAACCCAGCGTGCTAGCACTGGGAAAAAAGTCCTAGAAGGGAAAAAACCCCTTGGAAGATATATATAATATATGTAAATGGATATGGAGATCAAAATCTGAATTATACATTTTTATTATAGAGATTAAAAATAGATTATATATAAATATATGTAAGCGGATACGGGGATTAAAAATCTGAACGATAGATGCAGCCAGAACTGGATCTGTAGGCCCATTGTCTCCTGGGCTACGTTGTAGTCAGGTCCAGACACAGGTTCTCCATCTGATCTGGATACGGCCTGGATCCAGCACCCGGCAAACCTCAGGATAAGCAGAGAGACAGATATTAGCGTAGATGCCATTCTTATTCAGATGTACAGGTATATCTAGTGTTATAGGAAATGTTCTCGGTTCCGGCCGACCTAATTATTGCAGCGTAACAATCCTTTAACGGATTTGAAAAAATGTTAATGTATTGATAGTGTGTTATGTGTATGCAAGAGCAAAGAGATGTGTTTTTAGTCTAGATTTAAACTGACAGAGTGTGTCTGCTTCCCGAACAATGCTAGGAAGATTGTTCCAGAGTTTAGGTGCTAAATAGGAAAAGGATCTGCCGCCTTCAGTTGATTTTGATATTCTGGGTATTATCAACTGGCCTGAATTCTGAGATCGCAATAAACGTGAAGGACTATAATGCATTAAGAGCTCACTTAGGTACTGGGGAGCTAAACCATTTAGAGCTTTATAAGTAAGTAGCAAGATTTTAAAATCTATACGATGTTTAATAGGGAGCCAATGTAATGTTGACAGAACTGGGCTAATATGGTCATACTTTCTGGTTCTAGTAAGAACTCTAGCTGCCGCATTTTGGACCAACTGTAGTCTGTTTAAAAGCCGAGCAGAACAACCACCCAGTAGAGCGTTACAATAATCTAGTCTTGAGGTCATGAATGCATGAACCAACTGTTCTGCATTTGTCATTGGGAGCATATGTCGTAATTTAGATATATTTTTTAGATGGAAGAAGGCGGTTTTACAGATACTAGAAACATGACTTTCAAATGAAAGATTGGTATCAAAGAGCACACCCAAGTTCCTAACTGAGGACGAAGATTTAATGGAGCACCCGTCAAGTGTTAGAGAGTATTCAAGGTTTTTTCGTGAGGAAGTTTTTGGTCCAAAGATTAGGATATCAGTTTTTTCTGAATTTAATAATAAGAAATTTCTTGTCATCCATTTTTTAATGTCAGCTATGCATTCTGTTAGTTTTGTGAATTTGTAGGTTTCGTCAGGGCGCGAGGAAATATAGAGCTGAGTATCGTCAGCGTAGCAGTGAAAACTAACACCATGCTTCCTAATTATCTCTCCTAAGGGCAGCATGTACAGAGTAAAAAGCAACGGTCCTAGTACTGAGCCTTGTGGTACTCCATATTGAACCTGTGATCGATACGACATCTCTTCATTAACTACTACAGACTGATAACGGTCAGATAGGTACGATTTGAACCATGCCAAAGCAATTCCACTAATGCCAATATAGTTTTCAAGTCTTTTTAAAAGAATGGTATGATCGATAGTGTCAAAAGCAGCACTGAGATCTAATAACACTAATAGAGAAATACAGCCACGATCGGATGATAGGAGTAGATCGTTTGTAACTCTAATGAGAGCAGTCTCAGTACTATGGTATGGTCTAAATCCTGACTGGAAATCCTCACAGATTCCATTTCTTTCTAAAAAGGAGCACAGTTGTGTTGAAACTGCCTTTTCTAGTATCTTTGACAGAAAAGGTAGATTCGATATTGGCCTGTAATTTACTAAATCTCTCGGATCTAGTTGAGGTTTTTTAATAAGAGGTTTAATAATAGCCTGCTTAAAGGTTTTTGGCACGTATCCTAGTGTTAAGGATGAATTAATTATATCAAGAAGTGGACCTACGACCTCTGGAAGCATTTCTTTCAGTAGTTTAGTCGGCATTGGGTCTAGCATACATGTCGTTGATTTTGATGATTTGATAAGTTTAGATAATTCTTCCTCTCCTATAGCGGCGAATGATTCTAGTTTTACCTCAGGGACACTACAGTGCACTGTCTGAAGCAAAACTGTAGACGGTTGCATGTTTTTAATTTTCTCTCTAATATTATCAATCTTGCAAGTAAAGAAGTTCATAAAGTCATTACTGCTGTGCTCTATGGAAACGTCAGCAGTTGAATCTCTGTTTCTAGTTAATTTAGCCACAGTGTCAAATAAATACCTAGGATTATGTTTGTTTTCTATTAAGAGATTTGAAAAATAAGTAGATCTAGCATTTCTTATAGCCGTTCTGTACTCAATCATTTTTTCTTTCCACGAAAGGCGAAAAACTTCTAGTTTTGTTTTCTTACAACTACGTTCAGCTTTTCTAACAGCTCGTTTTAGAGCCCGAGTGTGCTCATCATACCACGGCGTTGGATTAGTTTCCTTAATCTTCTTTAGACGTAAAGGAGCGACTGCATCTAATGTGCTGGAGAAGAGAGAGCCAATAGTTTCTGTTGCAGCATCGAGTTCTTCTAAGTTGTCAGGTATACTAAGGCGATGAAACTGCTCGGGGAGATTATTTATAAAGCAATCTTTAGTGGTAGACGTGATGGTTCTACAATATTTATGGCTGGGTGGTGGTTTTGTAGCCTTGGCTAATTGTATTATACACGAGACTAAATAATGATCTGATATATCATCGCTCTGCTGTAGAATTTCAACAGCATCAATATCAATTCCATGCGACAGTATTAGATCTAGGGTATGATTACGACAATGAGTGGGTCCTGACACGTGTTGTCTAACTCCAATAGAGTTTAAAATGTCTGCAAATGCCAATCCAAATGCGTCTTTATTATTATCTACATGGATATTAAAATCACCAACAACAAGGACTTTATCCGCAGCCAGTACTAACTCTGATAGAAAATCAGCAAATTCTTTGATAAAGTCAGTATGGTGCCCTGGTGGCCTGTATACAGTAGCCAGCACAAATGTCAACTTACATAATGTTACATAAAGCACCATCACTTCAAAGGAATTATATTTGAAATTCTTTTGAATTGTTCTGAATATATTACTATAAATTACAGCAACACCTCCCCCTTTGCCTTTCTGTCGAGGATTGTGTCGATAATCATAACCTTGAGGACTAGATTCATTTAAAGTAATGTAATCGTCTGGTTTTAGCCAGGTTTCTGTCAAACACAGCAAGTCTAGTTTATTGTCTGTGATAATTTCATTTACAATAAGTGCTTTTGAAGAAATAGATCTAATATTCAGTAACCCAAGCTTTATCATTTGTTTATCTGATTTATCTGTGATTTTCATTTTTTGAACATCAATTAAATTTTTACCCTTAAAAGGTTTCGGAAGTTTTTTGTATTTACTAGTTCGAGGTACAGACACAGTCTCTATGTGATAATATCTAGGTGAAAGAGTTTCTATGTGCTGTGAATTATTTGAGTTCTGTGACGTGAGGCGGCTAGCAGACGGTCGGTTTAGCCAGTTTGTCTGCGTCCTGATCTGGGCCCTGGTTTGTCATGTTTCAGCTCTAAGACTATTTGCCAAATTTCTAGATAGAAGAGCAGCACCATCCCGGGAGGGATGAATACCATCTCTTTTCAACAGATCAGGTCTGCCCCAAAAGCTTTTCCAATTGTCTATGAAACCTATATTATTCTGCGGACACCACTTAGACAGCCAGCCATTGAGTGATGATAACCTGCTAACTATCTCATCACTCCGACGAACAGGAAGAGGGCCAGAACAAATTACTTCTGCTGACATTGAATTTGCGAGTTCACACACCTCTTTAATGTTAATTTTAGTGATCTCCGACTGGCGAAGTCACACATCATTTGTGCCGACGTGGATAATGATTTTAGAATATTTACGTTTAGCATTAGCCAGCACTTTTAAATTTGCTTTGATGTCAGGTGCTCTGGCCCCCGGCAAACATGTGACTATGGTGGCTGGTGTCTCTATTTTCACGTTCCGTGTAATAGAATCGCCAATAACTAGGGCACTTTCAACAGGATTCTCAGTGGGTGCGTCACTGAGTGGGGAGAACCTGTTTGATGTTCTAATCGGAACGGAAGAGTGGTGTTTGTTCTTGCCATTATGCCGCCTCACAGTCACCCAGTTAGCCTGCTGCGTGGCTTCTACAACCGGAACCGAATGTGCAGTGTTTACTAGGCTAGTCGCATCCAAAGCAGTATCTAAGGCCCTTTCATTCTCACTATCCTCAATTAAAGTTTGGATGCGTGTCTCTAATTCTGAGATTCTCTCCGTCAGCCTGACAATATCCCTGCATTTATCACATGTGTAAGTCTCACTGCTGACAGAAAGAGCTAAGCTGTACATGTTGCATTTAATACACATGATAATCGTCGGACATGACTGACCGTGTGTTTGATGAACGCCGTCCGAAAAACTGCAACGCACACGGGACTCGCTGGCTGGATGTCTCGGTCGCTTCCCGGTGCCTGGGGCAAGGGTGATGTGCGGGACGCTGTACCTCGCGGTGGATCGATGAATGCCGGGCAGCAACGTCTCCACAGCTTCCCGATCTGGCGAGGACAGATCAGAATAACATACATCGGATAAATCCGCCATTAAATCGACAAGGTTAAGTAATCTAGTGAAAAATAAGAAAGTTATATTATGTGAATAGGAATAAAGAGAAGGATTTAGGATAAACTCCACGAAGCTCCGAGCGTAGGTCAGACAGCAGGCAGCAGCGTTGAGCAGCGTTGAAGCCGTTGAGACAGAACACAGAATACAGAATACAGAACACACACATTACAAACTCACAACATCTCTACCTGGCATGGGTAGAGATGTTGTAGGTTGTGGAACAACATTAAGACAGGTAAATGTACTGCAGAATGCATCTCCTAGGTTGTGGAATGTGCTTCCAGTTGGCGTGAGGTCTTCACCCACATTGGACACTCATTTATTTTCTTTAGCTTATGATGTCGCCTGAATTACATAAGGCATTTTGAGTGGTTTATGGTCTATTTTGCAGGTTTTATATTTTATCTTATGTATTAGTTTTATTATCTTTTATCTCTTGTGTAAAATTATACAGCAATTTGTCGCAACACACATTGTTTTTAAATGTGCTTTATAAATAAACAATAATAATAAAATTATTCACATCATGTAAATCTAGCATACATCATTCACCTTAGTATATATAGGACAAGGGAAGTATTGCCATAATTTCTTTTCTTTTTTAAATGTGTCAATCTTGAGGTTTTATGAAACACTGTAATATACAGGACATGTGCATGGCTATAGTCACACATCAGTTAATAGAATTTCTGATCATTCAAATTCCAAATCTAAATGAGACTCAATGGTCTCTTTGGACAAAATGTTTATTATGTCCAGTTCTTGGCATTGTTGCAAAATAGGAGAGCCCCCTAGTTTCCAGCATATGACTAATGACAAATTTAACTAAGAAATTAGACCTGAAATGCAGGCATTTCTGTAAATCAGTTACACTATTCCCAGACCTGTATTCTTGAGTGTGACTTAGCCTGTACATCAAATGCACAGATGATGCTTGTAAAAGCTAAACAAGAGATTTTAAATCTCTGTTTCTGCAAATTCCATTTTCTAATTGACTTGATTGAAACCTTAGTTTTGCATTAAGGATTTGCAGTTAAAACAACTATTATAGACAGTTTTATAATTGTAATCATGAAATTGTGTATTTCTATGTTTAAGTATGTGATATATTAATTATACATACCACTGGTAAATATACTAGTTATTTTGACTCTTTGCTACTTTTCCTTTAACTCATCCAGACCAAGTCTAAATTTCAGTACCATGTCGAAGAATCAGGTGATCAGAACGAGACCTGCTCACTAAAGATAGGACTCTGAAAAAGAGACTGTAGTAGACTTAAGTTCGTAGTGGGGGAAGGAAGAGGTCAGGGACGACGAACAACTGCTGACTGAGTCTTTATTGAATATCAAAACGGTTCAACAGAAAGACTGTGCAACGCACAACAACGGAAATAAACAATCCACAAAGGGCTTCACTCCAGGTTCGGCATACGCTATCCACAAGGGCTTCTCTCCAAGTTTGGTTTACACCATCCACAAGGGCTTCACTCCACGAACCTCGACTCGACTCAGTCAACAGTTCCCCTCTCTCTCACACACTCCTGCTTCTCACGGCGTTTTGTCCTGTCTCCGCGCCAATCACTGGAATGAGAAACAGGTGTTCGTGATTTGTATTCAACCCGCTCACTTACCACGCGTCTCCTGCTATTCTCTCCGGTTGCAGACCTCGCTGAACCATGCCCCCCTCGCCACATACCCCCACCGCCCGACTCAACCCCCCCCCCCCCCCCCCATTTCTGGAGAGGAAATCGGCCACAGCCATCCGAACACCCGGCCTGTGGACCACCTTGAACTTAAAAGGCTGTAGGGCCAGATACCAACGAGTGATCCGCGCGTTGGTATCCTTCATGCGGTGGAGCCACTGCAGGGGAGCATGGTCCGAACAGAGAGTGAATTCCCGTCCCAGGAGATAATAGTGGAGGGTGAGGACGGCCCACCTGATATCCAAACACTCTTTTTCTACGGTACTGTACTTAGCTTCTCTCTTAGAGAGCTTACGGCTAATGTACAGTACCGGCCGCTCCTCACCCTCTATCTCCTGAGACAGGACAGCACCCAGCCCCCTGTCCGACGCGTCAGTCTGCAACAGAAAAGGGAGAGAAAAGTCAGGAGAGTGAAGCAATGGCCCGCCACATAGAGCAGCTTTTACCTGGGTGAAAGCCTGCTGGCACAGCTCCGTCCACTGGACCGTATCTGGAGCATCCTTTTTAGTTAGATCAGTCAACGAGCTGGTGAGGGCCGAATAATTAGGTACAAACCTTCTATAATATCCCGCCAGCCCGAGGAACTGTCTAACCTCCTTTTTGGTCTTGGGGCGCGGACAGGTCGCAATCGCTGCCGTCTTGTCAATTTGGGGACGCACCTGCCCATGCCCCAAGTGGAAGCCCAGATACCTTACTTCCACGCGCCCAATTGCACACTTCTTCGGGTTGGCCGTGAGCCCAGCCGCTCTCAGCGATCTCAGGACGGCTCTCACATGCTGCATATGCCGCTGCCAATCATTACTATAGATAATAATATCACCCAGATAGGCAGCCGCATATGCAGCATGGGGCCGGAGAATTTTATCCATGAGTCGCTGAAAGGTGGCCGGTGCCCCGAACAGCCCGAACGAAAGCGTAACAAATTGGTGTAATCCGAACGGCGTCGTGAAAGCTGTCTTTTCTTTGGATAAAGGCGACAAGGGGATCTGCCAGTACCCTTTCGTTAAGTCCAGTGTCGAATAAAATCGAGCCGCACCTAGCCGGTCAAGCAACTCGTCCACCTGCGGCATTGGATATGCGTCGAATTTCGACACTGCATTCACCCTGCGATAGTCCACGCAGAAACAAACCGAGCCGTCGGTCTTAGGAACCAAAACTATCGGGCTCGCCCAGTTACTGCTGGACTCTTCTATTACTCCCATTTTCAGCATTGCCTCTAATTCGTCCTGAACTACCTTTTTTTTGTGTTCAGGTAACCTATACGGCCGGCTGCGAACAACCACGCCCGGCTCCGTCTCGACATGGTGCTGAATGAGGTTGGTACGTCCCGGCAGGGGAGAGAACACGTCTGCAAATTCTGTTTGCAATTTGGATAAATCAGTGAGCTGGGAGGGCGAGAGGTGATCTCCCCCCGGGACCAGAGCGAGAGATTGAGTTTTTACATTCGCCTCTGGTCCGAGATCATCCTCCCCGCTAATCACCGTCGCCAGCATCACTGATTCTGCCTCATTCCATTTTTTTAGGAGGTTGAGGTGATAGATTTGACGTGCCCCCCTCCTGTCAGACCGTACCACCTCGTAATCGAGCTCGCCCACTTGCCGTGTGACCTCAAAGGGTCCTTGCCACTTTGCAAGTAATTTCGAACTGGCAGTAGGGAGCAATACAAGCACTTTTTCTCCCGGTGCGAATTTACGTAAGTTAGACCGTCTGTTATACAGTTGGCTCTGTCTGTGCTGGGCCTGTAACAAATTCTCCATTGATAGCCGCCCCAAAGTGTGGAGTTTTGATCTCAAGTCCAGCACATACTGAATTTCATTTTTGGCCTGAGATGGTCCGTCCTCCCAAGTTTCCCTGAGGACATCCAGCACCCCCCGGGGCTGGCGCCCAAAGAGAAGCTCGAAGGGGGAAAACCCCGTGGAGGCTTGCGGGACCTCTCGCGCTGCGAATAACAGAGGTTCTAACCACTTATCCCAATTTTTGGCGTCCTCTTGAACGAACTTACGAATCATGGATTTAAGCGTGCGATTAAAACGTTCGACCAGCCCGTCCGTTTGTGGGTGAAAGACGCTAGTACGAACCGATTTAATGCCCAATAATTCGTACAGTTCGCGTAACGTGCGTGACATAAACGCCGTGCCTTGATCAGTGAGGATTTCTTTTGGAATCCCCACCCGGGAGATTAAGCGAAACAGTGCATCCGCAACACTCTTAGCAGAAGTGTTGCGGAGAGCCACTGCTTCAGGATATCGTGTTGCATAATCAACAATGACTAATGCAAAGCGATGTCCCCTTGCTGATCGTTCTAATGGCCCGATGAGGTCCATACCAATTCTCTCGAAGGGGACCTGCATTAATGGAAGTGGGCGCAATGGCGCTTTTGGGGTGGCCGGTGGGTTCACCAACTGGCATTCACGACAAGACGCGCACCACCTGCGTACATTCTCGTGAATGCCCGGCCAGAAAAACCGGGTCATGAGACGATTTAGTGTCGCTGCCTGTCCCAAATGCCCCGCCATCGGATTAGAGTGAGCCGCAGGGAAATGCTTTTTGGCACTAATAACTGGGTTGTATCCTCTTTTGTCTGAGTGTCTTGGGTCACTCGATACAACCTATCTTTTATAATCGCGAAATATGGGTAAGCAAGCGGACGTCCAGGCTGGAGAGGCTGACCATCAATCATACAGACCCTATCAAATGCATGTTTTAATGTCTCATCCTGAGACTGCTCCAGGGGAAAATCATCGCGTTCCGGAAGAATTAGTCTTCCGGCTTCACTCAGATCCCCTGCAGCAGAACTCTCTGGTCTCTGATCAGTCTCTCCCACCTGTACTCGCGCTTGCTCACCCCGCGTTCTTTTCCCCCAAGAGGCATCCGAGCATAAACATCCCAATAATTGTTTAAACGTGGGCCAATCCGTCCCCAAAATTATCGGAAGCCGGAGGTGCGGGTTAACTGCCACCTCAACACTATGCTTTTGTCCCCTAAATTTAATTATGACGGACATTACAGGATATCTTACCACATCCCCGTGCACGCACCGAACCCCAACCATGCGGCCTGTATCCAATGCCCCAGATGAAATCAGGCTTTGATGGAGAGAGGTTTGGTTACAGCCCGAGTCCACCAAAGCCTGATAGGTACCCCCCTTGATACTCACAGGTATTTGGTACCCGCCAGCCTGACCAGGGGCGGCCTGTGGATCGTCGGGGACCCGGATCACCGTCCCGACCTCCATAACCGGACATTTATCCACAAAATGATCCGGATCCCCGCACCGCCAACAGGCCGGCCCAGACCTGCCCGCCGCTCCAGTGGCAGAGAGTGGGCTGAATAGATGGTGCAGAGAGAGGGGAGAAGCAGGAGCGGGGTCCGTCCCGGCAGCAGGGAGTCCCGCCCCCCTGGGGCCGTAGGAAGGTGCCTGTCCCGTTCCGCCCCGCCCTCGGGACGGAACACGAGGTGGGCCGGGCGGACGAGACCTAGGAAGAGGGACAGGTCTAGAGAGAGAGGGGGACAAAAGAGAGGGAGAGAGAGAGGCAGCTGGAAGGGGTTCGCCGCCCCCTTGGCACGCCACCAGATGATCCTCCGCCAGTTGGATGGCTGAGTCCAGCGACGTGGGGCGGTGGCACTGGACCCACTCGGCCGTCTTCTTCGGGAGCCGAGTGATGAATTGCTCCAGCACCACGCGATCGACGACCAGGTCCACGTCGCTTCCCTCAGCCAGCAACCATTTGCGGCACGAGTCCCAGAGCTGCTGGGCCAACGTGAAGGGCCGGCCGGACTCACCCAGGTCGAGGGAGCGGAAGTGCTGTCGGTGCTGCTCTGGGGTGCGACCGACCCGCTGGACGATGGCCCGCCGTAGGTCTTCATAGACCAGGAGGTTCGGGACGGGGAGCTGCTGTGCGGCCACCTGTGGATTTAATATAATCCACTGGAATCACCTGACTGTAAGGCATTTATAAATGTTTATCCACTTCAAAACAAATAAATTACTCTTCTTAAAAATAGTGAACGTTATTACAGTAACTGCTGGCCAACAGCAGTGATAATTCTTAATATGTTGTATTTTTGTTCCTTTAAAAAGAACACAACGACTTCCTCATTCTGGGGGAAGAAGAAATCTTCTCAGTGATGACCAGGAGCAAGCCATTGTAGATTGGGTCATCGCTGACAATTCAATAAAACCGAGAGAAATTTAAACCAGAATTTTATAGGACAACCAGGTATTCCAGAACGTGGAAAGCATCAGCCAGTCTACCATTGCTCGGACTCTGACCAAACACAGAATTCGAATGAAACCGTTGTACACAGTTCCCTTTGAAAGGAACAGTGATCGGGTCAAGGAACTCCGGCACCAATACATCCAGGTATGGTGTCTGTACCATATGTCTGATTCTTCAGGGAGTTTTACATTATTCTTTTCCACTTTTTTCCATTCTCTATAACTAACCTACAAGTAAACACCCACATATTGAAAATCATTTACTGTAAACACTGTGTGTTTCATTTCTTTCAGAGAATTATGGAGTTGGAGGCTAATCAGACACCACATGAATTCATTTATGTAGATAAGGCTGGATTTAACCTGGCAAAAGCACGTAGACGAGGAAGAAACGTAATTGGGAAAAGGGCCACCATTGATGTGCCGGGTCAGAGGGGAGCAAATATCACAATGTGTGCTGCAATCTCAAGTGCTGGTTTGGTCCTGCAGAAAAGCCAGATTGGTCCCTACAACACAACAACTGGTGCCAACAACTGGTGCCAGAAGCAGAACAGGAGGTAGGAAACATGAGAACATTTGTGATTACATGGGACAATGTAGCATTCCACCACTCACTTGCAATAACAAACTGGTTTGCAGCCCATCCGAGATTTGTTTCCCTTTTCCTTCCTCCATTCTCTCCTTTCCTCAACCCCATTGAGGAGTTTTTTTCTGCTTGGAGGTTGTTGTGGAGACGGCTCTAACAAGTATGAACTGTACTGAAAATTTCCAATCAAAAGAACTAATTCATCAGGGGAAACCTAGAGTTGATATGGTCAATTTGATTACTCAAGTTTTGCAAAAAAGAACAAGATGAAATCAAGAAGAAACAAGATGAGGAAGAGAAGAAGAACCACGGGAGTGGAAGGGATGAAGATGGATCTGAAGGCCAAAGAAATGCTTAAATTACTGAGACACCAGCAGATAATTAATTTGAAGTTGATCATGCTTATTAAACAATCATGTATGTTGAATACTTTTATGTGTGACTTGGAACAGATTACAAATGAGGTTGAAGCTTTGAATACAAAAGCTTCAGCGCCGGTTAAGTCTGACTATTATATGTAAAGGCCAAAAAGGTCAAAGTGGAAACTGGCCAAGATGTATGTTTTATTTTTCATTTTTAGAAGTGTTGAAGCAAGCTAACCACAATATACGTCTTGGGTGCTGAAAGGAGAAGTATTAAGAGGAACTAATGTCAACTAAGATGTATGCTTTTACCACAAGCTAACCAATATGTGTATTTTTAATGCAAGCTATATGCCTTTTTGCAGAACTAGAACTGTTTAAGGAATATTTAGTGTGAAAGTCGTTGAGTTCAAGTTAGTAAAATGTGTTAAGACGTGCTGCACGTGTGCAACCTTTAGATGACCTCTGTATCTTGTACTTTGACAAACAAGGAGATGTTTTTAAGTCAGGAAGGAGGATGTGATTAGACTATATATATTGGAAGTTGTACAACAGAAAATTGCCACACCTCGGGTGAAGACTTTACTCGCTTTTATGTTCTTTGTAATTTTTATTCTGTATCTTGTTATTAAACCGAAGCCATTGTATTTGGTGATTCGTAAACTTTTCTAACCAAGACTCAGAGTTAAATTACTTTTTACATAAGACTATTATCTGAACCTGCAATTACTTTACTCCATCAAGCCTCAAGAGCACCGGACCCTGACTGAGCTGGTGCGGACTCCACCTTGAAACCTCTGATCATCATACAACGCTCTCAATCCTTGGTAAGACCAAATCTTCTGATGAAGTTAAGGATTGTAGAAATGTGTGTATGATTAGTTGGAGGTTGGGGGGGATAATAAATACAACAAGGTGGAAGGTCTATGATCATCGCCCACATGACCAAATGTCCCTGCTGGATGCAATGGATGCTGGCTGCCGAGACATCTCAGCTGAAGACTGCCAGGGGTGGATAAAGCATGCCAAGCGTTTCTATCCAAGGTGTATTGCAAGAGACAACATTAGATGTGATGTGGACGAGAACATGTGGCCAAATCCTGAAGATCGTATAGATTAAAAAAGCACTGTACTCTTTCCTGTGCTTTTTTTCTTTTTGACTGTCAGTTTGTTTTATTTTTGCACACTTTGAAAAAAAGGCCATGTATGTGTGTCTCTTTTGTTTTGGTTTGCTGATCAATGACGGAAATTTAATATTGCTAATAAAGCCTTTACTGCAGCAATTCTGTCACTACTGCTTTTCCCCCCCAGTTGTACATTCTATAATGTATTCATGACCCTTTAAATTTTATTTACTATGCTGTACACATACTATCTAATGAACCATGAATTCTCACACACTAAAAATGTGGTTTACATCTGACTAAATAATTAAAAATTACCTGTATAGAACATCCAATCATACGGATGTTCTATACAGGTAGATCTGAAACATGACAAGTAATGCAGTTTTTGTAATGCCATCAACTGTTAGTATTTTGACAGTCATTGCACTTTGATTGACTATTTGTTCATGTTGGATAGAAAACTAGTGCTATGTTTTGACAGAACGACTCTATTTTGAATCAGGTTTGCGGTGTTTTGATAGAGTTAGTATGTGTTGAAAAAGGTTTTTAACATTTTGAAATGTAGAGTTTGTGTTTATTTAACAAAATATGGTTTTGGGCAGAAAATTAACTATTTGGCTAGTGTGATGCTGTGTTAAGAGTTTAGAAAAAGTATTTTAAGTATTACTAAACGCTTGTTAGCAATTGAAAAAAACTGTAAATAGATGACTAAACTGCATTCAATAAGTTCTAAAACATGTATTGATATCACAGTTGAATACAACAGATTTAAAACATTAATGCCATGATTTTAATATTAATACATGGGAATTCATATATATTCACACTTTACATAACACGTTTTATTGCTGTTAAGACGTGAGTATTTTTACATTTTAGTGTTATAAATGCATCTATGTTGTACGTTTTTGTGTGTATGAAAACGTAAGTAAATGTACGTGTGCCACACTTTACGTAAAAAACACACATGTGTTCTCATGAGATCACGCTGGCCAGATGTGGGCCGGATCTGGGCAGACACAAAGTTGCTATCTGGGTTTAATAACAAATAATTTATCGGTTTATGCTGGGATGTGTAGGTTGTGGCTAGGCGACATGTAACATGAAATTTCATGGACGTACAGAAAAATCTATTCATACATTTTTGCAGGCGGGAGTGGGACAGAACAGGAATGTTGCAGGCGGGAACAGGAGAACGTAACGTTTTCATTCTCTCTGAGGGAGGAGACATGGTGGACATATAGTATAAAAGCACCAGATACCTCGTTCTCACCATCACTTGCTCAATCAAAGGTAAGTGTTTCACTTAATATTTTTATAATAATTTTCAGATATCATTCTAGTTACATACAGTATTTTCAATAAAACTGTTCTTCCCATTGCATAGCTAAACCGACTAAGGATGGCTGATAGCAAAAGCAAGTACTAGCTTATTTCATCAAACAGATTTGAAAACAATACCAGCCATCATTTTTTAGTCTTTGAAAATATAGATTTTTTTTTTTTCCACCAGTGGCTGTGACCCAATGGAGCCCAGAGTTTGTAAAAGAGCTTCTCCCTGCTGCCGAGAAGACAGCCCTTCTCTACCATCTCTCTTACCTGTGCCTGGCCAACTTCCCCAACCTGGAGAGAATCATCCGGAGTCGGGCTGTGGAAACCCAGCTTCTGTTTGGCTCCTCTGATGCAACTATGTTGAAAGTAAGTTTCAGATTTCTCTTGATTTCAGTATTTTCATCTCTGTCACCTAGAAGAAAAAAAAGAAAGAAGGTGAAATCTGTGTCAATTCTAGCTAGAGATTAAATTTAGCTAAATTAGTTATGATAGTCTTGCCCTTTACTGAACATAAATACATAATTTGTCACAATATCATTTTTTTTTTTTTTTTTTTTTTTTTTTTACTGATATTTTACATAAAATCTTTAAGAGTTTGTACACATCATCTTGGTTTGATATGCTTATAAATTTTAAATGCATTTCTTACATTTTTCTTTACATTTAAAGTTAAATTATAATAACTAGAGTTAATACAGCAGCATTATGAACAGCAAGATTTACCGGACAAATACAGACAATAATAGTTCTGAATGTTTTTGAATGTTTCGTCACCATCATTGTCATTTTGTAAAGTCTGAGATACTTGATCTTGTGTCTCTTCCTTCTTTCAGTGTATTTTAACCAGTCAAAACCTGGTTGAGTCGCTGTTTCCCATGTTGGTGAAAGCTGTGGAGAAAAATAAAGCTATTTTGGCAGTTAAATTCCTAGAAAAAGCACGAGTCTGGATCCAAGACATTATCACTGATGTGGAGAAGATAGTGGAGAAGTAAGAATATTTTCCTCATGAAAACGTTTTTCAGAATTCCTTGAGCAATTGAATTATTCTTCTTCTATAATCAGGCAAAAGTATGAACATGTTTTCAGCTAAACTTTAGTTACACCAGCCCAATGTTATAAAATGTTAATTTCAATGCAACATTTCTTCAACATTGTATAGGTATGTTTTACACAACAAAGATATAGCATCGTCCACCAGTGATGTTATCAAGGAAAAAGATGATACAGATAAAATGATTGCAGTAAAAGACATGGAGTTGAAGCAGGCTGAAAGTAAACTGGATACTCTGAAATCTCTGCACCAAAAAACAATAGAAGAGCTTGCTGAAACGGATAAAGGGATAAAAAGCAAAAGCCAAGAGATTCAAGAATTTGCCAGATCCATAACCCAAACAAGTAGAGGCCTCGGCATCTTCTCTGCACTCGTTCCATTCATCGGGCTAATTGTTAAAAGCATTTATGATGCTGTTCATGATCCTGAAAATATTGCACGAATGAAGGCTCTTGAAGCTGAATTGAATAACTTAATCGCTGATAAAAATACTCTGAAACAAAAGGAGTGGCAGACGCAACTTCAGCTCATTGATGGGCAGATGAAGGCTGCCAAAGCCAGGTTTGACAAGAGTGAGTCTGTTTTCTTTTATGTTTAAAGTATACCTATATGAAAAGTCATGCTTACAGTAAGACTGTGCCAAGATGCAAGTGTAGTTTAAGAAGGGAGTGAACGTGTGGCTTGTCGAAACATTTATTTTCCCTCTGCAGATTCCATACCCGACCCCATCCATCTACAAGAAGTTCAGAGTAGCTTGACAAAAATTCAGGAAATTCTGATGCAGCTTAAACAGTTCTGGGAGAGTGTTTCTGTAATGCTGGACTACCTGAAAAAAAAGACCTTTGTTGGAGAAGATCTTATCGATGACCTTGCTGACCTAAAAGATGAATTTCTAGAATCAATCGAAATAGCCAAACAGGTAAAATCCATGTTTACATGATTACAAAAACATTTCCAGTAAGATATTCTAATATATACTAAGGTTTCATCTAAAAGTTTAATGTGTAAATGTTTTAATTCCACAGGCTTGGAGCAGTTTTGGTGCAGGCTGTAAGAAAGCATCTGTCATCTTTAAGCTCCAAACCAAAGATTCCTACAAGTTTCTGGAGGTCAGTCCTTCCTCTCTCTCTAAGGAGGAGTGGGAAAAAGAGTATGAAAGTGTAAAGAAACGACTGGAGAATATAGATCCACCAAAAAGTGTGCCATCCTCTGTTACACCTGCTATTTCTCAATAATCAGAGCCCTGACACACACAAGTACATCGTCCTATTTGATTTCTGTCTCATGATGCTGGTAACCTGCTGATGATGTTTAGCCATTTACATACTGTACTTGTAAACTGCAGAGTTTTGTATTTTCTTCTACTTAACATCTAAAACACTGTACTGTCTCCTTATGTATAATCTTTTTTTATGAGCTTTAGTAAAAATACTCTTGTTGAATAGATATGAATGGATAAAAATGAAATAGTTTTCAGAATAAAGTTTGATAACTTCATTATTGACTTTTGTCTTTGTTTTAAATTGATTTACACAAGATTGTTTTAAACAATCTTGTCTGATTTTTTTAAATGTTTGAAGCCATAGTTTTAAGTTTCTGCAGCAAATATTTTTCATCTCAAACTACTTTTGATGTCACTGGATACATAAAAATTGTCACATTAATACAGGTTACAAAATATATCCTTGTTTTCTTCTGATAATGAATAAGCTCCCTTATGCAGATGATTTTAACACTGCACTGTTAAAATAAATTATTGTAATTTCACAGGGAATTCCTGGAAACTAATTGCCATAAATCTAAAGCAAGTAATAAACTATTTTTTTTTTTTTAATACAATAAAGTACTGTATTGATACAGCAGTGCTTCTGTGATTATAGGGGCATTATTACAGTAAAATGCTGTAATTTATTATAATTTTCTGTATATTTAATGCAACTCAGTTGCCAGGAGTTTCCTGTAATTTCACAGGACAAAATTACAATTTAACATTGTAATTCAATTTACTGAATATATCCTGTTATTTGTAAATGTTACAATAAAATACTGTTAAATAATAATAAAAAAATAAATATTTGTCACAGTCACCAGCTCCAGCACTTCGTTTCCCAGCACCCCTTCTGTTCTGCACCTGCACTTCATCATCATCACCCGCACCTGAAGACACTCACCATCATTATCCCTCATCAGCACTCCCTTTATAAACAGTCACCTTCCTGACACTGTTAGACCTTGCCGGGCTTTTTTACAGTAAAATACTGGCAACACTGTTGCCAGTTATTTACTGTAATCTACAGGTTGTTACTGTAAAGATACCATGCACTAAATAAAACTTGTGTTACCTCATTTCATTTGCAGAAACCAACTGTCACATCTCCCGTGTCTCCAGAACTCCATTTTCCATCATCCTCTTGTCTCCACACCTGCACTCACTTCCCTCATCATCTCCCCATCATCACTGATCATCTCCACCTGGACTTCCTCGTCAGCACTCCCTATATATATGGACTCACTCCCTTCACTCCTTGTCTGTTCTTATGTTAAGCTAATGTTATACTACGTGTGTTTGGTTGTGTCTTCTTCCTTGTTATTAATAAATACCCATTAATTGTGGATCTCTGTGAATGCCTCATCTCTACTACAACACCACACTGTAACAGAAGAAAAGACCAAAACCGCCGGACATCTACAAGAGACAAGATGGGTATCTTCCTGGTCCCTGTACCCTCAACAGCTCGTCATACCGAGGCTCCTGCTCCTCCACAGCCTCTTTCCGCAACCTCTGCGGAAAACATGCTCATTGGACTGTTCCAGGTTGGACGTTCACTGGAGAGGTATGTGGAGGAGTTCGTAGAGCTTGCTTTTTTGACTAGCTTTTTCAGATGCTCGTTTGATCGCCCTGTTTCTGGACGGACTGGACAAGAACACTATCCGCTTTGATGAACCTGACGATTATTTCTCCTTAAACGAAACTATTAATTTAATTTTGTATTTAAACGGCTCAAATTTCATGGTTGATGAGGTTCAGGATGTGTGTTTATCTCGTCCAGTCCCCCCAGAAACACGGGTGGCCTGGCCATTTTGTCAGCCTCTGTCTTCCTCCGCATACCCCTCCAGTGAATTGTCTTCCTGTGTCACGCTGGACCCACACACCTCCGCTGGGTCCAGAAGGCGGAGGAGGAGGAAGAGGAAGACCTCAGTGCCTTCTCCAGTCTCCACCTCCGAGCAAGCCTCTCCAATCCCCGCTGAGCCCGCTCCAGTTCCTGTGGGGGTTCTAATAGTGTACGAGGGCATGGACTGGACCCCTCTTCCAGCACCCATCGAGCAAGTTTCTCCAGCCCTCTTCGAGCAAGCCGCTCCAGTAGCTGCCAACGAGCCAGCTGCTCCAGTCGCAGCCCACGAGCCAGCATCTCCAGTCTCAGCAGCCGAGCCAGCGTCTCCAGTCTCGGCAGCCGAGCCAGTGTCTCCAGTCTCAGCAGCCGAGCCAGTGTCTCCAGTCTCAGCAGCCGAGCCAGCATCTCCAGTCTCAGCCGCCAAGCCAATACCCGGGGGTGGGGGACTCCTGGGCGGGCTCTCAGCATCTCCAAGGCCTGCTAAGGCCCCTGACCCTCCATGGCAGTCAATGGCACCTGAACCGCCATGGCCGCCATCGTCTGCAGACCCACCAAGGCTGCCATCGTCTCCGACTCATGGTGGCTCTGACTCATGGACTCATCCTGGAGACCTCCAGTTATATCCGTCCCTCTCCCTGCACCGGCGTGAGATCTCCAGGACGCCCCCCCACCCCCCCCGGTTGTCACATCTACGGGCCGAGGACGCGCCTACCGGGAGGGGGAGGTACTGTCACATCTCCCGTGTCTCCAGAACTCAATTTCCCATCATCCTCTTGTCTCCACACCTGCACTCACTTCCCTCGTCATCTCCCCATCATCACTGATCATCTCCACCTGGACTTCCTCGTCAGCACTCCCTATATATATGGACTCACTCCCTTCACTCCTTGTCTGTTCTTATGTTAAGCTAATGTTATACTTACGTGTGTTTGGTTGTGTCTTCTTCCTTGTTATTAATAAATACCCATTAATTGTGGATCTCTGTGAACGCCTCATCTCTACTACAACACCACACCGTAACACCAACTGCCTCAGACTGCCATTTAAATTTACTAGCTAACTTTAATTATATGCTAATAACATATGCACATTATTACTAAAAACTTATTTATTTAGAATTAAAAACAAAAAACAAAAAAACATTTCAAATAAAAAGATTTTCACTGCAACAGCAACTACACAGTCACCATCTGTTAATTAAAACAACATGCAGCATATCACCAATGTCTCTTGATCTTCTCCTGAACTTAAGCACAGGCTCGACTCTTCAGCACGATGGTGACACACAAAACTCAATTTTACAGTAAACTACTGGCAACAGTGTTTCCAGTATATAACTGTTTTTTAACTTACAGTTTGTAACTGTTAAAATACATTTTGTGGGTGTGTCTTTTTTATCTTACACCTTTAACCCTTTCAACTCTAGTGTCCACACTACAGAGTAAAAGTAACATTGATGCTGTTGGATAATTGCAGTGAGATAATTGTTAATATTTAAGTGATAATTGAGCATTAATGATAAACAATCACTGAAAAGAGGAACAAGAACGGAATAAATACGAGCAGAAACTACAACTGTCTTCCAGCCATTACACATTATTACACTTATTACTGACCAGATTAACTTTATTTCAACAGAAGATCTTATTGAGAATTAACAAGTTTAGATGTTGATGTTTTGTTGAAAATGTTTGGTTTGATGTTACCATTGAGGAGATCAGCGTTTGCTTTAGTTGAGCTCTTGACCCATGACTTTTTATACACCAGTTTTTTTTTCTTTTTTTTTTTCAAATGTGGAGAAAAAAGATCCTTAAGTGTTGATGGTTATGTGTTGGTGACGACTCAACCATCACATAGTCTCTTGATTCACTGAATTCATACTGTGTTTTATCTATTGTTACCTTATTAACGGACTAACGTTTTACATTATCACCACTGTGAAACTACAGAAAGAGTTCAAACAACAATCAGCTAAAAATAGTTCTTTTTCTCTGACCTCAACCACGTCTGCTGTCCTGCCAGAGCTGTCCCCCATCAGTCCAGCTACACCACCATCACCTCCTCTCAGTGATGTGGTTACATCACGGGAATATTGTGAGCCATCTCCTCCAAGTCGTAAGGATCCCGTGGCTCAGCCTCCAGCATCTGTCCTCGTCTCTCCTCCTCGATCCGTCACCCTGACTCCTTCACCTATGCTCCTCCCACCCTCGTCGTCTGCTGGGACCTTCGAGCCATTAGCTTTGCAGAGCTGCCTTGGACCGTCAGCTTCACCTGGGTTGGACGCCACATTGCCTACGCAACAGACTTGCAGGCCGTCTGTTGCTCTCCGGCCCTCCACTCCAACTGCTCCAGCTAGCTCCGCCCTCCCTCAGGCTCCATCGCCGCCCTTGGTCACTCCAGCTACACCTCAGCCCTCAGGATCCTTGCATCCACCTCAGATGGTTGTCGCTATGGCTCCGTCGCAGTCGCCTGGGTCGTCGGCATCGAACTGCTCCATCTGCCTTCCATCTATGCGGTGGGTTCGTCTTCCATCGCTGAGGCCGCCTTCGTTCGTCTCCAAGGTAGCCCTGAGACCATCACCACCATGGCTCCTCCCTCCAGCGTCGCCGCCGATTTCCATCATCCTGGTTGGGGACTGGGCCTCCATCCAGCTCATCCTCCAGCTTCACTGTCCTCCTCCTAAACCCCTACGGCCCTCCCCTTTGGATATTCCACTACGGCACGAGGACGCGCTTTGCCGGAGGGAGAGGTACTGTCACAGTCACCAGTTCCAGCACTACGTTTCCCAGCACCCCTTCTGTTCTGTACCTGCACGTCCCTCATCAGCACTCCCTTTATAAACAGTCACCTCCCTCACCATTGTCCGTTATCTTACGTGTTAATGTTGTGTGTGTAAACCTCTGTTCCTGTATCTTCCATTAGATTGCCTAGTAAAGTTTGACTCTTTGATCTTTATGCCTCGTCGTGTGTATTTCTACACAGCAACTTGTAACAATATTTTGTTAATGGTCAAAAAAAGATGCCACCATCATAGTGGTTAGTGTTTGCTTTAGTTGGGCTTTTCACCCTTAATTTTTTTTTAAATAATAAGCTATTAAGCAAATGCAATAATGTTTCACAGCAAACATGTGTAACACAGGTCAGAATTGAGCTAATAAGAAAAAATAAATGTAATTTGCCATAATTATTTTCTCACTTAAAATATTGAAATGAAGAATACAATGTGTTATTCACGAGTTCACACTTACAAATAAGTCAGGTAAATTAATTGGTAAACGTATTTGGCGTGCTGTCCGGGGAGAGGGCTCCGAGCTCGGTAATCGGCCCGAACACAGAGTACCCCCCCCCCTCCTTTTAGATTATATGAAGTAATCCAGAGAGTGTGAGGAGACGGGGTGGTGGAGGGATTCTGGAAACTGTCGAGGATCCTTGGGTGAGTTTTGACTGTGATTATATACAGGCCTGAACTCATGCCGATTGGGTAGATACGTTGATTACAGATTGTTGACAGCTGGTTGAGATGACGTAATGATTAAGATGATGAAATGATTGGGTATCTTATTTGACTTGTTCCTCCTGAACTACGTTTATAAAACATCATTTCACGAGTTCACACTTACAAATAAGTCAGGTAAATTAATTGGTAAACGTATTTGGCGTGCTGTCCGGGGAGAGGGCTCCGAGCTCGGTAATCGGCCCGAACACAGAGTACCCCCCCAAAAATGCAAAATGTTGGCTACGGACAGCAGCCGGGAACTGTAACCCCCCAAAAATATAGAAATAAGGCTGATGTTTGCAAGGAGAAAGCTGTCTGCCGGATCGGGAGGGTTCTATCTGATGGGAGTTCAATACTCACAGCGAACCAATGAATATGAACCTCTTCGACCAGCAAACTAAGATAAGGTTTAGATGTTTTGGCTGGGGGCGTCTGCAGCATCCGACGGGAGTTCAATACTCGCAGCGATCGGATGGGTAAAACCCCACCAGCCAGAACATTGAGAAGGAATGGCATCCGACGGGAGTTCGTTACTTGCGGCGACTAGAAGGGTAGCTTCAGCTGAGGGGGCCCCTTTAGGTGTCCGACGGGAGTTCAATACTCACTGCGATCGGACGGGTAAGCCCCAGCTGACGGTGGGGAGGACGTTTAGTAATTGGGGGGCTGTTGCGGCATCCGACGGGAGTTCAATACTCACTGCGATCGGACGGGTAAGCCCCTGTTGGCATGGGGTGAATGTTTAGTTATTTTAGATTGGGAGGGTTCTAGCAGCGTCCAACGGGAGTTCAATACTCGCTGCGATTGGACGGGTAAGCCCCCCCGCTGATGGTGGGGTGGACGTTTAGTAATTTTAGATTGGAGGCTCGTGTGGTGTCCGACGGGAGTTCAATACTCACTGCGATCGGACGGGCAAGCCACGGTTGGCATGGGGTGAATGTTTAGTTATTTTAGATTGGGAGGGTTCTAGCGGCGTCCGACGGGAGTTCAATACTCGCTGCGATCGGACGGGTAAGCCCCCCCGCTGGCAGAGGGGTTAATGTTTGGTAAGGGCTCTTGTGGCATCCGACAGGAGTTCAATACTCACAGCAATCGGACGGGTAAGCCCCCGCTGGCAGTGAGGTTAGCCTTAGTAATTTTGGATTGGGAGGCTCTCATGGCGTCCGACGGGAGTTCAATACTCACTGCAATCGGACGGGTAAGCCCCTGCTGGCAGTGAGGTAAACGTTTAATTATTTTAGATTGGTAAGCGCTCTAGCGACGTCCGACGGGAGTTCAATACTCGCTGCGAATGGACGGGTAAGCCCCTGATGGCATAAACGCAAAACGTTTAGCTATTTTCAACTGGGAGGGCTTTTGCGCAGTCCGACGGGAGTTCAATACTCGCAGCGATCGGACGGATAAGCCCAGCCATAGTTGAACGAGAATAGAAAATGTATACTGTTTCTGAGGTTCTTATGGGAGCTCAATACTCATGGTGTCAGATTGAAGTTTGACTGATTTGACTGGGTGGTTTGAATCAGCTGTTTAGAGGGTTAGTTTGAAGACCGGGAGATTTCTTGCAACATTGGATGAGGGCGAGTTTGGGCAGAGCTGGGCTCCTGCGGGAACGGGGGTGACATCACTGCTGCGGCAGTGGAGAAATTAGCCAGAAGAACTGATCTGCGGGAGCCGAGGCAACATCATTGCTGCGGCAGTGGAGAAATTAGCCAGAAGAACTGATCTGCGGGAGCCGAGGCAACATCATTGCTGCGGCAGTGGAGAAATTAGCTAGAAGAACTGATCTGTGGGAGCCGAAGTGACATCACTGCTGCGGCAGTGGAGAGAAAAAGCCAGAGAAACTGAGCCCCTGTGGGAGCCGAGGTGACATCACTGCTGCGGCAGTGGAGAAATTAGCCAGAAGAAATGATCTGCGGGAGCCGAGGGGACATCACTGCTGTGGCAGTGGAGAGAAGTGCCAGAAGAATTGAGCTCTTGCGGGAGCCGAGGCGACATCGCTGCACTGGCAATGAGATCATTCCCATTTTATTGGAATGATGGTATTAGTTGAGTTTGATATGGCTTGTGGGTATGTGTGAGAATATGAGCTGGAGCTGAAAACCTAGCTGATAAGCGTTTGTTAGGCTTCTTTAATGTGGAAACAGTTTGATGTAGTTCTTAAAAGCTTCTTATGACCAGTGACCAAGTGTTTGAATCTGATGCTGGGAAAGGCCTTATTGAGCAGCAGTGGTTGTTACTCCTATAGGGAACGAATTACTGGAAAAGTGGTCTGCTGGGAAAAGTGGTCTGCTGGGAGCTTGGAGGTTCTTAATGCTGTTTACATGATATAAATAAAGTAATGTTGAGAAGAGAAAATCAGGAAAGGCAGGCTGGAGGAATGGCTGGGACCGAGGCCGCTTGCAGAGGCAGCCTCATGCTCGGGCTGGACCCTGGAACCTAGGGAGGAACAAGAAGTGTAGAAAAGAGGGAAGCTGGGAGTCCAATAAGGCCTCTGGGCCTGCGCCGCTAGCGGAGGCAACCTCACGCTTGGGTCAGTCCCTGGAGTCTGGGGAGGAACAAGAAGTGTAGAAAAGAGGGAAACTGGGGAGTAAAATATGGCATCTGGGCCTGCGCCGCTAGCAGAGGCAGCCTCACGCTAAGGTCCGTGGTTGAGCTGTAGACCAAAGACAAAAAGAGAGTTTGAGACTGATGACCAGGCCTGCGCTATTAGCGGAGGCATCCTCACGCTAACATCTACAGGCCACAGACAATGGATAGGGTAAGAGACGGTGGGATGAAATGGCTGAAACAGCGGAGCTTGCTCTGTTAGCGGAGGCATCCTCACGCTAGGAGGGAAGGCATTCACCAAGAGGGCGAAGAGAGCTGTATGTGGTGTGGCACCTGGGAAACTGCGGTGTGTGGCTAGGCGGAGGGAGGAGGAGAGTGGGGAATCTGGGGCCCAGCCCAGGCTCACTGCGGCCTGACGCCTGTCTTCTAGTGCATGAATCGAAGAAGCAAGAGAGAGGAGATGAAAAAGCGACCTGCGGGATTATGCGCATCATGAAGATAGCTGAGCAAAGATAGCAGTTCCTGTTTAGAACAGTTTGGATGGAAACAAATAAAAAAAAAATATCCTATTTTTCCTTATGTGGTGAGGCCTAGAAATGAACTGTATTTAAGTTAAAGCCCATAAATTCAGTTTGAGTTCAGCAAAACTGTGCAAGGCTGAGAAGTCGATTATTATTTTTTATTAATAAGCCTAAAATGCTTTATAACCTGCATATATTCACCTCTGGCACGATTGTTTGATACCATACTGTCGTTTACAGTTTGTACTGTAATTGATTGATGTTGAACAATCATCAAACAGCAAAGTAGGCTATAGACTGATTTAGATGATCGTTTGTTCTTTTAACTGTTGCTGGTTTGAGTCACGTGCACCTTCATTTAGTAAAGATCAAAAGAGACTAGCTTGTAAAAAGAGAGCTTTGCATAATAAAAATGTGCAACTTGGATTTATTCAATTGTGTTCAACAAGCATTAAATTTACCATGAACACGCTGCTTGAATTATTATTATTTTTTTTATTTTTTTTATTAAATTTATTTGTTTACTTTTTAGTTCTATTTCCCAATACTCAAATTGCTCAAATCAAATTGCTTTATCAAACTGCATAGGAACATACAACATAACAGTTTATTCACTGGTTATTTGTCTATGGTTCGTTACGTTACTTACAGATTTCTGCTAGTTCTAAATATAGATGAACATACAGATGAATAGGAACGGTAAAATTTATTTAAATGCATCAGCAAAAGAACGATTTTAAGAATTTGTCCTACCAGTCTGTGCCTCGTCTCAATAGTGAAGCTGTGGGTTGAAGTTACAGAAATGCATACTATTACTTTAAGTTTCCAAGCGATTTGTTGATAAATCGCAGAACAGCGATGACAATAAGTTCCGAGTTTCATAGTGATTCAGCGTGCGAACTGAACGTGATATATGAGCCACTGTTTGCGTGTTTAACCACAAGGAAGCGGCACAGTAATTTATAACGGCAAGTCACAGAAACAATCCCCCGATCAACATTGATCCATCCAGATGGAATGACTGAAAATTCAGGAAAGAAGACGAGAAGGATTTAAACTGTGCTTCTTGCGGGGTTGAGCCGATGGAGTGGAGAGTGTGAGCCGGCTGGGAACTGGATCTGCGCTGCGGCGCGGCTCCGGGTTTACTGAAGGCCTGCTGCGGCGGCCTGGCGCTGGAAGAAGGCCCGTTCCGTCGCGGGAAGAGGCAGCATTGCCCGAGACTCGAGCTTGGTGCTCGGCTGCCTTATTGTCATTTTTCTATGACAGTAATGATTGAATGGGCCAGAGTAGGGAAATACACAGAAGGATATCGCGGATGATTCGGACGTGGTGACAGGCCTCGGCGTTTTGGCATGCAGGGACCCGTTTGTTTGGGCTGACGCCCCTCCGAAATAATGCCGTTGGATTGGAGAAAAATTGTTCTTAAGGCCAGAGGATTGTGGCAAAGATTCCTCGAGGATGAAAGATTCTTCATCGGACGCGACTTCAGACATGTTAGGAACTTAGGGCGGGACCAAATGCTGGAAACTGTCGAGGATCCTTGGGTGAGTTTTGACTGTGATTATATACAGGCCTGAACTCATGCCGATTGGGTAGATACGTTGATTACAGATTGTTGACAGCTGGTTGAGATGATGTAATGATTAAGATGATGAAATGATTGGGTATCTTATTTGACTTGTTCCTCCTGAACTACGTTTATAAAACATCATTTAAAGTTGTTCTGCTGTGCTGTGAATGAAAAAAAAAGTCAAAATAAAGACCTTATGTGACAGAGAAAAAAGCGTGTCACCATTTTTATAATATTTTAATATTAATATATAATAAGTAATATAATATAATAAGTTATTATGAACAGTGTAATGTTTAAAGCAGATGTCTTAAATGTCAGGAGACAGGGAAGATTTTAAAACGAGCAGTTCATTCATAAATACGTAAGATCGCTGTGGAAATACCAACCGGAAGTCAAAAGACAACGAGCGAAGCGCTGAAAAGGGGCAGAGCTACATGAGGTCTATATGACGGGCGCTATGTATGACGTCACAGAGATGAGACGAAATGATCACATGAAGAGCACGCGCGTCGCAGATTGCGGGTGTTATCAAAGTGGACCAAAAGGCAATTATAACAATCATCCTTGTTTAATATGCATAAATAATATGTTGTATGATGTTATGATGTTTTTCAAATACAGTAGGTGTATTTATCATGTATATGTTTATTTAAAATATTTCGTTGTTTGATTAACATTAATGACAAATATTTCATTAGGCTACTGTCCCTTTAACAGTTCATGCTAGTATTATTGTGTATTTACCATGGTTACTAGTTTTGGTTACACTTTATTTTAAGGTGTCTTTGTTACACTGTAATTATACATTTAAGTACTGAGTAATATTAAGTAACTACATGTACTTACTATAGGGTTTGGATTAGGGTTTGGCTTGGTTTTGGGTTATATGTAACAATGACACTGTAAAATAAAGCGTTACCCTAGTTTTTGTAACCCTAAATAACACTTTATTACTATTTTTTGTGCTATTTTCTATATTTATAATGACTGTGATGGCTCATACCAACTTTCTAACTTTATTGTAGGAT
The DNA here is from genome assembly GCA_036281575.1 of Ancherythroculter nigrocauda. Taxonomy (NCBI): domain Eukaryota; kingdom Metazoa; phylum Chordata; class Actinopteri; order Cypriniformes; family Xenocyprididae; genus Ancherythroculter; species Ancherythroculter nigrocauda. Next base: position 31,999,368 of record VTFQ01000024.1, on the reverse strand, counting down.
GAAAAACTAGGGACTGCTATTTAATAACCTCACATTACACGATTTATTTTTTAATGATATTCTAACATTTTATATGTAACTAAATTGGGACAGTGTGTCAACCATTTGAGGAATAAATTTGGTCATGGCTTAATAAGAAATGTGAAAATGTGGGTCCCACAGCCAAACCAGTTGAAAACCACTGGTATCTGATTCTTCTAAAGTGGACATATCGATAAGACTTTCTTTTTCTATATAACTGTTTGTCTAGATTTTACAGTGTATGTTAAAGAGGTCTGCACTAGCGATGGAACTGGACTGTGATGGAGCGGTAAAGCCGCCTTATATAGGGATTCCATTCTTTAAATTCACCATGACAACAGCGACTCACACGTCACAACAACTGAATCCTTACAAAACAACAAGTTCTGATGGATTTCTCTCTAAACACAATCACACATTTACCATAATGATGGGTCAACTACACTTTAATATTTTGTATTACAGACAATTCTAGAAAAGTGACACATTTCACTAACTACACACATATTCATTTTAGTTTAACTTTCACAACCTGCAAAGGATTGTTGAAATGAATTAGGAAACACTGACACCTAGGGGCCATGTGAGAATACTGCTGTCTGAAAACTTTCACTGATTTACTAACAGTTTTTTCACATATGTACTTTATCCTTCATACATCATACTTTATGGGGGTGTGTGTGGGTGGGGTTGGTTAAAATAACATTAACCATCATAATAACTTTATGTTTTCATCGATATAGGCCTATGCTAATTCAATAAATATTCATTGTATTATCGTCATCCTTAAAAGAGTAAAACAAAAACTCCCAACAGGAATAAAACATTTTAACATGTGTACATCATTGTATTCATTATTTTGTGCTCAGACAATATATGGCAATGATTCAGACAACCGTTAAGATCAGATGAATTAGCATGTGACCTACAGGTGATATACAGATATTTTGGATTCATTCACTAAATCATCATGTATTTTGTGTACAGTAATGTCATGAAAGCAAACACTTGGCCTTGAGCAGAGTTAAAGGGTCAGTTCACACAAAAATGAAAATTCTGTCATCATTTACTCACCCTCATGTCGTTCCAAACCTGTAAGACTTTCGTTCATCTTCAGAACACAAATGACTCAAGGATGTTGTACGTTTTCGAGGCCTTTGAGTTCAAAGGTTTTAATTGTTGCTGCATCAGAACGAAGCTTAGGGGGAACAAAATACCCACTGTGCCACACCAGCCAGAGTATACCTTGGTGTGAAGCTTGTCAGGCACAACACAGGACAAGATGACTTGAGACCCAGTGTGGAGGGCAGATCAAAGCTGTAATATCTTATGCAAGTGTATGCATCTTATGAAAGCCAGCTGCATCACAGACCTCTTGAAGGGAAGCCCCTGATAACAGCGCCTTGGAGGATGACACTCCTCTGGTCAAGTGGGCAAATTGCACACCTCATATGCTTAAGAGATAGCCTCCACAATGTTTAGAGGCAGGGGAACTCTTCTTAAGTGGTTCGAAGGAAACAAATAATAAATGGGTGTTTCTCCAGAGGGCCATCTCTAAAAGGCATGTGGAAGACAGCTATGGCTGCCACACAGACCACACTTTAGCGTAGATGGGGAAAGACCATCAGAGAAATGGCTCTGGAAGAACTCCAGCACTGAAGCAACTGGGTCCAACTGTAATTCTTTGTACCATAAAGGAAACACATTCCACTTTAGGGCATAAAGTTTCCTTGTGGAGGAAGCTCTAAAGTTTATATTGGTCTCAAAAACCTCGGTTGAGAGACCAGTGCTCAGAAGCTGGTCCCCCTCAGGGCTTATGGATTAGACCCCCAGCTTGCAACAGCAGGTCTTGTCTGGTGGGGATCTCACAAAGGGGTGCCTGCTAGGAGTGCTATGATGTCTGAGAACCAGACTCGGGCCGGCCAGTACGTGGCTACTAGGAGTAGACTGAACCCATCCCGGCAGACATTCTCTAGAACTCCCGGGAGCAGAGCGATCAGGGAAAATGCTTACAGGTACCCACCAGAAACATGGCATCCAGCCCCAGGGGAGCTGGATGTGATAGGGAGAACCAAAGCAGTGTTCATGGAGAGGTGAACAAATCCACTTCCGCTTGGCCAAACCTTCTCCTTGGTCCATTCCCCGGGCCTCGACCCCTGCCTCAACAAGATGTCTGCTCCCAAATTTTGGTCCCTGGAGATATATATGTCTCTAAGCGAGAGCAGCTTCCCCTGGGAGCACAGAAGAACATGATGTGCCAGTCTGCACGAGAGAGCGACCTCAGGCCCCTCTGACGATTTATATAGGAGACCACCGACATATTTTCTGTCCGTACCATAACATGATGGCCCCTGAGGTCTGGAAGGAAGTACCTTAGGGCTAGAAACACTTCTCCAGGCAATTTATGTGCCACGAAAGATGATGCCCTCTCCACAGTCCTCTGGTAAAGCGGCCCTCCATGACCGCTCCCCAGCCTGTGAGGGAAGGCATCTGCCCATTACTTTGATCATGCCACCCTGCTCCTGAGCCACCACTGCAGATGTCTCATGTACATCAGGCCAAAAGATATTACATTGGACGCTGCTGTCAGAAGCCATAGCTCTCTCTGAAAGTGTTTGACTGTGATGGCTTAGCCTAGCTTGATGTTGGTGATTGTAGTCAAGATGGTCTTTATACGAGCAGAAGACAACTGTGCCGCATCATAATACAGTCCACTGTCACTCCCAGGAATGTAGTTCTCTACTGGGGAGACAGTGAGCTGTTCTTGACGTCTAGTCTCAACCCCATGCACCATATATGGTGAAGAACGACATCTCAATGCTGAACTGCCATTTCCTCCAACTGAGCTAGAAATTGCTAGTAAATTGTGGCACTCTACGTGTTTAGCAAAAATGTCTTGAATGAAGAACATTTGGTGCTGGAAAAAAAAATTTAGAGGAAGATCATTATCATAAATGCCCATGAGCGATTGTGGTGTGTAGACTAGTACAGCCCTGGTGTTTGGATGCACCACTCATTTTAAACTGTCCAGATGGAAGCGGAACTGTGGTGACCCCTGATGCACACTGAAACATTAGAAAAAGACTTTTTGATTGATTTGGATACAATGAAATGTTTAATGTCTTTTGTCTTTATTGTGTGACAGACATTAGTCATGTGGCCAGACCACAAGATCTATAAACCATAATGAAATGCAAAGCAATTTTATTAGAGATAAATTGAGACAGAGAAATATTCCTAACATCAACTCACTAAAGTATATATGTATTTGGAACTGTAATTGAAAGTGCAAGAGCAGTTGTAAAGATTACAAAGCATTACAAAAATGACAATATAAGCTGCATGCATTAATATGTGTATGTCTTATAAAGAGCATTTAAAGTGTGAAAGAAGCATCAGATCTCTGTCTGTCACGCAGTGATGGTGGCTTTGGCCGAGCCCTGAGGATTGATCTTCTTCAGCTTCTCCATGATAGACTTGTACTGATTATTCCTTTCAGCCTCTGAGAGTGAAGATGGATTGATCTCCAGGAATTTATATGCGTCCTTAGACTGAAGGCTGAAGATGCCCTGTGCTCTCTGACAGCACACACCAAATCTCTTCCAGTACTGAAAGATTAAATCACACCAGCATTAGTCACAACACATTTACTGTAATACAGTGACATAAAATCATGTTGGCTGAAATCACTCACTATTCCCTACATCTGTAAAAGTCATGGCAACAAGTCATGGCAAACTATTTTTTTCCATTTAACTTAAAATAATTTAACCATTTTCAATGTCAATAGTGATCTGCATGAATACGTTATCTATATTAACAGTGCAATATTCCATAAAAGTACAAAAATACAAGAATAATTGATTTCATGGTGACTTTTTTAAGGGTTAAAATTTAAATTCTGTCATTAATCACATTGCTTCATAGAAATTGAGGTTAAACCACTGGAGTGATGTGGATTACTTTAATGATGTCTTTTCTGGGGCTTGAAAGTGCTCATTGCATAGGCTGTCTATGGAAGGACATAAATCTCTCAGATTTCATCAAAAATATCTTAATTTGTGTTTTTCTTATGAGTTTGAGGGTGAGTAACGACATGAGGGTGAGTAACTTAAGTTTTAAGTTAAATTTGGTGGAAATTTTTCACTACATGGAGAACGAGTGAATGAAAATGTAGTCACTGATGTCACATACACTGTATGTAACTTATCTTGGAAATCATAATATTTATATTTTAACAATATGTGCTTTGTTAGCTTTGTGGTTTCATTGACAGTTGTAAGATGAATAAATACATGTACAAGTGATTAGACACTCATGTCTATGTTTGAGTTTGCAATGTTCTCCGCTTTGGATTCTGGAAAATATAGCGTCAGTTGTACACTATTAATCAGAGTGCATTATGGGTAGACAAAAACTACATAGGGAATAAAATTTAGAACTCAGAGAGTATTAATGAAAGGCATAATCAACTTTCACCAGAAACATTTGCTCAGCATCTAACTAACCTTTCCTGCTATTTTGATGGAGTTCAGGAACTCATCCTTCATGTCACACATTGCAATCAGATCCTCCCCAACAAAGGTCTTCTCTTTCATTGTGTCCAGTGTAACACCCACTTTCTCCCAGAACTTTTTAAGATCAACCAGAATTTGTCGGATTTGATCAAGACACCTCTGGACTTCCTTCAGATGGACAGGACTGGGTATCGCACCTAGACAGACAACATACAACAGATTCTGATTTATGAGAGATCATTGGGAGCCTCCAGGCTGTGATGAACATGTAAACAGCATGATAATTTAAAAGTACAGACAGACTCTCACCCAGTAGTATTTTGGAATTGGCCAACTTCAGCTGAAGATCAGTCAGTTGGATTTTGATGTTCCACTCTTTGGTTCGCAGACTGTTCTTTTCAGAGTTGAGATTGGAAAGCTCGGATTGTTTAGCAGCAATGCCAGGCATGTTCGAAGCATCTTGGTGGCATGCAAAAAATGGAACAAAAGCTCTGAGAAACCAGGCACATTGTTTTTGTTGTTCATATTGTCTGACTTGATTCTGTAGTTCGTTGTTTTTGTCTTGATATCTTCTCTCAATTTCCTCCATATTTTCGACATTGTTTCTCAGCTCCTTTTCAAGATTGGCCACAGCATCCTCCAGACCCTTCACCTCATCAGTTTGTTTCTTTATTTTACCTTCGGTCTCTTTCTGTTCTTGATACACATCACTGGTGCATGTTTTCACATTTCGGGTTTGTTGGTCATACCTGAAAAATAGGGTGCATGTACAGTGATATGATCTGCCAGTTTCACATGACAACAACAGGCCCCACCCACCAGGTGGGATTTATTTAAATGAGGAATATCTCTGAGGAGAATCTCAAAACTACAATGTTGGCTTTTAATGAACTGTGCACTTCTGTAGTTTGTATCACAACACTCTCCAACAGCGGAATGCTACTTTTAATTCTTTTAAGTCTAATTCCTAGTCAAAATACAAAATCATAGTTTTATATATCATTTGTGATTGCATTTTCTAAAGATATGGCCAGACGAGCAGTCAACCAATAACATTAGAGTGACAGCACTAGGAATGCCCACAAGCATCTTCACAGTAGAGAGACTAGCAACATACAGTAACAAAGTCGCTGTAAAATGCAAAACTACATCGGTGCTTTTACCTCTTCACAATGTCATCCACGGCTCTGATGATGTCATTGATCCATGTTTTGGCTTTCTCCAGGTATTGTACAGCCAGAGCTGATTTATTCTTCAGAACAGCATTCTTCAGCATCGGGAACAGCGAAGAGACCAGGTTGGAACTCGTGCCAACACACTACGAGAAAACATAAGTTAACCACAAGGATAAGTTTAAAAGAACTGTAAAAAGCAATGGCCCAGTGCACTAATATCTATGGAAGCTTGCTTTTTTTTTTTTTTTTCTTTAGAAATTGTGAGTTTAAATCTCTGTAGCGTCTGGACTAATCAGGCACACAAAATTATTCAATATAGTTAATGAATTACCTATGAACTCACTTTATCAAAGCTCTGTGAACCCATCCCCCTAAAACTGCAACTAGCATCCCAAACTAGCTAAACTACAGGAAGAACTAGGTGTCCTGTTACAGATACTTGGACCTTTTACGATCAGGAACAATTTTGCAGAGACCAGTGACTCATTCTTTCTGAGAAGGACAAATAAACTCTCTTAATCCTATGTATTCTCTATATAGCCACTTGGGAAATGTATAAACATGTATCCAATTTTCCCATATCACGACTTTACTTTTATAGGCTTTATTCTATGTATTAATTCTCTCTTTGAACTATTTTGGTATTAATGTTCCATAGTTGCAAATGTATAGTTGACTGAGATCACATTGGCAGCATGTTTGGTATCTACGGACTCCAACTTTAATTTCCTATTTGGTAATTTATGTTACATGTTACTAACTCTGTGACACATTAGTATTATAAGAATTTAGAGGGTTCTTTTCTCATTCATCCAATCCAGTGTCTTATGCTTATATCTTGCTACAGAACAAAGACTCGTAAAACTTCCCTCCGAGGGGGCAACTCCTTATTGGCTCAGACACCTTAAGAGGGTGTGACCTCTTCACCTCTTATATTCACTGAACACAAGATCAAACTCTTCTCTTCCTGCTCTTCCTCCTCTTCTTTTCTTTTACTGACAAATGCTGACGTCAAGATGATGCTTTAAGAAGCTAGAAGCTTCTAAGGAACCCCAAGCTTGTGCCAGGCCTCGGCCTAGACCTTCCATTCACCAAAGATCCTCTGAATCCAACTGGTTCTCTTTCATCAAGACAATATCAGCAAAGATTCAACGGGAGCCTCCACAAATTGCATCAGGACACTTTAATTCAACTTGGAGAGACATGCAAGTATCAAACTTAGTCTCATTATCGGATACATTGAGTATCCTTACCCCTTTTAAAGAAGGGCCTGTTAAAACTAAACTGATGGTTTGCTCAAGGCTGTTGATCTGCTGAAATGTACAACAATGCTGTAACCTCTTGCTTCCTGTACTCTGCTTTAGCTCTCTCTCTCTTGGTAAACTGTATGCATGTATGTGTGTGAATGTTAGAGTAGTTTAAGTGTTTAGTCTAGTTAATAAAGTCTTGTTCATGTCACACGTAAGGTTGTCCGTGTTTTGCGCTCATATACGGGAGTCCCTATTCATGTCGGTCCTGACTACAGGCTTTTAGTAGAATAAGATTGTTATTTCCCATAACCTGGAAATGAACATTTCTTAGTTAATAAACAATTAACACTGTGTGTTCATTGAACAACAGGTTAATTGATTGTAATATTAATTTTATTACATTAAGTTAATTTTATTAACTGATTCAAATATTAATAATTAATTATAACTAGTTATGATTAATTATTCATATTTATTTTGAGCTAATTTGCTACAAATGGTGGAGAATGAAATGGGCATGAATAAACAAAGGTTATGAGCTTAAACCACTGTCAACTTAAAAGTGTGCATTTGATAATTCCAGTCAGAATATGTCAGACGATGCGCATTTTGGTCACTAATTGCGGGCTTGTTAGATGCTGATAAAGTGATAGCTTGAATTGACATCTCTACTCCCAGATAGCAAAATTGATATGGCCCAGATCTGGCGCAAATTTGACACTTTCCTTTGGCCCACTTTTGGCAGGAATGATGGCACTTGGGCGGTCCGCTCCTGTTTTCCAGATTTGGACCACAAGCAAGCCACAATAATGCCGCATATCAGCCATGAACAAAACAAATGAAGCAGAACTGGCCCACATCTGGGCAACAGTTCATTTTGATTCTGGCCCAGATCCAACAACCTTGCTGTTGCCCAGATGTGGGCCAGTTCTGCTATATTCGTTTTGGTTATGGCTGACATGCGGCATTGGTATGGCTTGCTTGTGGCCCAGATCTGGCGCAAGTTTGACACTTTTCTTTTGGCTGACTTTTGGCAGGAATGATGGCACTTGGGCGGTCCGCTCCTGTTTTCCAGATTTGGACCACAAGCAAGCCACAATAATGCCGCATGTCAGCCATAAACAAAACGAATGAAGCAGAACTGGCCCACATCTGGGCAACAGTTCATTTTGATTCTGGCCCAGATCCAACAACCTTGCTGTTGCCCAGATGTGAGCCAGTTCTACTATCTTCGTTTTGGTTATGGCTGACATGCAGCATTGGTATGGCTTGCTTGTGGCCCAGATCTGGCGCAAGTTTGACACTTTTCATTTGGCTGACTTTTGGCAGGAATGATGGCACTTGGGCGGTCCGCTCCCGTTTTCCAGATTAGGGCCACAAGCAAGCCACAGTAATGCCGCATGTCAGCCTTAAACAAAACGAATGAAGCAGAACTGGCCCACATCTGGGCAACAGTTCATTTTGATTCTGGCCCAGATCCAACAACCTTGCTGTTGCCCAGATGTGAGCCAGTTCTGCTATATTCGTTTTGGTTATGGCTGACATGCGGCATTGGTATGGCTTGCTTGTGGCCCAGATCTGGTGCAAGTTTGACACTTTTCATTTGGCTGACTTTTGGCAGGAATGATGGCACTTGGGCGGTCCGCTCCCGTTTTCCAGATTAGGGCCACAAGCAAGCCACAGTAATGCCGCATGTCAGCCATAAACAAAACGAATGAAGCAGAACTGGCCCACATCTGGGCAACAGTTCATTTTGATTGTGACCCAGATCCAACAACCTTGCTGTTGCCCAGATGTGGGCCAGTTCTGCTATATTCGTTTTGGTTATGGCTGACATGCGGCATTGGTATGGCTTGCTTGTGGCCCAGATCTGGCGCAAGTTTGACACTTTTCATTTGGCTGACTTTTGGCAGGAATGATGGCACTTGGGCGGTCCGCTCCCGTTTTCCAGATTAGGGCCACAAGCAAGCCACAGTAATGCCGCATGTTAGCCATAAACAAAACGAATGAAGCAGAACTGGCCCACATCTGGGCAACAGTTCATTTGAATTCTGGCCCAGATCCATCACCTTGCTGTTACCCAGATGTGGGCCAATTCTGCTTTATTCGATTAGTTTATGGCTGACAAGCGGCATTGGTATGGATTGCTTGTGGCCCAAATCTGGCCAACAGGAGTGGACTGCCCAAGTGCCATCATTCCATGCGGTATGTGGGCCAGAGCGAGGTTTTGGATCTGGGCCAGAATTAAAATGAACTGTTGCCCAGATGTGCGCCAGTTCTGCTTCATTTGTTTTGTTCATGGCTGACATGCGGCATAACTGTGGCTTGCTTGTGGCCCTAATCTGGCAAACAGGAGCGGACCGCCCAAGTGCCATTATTCCTGCCAAATGTGAGCCACATGAAAGTGTCAAGTGTGCAACAGATCCAACCCCTTTGCTCTGGCCCACATACCACATGGAATGATGGCACTTAGGCGGACCACTCCTGTTGGCCAGATTTGGGCCACAAGCAAGCCATACCAATGCCGCATGTCAGCCATAAGCAATACAAATAAAGCATAACTGGCCCTAATCTGGGCAACAGTTCATTTTAATTCTGGCCCAGATCCAACACCTCGCTCTGGCCCACATACTGCGTTGAATGATGGCATGATGAGCGGTCCACTCCTGTTTGAAAGATCTGGGCCACAATAAAGCCACAATCATACCACACGTAAGCCAATAACAAACCAAATAATAAACCAGAACTGACACTAATGTGGGCCACAGTATATTTTTATTTTAACCCTAGTGGATTAAAATAAAAATCCTCATGTGGCCCACATGCTGCCTAGAATGGTGACATTTTGACAACGCATTACTGTTTACCAGATCAGGCTATTTCAAAAGTCAAGTCACCTTTAATTTAACACTTTATAGACTGTTTCAAAGCAGCTTTACAGGTATAAACAGGAGAATGATTCAATTATTCCAGTTCAATTCTGCTGTAAAGCAGCTCTAAAAGAAATAGTGTCATTGTTCAGCTGAAGTCAGTATGTTTTAATTCAGTTCTGTTCAATAGCTGTATAAAGTTAATCAATTATGAAATCAGTTCAATTTGTTATAAAGCAGCTCTGCAAAAAACAGTGATGTCATCGTCCAGCTCAGTTCAGTTCTCATATGATAGTGTCAGTGCAATCAAATCAATATTATTGCTGAATATTAAGTGTCCCAAACTTAGCAAGCCAAAGGCAACAGGGGTAAGGAACCCAAAATCCATCAGGTTACAAAAATGGAGAAGAAAAAAAAACCTTGGGAGAAACCAGGCTCAGTCAGGGACCAGTTCTCCTCTGGCCAATGAACGAATATGGTGTGATGTGATTCAGGCAGCAACACAAGTCAGATTGTGGATTGGTATAATCTAGAATATTTCATATGGTTCCATCAGTTTGAAGATCAAGATACAACACGCCGGCATAGAGTTGAAGCTAGCCGTAGGGGTCTGTGCAGAGGACTTGTCTGGTTCTTGTGGTCTTTGCTGAGGATCTTTGCCGATGGCTGTCAACGAAGTTCTCACAGGGGATCTGTCTGGCTTGTCTAGTTGACATGGTCTTCGTTGACATTTAGGCTTGCGTCGTGGTCATGCCAAGATGCAGGTCCACCATCTGATCTGGATTTGGAGGGGATCCAGCTGACTATGGTAACCTCGGGATAAGGAAGAGACAGACAAAATGTTGACTGAGTTTTGAACTCACACCAAAACTCCCATTATAATCAACAAACCTCTTATTTACATTGTGTTTGCACTGTTAGTTATGATGAACGTATTTGTTAGTGAGCAGAATTCGAGTTTCAATGATGAGATCACTGCTTACATACACTCAACATGACTGTGATCAGCTACAATGCTCATTCAAAGTTGCAACCTTTCATGCCACTATCTAAATATAATGCAATAGATCTAAATGTAATGTTATAGTCAAGTTTTTAATAATACATATTATTATGTAATAATGTCACAGTTAATCTCTAAAATAAAAACAACATAAAGAAACAACATAAAGAGTATATTTTAAATACTTTTTAATGGCATGTTTTTATGAAATAAGGACAGTCTCACTGAAACTAAAGCCACGTTCGTGCACCGTCTGCATGACATAATGTTCGTCATCTGGAGGGCTCACGGACGTCTGCATACCTCGTCCATGTGCAGGCCAAATTTCAAGACTGTGTGGTGGATGGTGGATGCACTATTTTTATTCTCTGATCCTACCCAGCGAAGTCCCGTTGATGGCACGATTCGTGAATTAAATTGTACTGCATGTGTTGAACTCGGTCATCCACGCACATCTGTAGTTGAGTACACTTTGAAAGATGCGCAGACAAGACTGCATGTGAGATGCGTCTGGCCGCGGAAAGTGAAGTATACCCGGGTCTTAATACAGCTACTGATGTCCACTTTCTCACAACTCATTTACTTTTCAATTAAGACTTCATTTCAAGACGTCATAAAATCAAAATTGACCTTACTTACTTTGTTAGTGCATATTACTAGTCTTGTGGTGAACAATTAATCCGTGCAAGTTAATACACCGAAAAAAATTGTTTGTCGTGGTAATCTTTAATCAAAATCTGAAATGTTACTTCTGGTCTGAAATGGTGTTCCTTCTCTGATAAAATAAAACCACTCCCCCCCCAACCCTTAGTCTGCTATGAGCGAGAGACGGAGAGGAGGAGCGTTAAATTAAAACTCTGCCCTCTATTCAATATTCTGTTTCGCTTGGAAATATGTCACAACACTGGAGAAAAGACGTTTGCACTTCCGGTTCACGGGGACTTTAACTCATTTAAGGCTGCTCCATTGGTGATATTTAACAAAACTGACATTTTTGACATTATCGTGTGTGTTATTGTTTCTTCAAGCATGACAGAGAACTCGATACTGGTGGGCCGTCCATGCTCACTATACTGGTGCATGTCTTTCTGTGCGTCGTGTGTGTGACAGGACATTCACAGACAGTGCGTTCTCTTTTTCTCTTTTGGTGCGCTTAAATGGTTTAAAAGCATTCGCAGAAATAAGAGCGTAATCATATATTGTAATGCTAGCCAAAGGATGAAACAAACAAAACAAAAAAAACATATGCTGCATTAACTGTGTTAAATATTTTAATGCGTTAAACTGGAAAAAGCACTAAGTATTTCAGTTGATTTATTCTTTCCAAGCTGATTTGTGGCACATGGAGAGGCAACAGCAATACAGCTATTTGATTTGCGCTCATTTCATTCATAGAGTTTACATTTATTCACTTAACACACTCATTATTGCACAGTGATTTTGGAGGATTAAATATAATATCATTATATCATTATCCAGCAAACACGAGGAGTAACTGTGTGCTGTGTGTAACTGCGGACACCCACGAACCGTACCCGAGTCCGCTTAAAAAGGGTGGTCTGGGGTGCGGTTCAAGTGAACTCAGGTACAGTTCGCTTCTGATATAAATGCAAACGCACCAAGCTGCGGAAGTGAACCGCTATTAATGCCGTATTATTTGATAAAAATGTGTGTTTGTGTGTGTGTTTCACTCACTTTCCCGACGAGCGTGACTGACGTGCTGCAAACAGAGAGCTGTAGCATAACTTTTCTCATTTCTGCTCGCCTTCAGCATTCTACATTCGTGGGAGATAGATGCAAGTTCCGTTATGAACAAAACCTACGGTTCAAAAACAAAAATGGTGAGGAGAGCAACGTTATGCATTTTGCCGACTTCTCCTGTGCCATCGTTATTAAGCAACGTAGTCAACAGCTGCTGGTTTGATGACGAAAACGAACCGTGGTTCGGACCCAAATAATATAATGTGAACACAGTCCAGTGGCCGCAGGGAGAGGGGAGAGCAATTGAACTCGCGTTCGGTCCAGGCAATCGAACCAAGTGTGAAAGCACCCTTAGATGCATTTTAAAAACCAACCTGTTTAACACGAAATACTATTCTTCTCATTTGTTTTACTATATTTATGGTCCACAAAATAAATAAAGGAATAAATTAAGACAGTTAGGATAGCCTACCGTTATCAGCATGTTATGCTGAAATTTGTCTCTTGAGAATAGTTTGCACTTTGCTTTTTGTGTGATATACATTAGCTCACTTTCTGGCTCACACGGTGTATTTGACCAATTAGACACGCAAACAGAGGCTTCAATGCTTGTCCGTCTTACACTCAGAGTATGCGCATAGAAACATCCTGCCAGTATTTAATTTATTTTTAATATCAACCACGTCCTGCTCTTTACTTTCTCATTCATTCATGTTTCTTTATTAATAATGCCAATAGCCCTGCCCACTGAAAGCTGCGTGGACTGTCACACAAATACGAATATGACACATTTATAGGACATAAAGGTCTATGCAGTAAACGAAAGTAACTGGTGAAATGTTTCGAAATGTCCCTTGGCACAGCAGAGCACCAGTTTTAATAAAAGGATATGTTTAAGTTCAGCCACTATTTTACATACTTTAACATTTTCGCAGATGTTCAAGAAATTCTTTTCGCCGATACTACAAACAAGCCGCAGCCGCATGAATCTGATGAGTTCAGGAGCTCTTGGTTACCATAGAAACGGTGCGGTGATGGCGGTGATGGCCTCAACATCGCGGTAGGCATCTCATTACTGCGGTATTGCGGTTATCGTAGCTCAAATTCAAGCATTCAACATCCTCGTAGTATAATACAAATTAATACACAGCAAAATAGACAGTGTAACTGACTTACAGGTTTCTTAGACAGTCCATCTTCATTCCTCTTTTTCTCTTCTCACTCTGTCTCACATGCAAGTTGAAGTCATCTTTTGATGCAGGATTCTTCTTAATCTGTTGCTGTGAGCCTGATGTTTCTGACAAGTAATAAAACTAGTTAGTGCAGTATAATGTACAATGAATACATAGATGAATGTCCAATTGAATTATAGTCATAATTTTATTTTACTGTTATGCCATAATAAAGCATAAGTAAAAACACTTGTCTACAGTACCGTGCTGAACCGACTGCAGGTTGGGAAACAGTGAGTGAAAGGGAATTCATGCTGGTCAATGCTGGTTTTTACAGCAGGAGGATCTACATTGAGGAGACAGACAATGTATCACTTCAGTATTATTGACCACTGGATTTACAGTTTAACTGGGCTACATGGGACTTAACTGTATATCATGTTACTTAAGTAAAACCAAACTAACGTTAACTGAATGTATGCCGTCACGTGACGTGAATGAACGAAAGAGACTCGGTTCAAAAGACTCGGAGGTGAACTAATCAACGTTATTCACGAGATATTACATAAAATAGTTAAAAACAATGAACTAATCAGTCTTGATCTACTGGCCATATCATAAGAAATATGTAAACAGCGCGAACATAGCAAATTACTATGTCCGGTCACTTAATCATTGTAGCCTACACAAACTACAAATCTTCTACATAAACATTCATATTTTTTTTTAAAATAAAATCCTGAAAATCCAGAGATAGCAAAAGTTGAAATGACTAAGTAACTTAAATTCAAATAGCCTTACCTATGTGTTTGCTTGCTAACGATTTAAGTAATCATTAGCTAACTTTAATATCACATAAATACTCCAATCAAATATAACGAAGCAATCGCCAACAACATAAAAACATTGTTTAAATCCATTATTTTTTATGAAGTCTTACCTTGACTTTACTTTGTGCAGTTTTCAACCGTCAATTCTCCAGCCGATCCTCTCTGCTGTTTAGGCGCCTTTTCCGCGCGCCTACTTTTAAATTTAAAGGGCCGGAAATAGGAATTCGAACCAGTTTGAATTCTATTAAATAATGATCTCTAATAAAGTTAGCTGAAGCCTATAACATGATAATAATAATGAAATAAAAATACAAAATGTTTGAAAAGTTAATAGCCTAATATCAAATCAAATAATATCAAAAAACAATGTTCTCATTGCAGTTTTATGCTGTGCTGATTTACCCATTCATAATTTAATTTATCAATTAATAATATGACAGGCTATTTTTACTAATAAAAAAGTCATTTATAAATCTAAATGTCAATATTCAGTTAAAATGTAAGACAAAATAAATATTTTTATTAATGTTTGTTTTGTAATGTTTTATTTATTAGTTTATTCATTCATTCATTTATGTACTTATTACAATATCAGGGTCACTTAAGCAGTTTATTAATGACACTGCCTGCTTACATTGTTAATCCTGCATTTAATTCAACCAATCATATTTGAGTGACAAGTTTACAGTTTATGTCAAGTTTATGCATACAACCAGGGTTTTGTGCCGGTTATCATTTACTTTAAGGATAATGGGTTGGGTTAGGTTTAGGGTAGCATTAGGACTAACTTGTCCTTGGGATATTGTTACAAGTTCAACAAAACATGGACAGTGGAATATGTTCTGCTTGAAACCATGGCAAAGATTTTAACATACAGCAGCTCAAAATGTCACTCTACTAAATATATGTTCCAAGACCATAGTTCACTAATTTTAACTATGTTGTACACATTTCTCAATCAGACAATTTACTTACAGTACATGTACAGCATAACTGACTGTAAGAGCTGTAATAGTGCACATCTGTGTTTCTGCTCTACAGTACAGACACACATACATGCTGTGTTTTCATGTTTTATGGGGACCATGCAGAGACATAATGGTTTTTATACTGTACAAACTGCATAACCTATCCCTCTACATTAAACCTACCCATCACAGAAAACTTTCTACAATTTACATTTTCCAAAAACATCATTTATTATTACCCCCCTTCCCCATTTATTGTACATCCCCCCTCCCCTAGCCCTAAACCTACCCACCACACACAACTTTCTGCATGTTTTGAATTAAAAAAAGAAAAAAGTTTTGTATGTTTTTAACCCATTTGGTTGTAATGCAAATGTCATTATAGATATTTGTGTCCTCACAAACCACATATACCTGTACACACAAACACACCAATAAAGTTATGTTAAAAAAAACCTGAAATATCTGCCTTCTCCAGATTAGCCTGTACAATTAAGTGTTGCATCCTACATCAAATATCCCTGAAAAGTATTAATGATATATTTTCAGCTCCATTTTTAGCTATACATTTAAATTAACCAGTTTTAAAAGGTGCTCCATACAAAGCCAGAAGTAGCCTAGTTTTTTTATGATATTTAGAGCATATTTGCTGTGTCAACTGTACCAAATATTTACCAACATTGGACCTAATTGTTATGAACTATTAACATGCTTACTGTTCCATTTTGAGCTTACACCCTGGTTGGCCAGTGCTGACTGTGCCATACATATGCCAAATATGGTCCAAAGTTGGAGTAATGGAGTACAGTTGGAGTTCACATTCAGAATCGCCAGTGATTACACTCTGTCATCTTTGCCAAAACTGGTCCAGATATGTTTTAAGATATCTGGGCCACATTTGCTGCATTATATGTGGGCCAGTTTAGGCTTACATCCTGGTTAGCCAGTGCTGACTGTGCCGTACATTAGCCAAATGTGGTCCAAAGTTGAAATAATGTATCTGGGCCATATTTGTTATGCCATCTGTGGGCCACTTTAGGTTCACATTCAGAATTGC
Organism: Ancherythroculter nigrocauda; assembly: GCA_036281575.1. Lineage (NCBI taxonomy): Eukaryota > Metazoa > Chordata > Actinopteri > Cypriniformes > Xenocyprididae > Ancherythroculter > Ancherythroculter nigrocauda. The sequence goes on along the minus strand of VTFQ01000024.1, from coordinate 31,982,804 downwards.
CAGTGACTACTGTCCCACAATTTTGCCAAAACTGGCCCAGATAAGATTAAAGATAACTGGGCCACATTTGCTGCATTATATGTGGGCCAGTTTAGGCTTACATCCTGGTTAGCCAGTGCTGACTGTGCCGTACATTAGCCAAATGTGGTCCAAAGTTGAAGTAATGTATCTGGGCCATATTTATTATGCCATTTGTGGGCCACTTAAGGTTCACATTCAGATTTCCCAGTTATTACTGTCCCACAATTTAGCCAAAACTGGCCCAGATATGTTTTAAGATAACTGGGCCACATTTGCTGCATTATATGTGGGCCAGTTTAGGCTTACATCCTGGTTAGCCAGTGCTGACTGTGCCGTACATTAGCCAAATGTGGTCCAAAGTTGAAATAATGTATCTGGCCCATAGTTGTTATGCCATTTGTGGCCCACTTTAGGTTCACATTCAGAATCGTCAGTGATTACACTCCGTAATCTTTGCCAAAACTGGCCCAGATATGTTTTAAGAATAACTGGGCCACATTTGCTGCATTATATGTGGGCCAGTTTAGGCTTACACTCTGGTTAGCCAGTGCTGACTGTGCCGTACATTAACCAAATGTGGTCCAAAGTTGAAGTAATGTATCTGGCCCATAGTTGTTATGCCATTTGTGGGCCACTTTAGGTTCACATTCAGAATCGCCAGTGATTACACTCCGTCATCTTTGCCAAAACTGGCCCAGATATGTTTTAAGCTAACTGGGCCACATTTGCTGCATTATATGGGGGCCAGTTTAGGCTTACATCCTGGTTAGCCAGTGCTGACTGTGCCGTACATTAGCCAAATGTGGTCCAAAGTTGAAATAATGTATCTGGCCCATAGTTGTTATGCCATTTGTGGGCCACTTTAGGTTCACATTCAGAATCGCCAGTGATTACACTCCGTCATCTTTGCCAAAACTGGCCCAGATAAGTTTAAAGATAACTGGGCCACATTTGCTGCATTATACAGTATGTGGGCCAGTTTAGGCTTACACCCTGCTAGCCAGTGCTGACTGTGCCGTACATTAGCCAAATGTGGTCCAAAGTTGGTGTAATGTATCTGGGCCATATTTGTTATGCCATTTGTGGGCCACTTAAGGTAAACATTCAGATTCGCCAGTTATTACTGTCCCACAATTTAGCCAAAACTGGCCCAGATATGTTTTAAGATAACTGGGCCACATTTGCTGCATTATATGTGAGCCAGTTTAGGCTTACACTCTGGTTAGCCAGTGCTGACTGTGCCGTACATTAACCAAATGTGGTCCAAAGTTGAAGTAATGTATCTGGGCCATATTTATTATGCCATTTGTGGGCCACTTAAGGTTCACATTCAGATTTCCCAGTTATTACTGTCCCACAATTTAGCCAAAACTGGCCCAGATATGTTTTAAGATAACTGGGCCACATTTGCTGCATTATATGTGGGCCAGTTTAGGCTTACATCCTGGTTAGCCAGTGCTGACTGTGCCGTACATTAGCCAAATGTGGTCCAAAGTTGAAATAATGTATCTGGCCCATAGTTGTTATGCCATTTGTGGCCCACTTTAGGTTCACATTCAGAATCGTCAGTGATTACACTCCGTAATCTTTGCCAAAACTGGCCCAGATATGTTTTAAGAATAACTGGGCCACATTTGCTGCATTATATGTGGGCCAGTTTAGGCTTACACTCTGGTTAGCCAGTGCTGACTGTGCCGTACATTAACCAAATGTGGTCCAAAGTTGAAGTAATGTATCTGGCCCATAGTTGTTATGCCATTTGTGGGCCACTTTAGGTTCACATTCAGAATCGCCAGTGATTACACTCCGTCATCTTTGCCAAAACTGGCCCAGATATGTTTTAAGCTAACTGGGCCACATTTGCTGCATTATATGGGGGCCAGTTTAGGCTTACATCCTGGTTAGCCAGTGCTGACTGTGCCGTACATTAGCCAAATGTGGTCCAAAGTTGAAATAATGTATCTGGCCCATAGTTGTTATGCCATTTGTGGGCCACTTTAGGTTCACATTCAGAATCGCCAGTGATTACACTCCGTCATCTTTGCCAAAACTGGCCCAGATAAGTTTAAAGATAACTGGGCCACATTTGCTGCATTATACAGTATGTGGGCCAGTTTAGGCTTACACCCTGCTAGCCAGTGCTGACTGTGCCGTACATTAGCCAAATGTGGTCCAAAGTTGGTGTAATGTATCTGGGCCATATTTGTTATGCCATTTGTGGGCCACTTAAGGTAAACATTCAGATTCGCCAGTTATTACTGTCCCACAATTTAGCCAAAACTGGCCCAGATATGTTTTAAGATAACTGGGCCACATTTGCTGCATTATATGTGAGCCAGTTTAGGCTTACACTCTGGTTAGCCAGTGCTGACTGTGCCGTACATTAACCAAATGTGGTCCAAAGTTGAAGTAATGTATCTGGGCCATATTTGTTATGCCATTTGTGGGCCACTTTAGGTTCACATTCAGAATCGCCAGTGATTACACTCCGTCATCTTTGCCAAAACTGGCCCAGATATGTTTTAAGCTAACTGGGCCACATTTGCTGCATTATATGGGGGCCAGTTTAGGCTTACATCCTGGTTAGCCAGTGCTGACTGTGCCGTACATTAGCCAAATGTGGTCCAAAGTTGAAATAATGTATCTGGCCCATAGTTGTTATGCCATTTGTGGGCCACTTAAGGTTCACATTCAGATTTGCCAGTTATTACTGTCCCACAATTTAGCCAAAACTGGCCCAGATATGTTTTAAGATAACTGGGCCACATTTGCTGCATTATATGTGGGCCAGTTTAGGCTTACATCCTGGTTAGCCAGTGCTGACTGTGCCGTACATTAGCCAAATGTGGTCCAAAGTTGGTGTAATGTATCTGGGCCATATTTGTTATGCCATTTGTGGGCCACTTAAGGTTCACATTCAGATTTGCCAGTTATTACTGTCCCACAATTTAGCCAAAACTGGCCCAGATATGTTTTAAGATAACTGGGCCACATTTGCTGCATTATATGTGGGCCAGTTTAGGCTTACATCCTGGTTAGCCAGTGCTGACTGTGCCGTACATTAACCAAATGTGGTCCAAAGTTGAAGTAATGTATCTGGGCCATATTTGTTATGCCATTTGTGGGCCACTTTAGGTTCACATTCAGAATCGCCAATGATTACACTCCATAATCTTTGCCAAAACTGGCCCAGATATGTTTTAAGAATAACTGGGCCACATTTTCTGCATTATATGTGGGCCAGTTTAGGCTTACACCCTGCTAGCCAGTGCTGACTGTGCCGTACATTAACCAAATGTGGTCCAAAGTTGAAGTAATGTATCTGGGCCATATTTGTTATGCCATTTGTGGGCCACTTTAGGTTCACATTCAGAATCGCCAGTGTTTACTTTCCACATCTTTGCCAAAACTGGCCCAGTTGTGTTTTAAGATAACTGGGCCACATTTGCTGCATTATATGTGGGCCAGTTTAGGCTTACACCCTGCTAGCCAGTGCTGACTGTGCCGTACATTAGCCAAATGTGGTCCAAAGTTGAAGTAATGTATCTGGGCCATATTTGTTATGCCATGTCTGGGCCACTTAAGGTTCACATTCAGAATCGCCAGTGTTTACTTTCCACATCTTTGCCAAAACTGGCCCAGTTGTGTTTTAAGATAACTGGGCCACATTTGCTGCAGCATATGTGGGCCATATTTGGTTTAAAGCCAGATTAGCCATTATTGATTGTGCCACATTTTTGCCAAAGATGGCCCACATTTGGTTTGCGATATTTGGCCCATATTCATTATTTATCACACGGGCCACTTCAGGCTCACATTCAGATTACACATTGCCGTAAGTGCCGCATCTTTGCCTAAAAAGGCCCACATGCAATTTGAAATATTTGGGCCATTTTTGCCATGTTACATGTGGGCCACTTAAGGCTCACATACATTTTGTCCGGGCCATAAGAAGGCCTGTAGTGCCACACCATTGCCTAAAGTGGCCCACATCCGTTTGCTATCTGGGCTGTAACTGAAAGAGTCTACTCTTGACACATTTTAGCATATGTTCAAATGGTATCAGTGTAAAGTTAATCTGATTTTAGCGAAGAAATCCTAATCTCAGTATTAGAGCATAAGCCTGTGTTGACGAAGGAATCTCAGCTCAGCGGCATGTAAACTGTACCAGAATTGATTATTCTGCTTTGGTTGGAGAAATACCAATTGCAGTATTGCTTAACCTGTTTCTGATGAATGAATCTCAGTACAGTGTTATATAAATGTAGATTTGGGTAATGCTCCCCTTTTATAGTTAAGATTGATGTCATTCATCTAAACTTTGGCTGCATCTACAAGCATAGCTACCTTTTGACCAAAACTGTGTTTCACTCGCTGAAAGGAACATCAGTATTCATGCACAAGACGGACTTAGCTATATATGCTTAAACAAGCTTTGACTTATAGCAAACTGTGTAATTACTCTTTAAACAAGTACAAGACGTTGTTTAAAGTAGAGAGAAAGATTTACATGAGTAAAATTTGCAAACTCCAAAACATATTTGCATTTTACTGAATGTAATATCAAGTTTTGAAAATCTGAAAGTATAAGTGTCACATTTTAACTCTGTACGTAACTAGTTTGAAATGAGCAGACAGTCTTCATGAACTGTTTGAATTGCTGTGGTGTGCATTGGTTCCCATGACAACGACTTGTCACAGGAAGTGCTAACTCATCACCTTGTGATGCCATGGTGTAAACAAACCAGGCTAGGTGGCTAAGCTAACCCCACCTAGCAACCCTTCCGCTCAGGCTAAGCTAACTAATAGCTTCTACAGTTAGCGGTTAGCATCATTTATGTGAAGCCTTTAACTACAGCTTGTGTGTATGCAGTGTGAACTGATCTAAACCCATTCTGCTGTTTTAGTCACTTCTTTAAATCTTTTTATTGATTTTAATTATAATAGCAGTCAGCTATTAATTTTTACTAGTATTATTTCTTTCATCTTTGTGATTTACTTACATCTTCCTTTTTTTCTTCTGTGGTTTAATTTCCCAATATAACCACAAGCAACTAGACATACTCTCCTTCTTGATTTTGTTTATTTACAACAGTTGCTTCAATTTTATGAGCCAGCTACAAAAGTAATCTGAACAATTACTAGGGCATAATTTTGAGCACCACTAATAAGCAGAATCTAATAGGAAAGCTCTCTTCTTCCTCTCCCTTTTTCTTTCCTATTTGTTCAGAGGTCAAGCCTGTCGTGAGCCATCAGTAAGAAATACTAAGAAATAATTTGACCACAAGAACCATCTTAAGTCATTTGTTAAACCTAGCTGTATTTTATACACCTGGCTGCTCACTGTGCCTTTAGCCCTAAATTCTGTTTGATCTTGCAGTAGTCTCTTGCCCTTACTCTCACCACAAGCGTGCCTAAATGTTGCAGATGCTCAGCCTAACTGCCCAGATGGCAGACCAAAAGGACTGGCTAGGTGTCGTGAGGAACACCCTCCTAACCAGTGCTGCTGATCAATTACAGCACCAGAGCCAAAAGCAACTGGACAAAGATGGAAGAGAAGTAAAGGCAGATGACTCAAACCAGAGGTATGGTCACAATGATCTGACTGAAGTCAACTTCTTCCTGGCCCACATCCTCACTGTTTTGAAACAGGAGGTGAACAACCTCAAACTCCAGATCACAGAGACTCACTAGGAGCTGATGCATGCTAAAAGCCACATAGACCAGCTAGAGATGGAGGCTCGGGACAGACACAAGGACCCTGACAGAATAGAGACACAGAAGAAAAGCCACAAACTGCAAACGGCTCTGACAGCTGCTCTGCAACGAGAGCAGCTGGAAAAGGCATCCAGAGAGGACCTGGAAAAGGAACTCTTTCACAAAGAGTCACTGTTAAAAACAGCAAATTCTGAACTCTTGGACAAAGACGCCAGAATCAGGGCCTTTGAAAGTCACCTGGACAACACCCAAGATGAACTTGACATGGCCCAAAGAGAACTGAGACTCTCTTACCTGCAGCAAACAGAACCACTGCAGGAGAAACATCTCACTTCACCACATGGAATCAGCAGAAGAACCTCCCCCAGCCAAGCACAGATGTACAGAGGGGGGAGCCAAAGCCTTCTGCTTGACACCTTATCAGACAATTTCCTGAAATCCTCTGCAGCTTCAGAAGGAGAAGGATTAATTCAGACAGACCCAGGTACCAGACCTACCACAGGAAGAAGCCATGGATGGGAGCATCCTCATCCTGCAGACCCCGCAGGACCTCCAACAGCAGGCAGCAACCACCTCCTCATCCACGCCCTTCACACAGCAGCCATCCAGATGCTGCACAAGGACGAATGGACACGCCTGCATTGGACCCACAGGAGCTTCTAATGCTAGTAAAAGAGCTTCTTGAACAGTTCTTACCTGAGAAGTACTCAGAAGCACAAGATTCTGACCACTCACACAACACCACGCAGCCCTGCTCAAGCCAGCCACACCACAAGAGCAGAGTGACACTGCAAACTTCAGACTGCTTCTGACTGAGAGCAGAGGCTACAATCACCGGTTGCTCCTCTGCCATCAGACCTAGGTGAGTCTGAAACCCTCTTCACACTACAACTCCTGTAACCTCCTCCTACAACCACCTGCTCCACAGGCGTCCAGACGACAGGTGACACTGTCAAGGCACCTGCCACTTCGACACCTGCTGAGCAAGCTCAGAGACCTGAACCTTGCCACCAGCAAACATCTTGCCCGCATTAACTGTACCAACACTAACTGACAGGTGACACACGGTCAAGGCACTGGCTGCCTTGATTCCTGCAGCACCAGCTCAGAGACCTGAGCTTGCCTACTGGCTACGTCAACCACCAGGGAACGATCACCACTCCAGGAGACACATACAACCAGAGTCCATCACAGCCTTCCAGCCTTGTGTGCTAGTGGTGTGCCTGATCTTTCTGCACCTTCAATGTCGCTCGCTGTTGTCCACAGAAAGAACAACAACGATCAAAAGGGGGGATATATGTAGCGTCTGGACTAATCAGGCACACAAAATTATTCAATATAGTTAATGAATTACCTATGAACTCACTTTATCAAAGCTCTGTGAACCCATCCCCCTAAAACTGCAACTAGCATCCCAAACTAGCTAAACTACAGGAAGAACTAGGTGTCCTGTTACAGATACTTGGACCTTTTACGATCAGGAACAATTTTGCAGAGACCAGTGACTCATTCTTTCTGAGAAGGACAAATAAACTCTCTTAATCCTATGTATTCTCTATATAGCCACTTGGGAAATGTATAAACATGTATCCAATTTTCCCATATCACGACTTTACTTTTATAGGCTTTATTCTATGTATTAATTCTCTCTTTTGAACTATTTTGGTATTAATGTTCCATAGTTGCAAATGTATAGTTGACTGAGATCACATTGGCAGCATGTTTGGTATCTACGGACTCCAACTTTAATTTCCTATTTGGTAATTTATGTTACATGTTACTAACTCTGTGACACATTAGTATTATAAGAATTTAGAGGGTTCTTTTCTCATTCATCCAATCCAGTGTCTTATGCTAATATCTTGCTACAGAACAAAGACTCGTAAAACTTCCCTCCGAGGGGGCAACTCCTTATTGGCTCAGACACCTTAAGAGGGTGTGACCTCTTCACCTCTTATATTCACTGAACACAAGATCAAACTCTTCTCTTCCTGCTCTTCCTCCTCTTCTTTTCTTTTACTGACAAATGCTGACGTCAAGATGATGCTTTAAGAAGCTAGAAGCTTCTAAGGAACCCCAAGCTTGTGCCAGGCCTCGGCCTAGACCTTCCATTCACCAAAGATCCTCTGAATCCAACTGGTTCTCTTTCATCAAGACAATATCAGCAAAGATTCAACGGGAGCCTCCACAAATTGCATCAGGACACTTTAATTCAACTTGGAGAGACATGCAAGTATCAAACTTAGTCTCATTATCGGATACATTGAGTATCCTTACCCCTTTTAAAGAAGGGCCGGTTAAAATTAAAACTGATGGTTTGCTCAAGGCTGTTGATCTGCTGAATGTCCAACAATGCTGTAACCTCTTGCTTCCTGTACTCTGCTTTAGCTCTCTCTCTCTTGGTAAACTGTATGCATGTATGTGTGTGAATGTTAGAGTAGTTTAAGTGTTTAGTCTAGTTAATAAAGTCTTGTTCATGTCACACGTAAGGTTGTCCGTGTTTTGCGCTCATATACGGGAGTCCCTATTCATGTCGGTCCTGACTACAGGCTTTTAGTAGAATAAGATTGTTATTTCCCATAACCTGGAAATGAACATTTCTTAGTTAATAAACAATTAACACTGTGTGTTCATTGAACAACAGGTTAATTGATTGTAATATTAATTTTATTACATTAAGTTAATTTTATTAACTGATTCAAATATTAATAATTAATTATAACTAGTTATGATTAATTATTCATATTTATTTTGAGCTAATTTGCTACATCTCACAAGTCTGTTTTTTTTTCTCAAATTTTAATACCTGACTGCATACACAAGGAATTTTAAGGGAAAAAAGCCGCAATCACCCTTTTAAGTTTTTTATTTTTTTATTTCAGTCAATTACAAAAGAAGAAACATTAGTTCACAATAGAAGCATCTAAACTGGATTGTTTTAGTTTTTTTAACATAATACTTGCATGTCAAAATTAACAGCATGGCTTTAAAATGACATAAGGGCAGGTAAATAAAGACAGACATTTTACAATATGTAAAGCAGAACAAGATGAATTAGTCTCACCTTCAGCAGAACAGCCTCAGAGGTTCCGAACAGCATTTGTGTTTCAATAGCTTGATCTCTGATCATACGCTCCAGCTTTGGGAAGCCTCCCAGACACAAGAATGACAGATTATAGAGGAGAGCCGTTCTCTCCGCAGACGGAAGAAGCTCCTGGATGAACTCTGGACTCCATGTGGATTCACTGATGGCAAACTGAGAATCATCTGATGAGATACAAACCAAACATTAGTGATGTTCACCTCAGGTTCAATCATGAGTGAAATGTATAATTTATTTTTATGTGCCAGCCTTGGTTACTCTCAGTGTTTCTTGTTGAAATAACATTAAAGAGGTATGTGAACTCATAAGTATGATGTCAGACACTTTAATATGCTCTGGCCCCCTCCCTTTTCGCCGAGGTGATGACATATATATATATAAGAAGCCAGGCATTGGATCAGAACCGGCAACTAAAAGAAGCTAGACTGTAGTGACAAAGTTTGAGGAATGAGTAAATGTGAATACAATGAATACAATGCTGAATAAAGTTGTAGTTTTTGTTATTTTTGGACCAAAATGTATTTTCGATGCTTCAAAAACTTCTAACTGACCCTCTGATGTCACATGGACTACTTTGATGATGTTTTTTTTTTTTTGAACGCTGCTGCCTGCTGTCTGACCTACGCTCGGAGCTTCGTGGAGTTTATCCTAAATCCTTCTCTTTATTCCTATTCACATAATATAACTTTCTTATTTTTCACTAGATTACTTAACCTATTGCATAGTATTACTTAACGGAACGATTTATTACTAGCAATCCACCAGCGTAATCACCTAGTGTTAGCCATAGCCCGCTAGCCTGCTAGCTACCGTCTACTTTCTTTTTTCCTCTAAACCAACCTTCCTTGTCGATTAAATGGCGGATTTATCCGATGTATGTTATTCTGATCTGTCCTCGCCAGATCGGGAAGCTGTGGAGACGTTGCTGCCCGGCATTCATCGATCCACCGCGAGGTACAGCGTCCCGCACATCACCCTCGCCCCAGGCACCGGCAAGCGACCGAGACATCCAGCCAGCGAGTCCCGTGTGCGTTGCAGTTTTTCGGACGGCGTTCATCAAACACACGGTCAGTCATGTCCGACGATTATCATGTGTATTAAATGCAACATGTACAGCTTAGCTCTTTCTGTCAGCAGTGAGACTTACACATGTGATAAATGCAGGGATATTGTCAGGCTGACAGAGAGAATCTCAGAATTAGAGACACGCATCCAAACTTTAATTGAGGATAGTGAGAATGAAAGGGCCTTAGATACTGCTTTGGATGCGACTAGCCTAGTAAACACAGCACATTCGGTTCCGGTTGTAGAAGCCACGCAGCAGGCTAACTGGGTGACTGTGAGGCGGCATAATGGCAAGAACAAACACCACTCTTCCGTTCCGATTAGAACATCAAACAGGTTCTCCCCACTCAGTGACGCACCCACTGAGAATCCTGTTGAAAGTGCCCTAGTTATTGGCGATTCTATTACATGGAACGTGAAAATAGAGACACCAGCCACCATAGTCACATGTTTGCCGGGGGCCAGAGCACCTGACATCAAAGCAAATTTAAAAGTGCTGGCTAATGCTAAACGTAAATATTCTAAAATCATTATCCACGTCGGCACAAATGATGTTCGACTTCGCCAGTCGGAGATCACTAAAATTAACATTAAAGAGGTGTGTGAACTCGCAAATTCAATGTCAGCAGAAGTAATTTGTTCTGGCCCTCTTCCTGTTCGTCGGAGTGATGAGATAGTTAGCAGGTTATCATCACTCAATGGCTGGCTGTCTAAGTGGTGTCCGCAGAATAATATAGGTTTCATAGACAATTGGAAAAGCTTTTGGGGCAGACCTGATCTGTTGAAAAGAGATGGTACTCATCCCTCCCGGGATGGTGCTGCTCTTCTATCTAGAAATTTGGCAAATAGTCTTAGAGCTGAAACATGACAAACCAGGGCCCAGATCAGGACGCAGACAAACTGGCTAAACCGACCGTCTGCTAGCCGCCTCACGTCACAGAACTCAGATAATTCACAGCACATAGAAACACTTTCACCTAGATATTATCACATAGAGACTGTGTCTGTACCTCGAACTAGTAAATACAAAAAATTTCCGAAACCTTTTAAGGGTAAAAATTTAATTGATGTTCAAAAAATGAAAATCACAGATAAATCAGATAAACAAATGATAAAGCTTGGGTTACTGAATATTAGATCTATTTCTTCAAAAGCACTTATTGTAAATGAAATTATCACAGACAATAAACTAGACTTGCTGTGTTTGACAGAAACCTGGCTAAAACCAGACGATTACATTACTTTAAATGAATCTAGGGTAACACTTTATTTTGATGGTCCCTTTATAGATAGTCTGCTTACTATAAGTTACTTTACAAGTGCATATCTACTTACTCTCATCAGGATAGTATCTGTAGATTGTCTATTATGTGTTTTGTAACAAGCATTACACTGTATGTAACATGTATACAGCTATTAAACAGTCTGTCAGTAAAGTGTTACCAACGTGTTATCCATTTAGGTTGTAGATGTTCAACAGCATATTAACAGACATGCAACAAATCCTCAACAAGTTTTCAGTACTCTAAAGCAGTGGTTCCCAACCACATTCCTGGAGTACCCCCAACACTGCACATTTTGCATGTCTCCTTGATCAAGCACACCTGAATCAAGTCATCAATTCATTAGCAGAGACTCCAAGACCAGAAATGGGTGTGTCAGACAAAGGAGACATGGAAAATGTGCAGTGTTGGGGGTACTCCAGGAATGTGGTTGGGAACCACTGCTCTAAAGTACAACAAAGTAAGATCTTTTAAGTAGTCAGCATGTAGCTATTAACCAAAGTATCAACAGACTTTCACTAAACATTCAGTTGTCTATCAGTAGCAACACAAACATTTCAAATGAACTTTATGTATATATCAGGTTACTTACAATTGATATTTTGCTTTCGCAAGGATTTTCAGAAGCGCTCAACTAACAGTTTGTTGCATTTAAATTACATTTCAGTAGACTGTCATTTTACTTTGAGGTGAATTCATATATCCATCTGTTGCCATATTAGGCCCATCAAAATGAAGTGAAAATCTAGGAAATGCTGTCGAATGACTCTTACAAGAATTTTCAGGAGTGCTCCACTGACTGTTTGTTGCATGTAAGTTACATTTCAGTAGACTATCGTTTTACTTTCAGGTAAATTCATTTATCCATCTGTTGCCACATTTGGCCCATCAAAATGAAGTGAAAATCTAAGAAATGCTGTTGAATGACTCTATAGGCCAACATCAAAGACAACATGGCTACTAGTTGTCAGTGGATTTTCAGCAGACAGTCAATAGATAGTAAGTACAGACACCAATAAGTATTTGGTCTAAGATTAAGAAAATGACAGCACCACAGTACAAGTACATATCTGCCAAATGGGAAATAAATACCAGAGTCATTAGTTTGTCCAGCCAACTGCTTTTAATAAACTGCTGTAAAAAAAAAAATAATTAAATAAAAAAAGGAGGCTGTGGACAACACAAAATGAAATTCTCTTTTTTTACTTTGATATATGTGTGCGCATCTGTGAGAAAGTTCCAAGAAAAAAACATGAAAATTTGATATTACCAACAACACTTTTTTATAGGGTTATAAACATGAATTAAAACAAAAAAAATAAAATAATAATAATAATAAAATAAAGTCAGTGATAGAACTGACTGATATCATGCAAAAGCCTTCCGAGAATCCCCTGTCTGTGTCTCCTGCCTAACCAATATGTCCATTCTATGTATATCAGATGTTTTTTGAGAGCCTTCTCTGACCGGTTTGCACGCAACCTCCACACTTCCCTTTTGAAGTTTGCCCATGCCCTTTCAATGTTTTGTGTATGCACCCCAGTCAATGGATTAACAAAATTAATGCTATGGTTCACTGTGTGGTGTTGGTATCCTCTCTCTGAAAGCGCTGAGTATGCACGCCACTCATCACTATGAATGATGCTGCCTCTTTTTACATGTTTCTCTATGATTGGTAAAAGGGTTGTCTTGTCCCTTTTGTCCACCAACCGCAATACTGGTTTTCGGGAAGGCAAAATCTCAACCATTCCGAATACCCAGCTTTTCCTTCTCCATGCACCTCCAAAACGGCCTCTGGCATACTGAAAAAACAGAAATTTATGTCAGACACTCCTGTTTTCTAAAAGTAAAAATCACTAGCCTTACAATAAATATTTTCATGCCAACTGATAGGCCTGCTTCTAATCCAAATTTAAGTAGTTTTACAAGATTTATAGTATCTCAATTTCTTTTAATTTTTTATTTTATTAATAATGTAACAATATTGTGTCTTGTCTACACATCCACATGTAAAGATATATTAGATATGTTTTCTGAGGTCAAGGCTTACTTTTCGTCTGTGGCGAAACTTGCTTTCGTCAATGTGAACACATACATTGAGCCCACCAACTTTTTGTCCTCTTTTTTTCCTCAGCCTCCGCATACTTCTCACACATACACTTCGCAATTTCATGGACATCTTGGACAGAGTCGCACTACTATTTGAGATGTCATCTAGCATCATATCCACCTGTCGCATATGGAGACCCTGTGAAAATCTAAACACAATGCCATACAATATTGTTTTAAAAGGACAGAAGCAAAAAATAAATGTGCAGACTTATGGATGAAAAGGCACTAGAGAACACAAAAAATAAAAACTTACCTGTGTATATACTTCATCCAACTAAAAAGGCTTGCATGGGAATGGGAAAAAATGGACTTAGTCCTAATGCTTTTTCTGTTTCGTCCACATGACTTCTTGCACTGCCTGCAAATGAGAAATATTCATCATATAAAATACATTCCTGTTGGCACTGCCTTAAAAAACAAACAAACAAAAAAACCATCAACCTAGACTGATCTGGTTTAGTGGGGATATATATATATATATATATATATATATATATATATATATATATATATCAAAATAATCTAATTTTATTTATTTTGACTTGCGTTTGAGAAGCCCCGATTTATATCCATACAGATGTATATGGCAACTTGCAAATTCTAAAGACTACTACAGTGGGGCTTGATAACTACCTTGACATATTGTCATATGAGCTACAGACACAAGACTCATTTGTTAGTGAATTGGTTACACTGCATGTTATGGATTCATTGCACACGAAACATTTAACAACAACAATAAAATTAAAGATATAACTTTCAGAATTATTTAATTTACTCTGTTAAAGATTATTAAATTTTGTTTGAAGATTGTTAAATTTTGTTTGAATTCCCATTCATTGGTCTTCAAACTTTAACTCTTTAATATAATCATCATCCCACACTGTCTGGAATTATCTTGTTAAATTCTGAAATGATGTCTCTTAATTTGTTAATTTGTACGTAGGAAAAAAATATTTTAATCTTTCTCTAAAAAAAAAATAAAAAAAAAATAAAAAAAATCTTTATTTTTTAACACAATGATAAAGATGTCAATCTTTTTATATCATATCAATATATATATATATATATATATAAATTATTTTTGGAAGATTATTTCTTCACAATTTGAAATGGAACCCAAATCTGAATGATTTCTGATAGGTACTGTGTTACTATAAGATGGTGAAACTTTGTAAAAGTAGCAAAGCAAAAAGATTTGTTAAAGTCTAATAGTATATAAGTATCCATTAATGCTTATGTGAACGGAAACCTGTTTTCCTTTATTTTTTATTTATTTTTTCCCAGTTATAATCATCTAAATGGTACTTCTATTGATGCTATTTTCTCAACTTGTTTAACATGCCTATATTTAAATATCCATATAAATGAATAAATCAGATACTTACCAGATGTATCCATCTTTACAAGAAGAGGTCACCATTTTCATGCGTTTCTTGCATCGCCTGCATTTCATTTTACCATGGAGTAATCTTTTTCTTTGCATCCACTTTATTAATTTCAGACGTGACTTTTTCGTTTCACTAACATAAACTTTCTCAATGAGTCCTCTTAATAAAGTGCTCATCTACACGGTGGATTAGCCTTAATGTCCAACTATTCTTTTTACTTCTTTTACCTTCTGTTTGATATCTTCCTTCCTACTCGAACTTCATAACCTGCAAATTCAAATGTTTTTTTAATGTTGAGCTCTAACTGCGCGATTTCAGTTTCCAATCAGGCGCGAACAGACAAATCCGGAAATGGGCGGGACTTGACGGCCCAGTTGTTTTGGCAACAATTATTATTTTAAATAAAATAATATACTCTATGCTATTTGTTTTTATAACGTTTAATTACTATTAAGTTGTAACTAAGTTTATTTGTTTTATTATTTAGTAGTTTTTTCTGTCCCGATTGCACCAGCGGCGTTGTCATAAGGTACCTGATACATATCTCAGCGCTGTCGTCACACAGTGTTTTCCGATTACTCAAACCAAGTTTATTTAATCATTTTTAAAGCTTACCGGGGCAGATTTTCATTTGTATTTCAGATATATTGTAATGATATGTTGTACTTTTTAAAAAATAAAAAAAAATATTATACGTTTTAGTGTTATAAGACAGACTCGAATAGAATATACGATTTTCGGAGCAGCCAAACGCCCTCTTGAGGAAGACTATGGTGCTTAAAAGTTTTGCCGCCCAGTGGATCTTCTTTAACGGCAGAAAGCAATTTTTGAACTCCCGCACGGTGTGATCGAACGCTCCAGAAAAAAAGGTATTTTATTTAGCTTTTTATTTAAAGTTACTATGTCACTTGACAATGTTCAAAGTATTGTTTTAAGAAGTGAAAAGTGATTGGCTTTATTTGTTTATAAAAAAAACTTATAGTGTGATCCATTTAAATGTATCAGGCTATATTGTAGTCACTAGTAGTAAACTACATTTTTGTTATTTTCTTTTTAATGCCTAAAAGCTTTTGTATACAAGTATACCAGAAGTATAACAATGACAAAGTGGAAAAATTAAACATTGTCATTCAGGAAACTGGGCCTGTTGCACGAACTGCTTAGTCATCAAGTCATTTTTAAGTCACTTACATAAAAACTGGTCAAATCTATGACCAAAAAGACAAACTAAGACTGATTACCCCTTGGGGAACTGGCTAACGTTAACTTGGCAATACATCTGATACTGTATTTGTTAATCTTTGTTAAAGTTAGTTGATAAAAATACAGCTGTTCATAGTTTGTTCATGTTACTTCACAGTGCATTAACTAATGTTAACAAATACAACTCTTGATTTTAATAAATTAACATTAAAAAATATTAATAAATGCTGTAGAAGTGCAGTTCATTATTAATTCATGTTAACTAATCTAGTTAACTAATGTTAATTAATGAACCTTATTGAAAAGTGTTACCAGACTGTCTTTGCAACTGGCCTATGGTCTTACCTTGAAAATTTTGCCACCCACTGAAATGATTTATGGTATGCATGCTTCTGCATGTAACATAATTTATTAATTAATTATTTTATTTATTTGATTATTAGATGTCACATTACAACACCCGCAAAAAACGCAACGCAGAAAATGTAGAGGATGAATGTGAAGGTAAGTCATTTGACAAATAATTATATAGCAGTTTTCTTACACCTAACTTCACACTGGTTTCTTTAGTTTATTTGTGCCCTACAATATATAGGAAATCTGTTATGTCTTTATATATTTGTATGATCTGTTGCTTGTGTATAATAGTGCTGCTAACTCTGTATATAACTAAACTACATAAATGTGTAATCACTGTTTACAACAGTGAAAAGGGTCACAGTGTTTTTGTTGTTGTTTTAGCTCCAGTGAATACAATGAAGCCAATAAAGCAAGAAATACTGATGTGGCAGAACAAGGCAGAAGTATTACAAAATAAAGTGAATGAGTTGGAAGCCTTGAACAGCGAGCTTCGGCAGCAAGTTGTGGAGCTTTCAGCACAGCAAAGTAACAGCTCAACACATTAATTGTATAATCTATACATTATTATATACATAGAATATATTAGATTGTATAGATATATATTTTAGATGTGTAAAATGTATTTTGAGCACTGTTTCAGATAGTACACCAGAAATTCATTGTATGTATCATGAAAATGTATATTGCCTTTGTATTGATTTTGATGCAATATTTGTTATATTTCTTCATTCAGATCTGATTCCTAGTACTTCAGTGGCACATGAAGAAAGTGGTGCTGATGACCTAACTAGTGATGGGAACACATCAACTGATGTGGAGTCATCGGTCACAGAAGAATCATCTGATGATTCCTCTTCAAGTTCAAGTTCTGAAGAGACTCAAAGAAAAACAAAGAAAAGGAAAACCAAGAAAAACAAAAGCAAGAAACATAAGAAGAACAAGAAGAAGGGCAAGAATGAATATGACAAGATAAAACGAGGTAAACACAGTTGACTTTTTATGGTTGTTTTTCTGTTTAAATCATAGTGAATGATAAGCTACTTATTTATTTATTTAATTATTTGCAATGCAAATACTTATTCTTATAAATACGTATCCACATTTTGTATAGCACAGGAAGAGGCAGTTAGGTAGAGGTGTGGATTACTGCATATAAAACAGAATTTAAATACTTTTGCACATCTTCACACTTACAGGAACAGACCACACTCCACAGACACAAATGTGTTTATGAAAACGGAAACTTTATTCAACCTCATGTTGTATAATGTACACCGTTTTATCTTTGAAACACAAAAAAAAAAAAAATTTTTAAAGAATATTACTGGATGCTGATTCCCATGCTTAATTCATTTACATTAGTCATGATATATTTGTGTGCGAAAAACTAATACAGTAAAAATTTTACAGTACGTGTATTTTCCTGGTACATATATAGTAATTATGTTGTACGTACAGGTAAAAGAGTGGTAACACAAGGTACTTACCTGACATGTATGTACATGGAAACTAATAAGAAACACTGCTGTACTTTCCATTGGTACAAACATGGTACATACTTTGTACATATAGACAAGTGTTGGGTAATAACAGGCACTTACTTATCGTGTCCGTATATGGTAACCAACAGACACATTACTGTACTTACTAATGGTATATACACAGTAACTATGTTGTACTTATGGACAAGTGTGGGTAATAACAGGCACTTATGTGTGTGGTAACTAGTAAGACCTATTACTGTACTTCCTAGTGGTATATACATGGTAACTATGTTGTACTTACAGACAAGTGTGAACACACATAACAGACACTTACTTACTGTGTGTGCATGTTAACAACAGTACAAAACAGAGGCTTACCAAATAGTGTTTTCTCACTGATGCCATTTAAAAAACAAAATTCTCAAGAAATAAAGTAATTGTTTTGCTGCACTATGTATGTATTTATGTTGTGTTTTATGAACTGTTAATGCTAAATTGCTCTCCACAACAGTGCATCTTATTTTACAGTCCTTACTAGTTAATATGCTTAAGCTTATTATTACAAAGGTTAAAGAGCTGGTCATTCCTATGTAATGTTTATGTACAAGGGTGTACTTTATTTTATGGTCCTATTTCCATGTACTTACTATGATCGTACTAGTGAATATACCAGTTAGTTAACGTGTAAGTTACACCTGTGGCCGGTTGCATAAACTTAGCCTCTATGTTAAGACTATGACTTAAGATCTAGTTTGACCAACTAGCAGTTAATTAGGGCTAATCAGTCTTACTTTTCTGATTAGACTGATCTACCTTTTTATGTAACTGACTTTACAAAGTTAGTACCAGTCTTGAAGAAAAAAATAGATGACTTTAGTTTTAAGACTAGTCTAAGCAGTTTAAACTGGCCACTGGTAAGAGCCGGTAATTCCTATGTAATGTTTATGTACAAGTATGCACTTTATTTTATAGTCCTAATTCCATGTACTTAGTATCAACTTACTAGTGAATATACCAGTTAGTTAATGTGCGTGTGTGTGTGTGTGTGTGTATATATGTACAAAGTAATTACCATGTATGTACCATTGGAAAGTACAGCAGTGTTTCTTATTAGTAGTGAATATACCAGTTAGTTAATGTGCGTGTGTGTGTGTGTGTGTGTCTATATGTACAAAGTAATTACCATGTATGTACCATTGGAAAGTACAGCAGTGTTTCTTATTAGTTTCCATGTACATACATGTCAGGTAAGTACCTTGTGTTACCACTCTTTTACCTGTATGTACAACATAATTACTATATATGTACCAGGAAAACACACATACTGTAAAATAAAGTGCTACCACCATTTCAAACAAACAAAATAGCAAATGACAAACAATATTTGTAACAAACTATAAAATAAGAGTTCACTCATTCAATCTTTATATAATTTATAGATGTGATTTATATAATTTATATGAGCTGTGTCATAAAGCTACAATTTCAAAACTAACACAATCTCCAAATGTGTGATTATTTGTAAGTCTTAGCTTTCTATTGATATATTACTATGCTGGCCGTCATAAAATCCTGTTTTGAGAAAATGGGTTCTAAGGATTCCAAACAATTTTTGACATAATTTGACACAATTGAGTGATTTATGCAAACATGCATTAACATTAAAAAAGTAAAAAAACTATATATAGTAGGGGTGCAACGGTTCAGATTACTCGCGGTTCGGTTTGTATCACGGTTTTAGGCTCATGGTTTCGGTACGGTTCGGTATGTCAAATAAAAATAAAGAAAATTAGTACAAATAATTAAACAGCACAATTAAACACAGTAAAGCAAAGATAAAAATAAATAAAGTTTTTTCTGGTTTTTCATGTATCCAGTTTTAAGGTACAGAAATTGAATAAAGTAGCTAATAAAATGTAAAACAACATTGCATGTAATCTTCACTGTATAAATTGAATAAAGATCAATCATTATTAATTATTAAGTTACTATTCCGTCATGGGCAATGAGTGATTTCCTTGTCTTTTGTTGTTTGATTAACATTAAAAACACATTCAGAGAGCAAGAATGCAAGGGCTGCTGTCTCTTTAAGACATAATACATGGATCTGTACACTGAAACTGAACACATGCGTTCTTTCTCGAGTGTAGAAAAAAAGAAGAAGGAGACCTCAATATTTGGTTGAGTGCACAAATCTTCTCACAGCACGCACACTCTTTCGCGACTTGCACTTGAATGTTTAAATTGGCAAGGCTTAAATGAGTTTGGTTTAAACGCAGATAGCAACGTGTGCTGTTCAGGTCTCACCTGCACTCGCGCGCTATCAACACCTGGGTGATGATAAATGATGTAAATTACTGGTCATATAAAGCATAGCCTACGGCATCCTAAATGTGTATGCGTCATCACGTGCAGATGAACTGTGGTGCAAGTGTGTGCCGAACCGAGTGTGCAGAACGGTATGGTTCGATTTTTTTTACCGAGAACCGTTTCACCCCTAATATATAGGGCACAACAGGGCTAAAGGCCCCCCGGGGTGAAAGGCTCCCTAGATTTTATTTTTTCTTTAAACCACTAGATGGCGCAAAAACTTTCCGCAGTACTTTCTAAAACATCCACTTTTCAAGATGTTTACTTTTTAACTTGATCTGGAAAAATAAACCAAACAAAAGTAAGAAAATATCCTTGTGAAATTATTTGAAGGTGGGTTAAATGTGTTAAATTCTTTTGAACTAAATTTTAAAAATCACTGGCCTTAAAACCTAATACAACCAAAGAAACATATGGCCTCATATTATTTAAAATAAACTGGTTGGGGAGTATCTCTGCCATTGAGGTAGTCACTTTTGTTTGTTTAAATTGTTTTTCAGCTAATAATGTTCGTGATGTCATACGTCGATACAAAAGGCTTTTGAAGCTTACGAAACGTGGAGCCACCATGACCAAAGCCTTCAGAAAAGAGGGTGTCTCTCGGAATGCAGTGGCCCAGCTCGCCCCTATCGCAGAGCTGTACTTTGCAGACAGGGTGCAGTTCAACAGCATCAGCTTCACACCAGGGAAGCTAGCCGAGTTTGCGGAGAAATGCCGAGAACACATTGTGGGAGATGTTAAAAAAAAAGTGTTATCGATGAAAATTAAAGGTTCACTTTTGCCTTTTTGTCTGAATAAGTGATAAGTTTGTTTGCTATGTTTGCTCTTCGCTAAGAGGATGTTTGCATTGTTTATATTTCTAACTGTCATTTGCTACAGTGTTTGAACTGAGGGGAACATTTTATTGTTACAGAAAGGTTTTTTTTTGGTGAATCTAGGAAAAACAGACTACTTTTTTTCCCCATGTTTACTTTTTCTGTGGTCTGTTAATTTAATGCTGTCCACTTTATTTATTTATTTTTATTTTATTTTTTTACAGCAGTTCATTAAAAGCAGTTGGCTGGACAAACTAATGACTCTGGTATTTATTTCCCATTTGGCAGATATGTACTTGTACTGTGGTGCTGTCATTTTCTTAATCTTAGACCAAATACTTATTGGTGTCTGTACTTACTATCTATTGACTGTCTGCTGAAAATCCACTGACAACTAGTAGCCATGTTGTCTTTGATGTTGGCCTATAGAGTCATTCAACAGCATTTCTTAGATTTTCACTTCATTTTGATGGGCCAAATGTGGCAACAGATGGATAAATGAATTTACCTGAAAGTAAAACGATAGTCTACTGAAATGTAACTTACATGCAACAAACAGTCAGTGGAGCACTCCTGAAAATTCTTGTAAGAGTCATTCGACAGCATTTCCTAGATTTTCACTTCATTTTGATGGGCCTAATATGGCAACAGATGGATATATGAATTCACCTCAAAGTAAAATGACAGTCTACTGAAATGTAATTTAAATGCAACAAACTGTTAGTTGAGCGCTTCTGAAAATCCTTGCGAAAGAAAAATATCAATTGTAAGTAACCTGATATATACATAAAGTTCATTTGAAATGTTTGTGTTGCTACTGATAGACAACTGAATGTTTAGTGAAAGTCTGTTGATACTTTGGTTAATAGCTACATGCTGACTACTTAAAAGATCTTACTTTGTTGTACTTTAGAGTACTGAAAACTTGTTGAGGATTTGTTGCATGTCTGTTAATATGCTGTTGAACATCTACAACCTAAATGGATAACACGTTGGTAACACTTTACTGACAGACTGTTTAATAGCTGTATACATGTTACATACAGTGTAATGCTTGTTACAAAACACATAATAGACAATCTACAGATACTATCCTGATGAGAGTAAGTAGATATGCACTTGTAAAGTAACTTATAGTAAGCAGACTATCTATAGACTATCTATAAAGGGACCATCAAAATAAAGTGTTACCGAATCTAGTCCTCAAGGTTATGATTATCGACACAAACCTCGACAGAAATGCAAAGGGGGAGGTGTTGCTGTAATTTATAGTAATATATTCAGAATCATTCAAAAGAATTTCAAATATAATTCCTTTGAAGTGATGGTGCTTTATGTAACATTATGTAAGTTGACATTTGTGCTGGCTACTGTATACAGGCCACCAGGGCACCATACTGACTTTATCAAAGAATTTGCTGATTTTCTATCAGAGTTAGTACTAGCTGCGGATAAAGTCCTTGTTGTTGGTGATTTTAATATCCATGTAGATAATAACAAAGACGCATTTGGATTGGCATTTGCAGACATTTTAAACTCTATTGGAGTTAGACAACACGTGTCAGGACCCACTCATTGTCGTAATCATACCCTAGATCTAATACTGTCGCATGGAATTAATATTGATGCTGTTGAAATTCTACAGCAGAGCGATGATATATCAGATCATTATTTAGTCTCGTGTATAATACAATTAGCCAAGGCTACAAAACCACCACCCAGCCATAAATATTGTAGAACCATCACGTCTACCACTAAAGATTACTTTATAAATAATCTCCCCGAGCAGTTTCATCGCCTTAGTATACCTGATAACTTAGAAGAACTCGATGCTGCAACAGAAACTATTGGCTCTCTCTTTTCCAGCACATTAGATGCAGTCGCTCCTTTACGTCTAAAGAAGATTAAGGAAACTAATCCAACGCCGTGGTATGACGAGCACACTCGGGCTCTAAAACGAGCTGTGAGAAAAGCTGAACGTAGTTGGAAGAAAACAAAACTAGAAGTTTTTCGCCTTTCGTGGAAAGAAAAAATGATTGAGTACAGAACGGCTATAAGAAATGCTAGATCTACTTATTTTTCAAATCTCTTAATAGAAAACAAACATAATCCTAGGTATTTATTTGACACTGTGGCTAAATTAACTAGAAACAGAGATTCAACTGCTGACGTTTCCATAGAGCACAGCAGTAATGACTTTATGAACTTCTTTACTTGCAAGATTGATAATATTAGAGAGAAAATTAAAAACATGCAACCGTCTACAGTTTCACTTCAGACAGTGCACTGTAGTGTCCCTGAGGTAAAACTAGAATCATTCGCCGCTATAGGAGAGGAAGAATTATCTAAACTTATCAAATCATCAAAATCAACGACATGTATGTTAGACCCAATTCCGACTAAACTACTGAAAGAAATGCTTCCAGAGGTCGTAGGTCCACTTCTTGATATAATTAATTCATCGTTAACATTAGGATACGTGCCAAAAACCTTTAAGCAGGCTATTATTAAACCTCTTATTAAAAAACCTCAACTAGATCCGAGAGATTTAGTAAATTACAGGCCAATCTCAAATCTACCTTTTCTGTCAAAGATACTAGAAAAGGCAGTTTCAACACAACTGTGCTCCTTTTTAGAAAGAAATGGAATCTGTGAGGATTTCCAGTCAGGATTTAGACCATACCATAGTACTGAGACTGCTCCCGTTAGAGTTACAAATGATCTACTCCTATCATCCGATCGTGGCTGTATTTCTCTATTAGTGTTATTAGATCTCAGTGCTGCTTTTGACACTATCGATCGTCTCGGTTACGTATGTAACCCTCGTTCCCTGAAGGAGGGAACGGAGACGTACGTCAGTAGTGACCGACGAATTGGGATATCGCTTAGAGAGCCCTATCATCTTCGTGTAAACTAAAACAAGCCAATGGAATTGGCGTGCGATATTTGCATAATGCGCACCGCCCCCGACAGGTGTATATAAATAGGAAGCAGATGCAATCGCACTCTGTTTTTCGCTGAGGAGACAACTGGTGTCCGCACTACAGCGAGGGTACAGAAACTGTGGCGACGGGACGTACGTCTCCGTTCCCTCCTTCAGGGAACGAGGGTTACATACGTAACCGAGACGTTCCCTTTCAGTCGGTCACGTTCGACGTACGTCAGTAGTGACCGACGAATTGGGATCCCAACTAAAGCGCCACAGTTACGAAACCCCTTCCAGTGCCCAGCACAAGCTCAGCCGCCCATAGCACCGGCTGGCGGTGAAGGGGGCGAGCTTACACCGAGAGAGTCTACTGCTGTCTAACCACTACCCACTAAGTAAACTAGACACACTGGGGAAGCGAACCCGTAAGGGACGCTGCGGAAACCACTACCTACCCAATGGGGGAGGAGTTTACGTGGGAATACACACATGGACTGGCCCGGGGGGGCAGTACGCATATGGAGTCCCTGGGATGGCTCCACCTGGTTAGGGGGAGACTCATCTGACAGGTGACAGCAGAGCTGGCTCTGCTAAGGGAAAGACACGGACTCGGCCCGTAGGGAGTTTTAAACCGTGGAGAATACACATATGGGACCGCTCACGTAGAGGGGTCACGACATATGGGCCCCAGCCAACAGACAGCGTCAGCGACGGATGTAGGCCTGGCATCAGACACTCCGCAATGTCCGAGCCGAAGGGGGAGGCGGAGGAACTCGACAGGGTTCGCCAAGCAGGGAACGCGACTGGAGTGAAAGTATGCACGTATCCGGCCAGTGGCGGGAATGGCATTGCAAGCCGACACTTAGAGTGGGTACAACACGTCTACCGACTAGTGGATGCGAGTACACGCGAGGATACCGGCTCTACACGTAGGCTATAAAACCTAGCGAACGTGTTAGGTGTCGCCCAGCCCGCAGCTCTACAGATATCTGTCAGCGAGGCGCCATGAGCCAGCGCCCAGGAAGAGGCCACCCCTCTGGTGGAGTGGGCTCTCAACCCGAGCGGGCAAGGCACGCCCTGGGATTCGTACGCCAAGGCGATGGCATCCACTATCCAGTGGGCCATCCTCTGCTTGGAGACAGCCTTTCCCTTCTGCTGGCCTCCGTAACAGATGAAGAGCTGATCTGAGGTCCTGAAGCTTCGCGTTCTGTCCACGTAAACGCGCAGAGCGCGGACGGGACAGAGCAAAGCTAGGGCTGGGTCTGCCTCCTCCGAGGGCAGCGCTTGCAGGTTCACTACCTGATCTCTGAAGGGAGTGGTAGGAACCTTGGGCACGTATCCAGGCCGGGGTCTCAGGATGACGTGAGAAGCACCGGGCCCGAATTCTAGGCACGTTTCGTCGACCGAAAATGCATGCAGATCCCCTACCCTCTTCAGGGAAGCCAATGCAACCAGAAGAACCGTCTTAAGAGACATTAGTTTCAGGTCGACTGATTGCAAAGGTTCGAAGGGATGACCCCGGAGAGCTGTGAGAACCAGGGTCAAATCCCAAGAGGGTATGGAGGAAGGGCGAGGAGGATTCAGTCTCCTGGCCCCCCTCAGGAATCTGACGATCAGATCGTGTTTCCCCAGGGACTTACCCTCAACTGCATGGTGATGTGCGGCAATGGCGGCAACATACACCTTGAGGGTGGAGGGAGACAGCCTTCGCTCCAACCCATCTTGCAGAAAGGAAAGCACGGATCCGACCGAACATGATCGGGGGTCCTCTCGGCGAGAGGCGCACCATTCGACGAACAGGTTCCACTTCAGCGCGTAGAGATTCCTAGTGGAAGGAGCTCTAGCGGAAGTGATGGTGTCTACGACCGCTTGCGGGAGATCACTCAGAACCTCCGCATCCCGTCCAGGGACCACACGTGGAGGTTCCACAGATCGGGACGCGGGTGCCACAGGGTGCCCCGTCTCTGAGTCAGGGGGTCCTTCCTCAGAGGAATCGGCCAGGGAGGTGCTGTCACGAGGAGAATGAGGTCTGAGAATCAGGTCCGAGTGGGCCAGTACGGAGCCACTAACAGAACCTGCTCCCCGTCCTCCCTGACCTTGCACATGAGTTGTGCGAGAAGGCTCACTGGGGGAAACGCATGTTTGCGCAGACCCGGGGGCCAGCTGTGTGCCAGGGCATCCGTGCCGAGCGTGCCGCCGGTCAGGGAATAAAACCACTGGCGGAGGGCAGTTTCCGGGGAGGCAAGCAGGACTACCTGGGCCTCGCCGAAACGCTGCCAAATCAGCTGGACCGCCTGGGGGTGGAGCCGCCACTCGCCCGCAAGTAGATGCTGCCGTGACAGCTCGTCGGCTGCACGGTTGAGCACACCTGAGACACGAGTGGCCCGAAGGGACCTCAGATCCTTCTGACTCCACAACAAGAGATGGCGGGCGAGTTGCAACATGCGACGGAAGCGTAGACCACCTTGACGGTAGGTGTACGCAACAGCCGCAGTGCTTAGTGAGCGGACTAGAACGTGCTTGCCTGACAACAGCTCCTTGAAGCGGGCCAGCGCAAGACGAACCGCTAGCAACTCGAGGCAATTGGTATGCCAATGCAGCTGAGGCCCCGTCCAAAGACCTGTCACTGCATGCCCGTTGTACGTGGCCCCCCATCCCGTGGCAGAGACATCTGTGGAGACCACAGCGTGCCTGGACACTCGTTCGAGGGGTACTCCGGCCCACAGGAACGAAGGGTCCAACCACCGGACAAGGGTGCGACGGCAGCTCGGTGTCACGGGGACACGGAGCGTGCCGCACTGCCACGCCCATCTCGGGACCCGGCCGCGGAGCCAGTGTTGAAGCGGTCTCATATGAAGCAATCCGAGCGGCGTTACCGCGGCTGCAGATGCCATATGCCCCAGGAGCCTCTGAAAATCTTTCAGTGGAGCCGCTGTCCTGCACTTGAGCGAGCTCAGGCAGTTCAACACCGACTGGACGCGCACCTCGGTGAGACGCGCAGTCCGTGCGACCGAGTCTAGCTCGAGACCGAAACAAGAGATCCTCTACCCGGGGGCGAGTTTGCTCTTGTCCCAGTTGACCTGAAGACCCAACCGGTTGGGAGCTACAACCATGTCGGGTAGGACTTTGTACTGACATACCCGACCCTCGAACGCAGACCGACCTAGGAAGGGTCTGTGTCGAGGCAGAATCGAGACATGAAAGTATGCGTCCTTCAGGTCTATTGCTGCAAACCAATCCTGGGGACGGTCCAGGATTGGCCGTAGCCCACCGCCCTTTTACGGTACAATGAAGTAGGGGCTGTAAAACTTCATATCGGCTGGAGGGACCGGCTTGATTGTACCCTTCGCCAGGAGGACAGCAATCTCCACCCGGAGAACAGGAGCACTGTCCAACGACACCTGAGTGAAGTGGACAGCCCTGAAGACCGGGGGACGCCGGGCGAACTGAATCGCATAGCCGAGTCTGATAGTACGAATGAGCCAACTGGACAGGCTGGGGAGCGCTATCCACGCTTCCAGACACTGAGCCAGCGGGACCAAAGGCACCACAGACGCACCGGGGGTGGGGCAGCAAGGCAGAGAGGGACCCGACTCGGACGGCTTGAGGGCGGCCCGGAGTGGGGTCGGACTCTGCGAGGCAGCAGTGTGCATGGGAGACGGCGCACGGGACGCGGTCTGCACCATCACACTGCCACCTGCTGGCGAATGGGGAGGGAGCTGACAGCAGCGAGGCGGAGCCTGGCACACTGGCAGACACCCCTTGTTGTGACCTGGAGTTTGAGGAAACTGCTCTTTTTGTGGCAAAGTGGGTACCGCTGGACTCCGGAGAGCCAGCGGCGGTAGATAGACAGCCGCCACAAAATCCCCCCCGGCCCTCCTCCGGGGGTGGGAGAGCAGATGGAATACTCTCCCAAAGGGCAGGAACCTTCCGCTCCAGGGCTGGGCACCACGTCCGCGCCCGGCACCCTGCTGTTTGGCTGGTGTAGGCTGCTGCTTTGCCAACTTAGCAGGGGCAGAGGAAGACTCAGGCGGGCGCCCTCGGCGACGAGCGGGCTGAGGCTGAGCCACGGGCGGCTGGGTGGAGGCAGCAGCGGACCGCCGTGGTATGACATGTCTGATAGCCTCAGCCTGCTTCTGTGCAGCGGAGGACTGTTGGGCACAGCTCTCCACCGCGTCGCCGAAAAGGCCGACCGGAGACACGGGGGAATCCAGGAACTGATGTTTGTCGGTCTCCCTCATGTCTGCCAAGGTCAGCCAGAGGTGGCGTTGCTGGGCTACCAGAGTAGACATCGCCTGGCCAACAGAACGCGCTGTCACCTTCGTTGCCCGGAGGGCAAGGTCAGTGGCAGCGCGCAGCTCCCCAAGCAGCTGTTGGTCAGGACCTTCCTGGGGCATCTGCGACAGCGCTTTTGCCTGATAGACCTGCAAAAGGGCCATCGCGTGCAGGGCAGAGGCAGCCTGCCCACAGGCACTGTAAGCTTTCTCAGTCAGACCGGCTGAGAATTCACAGGCCTGGGACGGGAGACGCGGCTCACCGCGCCAGCCAGCGGCCGTTGGACACAACTGCGTCGCAACAGACCGCTTGACTGGCGGGATCTTCGCGTACCCCCTGGCTAGCCCGCCGTCCAGGGAGGTGAAGGCGGACGAGGGACCAGGCCCTGTACGAGCCCCATGCGGAGCTTGCCAAGACCTGGTCACCTCATCGTGTACTTCCGGGAAGAAAGGCATTGGGGCGGGACGCTGGATTTGACCAGCGCGACCCCCCGCCAAGTACCAATCGTCCAACCGAGATGGGCCGGGACAGGGTGGAGGGTTCCACTCAAGCCCGACGCACAAGGCGGCCCGGGGGAGCACAGCCGTGAGCTCGGGATCCGACTCGGGCAACGCTACCGTCCCGGGCGGCAGCGCGTCCGAATCCTCCCCCGAGGACTCAGGCTCACCTTCCGATGCAGCGATCGACATCCGATCCGCCGCCAGCACACCAAAGGTAACGGCTGGACAGTCCGTAGAGGGCCCAGCGGAAACCAACGGTGGCACGATGGGTTGCGGTGCTGATGAGGCGGCAGGGGCCCGAGGAGCGTTTCCGCTCGGCGGGGAAGCCCTGACCGTAATCCTCCGGTCACCCTTCCTATACAGCGCCGTACCGTCATTCCGGTTCTCGGGGCCGGAAAAAACGGTTGTACGCGGCATAGGAGAGGGGACCCCCGCTTCCTGAGACTTCAGGAAGGAGAGTCTCGACCTCAGCATCGCGATAGTCATGTTCCCGCAATGGGAACATGAACCATCCACAAAAGCTGCTTCAGCGTGCAGAATGCCCAAACACGAGATGCAACGATTGTGCCCATCAGCAGGGACCAGGGAACGACCGCACCCATTAACGCACAGACGAAATGACATACTGTCAGGGTTCGTCTGTAAAGCTCTTTTAGAAGGGGAAGTCAACTCACTCGTGCTGAAGCACCCAGGGAGCGACGCGATGTGTCAGGTACACCACTCCCTGACACACCGAGGAACCGGCCCAAATCGCTACACACGCACACACTCTTTGTGTTGCTGTGAAAACAGCAGTTTTCGAGCTTATAGCTCAGCTCCTCGGAGACTCGCGACCTCGCTGAACGTGCCCTTTCACCAGCACTGAAAGCTCGCTGTAAATCCTCTTCTGAGGCAATGTTTTAGAATAAAACAAACGAAGAAAGGAGTCTTCTAAAACAGGACACCAGTGAATGGCTCCGAAGCGAAAGACAGAGTGCGATTGCATCTGCTTCCTATTTATATACACCTGTCGGGGGCGGTGCGCATTATGCAAATATCGCACGCCAATTCCATTGGCTTGTTTTAGTTTACACGAAGATGATAGGGCTCTCTAAGCGATATCCCAATTCGTCGGTCACTACTGACGTACGTCGAACGTGACCGACTGAAAGGGAACACAACATTCTTTTAAAAAGACTTGAAAACTATATTGGCATTAGTGGAACTGCTTTGGCATGGTTCAAATCATACTTATCTGACCGTTATCAGTCTGTAGTAGTAAATGAAGAGATGTCGTATCGATCACAGGTTCAATATGGAGTACCACAAGGCTCAGTACTAGGACCGTTGCTTTTCACTCTGTACATGCTGCCCTTAGGACAGATAATTAGGAAGCATGGTGTTAGTTTTCACTGCTACGCTGACGATACTCAGCTCTATATTTCCTCGCGCCCTGACGAAACCTACAAATTCACAAAACTAACAGAATGCATAGCTGACATTAAAAACTGGATGACAAGAAATTTCTTATTATTAAATTCAGAAAAAACTGATATCCTAATCTTTGGACCAAAAACTTCCTCACGAAAAAACCTTGAATACTCTCTAACACTTGACGGGTGCTCCATTAAACCTTCGTCCTCAGTTAGGAACCTGGGTGTGCTCTTTGATACCAATCTTTCATTTGAAAGTCATGTTTCTAGTATCTGTAAAACCGCATTCTTCCATCTAAAAAATATATCTAAATTACGACATATGCTCTCAATGACAAATGCGGAACAGTTGGTTCATGCATTCATGACCTCAAGACTAGATTATTGTAACGCTCTACTGGGTGGTTGTTCTGCTCGGCTTTTAAACAGACTACAGTTGGTCCAAAATGCGGCAGCTAGAGTTCTTACTAGAACCAGAAAGTATGACCATATTAGCCCAGTTCTGTCAACATTACATTGGCTCCCTATTAAACATCGTATAGATTTTAAAATCTTGCTACTTACTTATAAAGCTCTAAATGGTTTAGCTCCCCAGTACCTAAGTGAGCTCTTAATGCATTATAGTCCTTCACGTTTATTGCGATCTCAGAATTCAGGCCAGTTGATAATACCCAGAATATCAAAATCAACTGAAGGCGGCAGATCCTTTTCCTATTTAGCACCTAAACTCTGGAACAATCTTCCTAGCATTGTTCGGGAAGCAGACACACTCTGTCAGTTTAAATCTAGACTAAAAACACATCTCTTTGCTCTTGCATACACATAACACATTATCAATACATTAACATTTTTCAAATCCGTTAAAGGATTGTTACGCTGCAATAATTAGGTCGGCCGGAACTGAGAACATTTCCTATAACACTAGATATACCTGTACATCAGAATAAGAATGGCATCTACGCTAATATCTGTCTCTCTGCTTATCCTGAGGTTTGCCGGGTGCTGGATCCAGGCCGTATCCAGATCAGATGGAGAACCTGTGTCTGGACCTGCCTACAATGTAGCCCAGGAGACAATGGGCCTACAGATCCAGTTCTGGCTGCATCTATAATTCTGATTTTTAATCCCCGTATCCGCTTACATATATTTATATATAATCTATTTTTAATCTCTATAAAAAAATGTATAATTTAGATTTTGATCTCCATATCCATTTACATATATTATATATATCTTCCAAGGGGTTTTTTCCCTCCTAGGACTTTTTTCCCAGTGTTAGCACGCTGGGTTTTTCTCCTAGGGTTTTTTTTCCACCCCTGGGAGTCAGCCGACATTGGCTTAATGTAGCACCATCTTGTATATGTTACATATTACCACGCTTGTTTGTACAGCTTATTTTTAACCACTTCCCTTTTTTATGTGCTTCTAATATGTAAAGCTGCTTTGAAACAATTACCAATTGTAAAAGCGCTATATATAAATAAATTTGACTTTTTATTACCTTTCTGGACAGTCTACCGTACATACACTTTCAATGGAGGGACAGAAAGCTCTCGGACTAAATCTAAAATCTAAAACTGTGTTCCGAAGATGAACGGAGGTCTTACGGGTTTAGAACGACATGAGGGTGAATCATTAATGACATAATTTTCATTTTTGGTTGAACTAACCCTTTAATGAAACTGTATGTATTTGTTTACTGGTTGTTGCATGCAATCCTAAAATGCAGCATATTTCAAAAAGGTATTTGCTGTGAGAAACGAATTGTGGGTTCGGGTCGTGTTTGGTCTTAAAATGTAACAGTACCAGTCGAGTTGGGTTTCCTGAACCTACTTTCCTTTCAGAGTCTGATGCAAAGCTTTTTGGCAAATCTGCAGTAACTCATTCACATAACATTAAGTGCAATGCACTTTCAGTAATATTTTGAGAATTTGAGTAGGGTGAACTTGTTTCACTTAGTAAATTTGACTTTGTTTTTACATTGATGGCTTCATATCACAGTATGCATGCAGTCAGTTGCATTTAGACTATAAAAAACTTGCTGGTTTCCCTTGTTGTATCCACGATCAATTTTGAAGTCTCAGATTGCATTGATACAACATAATGTTCTGTGTGAAATCATGGAACTCAAATCACAAGCCACATTACAGCTTCTTCCAGACATTTGCTACCTTGCTGGATAAATGTTTGCAACACAGTGCTATTTCAGGATAAATGAATGAGTTTGAAATGAAAAGTGTCTCACCTATGGAATCGGCCATCATTTTTTTTAATGGAGTGTTGAGTGGTAATGTATCCAACTGTAATGTATCTAAAAAATATGATAGAACATGTGATGCAAGTACAATCAGCTTCAGGGGTGGATTTACAATCCTCTTCTCTTATGTTATATAATCAGTATGTAATCAGATAAATAGTCTTTTTTATTTAGTACATCTATTCAGATAATGTTACTGTCTTATTTCCAAACTTTTAGTTTTTGCTAAGATCATCACAGAACCATCACTGGTTGTGATAAATTATTGTTACCTTGGACAGAAAGCATCATTGCACTGCCTTATTTGTGGATCTGCTTAAGGCGTTTGATTCAGTGGATCACAAATGGCTGCTGAACAAACTTAGGAATGCTAGTGTCAGCCCTAAGGCTGTAAATTGGTTTAAAAACTATTTTGTAGACCTAACACAGTGTTTCTATGTTGAAAAATCAGGTTTTCTTGAGATAAGTTCAGGCGTTCCTCAGGGTTCCATTTTGGGACCTGTTTTATTTTCTATTTTTACAAATGAAAAGGACATTCAAGCTAAACTTGGAAGCAGATGACTCTATTATTTATTCGTATGCTCCCTATAGGCAGTGTACAAGCTTCAGATTGCATTGTTTTTCCAAAAGTTTGCTTGCAGATGGTTAATGATGCTAGTGTTTTCAGGTCAGATGGTAAATCCATTGGAAGGGTGTTCTTGTGCCAGTATTTGGGTATAATCTTTCATTTAATGTACATATTGATTTTTTTACATGTAATATTTTAAGTTAATAAAGATTTGAAGTCAATTCTTATGTACTAGCAGTGGACTACATAAAAATCCACATACTCAGAATTAGAAACATACAGTATCTGTTTTCTTTACTCAATCAAAAGAGTAAACACAACTATAAGCCAATATCTTGATCAAAAGATTGAGTATAGACTTTTAAGTCAAGTATACTTCAGTGTAATTTTAAGCATATTTCTAAGAAGTACATAAAAAGTAGACTGAAAGTACACTTTATTTTTAGTTTAAAAGAAGTATATAAAAAGCACACTTTTTTAAGTGTAACCATGGTATTTGTAGTAAACTGTGATTTTACAAATGGTAAAAAAAAAAATGGTTACTACATTTTTGCTATAGTAAAACCATAGTTTATTTTCATAATGCTAGTTGGTTTAACCTAATTAGGATAGCCACTACAAAATATATTTAAAGTAAATTGTGAATAGAAAGTATAATACACTTACCGTATATTCTGTGTTCTCCTGAAAGGCTTCAGCTGTCTTACGCTTACAGACAGCAGTATTTATGCCTCAAATCAGATATCACGTGATGATGGTGAATCAAGGATGAATTATGACTTGCCAAGGCCCTGGGGCCAATTACCTGTAAGGGCCCCTCCCCTGCACATTCTTTCCCGTAACTGCGCATTCACAGTAATAGAGAAAAAAATTATGATGAAAAAAATTTTAATATTCAAACCATTCTCACTCTGAGGCCTCAAATCTCTTTATATAGATTCATAACAAGCTTTTCCAACTTTGTAACAAAAGAGGTCTTTAACATTGTGTTATTTTTATCTTGTCACACAAAGACTGAAGCACAAAAAGTGGTTCAAATAAATAAAATGGGATGGGACAATAGTTATATAAGAGGTTTTGGGGCCTTCAAACAGTAACAGAGCCAAGAGCCTTGTTTAAGAGGCCTTGTATATTGTATTACAGTTTTTTACGATTACTTACACACTAAAATTAAAAATAACACACAGTTACTGAAACTCTACACTCAAGGAGCAAAACCATAGACCAGATCTGCACAACTTTAAGCACATTCTCAGCCTCACACTTTTTGCAAAACACTACACACATTGTTTTGCACAACATTAAACACACTTCTCTACATTAGACACAGAAATCTGAAACATAATGTCACTTCTTTGCCATTTCAAGACACTGCTTTCCAAAATACCTTGCCTATAAACCAATTGATCAAACATGGCCGTCAGGTCTGCAGACACTTAGGTGCTTAACTGTAAACTCAACAATCAGGTGCAAGTACTATAAAAAGGCAAAAGGTGAGTTTATGTGTCTTCAACAAAATGGAAGGCAATGTTGCACTATGAGGGAGAGGGAGAACCATCATTGGCCACAGAGCTATTTTGAATGTCCCAGGACAACGTGGTGGTAACATCACAATGTATGCTGCAATCACGCAGAATTGGGTCCTCCACCAGCATGCCAACTTAGGCCCTTACAACACGGCCCACATATTCACATTTTAGACAGACTACACAAAATCGTCACAGCAGAAGACCAAATGGAGGCAGAGCAGATGAGATACATTGTCATATGGGACAATGTATATTTCCACCTATCTGATTTATCCGTGCAGATCACTATTGAAGTTGAAATTGGTTAAATTATTTTGAGGTCAAGTAATGGAAAAAATAATCTTGCCATGACCTTTACTATGTAGGGAATAGTGAGTGATTTCAGTCACATAATGAGTTTATGTTGATGTATTTTTAGTGAATGTATTGTGATTACAGTTTTTCTCAATTGTTTACACACAAATATTGGTACTTGAGACACAATGACCACAACATGTAACTCATGCACCAACCCCCTGAACCAATTCTGCTAAACTACAAACACAATTCCTGCTTTACACTCACATTGCAGTTCTAAAACACACTTTTTTCAAAACACTACACACAATTCTCTGCATTTGGCACAATTTTCGGGCAGAAAAATCTCTTGTTTTCACAAGGAACACACTGCCATTCAAATATGCACACTGACTCATCACATGGGCAAACACCTGTCACACATTTTTACAATTAGCAAACAGAGCTTTAGCATAAAAGGGCAACAGGTGAGCTCTTCTGTTTTGGAGCAATGGATGCCAACAATGGAAACAGAGGCAGAGCAGCATAGTTTTTTTTTTTTACTGTAACTGTATACAGTAAATTCTTCTGTTGTTTTGTACTGTATGTGCAACTTTGCATTGGTTGGGATGTGCACTGTACATTGTTTTTGTTGGAAAAATAAAATATATTTGTTACCGTGTATTTGTGTGTTCTGACTATATATACATACATATACATATATATACATACATATATATATATATATATATATATGTATATGTATGTATATATATGTATATGTATGTGTATATATATATATATATATATATATATATATATTTTACAACACACTTATGTATGTACTGTCTGTAGTAAGTGTAACACTGAACCAAATAAAGACCAAAGTCATTATGATGAATGGAGAAGTGTTTTCCATTCATCATTGTGTTTTACATAGAGCACATCAGTGTTCAACTGGTTCTTATAAATGTCTATTCATATGATGGTTTGTGTGTGTCATTTGAAAACAAAATACCATTTTAAGAAGAAAGAACATTGTTTTGAATGTAAAGTTTCATTTTGCAGGAGAATTGACGGGTTTTGCCCATTGTGTGTGTGTTTTTTGATTTGTGTGTAGAGTTCTGAGAGTATGAGGCATGCTTTCAGAAAATGTGTGTAAACAATCAAGAAAAACTGTAAAGCCGTCTTTAATCTTTCAGGATTGGCAGATATTTGGTGAATGCTGTCAGAGAGCACAAGGCATCTTCAGCATTCAGTCTAGGACTGCATATAAATTCCTGGAGATCAACCCGTCTTCACTTTCGAAGGATGAATGGAATAAGCAGTATGAGTCTATCATGGAGAAGCTGAGGAAGATCAATCCTCAGGGCTCGTCCAGAGCCGCCATCACTGAGTGACAGACAGAGATCTGATGCTTCTTTCACACTTTAAACGCTCTTTATAAGGCAAACGCATATTAATGCATACAGCTTATATTGCCATTTTTGTAACGCTTTGTAATCTTAACAACTGTTCTTGCACGTTCAATTACAGTTACACATACATATATACTTTAGGGAATATTATTTGCCCATTTCTATGTTTCAATTTATGACTATCTCTGTTAAAATTGCTTCGCTTTTTATTATGGTTTATAGATCTTGTGGTGGGTCTGGTCACATGACTGATGTCTATGTCACACAATAAAGACTAAAGACATTAAACATTTCATTGTAGCTTAATCATTCAAAAAAATATTTTTCTAATGTTTCGATGTGCTTCAGGGGTCACCGCTTACATCTGGACAGATTCAAATGAGCACCAGGGTTGTAGTAGTCTACACACCACATTCAGGGGCATTTACGATCATCTAATATTTTATCAAGCACCAAATGTTCTTCATTAAAGCCAATTCTGCAAAAAAAATAGAAAAAAGCTGCAAATCATGTGGTTATTTTAACAGTTTGATATCTTCTACACAGCAGAAAATATATGACTAGTCTCCAACTGTTTGACTAAAACGGGCTAGTGCCAAGATGAGCAAATTTACTACATTTAATCATCAAGTTAAAAGCATTTTAAAATAAAAAAAAATATTCTAGTTGTGAAAATTATTTGGAGATGGCAAGGAAATCAGTTTTCAGGGCTTGTTCCCTTTCGTGGGAACTGTCGACGTTACGTCAATGACGTGATGGGATCCCTCTGTATGATGTGTTCGTGAAGCACCTCTGTATCCAACCAATGATGCGACGAGACGTCAGAGGCAGGTGACGTCACGGACCAGGAAACTATAAAGCATACCCAGAACAAAGAACGCTAGCTTCTGTTGTCTTCAGCAAGCGCTCTCTGTTATCTTGTTTGTCTTATTTGGTGTTGTTTGTCCTGTTATATATATACACAGTGATCTCTTCATCCGAGGACAAGAGTTTCAAAACACAAATAAGACAATATATATAAAATGGCGGAAAAAGAAAAGACCAAGCAGCAGTTCACAAAGTGTGTGCCTCCCTGCACTCGGTTCATCTCGGGTGGGGACACACACGAGATGTGTGTAATGTGTTTGGGAGTTGAGCATGCACAGGCAGCTCTTGAGGGAGCTGTCTGAGTACACTGTGAAAGGCTCACTCTCAGAGTGCTGAGGTCGTGTGCTCTTCGAGGAGGGCACCGCGGCGAGTGTTCCCCGCGGATCGGGTCCTGCTGCTGCCGAGGCACAGCGGAAGCTGCATTTGTGGGGATCACAGATGGATCTGGTAGAGGGGGTTGAGACGGGCTCTGCCTTATCTCTTCCCTTACCTGCCAAACCCAGTTTCTCTCCTCTGGCGGTGGAAGCACGCGCTGCTGTTTCTTCCCCCCGGAGAGAGACACAGACTCTCAACATATCTTCCTCCGAGGAGGTTGATGTGGAGAGCGTTGAGGCTGGTGATGAGGAACCGCCATCCTCATCTCCAGCTTATGAGGAGCTGCTGGAGGTGGTGACCAGGGCAGTCGCTAAACTAAAAATAGACTGGCCCGCAGAGAGGAGTGAGACAAAGCCAAAAAGTAAACTTGATGAGCGCTTCCTCCCCACACGGTCACTACCCCAGCGTCTAGGTCTGCCGTTCTTTCCCGACCTCCACACTGAGGTGTCGAGGTCGTGGAATAGACCAGTGCAATATCGTGTTTTCAGCCCACAAACATCAACATACAGTAACATCATGGGGCTGAAACACCACGGCTATGGGGCGATGCCTCGGGTTGAAGAGACGCTTGCGAGCTATCTCTCGCCCGAGTCTGCATCGTCCCTCAAGACCCCGACATTGCCCACTAAGCCTCATAAGACAACATCGGGCTTGGTGGGCAAGGCTTATTCGGCAGCAGGTCAGGCTGCAGCTTGCCTTCACACGATGGCAATCTTGCAAGCTTATCAGGCTGACGTGCTGGGGGAAATAGACGAGAGTGGGGAAGCGACATTTGAGTCCATTCAAGAACTCAGAAGAGCAACAGAACTAGCTCTCCGGGCCACCAAAGAGACTGCCAAGTCAATCGGCTGCCTCTATGGCAGCCTTGGTGGCCATGGAGAGGAATTTATAGCTCAATTTGTCAGACATGAAGGAAAAAGATAAAAACATCCTCATGGATGCGCCGCTGTCTCCTGTGGGCCTATTCGGCGACGCAGTGTCATCTGTCGTCGATAGGTTCCAGGAGACACGTAAACAGTCTGCAGCCTTCCAGCGGTTCCTTCCCCGCCGTGTCCATCCCCCCGAGGCTGCTGAGCGGGGGCAGCCTCGGCCGACAGCCAGCTCCTCAGCGCACAGAGCGCAACAAAAAGCCAGTGTGGCCACCCGTGTTCCCCCGCAGAGAGATTGGGGACCAGGGCGGTCAGCACAGGCGAAGCCTTCTGGGGGTAAGGCGGATCTGAGGACCATCATTATTTCCAGGAAGGCTTCCAAGAAAAAGTCCTGACGCCAGCCGTCCGGGACTTATGAGGGCAGCCCCCTCCAGAGGGGTCTGGGTTTCAAAAAATCAAATATCCATTCCCCTTCGGTGCCCTTAGGGGGCCGTTCTGCCAACCCTGCCACCCAGGGTCCTTCCCACAGTGGTGACCCCAGAGCAGTCTCTGGTTATGGAACAAGAGGTTATGATGCTTTTGCAAAAAGGAGCTATAGAGTGGGTTCCTCCTCCCAGCAAAATGTCAGGCTTCTACAGCCGCTACTTCATTGTTCCGAAGAAGGATGGAGGGTTGCGTCCGATCATTGATTTACGTGTGCTAAATCGATCTGTACGAAAGTTGAAGTTCAAAATGCTTACACTCAAACAGATTATCCCACAGATCAGGTCCGAGGATTGGTTTGTGGTGATAGACCTGAAAGATGCATACTTTCATGTATCCATCCATCCTTCTCACAGGAAGTTCCTCAGGTTTGCTTTCGAGGGCGAAGCTTACCAATACAGGGTTCTTCCTTTCGGCCTATCATTGTCACCCCGCACATTCACGAAGTGCGTGGATGCAGCTCTGGCTCCGCTGAGACTCCAGGGCATCCGCGTACTGAACTATATCAACGATTGGTTGATACTAGCTCAAACAGAACAGTTGGCAGTACAACATCGAGATGTTGTTCTGTCGCACATGAAGAAGCTTGGGCTGAGGCTCAATGCCAAAAAGAGTGTGCTGGTTCCGAGTCAAATTGCCAACTATCTAGGGCTAGTTTGGGATTCCACTACGATGCAGGCACGTCTGTCTCCTGCTCGTGTGAGTTCCATTATCGGAGCCATGAATGGGGTGAAGTTAGGCCAGTCACTCACTGTAAAACAGTTTCAGAGACTGTTGGGTCTGATGGCAGCTGCGTCCAACATGATCACTTTTGGCCTTCTGCACATGAGACCCTTACAGTGGTGGCTCAGGACCAAGGGGTTTTCTCTGAGGGGAAATCCTTTTTGCATGATCAAAGTCACGCAGCGATGCCTTCATGCTCTGGTCATGTGGAAAAAGCCTTGGTTCCTGTCCCAGGGACCCGTGTTGGGGACTTCTCGTCATCATGTAATGCTTACGACGAATGCTTCCCTCACGGGCTGGGGGGCAATCATGAGTGGTCGCTCGGCTCAGGTTCTATGGGAGGACCATCAGCTCTCCTGGCACATAAATCAGCTGGAGATGATGGCGGTGTTTCTTGCACTGAAACACTTCCTCCCAGACCTGAGGGGCTATCACGTGTTGGTTCGCATGGACAACAGGTCGGTGGTCTCATACATCAACCATCAGGGGGTCTACGGTCTCGTCAACTTTACAAATTGGCCCGTCGGATCCTCCTGTGGGCCCAGGGAAAGCTCATCTCAATAAAAGCAGCTTATATCCCAGGGCATCTAAATGTGGGGGCAGACGCCCTGTCGAGGCAGGGCCCGAGGCCTGGGGAATGGAAACTCCACACTGAGGTGGTGAAGCTTATTTGGAAAAATTTTGGTCGAGCTCAAGTCAACCTATTTGCCACAGAGGAGTCAACCCAGTGCCCTCTGTGGTATTCTCTGATGCACCCAGCACCTCTAGGGCTGGATGCCATGCTACAGACGTGGCCGAGGCTGCGTCTGTATGCATTTCCCCTGGTCTCACTGCTCCCGGGAGTTCTGGAAAGAGTTCACCAGGAAGGGGTCGATCTGATACTTGTTGGACCCGTACTGGCCGACCAGGATATGGTTTGCGGATCTAATATCCTTACTTCACGGCTCTCCTATGGAGCTTCCCCTCAGACAGGATCTCCTGTTGCAAGCGGGCGGCACGATTCTTCATCCCCGCTCAGAACTATGGAGGCTGTGGGCCTGGCCTCTGAGGGGGCAAGGCTCATAGATTCTGGTCTCTCAACTGAGGTTGTGGAGACCATCCTTCAATCCAGAGCTCCCTCCACGAGGAAGTTGTATATGTACAAATGGAAATTGTTCTCTACATGGTGTAGTCAACGTAATATGGACCCTGTCCAGTCACCTATCAGCTTTGTGCTTCAGTTCCTTCAAGAAAATTTTTTTATTTTCGGCTTATCATGCTCCTGTGGGGGGTTCCTGAGGCCTGTAGTACATTCAAGGACTCCAGCATGGGACTTGACTATAGTGTTGCAAGGGTTAGCTGAGGCTCCCTTTGAACCAATAGAAGAAGTATCAGAAAAGTTTCTCACCTTAAAAACGATATTTCTTCTGGCAATATCATCTCTGAAAAGAATAGGAGATCTACAAGCACTATTGGTTGCTCCTTTGTGTCTGGAATTCGCGCCTGGTATGGTTAAGGGGTTCCTGCATACTAGACCTGGCTACGTGCCGAAGGTCCCGACAAATGTCCCGGGTCCTATTGTACGCCTTCTGTCCTCCTCCTTTCGAAAATTCGGATCAGGAGAAACGTAATCTGCTGTGCCCAGTTAGGGCTTTGGATGCTTACGTCCACAGAGCTGCCATGTGGCAAAAAACAGACCAGTTGTTTTATGTTACGGGTCCCCTAAGAAAGGGCGCCCAGCATCTAAGCAGAGGATGAGCAAGTGGGTGGTCGAGGCCATCTCACTTGCCTACGAAGCAGCCGGACAGCCATGTCCTTTAGCTGTCCATTGCTCATTCTACAAGGGGAATGACCGCTTCTAAAGCGTTAATGTCAGGAGTGTCATTAAATGATATCTGTGATGCAGCTGGATGGTCATCCCAGCACACGTTCATTAGGTTTTACAACCTAGACATAACTCCTACTCCGGGTGCCTCAGTTCTACAAGATAATAGACAGGCACTTGGTGATACGGCGTAGTTGGGATAGCGTTCCCATCACGTCATTGACGTAGCATCGATAGATCCCACGAAAGGGAACGTCTCGGGTTACTGATGTAACCCTTGTTCCCTGAGTAAGGGAACGAGACAATACGTTGCGTTGCCGTACCCCCTGCATACCTGTGAGCGTCTTGATTCAGACATATTCCAGAAGCTAGCATTCTTTGTTCTGTGTATGCTTTATAGTTTCCTGGTCCGTGACGTCACCCGCCTCTGACATCTCGTCGCATCATTGGTTGGATACAGAGGTGCTTCACGAACACATCATACAGAGGGTTCCCATCACGTCATTGACGTAGCATCTCGTTCTCTTACTCAGGGAACAAGGTTACATCAGTAACCCGAGACGTTTTGTTTGTTCTATGGATGAGTCAGTTAAACAGAGACTATTAACTACTATTATTCCTTTTAATTTTACAAATACCTCATTAGCAACGTTTCGATCGTATGATCTTCATCAGGCATCAACAATGTATTCAAACTCCATTGTATTTAAAACAACATGACAAATCACAGTGAAGAATCATCAATATCCAATCAAGATTAGTGATTGAATAATCATTAACACCACAGCACATTGTTAACTCCACAATTACATACATAGTAAATACAAAATATGCATATATATATAATAAATAATATAAATATAAAGGGATATTATTAATTATATCATATATGTAATAATCATATTTCATAACATCACATTAAATAATCCTTCATCATTCATACCCATAGGTGATAAAGTCTGAAGGGTAAAAATCCAAAACAATTCGCGTCTCTGTAAGAGCAATTCAATATCGCACCCTCTAGGTGGCACACTCACTTTCTCAATCCCACAGAAACGTAAGGAGGAAACATCGTGATTAAAAGACAAGAAATGGGCAGTGACTGGATAGTTAACATCTTTTCTTCTAATAGAACTTTTATGTTCACTAATTCTTTGTTTTAGTTGATGTGAAGTTTTTCCCACATAGCCCAAGCCACAAGGACACCGAATCAGATAAATAACGTGTAGAAACACAAGTGATAACAGAATGAATACCACATTTCTTCCCAGTTCTAGGAAGACAAAAGAATGAGGTTTTAGTTGTATTGTTACACTGCACACAATTACCACAGCGATAATTTCCATTTTGTAATGGACTAATTAATCTCTGAGAAGAACTAGAGATGCAACTTTGAAAACGAGCATGTACTACATGATCTTTTAAATTTTTCGCTTGTTTAAATACAATCAGTGGAGGATGTCGGAAAATTGTGCTCAGCTCAGGATCAGAAGACAACAAATGCCAATATTTTTTAAAAATGGATCGTATCAAATATGACTTAGAGGAATAGGTTGTAATAAAAGTAAAGGAATGTGTTTTTTTACTTTTCTTGTCCTCTTTTTTAACAATTCAGAACATGTCTTTTGAAAAGTAGCACTGAATGTTTCGTCAATCCATTCAGAAGGATACCCTCTATCTAAAAATTTCTTTTTCATAATTTTTCAATAAAGTCTATATCTTTAGCAATTGGTATTTGTGGTGTAATTCAAATACTTGTACCATTTGGACCTCCACCTGATATTAACATTTCACACAACTTTAATTACATGTCCAGTAAAATAACTTTCCTGATCAAATTGATTGTTTTATACTGGGCATCTTTAATTTTTCTCATTAAATATACTTGCACAGATAGAAGATAAAGAAGTTGTTTCCCATTAGTTTGATTTTTCCTTTCATTTTTCTTCCCTAACAATTTAATAAACGGAAATGTGAAGCACGGTGTAGCCTTATGGCAGTTCTATGCTCCTGTACATGGTGTAACTCAAGTCAAGTCAAGTCAAATTTATTTATATAGCGCTTTTACAATTGGTAATTGTTTCAAAGCAGCTTTACATATTAGAAGCACAGAAAAAAGGGAAGTGGTTAAAAATAAGCTGTACAAACAAGCGTGGTAATATGTAACATATACAAGATGGTGCTACATTAAGCCAATGTCGGCTGACTCCCAGGGGTGGAAAAAACCCCCTAGGAGAAAAACCCAGCGTGCTAGCACTGGGAAAAAAGTCCTAGGAGGGAAAAAAACCCTTGGAAGATATATATAATATATGTAAATGGATATGGAGATCAAAATCTGAATTATACATTTTATTATAGAGATTAAAAATAGATTATATATAAATATATGTAAGCGGATACAGGGATTAAAAATCTGAATTATAGATGCAGCCAGAACTGGATCTGTAGGCCCATTGTCTCCTGGGCTACGTTGTAGTCAGGTCCAGACACAGGTTCTCCATCTGATCTGGATACGGCCTGGATCCAGCACCCGGCAAACCTCAGGATAAGCAGAGAGACAGATATTAGCGTAGATGCCATTCTTATTCTGATGTACAGGTATATCTAGTGTTATAGGAAATGTTCTCGGTTCCGGCCGACCTAATTATTGCAGCGTAACAATCCTTTAACGGATTTGAAAAATGTTAATGTATTGATAATGTGTTATGTGTATGCAAGAGCAAAGAGATGTGTTTTTAGTCTAGATTTAAACTGACAGAGTGTGTCTGCTTCCCGAACAATGCTAGGAAGATTGTTCCAGAGTTTAGGTGCTAAATAGGAAAAGGATCTGCCGCCTTCAGTTGATTTTGATATTCTGGGTATTATCAACTGGCCTGAATTCTGAGATCGCAATAAACGTGAAGGACTATAATGCATTAAGAGCTC
This sequence comes from Ancherythroculter nigrocauda, assembly GCA_036281575.1. Lineage (NCBI taxonomy): Eukaryota > Metazoa > Chordata > Actinopteri > Cypriniformes > Xenocyprididae > Ancherythroculter > Ancherythroculter nigrocauda. Next base: position 31,938,672 of record VTFQ01000024.1, on the reverse strand, counting down.
ACTTAGGTACTGGGGAGCTAAACCATTTAGAGCTTTATAAGTAAGTAGCAAGATTTTAAAATCTATACGATGTTTAATAGGGAGCCAATGTAATGTTGGCAGAACTGGGCTAATATGGTCATACTTTCTGGTTCTAGTAAGAACTCTAGCTGCCGCATTTTGGACCAACTGTAGTCTGTTTAAAAGCCGAGCAGCAACCACCCAGTAGAGCGTTACAGTAATCTAGTCTTGAGGTCATGAATGCATGAACCAACTGTTCCGCATTTGTCATTGAGAGCATATGTCGTAATTTAGATATATTTTTTAGATGGAAGAAGGCGGTTTTACAGATACTAGAAACATGACTTTCAAATGAAAGATTGGTATCAAAGAGCACACCCAAGTTCCTAACTGAGGACGAAGGTTTAATGGAGCACCCGTCAAGTGTTAGAGAGTATTCAAGGTTTTTTCGTGAGGAAGTTTTTGGTCCAAAGATTAGGATATCAGTTTTTTTCTGAATTTAATAATAAGAAATTTCTTGTCATCCAGTTTTTAATGTCAGCTATGCATTCTGTTAGTTTTGTGAATTTGTAGGTTTCGTCAGGGCGCAAGGAAATATAGAGCTGAGTATCGTCAGTGTAGCAGTGAAAACTAACACCATGCTTCCTAATTATCTCTCCTAAGGGTAGCATGTACAGAGTGAAAAGCAACAGTCCTAGTACTGAGCCTTGTGATACTCCATATTGAACCTGTGATCGATACGACATCTCTTCATTAACTACTACAGACTGATAACGGTCAGATAAGTACGATTTGAACCATGCCAAAGCAATTCCACTAATGCCAATATAGTTTTCAAGTCTTTTTAAAAGAATGGTATGATCGATAGTGTCAAAAGCAGCACTGAGATCTAATAACACTAATAGAGAAATACAGCCACGATCGGATGATAGGAGTAGATCGTTTGTAACTCTAACGAGAGCAGTCTCAGTACTATGGTATGGTCTAAATCCTGACTGGAAATCCTCACAGATTCCATTTCTTTCTAAAAAGGAACACAGTTGTGTTGAAACTGCCTTTTCTAGTATCTTTGACAGAAAAGGTAGATTCGATATTGGCCTGTAATTTACTAAATCTCTCGGATCTAGTTGAGGTTTTTTAATAAGAGGTTTAATAATAGCCTGCTTAAAGGTTTTTGGCACGTATCCTAGTGTTAAGGATGAATTAATTATATCAAGAAGTGGACCTACAACCTCTGGAAGCATTTCTTTCAGTAGTTTAGTCGGCATTGGGTCTAGCATATGTAACTGGTGTGAAAAATGTATTGATTTAATCTGACTTGTTTTGTCTATTTCCTTCTGTATTTGTATTATTTTTCTTTTTTTCTTCTCTTAAATTGGTTTATAAATGCTTATATTTTTCTACATTTGTAAAAAATTGGTATAGTGAACTTCACGAAATTTTGTTTCTATATTATCGTTCACAAGTTATATGAAAATAACGCTAAAGTAGCGGAACTTTTCTTTGGGGATTTGTTGGGGGAGGGAACATTATCAGTGGAACGCACCTGCGGGGTTTCCTCTTGCACGGCAAGCGTTTGCGTCAGTCTACTTGTGTATGAAGCCGATGACGCATGTGATTTTCGCTTCTCCTCTCAAAATATCCTGTGTGTACCAGAGTGGGAGAAGCTGTCGCCCCGTTGCTCTACTGATTATTTCTCTTAATTACAGAATTACAGTGCTGAATCTCAACAAGTGGTCGTGTGGTCCTTGTGTGAGTGTGAGAGTGACCGGTCCAGACACGCTACATAATTTGGTGCCGTGACCCGGATGCGCCAGATCTGCTGCAGCCGATCGCTGGGGTTTGACAACGCTGGATCACAACGCTGGATCACAACGCTTCTGCAACTGATGGACGAAGGATCTTCATCGTTGACGTTCTAGTGGCGGTGTCTGGACATTGAACTGAACTGAGTAACTGAGCTCTCGTTCCACATTACACACACATTGGACTTTACACTTTGCGCACATTGAACTGTTTTGCCTTTTTTTTCCTCATTTCTGCTTGTTTAATCATACAGTAATTGTGGGGTGGCTTAATTTTTTTCCCTTGTTTATGCTTATCACTATCTAAAATTGGCAATATGGCCGAAGGGGGATGGAATGAAGATTTAGTGACGCCACACATTGGCAGGGGGCGTGGGTTGTTTGGAGTATCCGAGCCTGTAGTTGGCAAACCACGTATCTTGGTCTATGATTCTGCGACTGATCCGACTGTGCTTAATGAGTCGAGTAAACCAAAGTCTTCCACCCCTGCCAATGCTGGTCCTGACAGTGTTACGCAGCAACTGCGTGACCTTTTTGGTGAGCTCGGAAGCCAGATAGGTGACTCCATTGTCACACGGTTGTTAACAAACCAGACTTCAACATCACCTGGTTCCGTTCCATTATTTGAACAGCAACCCTCTAGCACAATGCCCCTTTCTACGAGCCTTGATCTGTCCAAATTAAACCTCATAGTCAAAGCTGACATTAAAGAACCACAAATGTTCAGAGGGGACGGTAGTGACAAATGTTCCATCTTAGAGTGGATTGAACAGATGAATGTGTATTTGTCCAAAAAGGGCTGCAGCAAAGTCGACAGGGTAGAGGAAATACTGAACCATCTCAGTGGCCGTGCAAAGAGCATTGTCAAGGTTAAACTAAAAAGTAGCCCGGTTGCTGTGCTTAGCCCTGAAGTTGTCTACGAAGTACTGCAGCGCTATTTCAGTAAGAGTCCAAGCATAACGAGCACCCTGTTGACTATTGGGTCAGGTTGAACGAGGCGGCTGAGCTAGCAGATGCTCACCTGCAAAGATGTGGTAGCAAGATGGAAAATATGAGCTCAGAGATAGCAATGATGTTTATCAGGAACTGTCCCAATCTTGATCTTTCCAATGTCTTTAGGTGTAAGCCCATAAGCAAATGGTCAGCTGAGGAGGTCCAAGAGGCCATCGATGAGCATGAGAGAGACTTTAAGTCACGAAAGCCTCTTCCATCTGCGCCCAAAGTTGCAGTAAATCAGGTTGTTGTTGCTGAAAAGCCAGTCAGCATGCAGGTAGCAGTGGGAAGCGAAAGTGTAGGTGTAAACTCTGCTGCGTAAACTGCAAGCCCACACTCTAAAACAAATGAAGCCGCAGAATTGGGCACTTTAGAGCGTTTACTGAAAATGCTAGAAAGGGTGCTGGAACGCACAACTCAACCTGTTTCAGAACCAAAGCCTCGTATGTCACCGTGGTATCGAGCATCCCCATGTGCAGTGTGCGGAGACCGATCTCATTCAACCCGTTCACACTGCATGAGAGAAAGAAGATGCCTTGATTGTTTAGAGTTTGGACATCAGCGTAAACAGTGTCACAGAGTTGTTGGCCAAGGTGCGGCCCAGACCAGCGGCGGTCAGGGAAACTAGACCACTCACACTGGGGAGAGGGCAGTGTGAGTGTTGAGAGTCAGCCTCTCACCAGCGAAGATGATCCAATGGTCGTATATAGCAACCTTTGTCAGGTTGAGTCAAGTGGCAGTATCATTTTATTCCAAAACATCGCGAAGCTGGAAAAAGCTGACAGTTTGTTTTATACTGATGTGTTGGTGAATGATACAGTCACTTGCCAAGGCCTGTTAGACACAGGTTCTATGGCATGTACTATTAATGAGGAAATCGAGCGCAAGTTGCTGGATACATGTGGGATTCTTGAGTCTGGGCAGCCCCATGCCGATGTTTTGCTTGTAGGGTGTGGCGGTGTTCGGGTCAAACCCAAGTGTATCCATCAGCTAAAGATGTGCGTGTATGGATTCTCAGTCATTGTGCCTACCTTGGTTGTACCAGGGCAAAAAGACCAATTAATTGTTGGTACTAACGTCATCAAGTATGTTCTCGGTCAACTTAAGCAGTCCCAAAGCTATTGGCGCGTTATGAACCAGCCACACTCAACGGGAGAACCAGAAATTCAGCGGTTTTTGAGTATGCTGTCTGGGCATGACAGATGGGAAGGTGGGAGCATCCCAACCGTTGTCGGTACTGCTAAGCTCACTCAAGCTGTCACGCTTTTACCTCAACAAGAGCACCTTGTGTGGGGCAGACTCCCGACCAGTTCCATCATTTCTGTGGGTAGTACCGTGTTAGTTGAGCCATCTAAGGCACAAACTCATAAGAAAGGTGTTCTTGTTGGGCGTGTTATAGCCACATTGCCTGGTGACAGATGGGTACCGATTAAGTTGATTAACCCATCCAATAAGCCTGTCACTTTGAGACGTAACACTAAAATAGCAGACGTGTCTCCTGTTTTAGCAGTTGAAGACCTGGACGTGCAGCCCGAACACTGTGATGTGGAGAATGTGAACGTGCAGAGCCAGTCCGTTTCCTCTAGCGCAGACGTAGGAGTTCTTCCTTGGGTATTCGTGAAGCACTGCAGAAGCTCAGTCTTAGTGATCTTGAGATTGAGTCCTGCGAGGTGACTCCATATTGGAAAGACCAGCTTCTGCAGTTGATTCAGAAACATCAAGATGTGTTTTCTAAACATAAGTTAGACTGTGGTAAGGCCAAAGAATTCGTCCATAGGATCCACCTGTCTGATAACCGGCCGTTTAGACTTCCGTATCGGCGTGTTCCTCCAGCTCAGTATCAGACACTGAGAAAAGTGCTCTCTGATATGGAAGAGCAAGAGATTATCCGAAAATCTTGTAGTGAATGGGCGTCTCCACTGGTCCTGGTATGGAAGAAAAGTGGTGATCTTCGTGTTTGCGTTGATTACCGCTGGCTTAATGCCCGGACCATCAAAGACGTTCACCCCTTACCTCACCAAGCAGACTGCTTGGCGGCCTTAGGCGGAAACGCGATCTTTAGCGCGATGGATCTTACCTCCAGCTTTTATAATATCGCAATGGCCGAGGAGGACAAAAAACTTACGGCCTTCACAACGCCGATGGGTCTGTTTGAGTTTAATCGGTTACCGCAAGGGTTGTGCAATAGCCCTGCCAGTTTTATGCGCCTAATGACTAACATCTTCGGCGATCAAAACTTCCTGACGTTGCTTTGCTATCTGGATGACCTACTCGTGTATGCCCCAAACGAGAGCGAGGCCATTAAGAGGCTCGAGTTAGTGTTCAGTAGGCTCAGAGAGCATGGTTTAAAGTTAGCGCCCAAAAGGTGTCATTTCCTCCGGAGGAGCGTGCGGTTTTTAGGGCATGTCATTGACAGTTCAGGGGTAGCGACTGACCCAGATAAGGTCAGCGCTATTGGAGCAGTGACAGAGTCTGATTTAATGATGGAAGATGGGGTAACCCCCTCCCAAAGAAAGATCAAATCGTTCCTGGTATGGTGCTGTATTACCAGAGGTTTATGCAAAATTGCTCCACAATCGCGAAACCTCTTTTTGCTTTGACAGCTGCGCCAAGGGGCAAGAAGCCTCCGGGGAAGGGAGCTGCTGCGTTCAGAAAGTTGAGTCCTGGTGACTGGAAGGAAGAGCACAATAGGGCCTTCCAGCAGTTAAAAGCTGCCCTGATCAATTCTGTGGTACTCACACATCCTGATTTCAGTCGCCCGTTTATTTTGTCCACCGACGCGTCCATGGACGGTTTGGGTGCTGTGCTATCACAGGTTGCAGAGGGTGAGACTAGAGCTCGTCCGATCGCTTTTGCAAGCAAAGCCCTTACGCGCGCTCAGGCGAAGTATCCTGCTCACCGCTTAGAGTTTTTGGCTTTGAAGTGGTCCGTCTGCGACAAATTCAGCCACTGGCTGAAAGGCCATGAATTTGTTGTCTGGACGGACAACAATCCCTTAACTTACATCCTTACAAAGCCTAAACTCGACGCGTGTGAGCAGAGATGGGTTTCCAAGTTGGCGCCCTATCGTTTCAGTATCAAGTATATACCTGGCAGTAAGAACGTAGTGGCCGATGCTTTAAGTCGTCAACCCTTTGTCCATAACCGGGTCAGTCAGAGGTTACTGAATGAGCCTTACAGTGCGTTGCTTAATGAAGCAGAGCAATTTGAGAGAGACACAGTGCAGGATGCATTCAGGCTTAGTGCTGGTATCCAGAGTGCTGAATTTTCTCCTTGTGTAACACCAAGTCGTTGTCCACTCTCCAGTGCTGAAGTGTCTGCGGTGTTGGAGGGTCACAATGACTGGGAAGCAGGAGTTGAGTCAAGGGCAATCTCCTGGATTGCCCAAGACACCCAACATCTATTGCCTCCTGGGCAGTGCCCGTTACCAGTCTTCTCGTTAGACGAGCTTCGAGACAACAAACGATCCTTGTCTATCCAGGGTCCTGTTTTACGTCAATAGGGGCAAGAGAGCCTCACGTCGTGAGCGTGCTGGTGAGACATATAAGGTGCTCAGAGTCTTGAAACAGTGGGACAAATTAAAGTTACTCGATGGTGTGCTGTATCGCGTAAGCAAAGATAACTTGACAGGAAAGAAACGGTTACAGTACATTGTCCCATCTTCTTTAATTACGCAAGTGATGACAGGCGTTCACGATGAAGCAGGGCACCAGGGCCAGGGTAGAACTATGCACCTGGCCAGACAAAGGTTCTTTTGGGTCGGGTTGGAACAAGACGTCCGTAGGTACGTTAAGTGTTGTAAGCGCTGCGTCGTCAGTAAAACACTCGAACCCGAAGGCAGAGCCCCTTTAGAGAGCGTGAAAACATCAAGTCCAATGGAGCTAGTATGCATTGATTTTTGGACAGCAGAAAGCTCAAAAGGTCGTAATGTGGACGTGCTGGTCGTGACTGACCATTTTTCTCGGATGTCTCATGCTTTCCTTTGCCGTGACCAGTCCGCAAAGCAGGTAGCACAACAATTGTGGGATCGTTATTTTTGTGTGTACGGTTTTCCTGACAGGATCCACTCGGATCAGGGGGCCAACTTTGAAAGCCAACTGATTCGAGAGTTGCTGCAGGTTGCCGGAGTAAAAAAGTCACGAACAACTGCCTATCATCCAATGGGAAATGGGAGCGTTGAGCGGTTCAACAGAACCGTGGGCAACATGATCAGAGCACTACCGCCAAGGTCCAAAGAAAAGTGGTCACAGTTGCTTCAGACCCTAACTTTTGCGTATAACTGTACCGCGCATGAGTCCACCGGCTATGCTCCCTTTTTCTTAATGTTTGGTAGGATCCCAAAGCTGCCTGTAGATGTAATGTTCGGCAACATCGAGAGAGACTGTGACGTTGTTGATTACGACAAGTACGTAAAGAGATTAAAAGCTGACCTGAAAGAGGCACTTACTGTTGCTCAGAAGAACATAGACTCTAGTCAGCAACGTCAGACAGAGTTGTACAACCAAAGGACGAAAGGTTGTAACATTGAGTTGGGTGATCAAGTTCTGCTGGCCAACAAAGGTGAACGTGGGAAGAGAAAACTGGCAGACAGGTGGGAGTCCACGCCCTATAGGGTAGTTGCGTTGAACCCCCAGTGCCACATTTACCGCATACGTAACACCAGAACGGGTCAGGAGAAAACTGTTCACCGCAATTTGTTGTTACAAGCTAATTTCCTGCCACTTGAGTTGGAAGAACCTGAATTACCCGAGTATAGTGGCGGATCTGTCCTTAGCAGTAGAAGTGTGTCCATGGATGATGTTGGTCCTGCATCCGAGTTGTGTTCTTTGTCTGATCGAGTTGCCAGTTGGGTGGAAAAGACCGCAGCTTCTGAGGATTCTCAGAGGTTTTCCTGCAGTCCTGATAGTGCTGCATCATTGGACATAGTCCCTGAGTCATTGGGACAGGAGCAAGAGCAGCAATGTAGTCAATCCAGACAAAAGTTGTGATTCTTGCAGTTTGCTTTCTGAGGCAGTTCTCCATGATGATAGTCATGTTTCACTTGCTGAAGTTGTTGAGCCACCTCCTGGTCAAGGTGAAATAGGAGTTCGGACCAGAGTGGGTAGGATGGTGAAACCCGTCAACAGATTGATAGAGAACATGACTCAATCTATCAAATCTTTGAATCCAGTTGGTGGGGTTGTAAGATCTTTATTGAAAGAAGAATGTGCAGTACATTAGAACTTTATTTTCTTCTATCATTTTGAGTTGTACAATTAAACATCTGTGAGTTAATGTATCTCAGTACATTGTTGTTCCAGATCGGAGATGAAGTTTCATCTGAGACGAATAGTGTTTAAGGCACCTTTTGCGGGTGATTGCAGTGGGCCTGATCAACCTGCCGTACTCGCCTTCCCTGCGAGTGGGAAACATACTTTGTTGCACAATATTCTGGGTAACAGATTGTCTAATCGCTCCAGTTTGTACTATCCCTGTGATAGTCAAAATTTGGGTTCAGGGGGGAGAATGTAACTGGTGTGAAAAATGTATTGATTTAATCTGACTTGTTTTGTCTATTTCCTTCTGTATTTGTATTATTTTTCTTTTTTTCTTCTCTTAAATTGGTTTATAAATGCTTATATTTTTCTACATTTGTAAAAAATTGGTATAGTGAACTTCACGAAATTTTGTTTCTATATTATCGTTCACAAGTTATATGAAAATAACGCTAAAGTAGCGGAACTTTTCTTTGGGGATTTGTTGGGGGAGGGAACATTATCAGTGGAACGCACCTGCGGGGTTTCCTCTTGCACGGCAAGCGATTGCGTCAGTCTACTTGTGTATGAAGCCGATGACGCATGTGATTTTCGCTTCTCCTCTCAAAATATCCTGTGTGTACCAGAGTGGGAGAAGCTGTCGCCCCGTTGCTCTACTGATTATTTCTCTTAATTACAGAATTACAGTGCTGAATCTCAACAAGTGGTCGTGTGGTCCTTGTGTGAGTGTGAGAGTGACCGGTCCAGACACGCTACACATACATGTCGTTGATTTTGATGATTTGATAAGTTTAGATAATTCTTCCTCTCCTATAGCAGCGAATGATTCTAGTTTTACCTCAGGGACACTACAGTGCACTGCCTGAAGCAAAACTGTAGACGGTTGCATGTTTTTAATTTTCTCTCTAATATTATCAATCTTGCAAGTAAAGAAGTTCATAAAGTCATTACTGCTGTGCTCTATGGAAACGTCAGCAGTTGAATCTTTGTTTCTAGTTAATTTAGCCACTGTGTCAAATAAATACCTAGGATTATGTTTGTTTTCTATTAAGATATTTGAAAAATAAGTAGATCTAGCATTTCTTATAGCCGTTCTGTACTCAATCATTTTTTCTTTCCACGAAAGGCGAAAAACTTCTAGTTTTGTTTTCTTCCAACTACGTTCAGCTTTTCTAACAGCTCGTTTTATTTACAAATCTATTTACTAGTTCGAGGTACAGACACAGTCTCTATGTGATGTATTTAAATATAAAAACTTACATTATCTATAATATAGAATATATAAAACAATTAACTTATTTCCGTCCGTCCCCATCATTTCCAGCCTTATTATTTGCTTTTGATTAGTGTAATGCTAGCTTATTATCTGTTTTTTTTTTTGTTTCACATTTTAATCAAGCAATCCAATAGCGCGAACACGCTTTAACATCACAATAGTCTGCCGAGTGCAAGCTAAAGCTAGCTAACTAACTTTTTAAAAGTGCAAATAAAATTCACGAAATGTATGTTCTGTTCTGTATAAAACGTAATTAGTGTAGCATTTAATTAAAACAAATAAAATATATCATGTGGGCTTACCTCCTCTGCACCCATCTGTCCTTCATGTTCTTCTGTTCTGATCTGAACCGCGTGCATGTGACGTCACATGGGGCGGGGCAATGCGAAGCCCCACACTCCACCTGAGTCCGTTTCGCCTGATGCCTGATGCCTTTTATTCTGAGTCTGTTTCGCCTGATGCCTGATGCCTTTTATTCTGAGTCAGTTTCGCCTGATGCCTTTTCGTCCAATGCCTAATAGTAGAAGACCTCACAGCTGACGTTGTTTTCCCTGAGACCTGAAGCCGTTCAGTCTGAGGCGCGATGCCGTTTCATCCAATGGCTGAAACGTTTTCGTTGTACAACTGAGGTCTAAGAATGTCCTAATATGAACACCGTACACCTGATGTTAATAAGCAGTGTGAAATGAAAAATGTAAAAAATGAAAAGGTTTTAATAAATTCTGATTTTAATTCAGCTTGTGTGTGTGTGTAAAATATATATATCTCATTATAGTCAACGATTGTACGCTGTCAAAGCCAATTTTGTACCCTTTTTGAAGGGTCAATTTTTGTACTGTTAAATAAAGGTACAACACTGGGGCCGTATTCACAAAACATTTTATCTTACCACTAAGAGTTTTCCTAAATAGCAGTAAAAGTTCTTAGCTAAGAGTTTTCTCTTAAAACCTATTCACAAAGCTGCTGAGACAAACTTTTACTAAGTAATAGACTGAAGTCTTAAGCTAAGAGTAAGGGCGGGGCTGACCTCGTTGCTATGGAGTAAACACACAGTGATTGGCTGATGGGGAGGAGTCAGCGATTTAATCATAGAAACATTGTAGAATGAGGTGTCATGTTTCCATATTAAAATAAAGGTTTAAAATACAAATGTTGCCCTTTTCAAATAAATATTTTGAATAAAAATGTTGCCATATTCAAAATAAAATTTGTGTCATAAAGGTTTTAAAATGTAGGCTAAGTGTCACTAATTGAACTAGTATATACAGTTAATTGTCCACCTCTTGGATGTCTGCATCTCAAGAGAATGCAGTGATGTGTCTTTGTGTGGATTAGGACTGTTTGTGATTTGGTTTTAGTGGACCTGCAAAAATTGTGAAAACAGACATGTATGATGTATGATACACACAGGATGTATGTAAGTTTGTTCTTAAAAAGTAAAAAAAATTGAAAATAAAAATTAAGTTAAAAAAATGTTTTTGTTTAACTTTTTTTAAGGACGATGATAAGACAATGAATAATATTTATTGAATTAGCATAGGCCTATATCGATGAAATCATTAAGTTATTATGATGGTTAATGTTATTACCCACCCCCACCCCCCCACCCCCCAAAGTATGATGTATGAAGGATAAAGTACATATGTGACGAAACTGTTAGTAAATCAGTGAAAGTTTTCAGACAGAAGTATTCTCACATGGCCCCTAGGTGTCAGTGTTTCCTAATTCCTTTCAACAATCTCTTTGCAGGTTGTGAAAGTTAAACTAAAATTAATATGTGTGTAGTTAGTGAAATGTATCACTTTTCTAGAATTTATGTAATACAAAATATTAAAGTGTAGTTGACCCTGCACACTATCATTATGGTAAATGAGTGTGTTTAGAGAGAAATCCATCATCAGAACTTCTTGTTTGGTAAGGATTCAGTTGTTATGTGACGAATGAGTCGCTGTTGTCATGGTGAATTTAAAGAATGGAATCCCTATATAAGGCGGCTTTAACACTCCATCACAGTGCTGTTCCATCGCTAGAGCAGACCTCTTTAACATACACTGTAAAATCTAGACAAACAGTTATATAGAAAAAGAAAGTCTTATTGATATGTCCACTTTAGAAGAATCAGATACCAGTGGTTTTCAACTGGTTTGTCTGTGGGACCCACATTTTCACATTTCTTATTAAGCCGCAATCAAATTTATTCCTCAAATGGCTGACACACTGTCCCAATTTAGTTACATATAAAATGTAAGAATATCACTAATAAATAAACAGTGTAATGTGAGGATATTAAACAGCAGTCCCAAATTAGTTTTTCATCATACAGTAAAGTTAGAAAGTTGGTATGAGCCATCACATTCATTATTAATATAGAAATTAGCACAAAAATAGTGAAAATAAAGTGGTATTTAGGGTTAAGGTTACAAAAACTAGTAACCATGGTAAGTAAACAATAATACTAGCATGAACTGTTAAAATGGATGCTGATCCTAATGAATAGAATGAAAATCATACCTGTATGTAAATCCTTCCCATTCACATGACGTACCAGTTTACAACCCACATAGAAGGTGACGTTCTCAGGACCTTGCAACGTTCCCTAAAAGTTTTCTAAAGGTGACGAAAATTCTGAACCTTTACAGAACATTAGGGACATTCCTAAAACGTCCTCTTTTTGTAAAGAAAGTGCTGCAGTTCAAGGTTCCTTATATGACTTTAGGGGGTTATTTTATGGTCATGTGAGAATGTTACAAAGAGGACATTTGGGACATTAACAGAACATTCCCATACGGTCCTCTGTTGGTCATTTAATAATGTTCCTTACATGACTTTACACTCTCAAGAAGGATGTGTTAATTAATAACACATTTTATGTGTTATGGCTATTTTAACACATTTTTGTGTCAATTTAAGTTAATCATGTGTAGAGAGAGAGAGAGAGAGAGAGAGAGAAACAACACTGTGTCCAACACAACATGTGTTAAATATCATCCAATCACATTGCTGCTACGTCACTCCGCAAGCCATAAAAACAACACAACCTGTGTTATATCTTAACACATCCGTGTGTCTAGTTAAGGACAACACATGTTGTGTTACGTTTTTTAACTCAACCAGTGTGTTATTCTTCTTAACACAGGCAATGTTAAAATATTTAACACTCTAATGTGTCATAAATCACACAATTTGTGTCATAGATGTGCTATTTTTGACCAGTTAAAATGAATGCAATACACACTCTTAGAAAGGATGTGTTAAAACTGACTCAAAATGTGTTAAATTCTTACACATCAGTGTGTGAGTTTAGGGACAACACTTGTTGTGTTAATTCTGACACATTCACTGAGTCAATGATTTTAACACAGTAAATGTGTCAGGAATGTGATCTGATGATAACAAGCAGAATCAAAGGAGAAAATCACAATTTTTAAGCCACCATTGTGGAGATGAGTGTTTGCTTTAGTTGAGCTCTTGACCCTTGACTATTTAATATTAGATTTTGTTTTGGCTGTTGTAACAGCTAATTAAACAAAGAGAAAAGATGGTCAGGTAGTGTTGGTTATGTTTTTATCTAATCATCATTTGATCTGAATCACTGAATTAGATTTACATTATTGATTACAGCAGCACTGTGATTCTACAGCACAAGATCAGCTTTATCAATATAATCTGAAGGATTTCTTAAAAATTGTTCGGATTTAAAAAAAAAAAAAAAAAAAAAAAAAAATTGAGTTTGGGTTCCTTGCCGCTGTTGCCTTTGGCTTGCTTAGTCGGGGACACTTGACATTTGATATTCAACAGTGTTTGGATCTGCCTACAGTGACACCATCATATGCGAACTGAACTAAGCTGGATGATTACATCACTTTTTACTCCAGTGCTGATATAGATAAATTCACTAAATTGATAACTATTGATTCTTACATCAGAATGAATCAATACTGAATGTACTTAAGATGGATACTGATACTCTTTTGTTTAAGAGCTGCTGTGCAGCCAAAATTATATACCAGTTATCACTGTAAAGCTGCTTTGACATAATCTGCATTGTAAAAAGCGCTATATAAATAAAGGTGACTTGACTTAACTTAAAAATATCCAAAATATTTTTTTTGAGAAAGTAAATAACCAGCCAGTGTTCAAAACTATCTCCTTACCTAAGCTTGATTCACAATGGTAAGCTTGTAGTAATTTTTTCTAATTTGAGTGGTACTGGTGGCTTTCTGTGGGAAATACGAGCAATCAGCTGGTTGTCTTTGTGTCATTACGTCACATCTGTTTACAAAAAGGAGTCCCAGCTATTATAAACTTATAATTTCGAAGGCAGATTGTAACCCAGGAAGGTCAAAATGACAATCATCAGTGTCAACTAGAGATTCACCCATAGTCAAAAACAAAAGACTTTGGACTATGGAGTGGCTACAGAAACTGAAATGTACAGGTAACAATGCTGATGTTGTTAACATTAATAATTTGAGAACAAAATATAACAATAATAATAATTTGCGTGGTTTGGCATGATCCGAGCTAAGCGATCATTAGATTTAATCATCATTGTTAGCGAGATATATTGTAGGCCTAATGCTTTTCCCCTCAGTTGGTCAGAAGTGGCAGACATGTTACTTACTTCTTCAGATGACATTTTCCGCTAAAAATTCTTATTTTGGTCATATTTCCAAGACATAGAATTTGTGTTTCCAAAGTACAGTATCCACACCAGCAGGGTGACTGACAGCAAACATTAGATTCATCCACGCTGAGGAGCCGTGCTGATGGCCAACCCACATAAAGATGATAATTCGGCATATAACTGCAATTGCAGGTTTCAAACAGAGATGGCGACAAAGAGCCAAAACCTCCGGACTGCAGCTTTAAGTTTGCTGTTTTAGATTTGCGCACGATTGTAACATGATTGTTCTCTGCCAGTGTAAACTTATTAAAGATATTATTATTTAGATTTAAATCACAATTACAATAGCCAATTGTACACTGCATATACAGTATTTAAAAATGTCTTTTAATGCACGAGTCATACATTTGAACACTTTCTGAAAATAATGCATCTTGGGGCTGATCATGTAAAGAAAGTCTGCACTTCAAACATATTTAATTAAACTGTAGCCTTTTGTAATTTGATGTTAGTTAGTTTGTTTAACAGATACTTTGCCAAAGCAATGGCACAAAACACAATGTTAAAGTTAAAATATTTTTAGTTTGTTATGAAACTGTATGGTGGGATTTAAGGTCTCAGAGTGAGAATGGTTTGAATATTCATGATCGTCATAACTTCCATTACTGTGAATGCACAGTTAAGGGAAACACTGGAAATGGGAACAGTGTGTGGGAGGAAATTTGGCCCCAGGGCCTTTGCAAGTCATAACCAATTCCTGATTTACCACATCGTCACGTGATATCTGATATGAGGCATAAATACAGCTGTCTGTAAGCGTAAGACAGCTGAAGACTTTCAGGAGAACACAGAATATACAGTAAGTGTGTTATACTTTATTCACAATTTACTTAAGGCTACACCAGCTAGAATTTATTTTTTTTATTTTTGGTGGATTGTTTACCATTTTTATAATCATTTTTACTACAAATTCCATGGTTACCCTAAAGTGTATGAAGCTAGAAAAATGATAAAATGATCTGAATTTGTATTGAATTATTGACAAGTGTCATTTAACAGAATTGAATATTGAGTGTAATTTTATATAGATTTGAGTTTGAATTTTTTAAACTTGAATCCTGATATTTACATTAGATATTTAACAAAATAGATTTTTTTTATGGCATGATTTTCTACATTTATTTTCAAACAGCATATTTTTGTTCTGAATTCTTAGACTGCAAATATCAAAGTTTTCAACATAAATAACAAATTCAAAACACCAAATTCAATATACTAAAAATCCAGCGTAGAACTGGGTCTTGTTTATGAAACCATAAACACTGATCCTGAGAGCTCGAGCAGCCACGGAAAAACACAAAATATTCTCTATTCATTTTAACCAATAAAAATGCGATTGCAACTTTAATAACAAACTATCAATTTTAACAAATGTTGAGAGTTCATCAATGTATTGCATGAGAACAAAACTCTCAGCTCCACTTAACGCTGGGTTCTTGAAGCAAGGTTATCTTTCCCTCACAACCAAAAACACACTTCTTTGTTGACACTGACCTTGGCATAGCTGAATAATAAGAGTTCTGTATATGGAATGGCATACAGTGAGCCTCAAACACCATTGTTTCCACCTCCTTATGTAAATCTCGTTCACATTATTTTCATTTTAACCTGAAAAAGTGTGTAGTCTGTTTAATTAATAAACTCATCTTCTTTATAAATCTCTTTCACAGTGTGCAATGTTAGCTTTAGCCCTGTTATCTGTGGAGCACACTATCAAACTCATTCAGAATCGAATGTAAACATCCACAAAATACATGCCATACTTACGTGATCTGATATGCTGCAATTAAGCACACTTTTCACAAGGGGAATTAAATGCAATCTGTTGATTCTACTTGCATCATATCTTTTGTCATATTTTTAGAGACCGTACGGTTGGACGCATCACCAGTCTTCAATCAATTTAAAAGAAAACATGGCCGATAGCAAAGGTGAGATACTTTACATTTTTTAAACTCAATTATTTACCCTGAAATAGTAGTTCAAGACTATATAAACAAATATATAAATAAACGTTTTGACACATTTCACCCATGATTGAGCCCCAGAGGTGGTTGAACGTCACTAATGTTTGGTTTGGTGTCTCAGAGATTGTCATCAGTGGATCCACATTGAGTCCAGGCTTCATCCAGGACCTTCTTCCAGCTGTGGAGCGAACGGCTCTCCTCTATCATCTGTCATTCTTGTGTCTGGGAGGCTTCCCAAATCTGGAGCGTATGATCAGAGACCAAGCTATTGAAACACAAATGCTGTTCGGATCCTCTGAGGCTGTTCTGCTGAAGGTGAGAATAATTCATCTTGTGAATTATCATCATTTCATCATACTAATTCATAATTTTTCTAAAAATCTGACTTTTTTCCTCAGGATTCTGCATGTGAAAATAAGCTGTTATAGATAGTAGTGCATTCGGCCAACAGATGTTTTTTATAGTTCTTTTATGAGACCATAGACAGTATAATACACGGACATATTGTCCGTGACGTCACCCGTAGGTTTCTGAAAAGGATTTTTGAAACCCACAGTGGATGGAGTCGGCCATCGCCATCTTGGCGGCGCATCACTCCTGGATAACTGAAAATGGGCAAAGAGGCGGGATGTGGGTGGAGCTGAGGGGCCTGGTTGCTGAAACCACGCCCACCTAGCTTGACGTGATCAAGTTAGCTCAAAGAGCTATCGATCTATCTTAGATACTATCTAAAATATTATTAATGATAAAAGTTCAGGGTTGCTGCAGCAACAGTAATTGTGTCGGGTGTGCTAATGACAACACACAAAATCAAAACGGGACTTTATACCCTTGTAATGAAATAGCGATCATGAGATGAATCCAATCCGCTGCACTTGGGTAAAATGTCCATGACAAGCATCCATTGAAAAACATCCAACAGCACTTTTTGTCCACAAAAGCATTAAATCCATGAAATATTTATATATTGTACATATTTCTTCTGAACGAACAGCAATAATTATCTGCTAAACACCCGAGCTGCAGGATCTGATCATAAAAATTACCGTCATTATTTTTTATGGGGCATGTTCAGAATTAATCGAAACTATAACGTTGCTGCTATTCTTGCTAAAGAAGCTGAACTGACCCCTCTTGTCCATGAAAAGGACAGTCAGCGAAACAAAGAGTAGAATATCAAATTCAAACAGACAGTTGGCCAATTGCAAAATACAACAGGGTGAGACTTTTAAAATTACTATTACAAACATACAGTAAATGCATCTGTATGCATGTCATGCTGTTTACGTTCACCACTTGTGTAAACAGTGTGAAGGCTCGCATTAATCTCTCATAAATCCGAATCTGTTGTTTGTTCAGTGTGATTCCCAGTCCTGTCCACCTGAAGGAAGTTTATGTTGTAAAACTATAAACAATCGTATACATTAGACTCTACAAAAAATGAGCCAAAGTAACTTTTCCGAAATAGTGCTGCAGTTTTAGTTATAATATCAAAGCAGTGCTGTCGAATTTTGTGGTGTCTTGAAAGGCATATTCTCCAGCTATTGTCATTGTAGTAAATCTGACGGACAAAACATTTAGCCAATGCCAAGAAGATCCATCAGCATGTCTTCTGTTTATAATCCGCATGTGTGCACATGTACATACAGTGACAGCAGTGGCAATCCAAGTGGCCACGCCCTTAATTATGCAGAACTTTAAGGCTTAATATAATTTAAATGGATGAGTTATAAAAAAATCACCCCTTAACAGTTATCATGAAGGCCAAAATTAGCTATATAGACCAAAACCACTTTGTGTACCAGGCTGTAAATGTGTTTTTTCTGCTGTAAAGTTTATTAATATGGAGTGTCTATGGGATTGACTCTCTTTTGGAGTCTGTCTCTAGTGGCCAGTCGATGAATTGCAGTTTGTCACTTCCGTGTTGGTTTCAAGAGAGAGAATGGAAGGTTGATACTTGTATGAAATTATGCTTGTTTTCTCTTAGTGTGTCGGCACGAGTTCCAACCTGGACACCTCGCTATTCCCAATACTGATAAAAGCTGTTGAGAAGAACAAACCCAAACTGGCTGTGATCTACCTGGAGAAAGCCAAAACATGGATCGAGGACATCATCAGTGCCGTGGATGACATGGTGAAGAGGTGAAAACACTGAAATTTAGCATTTCAAAACAAGCAATCATTTTTTCTTATTAGTACACAGCAAACAAAAGATTTTCTTAGGATTTTACTCACATGTAAACATTGATCAGCTCAACCTAACCTGAATGAAGCACAAGATCAAACCTCTTCTAGAAGCTCAATCGTGCTGCACAACATGAGAATGAACCTCACTGGTTATGCAGCAGAAGAGGTTTGATCTTGTGTGTCATTCAGGTTAGTTTGACTTATTTGATCAATGTTTACATGTGAGTAAAAGCCTAAATTAAATCTGTTCATCATAAAAAGCGATCAAGTCTCTTCAGAAAATTTGGACTAAACCACTTGATTCATATAGATTAGTTTTCTGATTTCTTTATGAACTTTTTGAAGTGTCAAAGATCAGATTTCAAAGGCAGAGAATGGAAGGACAGAATGCTGTCAGATTCATTTGCTTCATTTGTGTTCTGAAGATGAACGAAAATCTTTGGACGACATGAGGGTGAGTTAATGACAGAATTTTCATTTTGGGTTGAACTAATTCCAAACTTAACGACAGACTGAGAAGAGAGGAGCTGCAACAATGGAGAAAAATAATGAGCATTCAAACATGAAAACCTGTTCTAGTAGAGCCAAAAACAATATCAAGACTGTGTAAAAGGGCAGAATAGGTCCTCTTAGAGAAGATTGTTCAGTGTCTGTGTTGTGTTTGTGAAATCCAGACTATATCACTGTACATGCACCCTATTTTTCAGGTATGAACAACAAACCAAAAGTGTGAAAACATGCACCAGTGATGTGTTTAAAGAACAGAAGGAGACTAAAGGAAAAATAATGGAACAGACTGTCGAGATGAAGGGTCTGGAGGATGCTCTGGCCGAGCTTGAACTGGAGCTGAAAAAAAATGTCAATGATATTGAGGAAATTCAGAAACAAATTGAAAAAAACACCCAAGAGCTGCAGGATCTGATAAAAAAAAGTGCAAAAAGTCATTCTTATTTACAGGTCTTGTTCGGATTTAATCGAAAGTATAAAAATGCTGCTATTCGTGCTAAACAAGCTGAACTGACCCCTCTTGTCCATGAAAAGAACATTCTGCGAAACCAAGGGTGGGACATCAAAAACAAGCAGATTGATCTTCAGCTGAAGTTGGCCAATTGCAGTATACAGCTGGGTGAGAGTCTGTCTGTGCTTTTAAATGATCATTATAAACACACAGTAAATGCATCAGTGTGCACATCATGCTGTTTACATGTTCATCACAGCCTGAAGGCTCCCAATGATCTCTCATGAATCAGAATCTGTTGTATGTTGTTTGTTCAGGTGAGATTCCCAGTCCTGTTCACCTGAAGCAAGTGCAGAAGTGTCTTAAACAAATCCGAAAAATTTTGGTTGATCTTAAAAATTTCTGGGAGAAAGTGGGTGTTACGCTGGACACACTGAAAGACAAGACCTTTGCTGGGGATGAACTGATTGAAGACCTGAAAGACGTGAAGGAGGAGTTTCTGAACTCCATTGAAGACGCAAAACAGGTTAGTTAGACGTTGAGTAAATGCTTCTGGTGAAAGTTGGTTCACACTTCAGTTTAGGGTCCAATTCTCACTATTAGATATTGCCTCAAACTCCTAATTACTGCTTATTAATAGTAAGTAAGGTAGTTGAGTTTAGGTATTGAGTAAGATTAAGGGATGGAGAATAAAGGGTTAGTTCACCCAAAAATGAAATTTCTGTCAATAATTACTCACCCTTATGCCGTTTCACACCCATAAGATCTTTGTTCATCTTCAGAATATAAATTAAGATATTTTTGATGAAATCTGAGAGGTTTCTAAACTGATCTGAATACAAACAGCAATGTCATTCCACATTTCAAGGTCCAGAAATGTACTAAAGACATCATTAACGGTTAAACTACTGTAGTCATGCTGACTGTTTTGACAATGTCTTTAGTACACAGCAGAATCTCCAGAGTTAAATCAACTCTGCTCAGAGTACATATGGTCCCTCTCTAAATAGTGTTAATATAACACTAAAGCAGAGTTAAAGTTAAAGAGATAGTTAAGCAATTAATTAAGTGATGATTGTGCATTAGTGATGAACACCTGCTGTTAACAAGCACAATCACTGAAGAAAAGAGAAACACAATAACTGACTTCAGTCACAGCCTTATTAATTGCCTAATTATCTCATTAACTTTAACTCTGCTTCAGTGTTACTTTAACAATATTTAGAGAGGGACCGTATGTACTCTGAGCAGAGTTGATTTAACTGTGGGGATTTTACTGTGTACTTTTCTGGACCTTGAAAGTGGTTCAGAGAGCTCTCGGATTTCATCAAAAATATCTCATATTTTTGTTCTGGAGATGAACGAAGGTCTTATGGGTTTGGACCGACATGAGGGTGAGTAATTAATGACAGAAAATAATTTTTTCGGTGAAGAAGAAATCAATTATGGATATTGAAATGTTTATTATAAATGATTTATTCATGCAGATCACTACTGAAGTTGAAATTGGTTCAAGTAATGAAAAAAATTATGTTGCCATGACCTTTACTATGTAGAGAATAGTGAGTGTTTTCAGGCACATCATGAGTGTATGTCGATGTATAATTAGTGAATGTGTTGTGATTAATGCTGGTGTGATATATTTATATTTCACATGTGATATATTTATATTTCAATATATGTGATTTATTTCAGTACTGGCAGACATTTGGTGCAGGCTGTCAGAGAGCACAGAACATCTTCAGCATGCAGTCTAGGGACGCATATAAATTCCTGGAGGTCAATCCGTCTTCACTCTCAGAGGCTGAAAGGAATAAGCAGTACAAGTCTATCATGGAGAAGCTGAAGAAGATCAATCCTCAGGGCTCGACCAAAGCCGCCATCACTGAGTGACAGACAGAGATCTGATGATTCTTTCACACTTTAAACGCTCTTTATAAGGCATACGCATATTAATGCATTTAATGCAGCTTATCTTGTCATTTCTGTAACTCTTTGTAATCTTTACAACTGTTCTTGCACATGTTCAATTACAGTTATACATATATACTTTAGGGATATCTCTTTTTAAAATTGCTTTGCATTTCATTATGGTTTATAGATCTTGTGGTGGGTCTGGTCACATGACTAATGTCTATGTCACACAATAAAGACATTAAACATTTCATTGTATCTTAATCATTCCAAAATTATTTTTCTAATGTTTCAGTGTACATCAGGGGTCAGCACAGTACCGCTTCCATCTGGACAGTTTAAAATGAGCGGTGCATCAAAACACCAGGGCTGTAGTAGTCTACACACCACAAAAAACAACACGTAGAGTGTCACAATAAAAAAAAATTAAATAAAAAAAAGTTGCAGATCATGTGGTTATTTTAACAACAATTTGATATCTTCTACACAGCAGAAAATATATGACTAGTCTCTGACTGTTTGACTAAACCAGGCCAGTGCCAAGTGCCATTTACTACATTAAAGGTGCAATGTATGCGATTTTTGCAGTGAAATATCCAAAAGCCACTAGGACAGTGTTAAATATTTTGTTCATTGAGTACTTGCAATATCCCAAATATTTCCAAATATGTGTAAATCGTGAGAAAATTGCAATTTTAACCAAGGAGTTACGTGTGAGTCGCCGCCTGTCATGTGCATCGTGCCCGCGTTACCCTCAGTTTCCAGTTTTATTTTGTAGAAACCATGGAAACACCAAAGGTGCTTTAATATATTACACATTTTAATAGACACGGGAACAACTGTTTTGATATATTTATAGACAGAAAATGTCTCAGGTTAAGTATGTAACCATGGTTCCCTGAGAACAGGGAACAAGACTCTGCGTTCGAAAATGCTTTGGGGAACGTTATCACATGAACCAGTGTCTGTAAGCAATTGTCAAATTTTACCAATCCTATTGGCCAGCGACAGCCTATGATGTCATCATAGCATGACCCGGAAGTATATAAGGGGCGCCTATAGAACCAGTCAGTACCTTATTGTCTGAAGGGACTGTTCAGCAGGCAGCCCCGATGCATGGCTAGGAAACGCAGTCTCATTCCCTGTTCTCAGGGAACACTTTGGGAAACGATATACCCATGGCGCCATGCTTGAGGGAAGTACAAATGTCAGAACTACTAGCTTCAACTGAAGTGCCACAACGACTCCCCCCTACGGGTCATACATAGGCTGTCAGTGACAGCATTCCCTTTGATCAACAGCCCAAGCTAAGGCCTCAAAGAGGCCTTCCGCAGAAGGCCTACCAAGTCCGCTCAAAGGCTTTTGGAACCAAGCTTCTATCCAAAGAAAAGAGGGTACCTTTTATGGGAATGTGGCCAGGGGGCCCGAGGGAACCAGTCACTTCTCAGGGGCGTGTACTCGACCTTGATTGCCACGAGGGAAGCCTGACCTGGTCTATTAACCAAAACCTAGTCTTGGCCAACAACCTGTTTGATCACAGAGCCTCCAAACACATTTCTTCAGAGAAGATATCCAGTAAGAGTGACTGCAAAAGGGACAGTAACTAACTCAAACCAGAGTGTAGAGACAGGCATCCTGGAGAGCCCCTTCCACATGATACAAATTCTAAATGTGTGGAAATACATACAGCAGTCTTGTTTCTAAAACCAGCACGCGTCAAGTCTGCTTAAGAAACACACAGAACTAGGAGGGAAGCTAAAGTGAAGGCCACACACCTGAGCAGCTTTGCTAACTGAACACAAATGCAGTAGACTTAGACTGAGAGTGCCCACATAACAGTCTACCTAACACAATCTGATGAGCAGTGTACTCAGTAAAAACACTTTTTTTTTTTTTTTGTTAACAACTGTTTATTGAATTTTCTTCTGTGAACAGCAGTATAAAAACAAAAGCAACTGTGCAAATTTAAAACCCATCCCAACCCATCCCAGCCCCTGGTAGACTTAAAGCTGCTGTAGGGAGTTTTTAGAAAACGTTGACTTAGCCTGAAAATTTGAACAAGCACAACTCCCACCTGCTCTATGCTGCGCTACAGCCCTCCCTCCACAGCTCCTCCCCCATCACAACGGAGCCTGCCGTGAACGCCTAGCCTGCGCGGATAAACAGTTATGGCACATTCACTGGTAAAGATGAAACATCAACAATATGATTTACACTGACTATGGCCTGCCCATACTTTGACTACAAACTTGGTCCTCAAAACATTACGTATTTTGCAATACATGTAATGTAATGTCTATTTCTATAAGTAATAAATAGCTAGTATGATAACGGTAACTAACGTTACAGTATGCAAGTAATTATTCTATCGATATGTAATGCTAAATAAGGTTTGCTAGTACATTATTTCAGCAACATGACAAGCCAGTGAATTAGCAGGTTTCAATAGCTGCTTTGCACAGTGCGTGACATTTTATCTGTATGTTATGCGGCTAGAGTTTTGACACCGAGTCAATGGGCTCCAACGAGGAATCCACACCCACAGCGACTTCGAGGAGTCAACGGGCGGGGAGAAGAGGAAGCATCAGGCAGGGGATGAAACAAATCAAGCAGGGATACTTACTTGTCAAGCAGAAATGTGGCTGACTCTGCATCAGTTTTTAATCCTTTCCGATATTTACCCTCGTTTTATTTCGGGCTCTATCTAATTCTTTCTTTTTGGCTTTTTTATCATCGTCATCTGTCTTTTTCTTTATTTTATGAGCAGGTGCCACTCAAGGAATTGGCAGTTTGGATTGTTTTTCCGGCACAAGCAAAGCTGCGGCACACCGGTAATCTTGAATTTGAACGCCTGTATGCGCTGGCGCTGTGCATGAGAGGGGTGAGATCAGCGCGCACGCGAGCTTGATTGACACTGCTAAGACACTCCTCCTGGCTCTGATTGGTTGTTTCTTACCGGGAGCGGTGTATTTCTGTAAATGGCAATAGGACCACTGGGAGGAGCCAGAGGAGCTTGATTTTTTCACAGATTATCTGTCTCATATTCTACTGTTAGGACATAATGACAGGTTTAACAAATATGTAAAAAAATACATTTTTACAAAAGTTACCTACTAAGAGTAGAGAAGAAAAAAAATAAATAAATAAATGCATACATACATAAAGTAAAATAAATAATAATAATAATAATAATAATAAATTAGGTAATGTTAATACATAAAATACAATAAAATATTTACAAAGATTTTAGAAAAGAGGACACAACATTAAAAGATGAATGCCATAAATTGACAGTTTTCACATTAGATCCATGTATGCGAGAAGTTGAGAGTTCCATTGAGATAATGTCCAACAAAAATACCGCCCAGGTTCGTCTGTCCATTGTATGAGGAGGATTCCAACTGTTGACTAGCCACTTTTTTGCTGCAGTGAGAGCAGCCAGCAGTAAACATCATCTTTGTTGGACGGACAAGGTGAGGTCCCAAAAGTCAAACTTATCTCAGTATAGCAGGACTAGCGAGCTGGCAGTGGTGACGGACACATGAGCGCGTAAGTGTTTTGCTTAATATCTGTTCTGGGTCAGTTGCTTCGTTTATTATTTGCTGCTAGGAAGGATTTAATTCGTATCTGTGTTTGTCCTATTTCCTACCTCGACTATAATTGTATTTTGATTGTACTTGTTTAGAAGAACAGCCGCGTTTGCAGACTTTATTGGTGTTATTGCCCGCACTTAAGCTTTAGTTAGTTTCGGTTTTCAGCCATTCACGGGTTTAGGCTTTTGCAGTGCTGATTTGCAAGGCGGGCCTGGCGAGGCTAAGCATACTTAAACTCGTGTAATTCAGAAGTGAGCAGGACTAGCGAGCTGGCAGTGGTGACGGACGCATGAGCGCGTAAGTGTTTTGCTTAATATCTGTTCTGGGTCAGTTGCTTCGTTTATTATTTGCTGCTAGGAAGGATTTAATTCGTATCTGTGTTTGTCCTATTTCCTACCTCGACTATAATTGTATTTTGATTGTACTTGTTTAGAAGAACAGCCGCGTTTGCAGACTTTATTGGTGTTATTGCCCGCACTTAAGCTTTAGTTAGTTTCGGTTTTCAGCCATTCACGGGTTTAGGCTTTTGCAGTGCTGATTTGCAAGGCGGGCCTGGCGAGGCTAAGCATACTTAAACTCGTGTAATTCAGAAGTGAGCAGGACTAGCGAGCTGGCAGTGGTGACGGACGCATGAGCGCGTAAGTGTTTTGCTTAATATCTGTTCTGGGTCAGTTGCTTCGTTTATTATTTGCTGCTAGGAAGGATTTAATTCGTATCTGTGTTTGTCCTATTTCCTACCTCGACTATAATTGTATTTTGATTGTACTTGTTTAGAAGAACAGCCGCGTTTGCAGACTTTATTGGTGTTATTGCCCGCACTTAAGCTTTAGTTAGTTTCGGTTTTCAGCCATTCACGGGTTTAGGCTTTTGCAGTGCTGATTTGCAAGGCGGGCCTGGCGAGGCTAAGCATACTTAAACTCGTGTAATTCAGAAGTGAGCAGGACTAGCGAGCTGGCAGTGGTGACGGACGCATGAGCGCGTAAGTGTTTTGCTTAATATCTGTTCTGGGTCAGTTGCTTCGTTTATTATTTGCTGCTAGGAAGGATTTAATTCGTATCTGTGTTTGTCCTATTTCCTACCTCGACTATAATTGTATTTTGATTGTACTTGTTTAGAAGAACAGCCGCGTTTGCAGACTTTATTGGTGTTATTGCCCGCACTTAAGCTTTAGTTAGTTTCGGTTTTCAGCCATTCACGGGTTTAGGCTTTTGCAGTGCTGATTTGCAAGGCGGGCCTAGCTCGTTTCAATCACGTGTTAATAAGCAGTATATTAATTGTGTGTGCGCGCTGTCGCGGAAGCGTCAGCGGGAGCGTTCAGCCTCCTCGTGTGAAGACCGACTCGGGTAAAGACCTGCGACTCTACCTGCGCGACTCCACCGAGCAACGACACCGGTAGGCACTTAAGTTTCTTCCCTCCTTTCACACTTGTCCTTCTTCCTCAGCATGTGCTTTCAACTCATTCCTGTTGTCTCTCGGCAACGCTCCACTAACCCTCGTAAAAGGCAGCGCAATGCTTCCAACCTGCGTCCTGTTTACTCCTCTTCTAACACTAACACTCCTCTCTCTGTCTCTGTGGGTCTATGGAATTGTCAGTCAGCAGTTAACAAAGCTGACTTCATTCCAGCCTTTGCTACTAATTCTTCTCTTAATATCTTGGGCTTGACTGAGACCTGGATTCGTCCAGAGGACTCAGCAACCCCTGCTGCTCTCTCTAACAACTTCACTTTCTCTCATACCCCTCGCCAATCTGGGAGGGGTGGGGGCACAGGTCTTCTCATTTCTGACAATTGGAAATACTCGACTCATTCGTCTCTGTGCAACTACAATTCATTTGAATTTCATGCTATTACAATCTCAATTCCTGTCAAAATTCATTTTGTAGTAATCTATCGCCCCCCAGGCCAACTGGGTACCTTTGTAGAGGAACTGGACATGCTGTTGTCCTCATTCCCAGAGGATGGTAGCCCACTTGTAGTTTTTGGCGATTTCAACATTCATCTAGAGAAGCCTTATGCTTCTGACTTCCACTCTCTGCTAGCCTCATTCGATCTTAATCGGCTCATAACCACAAGTACACACAAATCTGGCAACCAACTTGATCTCATTTACACTCGCAACTGCATCACCGACAACATTCTGGTAAAACCTCTGCACTTTTCTGATCATTTTTTCATTACTTTTAATCTCCAACTCCCCATTTGTTCACCACCAACCCCGCTACCAGTTACCTTCAGACGAAACCTGCGCTCTCTTTCTTCTTCTCATCTTTCCTCTACTGTATCATCCTCCCTTCCCTCACCCTCACAATTCTCATCTCTGGATGTGAATACAGCAACAGACACTTTATGTTCCACATTAACTTCTTCTCTAGATAGTATCTGTCCTCTGTCATCCAGGCCTGCACGTGCCACTCCCTCTAATCCCTGGTTATCTGATGTTCTTCGTGAACATCGGACCAAACTCAGGGCTGCAGAGAGGAAGTGGCACAAATCAAAAGATCAATTTGACCTTTGTAGCTATCAGTCTCTGCTCTCATCCTTTTCTGCTGAAATTCATGCTGCTAAATCCTCCTATTTCCACAACAAAATCAACAGCGCTTCAAACACACGCACACTTTTCAAAACATTCAACTCTCTCCTCTGTCCCCCTTCACCACCACCCACCTCATCCCTTACTGCTGATAATTTTGCTACATTTTTCACTGACAAAACATCTACCATCAGCAGTCAGTTCTCCGCTCCACACACACAGGAACTCAGACCAACCACACACACAGCCACACACCTCCTCTCTTCATTCTCTCCCCTCACTGAGACAGAAGTATCCAAACTTCTCCTCTCCAATCATCCTACTACCTGCCCTCTAGATCCCATCCCCACACACCTTCTACAAGCCATCGCTCCCACACTTTTACCAGCACTGACACACATCATCAACACATCTCTCCAAACTGGCACTTTCCCTAACACATTCAAACAGGCTCGGGTAACCCCACTGCTTAAGAAACCCACATTAAACACGTCTCTTGTAGACAGCTACAGACCTGTTTCTCTCCTACCATTCATAGCAAAAACACTTGAACGAGTTGTTTTCAACCAGGTGTCATCTTTCCTCTCACACAGCAACCAATTGGATGTCAATCAATCTGGTTTCAAGAGTGGCCACTCGACTGAGACTGCACTGCTGTCGGTCACTGAATCCCTGCGGATTGCAAAGGCTGATTCCAAATCATCAGTCCTCATTCTGCTCGATCTATCAGCTGCCTTTGACACAGTGAATCATCAGATCCTCCTGTCCACCCTCTCATCACTGGGCATCACAGGTACTCCACTTCTCTGGTTTGAATCCTATCTCACAGGAAGGTCTTTCAGGGTTGCCTGGAGAGGGGAGGTATCCAAAGCTCATCAGCTGACCACGGGTGTTCCTCAGGGTTCAGTTCTTGGACCCCTCCTCTTCTCCATTTACACTACATCACTTGGTCCCATCATTCAGGCACATGGTTTCTCCTACCATTGCTATGCTGATGACACACAACTCTTCCTTTCATTCCATCCAGACGATCCCACAGTAGCTGCTCGAATCTCAAGCTGTCTGGCGGACATCTCGGCATGGATGAAAGAACATCATCTACAGCTCAACCTGGCTAAGACTGAGCTTCTCGTCTTCCCTGCCAATCCGACTCTAAATCACGATTTCAGCATCCAGCTAGGCACATCCTCAATTACCCCATCAAATTCGGCCAGAAATCTTGGAGTAATCCTTGATGATCAACTGACCTTCAAAGACCACATTGCAATGACAGCTCGGTCATGCAGATTTGCTCTATACAACATCAGGAAAATCAGGCCCTTTCTAACAGAACATGCAACACAACTTCTGGTCCAGGCTCTGGTCATTTCTAGGCTTGATTACTGCAATGCACTTCTGGCTGGACTGCCATCATGCACAATCAAGCCTCTACAAATGATTCAGAACGCAGCAGCACGTCTCGTCTTCAACGAGCCCACGTCACGCCTCTCTTCATCTCTCTTCACTGGCTACCACTTGCTTCTCGCATCAAATTCAAGGCGTTGACGCTTGCTTACAGATCTACCACAGGCTCAGCACCCTCCTACTTCCACTCACTCTTACGAGTCTACACTCCTACCAGAAACCTGCGCTCATTAAAGGAGCGAAGGCTTGTGGTACCATCACAGAGAGGCACAAAATCACTTTCCAGAACATTCTCATTCACTGTCCCTTGCTGGTGGAATGATCTTCCTGCCTTCATCCGGAATGCGGAATCCCTGGCAATATTCAAAAGACAGCTGAAAACCCATCTCTTTCGTGAGCACTTAACCTCATCTTAAAAAAAAAAAAAACTTCTTATTCCTATCCTTTCACTTCCTCTAATCCCTCTCTATTGTAGCTTAGGATAATCTGAGCACTGCCTATAACTTGGTATTATGAGCACTTCTTGTCTATTTGCCTCGTCATAACGACTCGCTTGTTGTATTCCTCACTTGTAAGTCGCTTTGGATAAAAGCGTCTGCCAAATGAATAAATGTAAATGTAAATGTATCCAACAAATAAGAAAGGTCCTGTGAGAGCTGAGTCCAAAAAGGAGAGAGAGAGGGGCACTCCCAGAAAAAATGCAAAAATGTGCCTAAAGATCCTTGCGAACAGAGATTGCACTTAGGAGAAGATGACAACCTTATATGAAAACGTTTCATTGGAGTCAAGTAGACCCTATGCAGCAATTTCCAATGAATCATTTGGTGGTTGGGGTTTTTAGAAGACAGTTTAAACATTCCCCATATCTGATCCGAAAATAAAACATGCACATCCTCATTAAGATTCTTAGCCCAAACAGTTGTAATAGATAAAGGTTTATATGAATGCTCAAGAAGAAAAAGATAGATGACTGAATCAGAAGAGGGAAATTCCTCAGAGGGAAGGATTAGTTTGCGCAAAGGGTGAATAGGCAGTTGAGAGTTCCAGGGCACCCCGTATGCCCGTAGGGCCGATCTAATGGGTAAATACATAAAAAAGGAAGTGCCTGGCAGATTATATTGATTTTTAAGATTCTGGAAGGATTGTAAACCACTATCATCATAGATATCTCCCAGAGTGTTTACTTTATGATGAGTCCATTGCGGACAATGGAATGGAGTATTGCCCGACAAAAGATTATTGTTGTGGAAAATTGGCGAATACTTATGCCATATTGTTACTAGTTGTAAACGTCTTTCAACCTCCCTCCATGAGGAGAGGAGATGGGTTACAATGGGACCAAACCTAGATTTACACTGCCTAAGCGGAACTCCCGAAAAAACAAGATGCTTCCATTTATATGGATAAACAATAGATTCCTCAATTGCTCTCCAAGATACAGAAGCATCAGGGTCAAACCAAACTGATAAAGTGCGGAGGGAAAAGGCTTGAGCATATAATCTAAAATTAGGGAAAGAAAGACCTCCATGTAATCTACTTCGCTGTAAGGTAGTCAGTTTAATACGAGGACGTTTCCCATTGCATATATACCGTGAAACACATGCATCAAGTTTGTTCCAGTAGCCAACTGGTGGAGCCAAGCGGCAACCTCCCCCAGTCTCTCGTGAAGCCAATACGGAAGTGACTTAAACTGCGATTCATCGACTGGCCGCTAGGGACAGGCTCCAAAAGAGAGCAGAATCTCATTGAGTTCCATGTAAAATTGGCCAAGTTTACAGCAGAAAAAAACATGTTTACAAGTTGGTTCAAATTGTGGTTTTGGTCAATACTGTTAATTTTGCCCTTCATGACAACTGTGAGGGGGGTGAACTTTTTTCTAACTCATTCTTTTAAATTATATTAAGCCTTAAAGTTCTGCATAATTAAGGGCGTGGTCACTTGAGTGACAGGTAGATGCCGCTGCTGTCTGTGAGCCGTCACTTTACCTCAGCTAATGCCAGCCGCTGAATTTGGCATCTCAGCCGTATTTGTACTTGATTATTTTATACAATTATAAAATATGGCTTGCTGCATAATATTCGAGACTGATGTGTCTGTGTAGATGTGCATTCAATGCGGAAGAAACAGAACACACGTTGTTGGATTGTGGCATTGGCTAAAAGTTTTGTTTGTGAGATTTACTACAATAACAATACCAGGAGGATATACAACTCTGACAGCACTGCTTGGATATTATAACTAAAACTGCTGCACTATTTTGAAAAAATATACTTTGGACACAGGCTCATTTGTTTGTTAGATACGATCGTATACAGTTTTACAACATAAACGCTGCTCAGATTGCATTATTTCTTGAAGAACGATGACAGAAAGCAGATCATTCAGAAAAAATGTTATGCAAACAATGGATAATATATCAATATTTCATGGACAAAAAGTTTTTTGTTTTGCAATGGACATTTATATTTTACCCAAGTGCCACAGATTGGATTCATCTCGCGATCTCTATTATAAAGGTATGAAGTCCCATTTTGATTTTCCATGCTGTTATTTTCACACCCAACACAAATTACTGGTGTTTGAGCATCTATATCTTTAAAAAAACACAGTACATTGACAGTAAACCTTTAGAACTTTCTGATGATAAAACTTATCTTCATTAATAATTTAGATAGTATCTAGATAGATAGCTCCTTTGCTTGCTAACATGGTCACGTCGAGCTAGGCGGGCGTGGTTTTAGCAACCAGTCACATCAGCTCAAACCACCTCCCCGCCTTTTTTCCCATTTTCAGTTATCCGGGAGTGACGTGCGGTGACGCACGCGCAGCTAAGATGGCCGCGGCCTCATTTACGCGTCAAAACTGCTGTTCAGAAATCTAGGGATCAAATTTAGAATTAAGGGGAAGTAGACATGACTTACTCCAATTAATTTTAAACCCAGGGAGAGATCTAAAATGGTCAAATAAATTCAATACATGAGGAATAGAATGTGACGGCTTCTCCAAAAACAATAATATATCATCAGCGAATAAAGAAATACGATGATGAGTATTCCTTATAATTATGGGAGAAATAGTTTCAGATCGTCGGACCGCTTGAGCTAAGGGTTCCAAGGATAAGGCAAATAACAGAGGAGAAAGCGGGCAACCCTGACGAGTACCTCGATGTATGAAGAATGGGTTAGAGCAAACAGAACCTGTGAGAACAGAGGCTGCTGGATTGGCGTACAGAACTTTTATCATGTTTATGAAACTCAATCCTAGACCCAGATGCTGTAGAACTGCCCATAAACTGCCCATATCGTGCTCAAGATGGCGCCGCGCATGGCAGCCACAGTGCTTAGCTCTTCAGTGTTTGTACTGTTTTTGTTAGTTTTTCCTGTTTTTTGTTTTTCAAACACCATCAGTTTTACCAGGGATGAACTGCTGAACATTCGGCAGTACACACCACAAAATCTTTTACCGGATTTCGATTATTCAGATGTTTTGTTGAATGTTGTAGTCGGCGGAGTGGCAGTGCTGTTTAGACACTTCAGGACGCGCAGACGGGGAAAGCGCGCCGGCGCCCTCGTGAAGCTCGGACAGCGCGGATTAAGAAGCATCCATCTGGCGAATCTCCGCTCTTTGCCCAACAAAACGGACAAACTCCTTCTGCTCTCCCAGACAAATAAGGATTTTTCGAACTCGGCTGCTCTGTGCTTCACGGAAACCTGGCTGAACAACGCCATTCCGGACAGTGTGTTAAGTCTGCCGGGCTTTCAGCTGTTTAGATCAGATCGCGACGCAGAATCAACGGGGAAATCACGCGGCGGCGGGACGTGCTTTTACATGAATGAAAGGTGGTGTTCGGATGTAACTGTGTTAAAGAAGATGTGCTGTCCCGATCTTGAAACACTCTTCATTAACTGCAAACCGTTCTATTCGCCGCGGGAGTTTTGCTCGTTCATTCTGGTGAGTGTCTACATTCCTCCGCAAGCGCAAGTGAGCTCGGCTTTACAGATACTCGCTGATATGATAACAGAGAGCGAGCAACAACACCCGGACTCTGTTCTAATCATTCTCAGGGACTTAAATAAAGCGATTCTCTCACGTGAACTGCCCAAATACAGACAGCATGTTACTTGTCCCACCAGAGACAGTAATATACTGGATCACTGTTACACAGCAATAAAGGATGCATATCACTCTGTCCCACGGGCAGCTTTGGGGCTCTCTGATCACTGTTTAGTTCGTCTCATACCAACCTACAGGCAGAAACTGAAATCAGCTAAACCTGTAGCAAAGACTGTAAAGAGATGGACCAGCGAAACAGAGCGGGCTTTACAAGCCTGTTTCGAATGGACTGATTGGACTGTTTTTGAAGCTGCTGCCACCGATCTGGACGAGCTCACAGAGACTGTTACTTCATATATCAGTTTCTGTGAGGATCTGTGCATTCCTACAAAGACTCATTTATCTTACAACAACGACAAACCCTGGTTCACTGCAAAACTCAGCCAGCTCCGTCAGGCCAAAGAAGATGCTCGCAGAAAAGGGGACAGAGTCTTGTACAAACAGGCCAAATACACACTGGAAAAGGAGATCAGAGTGGCAAAGAGGAATTATTCTGATAAACTTCGGAATCAGTTCTCTTCTAATGACACAGCTTCAGTGTGGAAAGACATCACCAACTACAAGACACCATCCCCCAGCTCTGTGGAGAATCAACAACTGGCAGATGATCGGAATGAGTTTTACTGGAGGTTTGAAAAATCACCATTCACACCTCCAACAACCCCCGTCCCCCCCACACCTGCAATTCAGTTCAGTGAAGATGACGTGCGCCAGGTCTTCAGAAAGAACAAGAGAAGAAAGGCACCAGGCCCAGACAGCGTTTCACCAGCCTGTCTGAAAACCTGTGCTGACCAGCTGGCCCCCATCTTCACACAGATCTTCAACAGATCACTGGAGCTGTGCGAAGTCCCCTCATGCTTCAAACGCTCCACCATCATCCCCGTCCCAAAGAAACCCAAAATTACTGGATTAAATGACTACAGACCTGTGGCTCTAACATCTGTGGCCATGAAGTCATTTGAAAGACTGGTTCTGGCTTATCTGAAGGACATCACTGGACCCCTACTGGACCCCCTGCTGTTTGCTTACTGAGCAAACAGGTCTGTGGATGATGCAGTCAATATGGGATTGCATTATGTTCTCCAGCATCTGGACAGACCAGGGTCTTATGTGAGGATCCTGTTTGTGGACTTCAGCTATGCTTTTATCACCATCATCCCATCACTCCTCCAGCCCAAACTAACTCAGCTCTCCGTACCCACCTCTGTCTGTTAGTGGATCACCAGCTTCCTGACAGACAGGCAGCAGCTAGTGAGGCTGGGAAAATTCTCATCCAGCACCCTCACCATCAGCACTGGTGCCCCTCAGGGCTGTGTCCTCTCCCCACTGCTCTTCTCCCTGTACACCAACGACTGCACCTCTAAAGACCCCTCTGTCAAGCTCCTGAAGTTTGCAGATGACACCACACTGATCGGCCTCATCCGGGACGGTGACGAGTCTGCTTACAGACTGGAGGTTGAACAGCTGGCTGTCTGGTCCAGTCTTAACAACCTGGAGCTCAACACGCTTAAGACAGTGGAGATGATCATGGACTTTAGGAGAAACCCCCCTGCTCTCCCCCCACTCACCATCATGAACAGCAGTGTGGCAGCAGTGGAGTCATTCAGGTTCCTGGGCACCACCATCTCCCAGGACCTGAAGTGGGACAACCACAAAATTATTTGTTAGTCATTAACTAACACCTTTATAAACCTTATTGTAGTGTTACCATGTTATTTTTTACATAAAATGTACTCTGTTTGTAATAAAATGATCACTTTAATACATTGTTCATCATAAACGTGCAGTTATGAATTACAGTGAGAAGGTTCTAAATAGAAATTACGACATATGTTTGTTCAACTGTATTATTTTAATAATGAACAAACTGCAATGTCACTGTGGCGAGGGGGGCGTGGTTCAGCGAGGTCTGCGGCGGGAGAGAGCATCTGGAGATCTTTGGTGAGTGAGCGAGTTAAATGTAAATCACGAACACCTGTTTCTCATTTCAGTAATTGGCGCGGAGACAGGTTAAAACGCCGCGAGAAGCAGGAGTTGGTGAGAGAGAGGGGAACTGCTGACTGAGCCGCTGGTGCACGACAAACTGGAGTGAAGCCCTTTGTGGATTGTACATGCCGTGACCAGGAGTGAAGTCCTTTGTGGATTGTATATGCCGTGACTGGAGTGAAGCCCTCTGTGGATTATTTTGTTTTGCTGTTGTGCCTTGCACAGTTTTTTTGGACATTTCTAAATCTTGAAATAAAGCTCAGTCAGCAGTTGACCGCCGACCCTGTCCCCTTCCTTCCTAGACTTAAGAACATTATTTGTACTACACTGGTGCCGAAACCCGGGAAGGAAGCTGGGTGGCCGCTGCCATGCAATCTTCATCCTCCCCGTCGACATTTGCGGAAGTCATCGCGTCCCTCGCGGTCCTGCATCAGGAGCAACATCAGGCCCTGCTGGACCTGCGCACCGACCAAGAACGCCGCTTTCAAGCCATCGTGCAGGCCCAGCAGGAGGACCGCGAGAGGTTCCAGAGCTGGATTGACCGGGAGGTTCAGCAGGAGACCATCGGGCGCCTGACTGCGCCTACCCACCTGCCAATTAATAAAATGGGGCCATCTGACGACCCCGAGGCCTTCCTCGACTTATTCGATTGGTCAGCCGAGGCAAGTGGCTGGCCGCGGGACCAATGGTCCATGAGACTGGTCCCCCTACTCTCGGGGGAGTCACAGGTGGCGGCGCAGCAACTGCCAGCAGAGAACCTCCTGGTCTTTGACGATCTTCGATGGGCCATCGTCCAGCGGGTCGGCCGGACCCCAGAGCAACATCGTCAACGCTTCCGCTCCCTGGACCTGGGCGAGTCCGGCCGGCCCTTCGTGTTGGCCCAACAGCTCCGGGACTCGTGCCGCAAATGGCTACTGGCTGAGGGAAGCGATGTGGACCGGGTTATCGATCGCGTGGTACTG
The DNA here is from genome assembly GCA_036281575.1 of Ancherythroculter nigrocauda. Taxonomy (NCBI): domain Eukaryota; kingdom Metazoa; phylum Chordata; class Actinopteri; order Cypriniformes; family Xenocyprididae; genus Ancherythroculter; species Ancherythroculter nigrocauda. The sequence goes on along the minus strand of VTFQ01000024.1, from coordinate 31,903,043 downwards.
GAGCAGTTTATCACTCGGCTCCCCAAGAAAACCGCCGAGTGGGTCCAGTGCCACCGCCCCACGTCGCTGGACTCAGCCATCGATCTGGCGGAGGACCACATGGTGGCGTGCCAAGGGGTCGGCGAACCTCTACCATCTGCCTCTCTCTCTCCTTCTTTTAATTCCCCCTCTCTCTCTAAACCTGTCCCTCTACCCAGGTCTCGTCCGCCTGGCCCGCCATGTGTTCCGCCCCGGGGGCGGTGTGGAGCTGAACAGGGCTCGTATTATGGACCAAGAGCCCCACCCAGGGGGGGCCTGTTGGCGTTGCGGGGACCCGGAGCACTTTGTGGACAGGTGTACAGTGATGGAGGTTGGGACGTTGATCCGGGTCCCGGACGATCTGCAGGCTGCCCCCGGTCAAGCTGGCGAGTACCAAATACCTGTGAGTGTCAAGGAGGGTACCTATCAGGCTTTGGTGGACTCAGGATGTAACCAAACCTCGGTGCATCAAAGCCTGATTTCTTCCGGGGCATTGGATACAGGCCGCTTGGTTAAGGTGAGGTGTGTGCACGGGGATGTGGTGAAATATCCGTTAGTGCCTGTCATCATTCAATTTAGGGGTCAAAAGCATAGTGTGGAGGTGGCAGTGTGGTAACCCGCACCTCCGGCATCTGATAATTTTGGGTACGAATTGGCCTGCATTTAATAAATTATTGGGGTGTTTATGCTCGGATGCCTCTTGGGGGGAAAAATCACGGGATCAGGAGGTGCGCGTCCAGGCGGGAGAGACTGATCAGGGACCAGTGAGTTCAGCTTCAGGGGAACAGAGCGAAATTGGAAGACTTATTCTTTCGGATCGCGATGACTTTCCCCTGGAGCAGTCTCAGGATGAGACGCTAAAAAATGCATTTGAAAAGGTCAGCACCATTGACGGTCTGCCTCTCCAGCCTGGGCGTCCACTTTCTTATCTGTATTTTGCGATCATAAATGCGATCAGACAAAAGAAGATACGACACAATTATTAGTTTCGAGGAGCCGCAGGGAAATGCTTTTCCACGCGGCTCATTCTAATCCGATGGCTGGGCATGTAGGACAAACGGCAACACTAAATCGTCTCATGACCCGATTCTTTTGGCCGGGCATTCACGAGAATGTGCACAGGTGGTGCACGTCTTGTCGGGAATGTCAGTTGGTTAACCCACCGGCCACCCCAAAAGCGCTGTTGCGCCCCCTCCCATTAATGCAGGTCCCCTTCGAAAGAATTGGTATGGACCTCATCGGGCCATTAGAGCGATCAGCAGGAGGGCATCGCTTTGCATTAGTCATTGTGGATTATGCAACGCGATATCCTGAAGAAGTGCCACTCCGCAACATTTCCGCTAAAAGTGTTGCGGATGCACTGTTTAGTTTAATCTCCCGAGTGGGGATTCCGAAAGAAATCCTCACTGATCAGGGCACGGCGTTTATGTCATGCACGTTACGCGAACTTTACGAATTGTTGGGCATTAAATCCGTGCGTACCAGCGTCTTTCACCCACAAACGGACGGGCTGGTTGAACGGTTTAATCGCACGCTTAAATCCATGATTCGTAAATTCGTTCAAGAGGACGCCAAAAATTGGTATAAGTGGTTAGAACCTCTGTTATTTGCAGTGCGAGAGGTCCCGCAAGCCCCGTGGGGTATTAGACGTCCTAAGAGAGACTTGGGAGGACGGACCATCTCAGGCCAAAAATGAAATTCAGTATGTGCTGGACTTGAGAGCAAAACTCCACACGTTGGGGCGGCTGTCTATGGAGAATTTGTTACAAGCCCAGCACAGACAGAGCCAGCTGTATGACAGAGGAACTAACTTACGCAAATTTTCACTGGGAGATAAAGTACTTGTATTGCTTCCCACTTCAAGCTCGAAATTACTTGCAAAGTGGCAAGGACCATTTGTGGTGACACGGCAAGTCGGTGAGCTCGATTATGAGGTTGTGCGTTCCGATAGGAGAGGAGCACGTCAGGTTTAACACCTCAATCTCCTTAAAAAATGGAATGAGGCGGAGTCAGTGATGCTGGCGACGGTGATTAGCGGAGAGGATGATCTCGGGCCAGAGGCGAGTGTCAAAAAACAGTCCCTCGCTCTGGCCCCAGGGGGAGATCACCTCTCGCCCTCGCAGCTCACTGATTTATCCTTGTTACAAGCAGAGTTTGCAGACGTGTTTTCTCCCCTACCGGGCCGTACAAACCTCATTCAGCACCACATCGAGACAAAGCCGGGCGTGGTGGTTCACAGCCGGCCGTATAGATTGCCTGAACACAAGAAAAATGTAGTTCAGGCAGAATTAGAGGCTATGCTTGAAATGGGAGTAATAGAAGAGTCCAGCAGTAACTGGGCGAGCCCGATAGTTTTGGTTCCCAAGACGGACGGCTCAGTTCGGTTCTGTGTGGACTACCGCAAGGTGAACACAGTGTCGAAATTCGACGCGTATCCAATGCCTCGGGTGGACGAGTTGCTTGACCGGCTAGGTACGGCTCGATTTTATTCAACACTGGACTTATCGAAAGGGTATTGGCAGATCCCCTTGTCGCCATTATCCAAAGAAAAGACAGCTTTCACGACGCCGTTGGATTACACCAATTCGCTACCTTCCAGCGTCTCATGGATAAAATTTTGCGGCCCCATGGTGCATATGCTGCTGCCTATCTGGACGATATTATTATCTTCAGTAATGACTGGCAGCGGCATATGCAGCATTTGAGGGCCGTCCTGAGATTGCTGAGGGGAGCCGGGCTCATGGCCAACCCGAAGAAGTGTGCGATTGGGCGCGTGGAAGTAAGGTATCTGGGCTTCCACTTGGGGCATGGACAGGTGCGTCCCCAAATTGATAAGACGGCAGCGATTGCGACCTGTCCGCGCCCCAAGACCAAAAAGGAGGTTAGACAGTTCCTCGGGCTGGCGGGATATTATAGGAGGTTTGTTCCTAATTATTCAGCCCTCACCAGCTCGTTGACTGATCTAACTAAAAAGGATGCGCCAGATACGGTCCAGTGGACGGAGCTGTGCCAGCAGGCCTTCACCCAGGTGGGGTGAACTCTATGTGGCGGGCCATTGCTTCACTCTCCTGATTTTTCTCTCCCTTTTCTGTTGCAGACTGACGCATCGAACAGAGGGCTGGGTGCTGTCCTGTCCCAGGAGATAGAAGGAGAGGAACGGCCGGTGCTGTACATTAGCCGTAAGCTCTCAAAGAGGGAAGCTAAGTACAGCACCATTGAGAACGAGTGTTTGGCTATTAGGTGGGCCGTCCTCTCCCTCCGCTATTATCTCCTGGGACGGGAATTCAATCTCTGTTCGGACCACGCTCCCTTTGTGGATTGTACATGCCGTGACCAGGAGTGAAGCCCTTTGTGGATTGTATATGCCGTGACTGGAGTGATGCCCTTTGTGGATTATTTTGTTTTGCTGTTGTGCCTTGCATAGTTTTTGTTGGACATGTCTAAATCTTGAAATAAAGCTCAGTCAGCAGTTGACCACCGACCCTGTCCCCTTCCTTCCTAGACTTAAGAACATTATTTGTACTACAGTCACATTTGCAGTGCTTTGTTGTGTGTGCGTAATGCACCGGCACGATCAAACTGCAATATTTGCAAGGGACTTGCCTCATCATCATGGCAACGGTTCGTGACCACGTCAGATTATGTCAGAGATTGTTGGAAAACCATACCACACTGCTCAGACATTCCTATAAGACAACAAACACAGTTTAAACATGTTCAGTCGAGTGAAGACAAACTACAGGGGTATCGCATACGTATCACACTAGCTGTGTCTCAGGCTGCATCCTGATCCAACAAACTCCAACAGAGGTGTTGGCATTTATCTGTGTCAGGGGTCACCAACCTTTTTGAAACTGAGGGCTACTTCTTGGGTACTGATTAATGCGAAGGGCTACCAGTTTTATACACACTTCTGATATAACAAATTTGCTCAATTTACCTTTAACTATATTAATAGGTCATTATTATTAATAAATTATATTCATCTATGTGAAGACACTGTTAATGATTTCTCACTAAATTATCAATTAACCCTTTTGCACATAAGTTTAAAATATTCTGGCTGAGCCCCCAGCTTGAGTTTTTTAAGGTGACCGTTATTTAGAATGTATCACTTTATTGTTTCCATGGTGACATGTCATTGCTTGTCACGTAAACACACCACAGCGCTGTATGACTGATGATCTGCTTTTATTTAATTTTTCCTTTTTTATTCAAAATATTCACAAATTTGTTAACTATAGCATGAAATATCTGATATTCAGATTGTCAAATATGTGCAAGTGCATGTGTTTTGCTCTTTTAAACACCTTTATAACGATCGCGTTAGTTGAACTGCATGCGCGATGGGCGCTGCCATGTTAGTTTGCGCCGCACAGAGAATCGGATCTGTCGGATTTACAACATGTGAATTCATCCACTTCTCCTGAAATACTATGGGTATGTACTATGTACTATGGGTACAGGCCAAAATACCGAGCTCGGAGCCCTCCAGCATTTTTACTATCTGATAATTTGTAAGTGTGAACTCGTGAATGACTTTATTTGCAGCTAGTACTAACTCAGACACCACTTAGAAAGCCAGCCATTGAGTGATGATAACTATCTCATCACTCCGATGAACAGGAAGAGGGCCAGAGCAAATCACTGTTTCTGACATTGTACTTGCGCGTTCACGCACCTATTTAATGTTAATTTTAGTGATCTCCAACTGGCGAAGTAGAACATCATTAGTGCCGACATGAATTATAATTTTGAGATTATTTACAATTAGCATTAGCCAGGACTTTTAAATTTGCTTTGATGCTGCTCTCGCTCCTGGCAAACATGTGACTATGGTGGCTGGTGTCTCTATTTTCACATTCTGTGTAATATAATTGCCAATAACTAGGGCACTTTCAACAGGATTCTCAGTGGGTGCATCACTGAGTGGGGAGAACCTGTTTGATGTTCTTATTGGCAGGGTCAGAGGTCACAGTCAATCATTTTGTCATAAGGTCCCTTATGTGTTACAACTGTATGTGCCGACAGACCATACTGGATGTCTCATTACTTTATTATTTTAAAGGTTCTCAAAAGAACAAGCACACAGGATTAGATAAACTCATTCTTTGATGAAATCATGCATTACAATATATTCTGATGTGTTGTTGTTGAAATATTATCCCAACTATTTTTGAGAACTTGTGAAATAATAAAGTTGTCGGCACATGCAATTACCTGGGGGGCATGTTCTGGAGATCTTTTTTTTTTTTTTTTAATAACACATCAGAATGTTGTATTGCAGTACTTCATCAGACACTGAATTTATCCGTCCCTTTTTACACAATCCATTGTTGTGTAATATTCAGTTCCTCACTTCACCTGCAAACCTCTAGTGAGAGAGGGAGCATCATCAATTGGGTATTGTCAGCAACTCTGATTGGTTACGGGCGATAAGCAGTTTTTAAAGCTGCAGCCGTAACTTTTTTTGGTTAAAAATTATCCAAAATAAATGTTTGAAAAAGTACATAACCAGCCAGTGTTCAAAACTATCTCCTTACTTTAGCTCAATTCACAATGGTAAGCTTATAATATTGTTTTCTAATTCGAGTGGGACTGGTGGGTTTCTGCAGGAAATTCGAGCAATCAGCCGTTCGTCTTTGTGTCGTTACGTCACATCTGTTTACATTAGGGATGTGCATCTCCATAACTGAGGCCGATGCGATACGCATCTCGATGCATAGCCAACGATGCGATACATTAAAGATACATATAGGCAGCTACCGATGCGATGCGATACGATTCACTGCTATTACGATGCGGTGCGATATGATTTCGATTCGATTCAACACGATGTGATTCAGTGTAAAATGATGCAATAGAGAAAAATAATATGCTGTGCAATTCAATATGTAGATATTTAACTTTTATTTATTTTGTTCCGGCAGGAATCTTATCTTAAAGTATGTAATGTGATTTCAGCAGGCTAACTCAGTGAGCAGAAAGCAGGTGCTGTTTTTTTAACATACAAATAAAAACCTTTCACAAACAGGGAAAAAAAAAAAAAAAAAAAAAAAAAAATATATATATATATATATATAATGCAGACTGCTGTAAAGCAGATTAGCTTAAATGTCCTACTTTAAGGTTTTTCTTCAGGAAAATCAGTTGATCTACATGATCAGGATGAAGCAAACTTTAAAATCAATCCGTTCTTGGTGGTAACTCTCAGGAGGACACCTCTCGGTCTCCGTAGTGTTGTTGTGATACGTCATAATCACGTAGCAGCTGCAGTGGTGATGAGAGAACGCGCTTTCGCAACAGTTCAGAAAGGAGAAATCAATCTAAAAGTTACATAAAATATTGGTCGCTTTATAAATAGTAAAAGAATAGCGCATCTACTAATAATTATATATGAATAAATAGTTTTTTACCGATGCAGATATGTTAGAAACGATGAATCGCGATACAAATGCCAAATGTATCCGATGCACGCTTATTTAAATCGATGCATCGCATCGTAAGCTTTTATGCCGATGCACCGATGCAAATCGGTGAATCTTACCATCCCTAGTTTACATAAAGAAGGAGTCCCAGCTAGTAGGCTATATCATGTGAGGATGCTGCTGGTAGCAGATAATTTATTGCCTTTTCTCACAGCGAGCTGAAATAATTAAACTTATCATTTCGATGGCAGATTGTAATCCAGGAAGGTCAAAATGACAATCATCAGTGACAACTGGAAATTCACGCATAGTCAAAAACAAAAGACTTCGGAATGTGGAGTGGCTACAGAAACTGAAATGTACAGGTAACACTAAAACACTCTAAATACACATAGTTGTGCAATGCTGATGTTGTTAACATTAACAATTTGAGAACAAAATATAAAAATAATAATAATTTGCATGGTTTGGCATGATCCAGGCTAAGCGATCATTAGAATTAATCATTATTGTTAGCGAGATATATTGTAGGCCTAATGCTTTTCCCTCAGTTGGTCAGAACAAAAGTGGCAGACATGTTACTTACTTGTTCAGATGACATTTTCTGGAAAAATTCTTATTTTAGTCATTTTTCCAAGACATAGAATCGGTGTTTCCAAAGTACTGTATCCACACCAGTAGGGTGACTGACAGCAAGCATTAGATTCATCTGCATGTATGTGATAATATCTAAGTGTAAGAGTTGCTATGTGTTGCGAATTATCTGACTTCTGTAACGTGAAGTAGGTAGCAGACGTCAGATTAGCCGGTCTTTCTTATTCCTGACCTGGGCCATAATTTGTCATGTTTCAGCTCTAAGACTATGTGCCATATTACTAGAGAGAAGAGCAGCACCATCCCGGGAGGGATGAATACCATCTCTTTTCAACAGGTCAGGTCTGCCCCATAAACTTTTCCAGTTGTCTATGAAACCTATATTATTCTGCGGACACCACTTAGACAGCCAGCCATTGAGTGATGATAATCTGCTATCTATCTCATCACTCAACAGGAAGAGGGCCAGAGCAAATTACTGTTTCTGACATTGTACTTGTGAGTTAACGCACCTATTTAATGTTAATTTTAATAATCTCCAACTGGCGAAGTAGAACATCATTAGTGCCGACATGAATTATAATTTTGAGATTATTTACAATTAGCATTAGCCAGGACTTTTAAATTTGCGTTGATGCTGCTCTCGCTCCTGGCAAACATGTGACTATGGTGACTGGTGTCTCTGTTTTCACATTCTGTGTAATATAATTGCCAATAACTAGGGCACTTTCAACAGGATTCTCAGTGGGTGCATCACTGAGTGGGAGAACCTGTTTGATGTTCTTATTGGCAGGGTCAGAGGTCACAGTCAATCATTTTGTCATAAGGTCCCTTATGTGTTACAACTGTATGTGCCGACAGACCATACTGGACTTCTCATTACTTTATTATTTCAAAGGTTCTCAAAAAACAAGCACATAGAGCGATAGAGAAATTCAGTGTCTGACAAAATCATGCAGAAAAACATATTCTGATGTGTTATTAATGAAATATAATCACAAGAACACGCCCCCACATGGAACTATATGTGCCGACAGACCATACTGGACATCTCATTACTTTATTATTTTAAAGGTTCTCAAAAGAACAAGCACACAGGATTAGATAAACTGGGCAATTCCAGCGTTATGGACGTGACATTTGGAGTCAAAACTTGAAATATAAACGCTCAAAGAATGCATTTAATAGTAACATATTGAACCGTCTATTTATATATTCATAATCCCTTACTAAAGGAGTCCAGACATTAGAAAAATGTCAGTCTATTCAACTGTTTTATATTTTAGATGAGGGAAATATACAGCGTTACGGACGTGACAAAAAAAGTCACTAAGATTTGGGTGACAATATATTTTTTAAGAATTCTGTGAATTACATTGCGCAAACCAAAAGTAATACTGCCCACTGAATGAAGAAGGGTTGGCTCTCCACAGAGCATAAAATAATCATTTTATTTCATTTTTCATGTTCGCATTAATGAGGAACAAACAACGTTACGGATGTGACAGTTTTCCGTTACGGATGTGACCGGTCTGAAAGCGGCACAGAAGACTGGTTTAAAACTGCTTTAAAACTTTCACAGAGACCTCAAGCAAGCATTTAAACCACCAAATACTGAAATCTGGGATACCAGTATGGTAAGACTCCACAATTTAGCAACTTTTTACTAAACTTTATACAAATGTAACGTTATACTCTGTAGTGCAAAAGGTTATGGATTAGACCTATTTCTCATGTTGACAAGCATGTGCGTTGTTCAAGAATCAATTTAGAGACCATGATTTTCCTTCTTACAGAACTGCTTGCTAAAATACGTTGACAAATATTAATGTTTATCATAAAGCAGTTTAAAATCGCATGTTTTCCCCACAGTCAGGTGAACCGATTGACACTATTGCCAATCGCAATCATGTCAGTTTTATGTTTTGTGTATGAATGACCACACGGTTTTTTTCGTCTAGTTTTCAGAGTTTAAAGCGGAGTCTTGAGTCAAAATGATCAAACTTTATTTCAAGTCAAAATTATTGCAATCTTATTATTTTCATTTTGTCAGCTTGATCGCGCAGATTGTGATCAATATACGCTAGGCTATTCATTTTTAACCAACCGGTAACGCGACATCCCAATTCCCGAGGGAAGTGTCCTATGAGACACAATGCTCTTCTATAAGTTGTACTGTTTCATATAGGCCTACCTTTTGATGTTCATATTTCGTTCTCTGGCAAGAGGAAGAGAAGATCGGTTCATGTGCACCTGATCCGCCGCTTACAGGCGCTGCAGTAGCTAATCTGTCACGCGCCGTAGGCTATTAAAGAGCGACATCTATTGTTTAAATTTTGTTATAAAATCGAACGAAATTTGAAAGTTAAACCTTTTTCATATTAAAACTAACAAAGCACAAGGAGTATTGCGATTATTGGATATGTTCTGATATGGTAAGTCTGAAACAGATGATAGCAATTTAAAGAAGCAAACTCATAGGATTTAATATGAAGCGTCCGTAACGGTCACGTCCGTAACGCTTATTATGGTTGTTCAGAGCAACGTAGTGAAATGAATTGTTGATCCTAATAAGCATAAACATAATTTAGCTTTGCATATAAAGTTTCAAGTTATTTGCATTTATAATTGTTATTTGACATAAACTTAATCTTTAAAACGTTACGGACGTGACAGAGCACTGAAGCGTCCTGACCTCTTTATTCTAGCTCTTATAAATTCATCAGGCAGTGCTGTTATGACTAAATCAGTGTATTTATTTCTCAGGCATGTATCCATCTTTCTACACAATGCTTACTGCTAAAATAAAGTTTTAAAAAATGGGGTCTTTGATCCCTTTTTTGAAAGCATGAAATATGGTTGGTTGAAAATTTAATTTAAGCATTGTTGCTTACCACATATATTGTGGATAAACAAGGCAATTTTCTTAAAATTTCTGTTAGAGCACATTAATACAGTATATTACAGACCTAAATGGACAATTTAAAAAGGGTTTTGTTCTTTTGGTTAAAACTTTTTTTTTCATGGTAAAGATGATCATGCATTACAACATATTCTGATGTGTTGTTGTTGAAATATTATCCCAACTATTTTTGAGAACTTGTGAAATAATAAAGTTGTCGGCACATGCAATTACCTGGGGGGCATGTTCTGGAGATCTTTTTTTTTTTTTTTTTTAAATTAATAACACATCAGAATGTTGTATTGCAGTATTTCATCAGATACTGAATTTATCCGTCCCTTTTTACACAATCCATTGTTGTGTAATATTCAGTTCCTCACTTCACCTGCAAACCTCTAGTGAGAGAGGGAGCATCATCAATTGGGTATTGTCAGCAACTCTGATTGGTTACGGGCGATAAGCAGTTTTTAAAGCTGCAGCCGTAACTTTTTTTGGTTAAAAATGATCCAAAATAAATTTTTTTAAAAAAATGTACATAACCAGCCAGTGTTCAAAACTATCTCCTTACCTTAACTCAATTCACAATGGTAAGCTTATAATATTGTTTTCTAATTCGAGTGGGACTGGTGGGTTTCTGCAGGAAATTCGAGCAATCAGCCGTTCGTCTTTGTGTCGTTACGTCACATCTGTTTACATAAAGAAGGAGTCCCAGCTAGTAGGCTATATCATGTGAGGATGCTGCTGGTAGCAGATAATTTATTGCCTTTTCTCACAGCGAGCTGAAATAATTAAACTTATCATTTCAATGGCAGATTGTAATCCAGGAAGGTCAAAATGACAATCAAGAGTGACAACTGGAAATTCACGCATAGTCAAAAACAAAAGACTTCGGAATGTGGAGTGGCTACAGAAACTGAAATGTACAGGTAACACTAAAACACTCTAAATACACATAGTTGTGCAATGCTGATGTTGTTAACATTAACAATTTGAGAACAAAATATAAAAATAATAATAATTTTCACAGTTTGGCATGATCCAGGCAGTATCCACACCAGTAGGGTGACTGACAGCAAGCATTAGATTCATCTGTACTGAGGAGCCGTGCTGATACACAACCCACATAAAGATGATAATTCCGCATATAACTGCAATTGCAGGTTCCAAACAGAGATGGCGACAAAGAGCCAAAACCTCCGGACTGCAGCTTTAAGTTTGCTGTTTTAGATTTGTGCACGATTGTAACATGATTGTTCTCTGCCAGTGTAAACTTATTAAAGATATTATTTAGATTTGAATCACAATTACAATAGCCAATTGTACACTGCATATATTTAAAAATAAATAAATGTAAATAAATGTAAAATGTTAAAAAATGTCTTTTAATGCACAAGTCATACATTTGAACACTTTTGAACACTTTCTGAAAATAATGGATCTTGAGCTGATCATGTGATGAAAGTCTGCACTTCAAACATATTTAATTAAACTGTAGCCTTTTGTAATTTGATGTTAGTTAGTTTAACAGATATTTTGCCAAAGTTGTGAAATATTTTCAGTTTGTTATGAAACTGTATGGTGGGATTTAAGGTCTCAGAGTGAGAATGGTTTGAATATTCATGATCGTCATAACTTCCATTACTGTGAATGCACAGTTAAGGGAAACACTGGAAATGGGAACAGTGTGTGGGAGGAAATTTGGCCCCAGGGCCTTTGCAAGTCATAACCAATTCCTGATTTACCACATCGTCACGTGATATCTGATATGAGGCATAAATACAGCTGTCTGTAAGCGTAAGACAGCTGAAGACTTTCAGGAGAACACAGAATATACAGTAAGTGTGTTATACTTTCTATTCTCAATTTACTTTAGGATACACCAGCTAAAATTTATTTTTTATTTTGGCAGATTGTTTACCAATTGTATAATCATTTTACTACAAATTCCATGGTACCCTAAAGTGTATGGAGCTAGAAAAATGACAAAATGATCTGAATTTGAATTGTGTACATTTGAATTATTAGTGTCATTTAACAGAATTGAATATTGACTGCCATTTTATATAGATTTGAGTTAGATTTTTTTTAAAACTTGAATCCTGGACATTTGATATTTAACAATTTATTTTTTTATGCCATAATTTTCCATATGTATTTTCAAACAGCGTATTTTTTGTACTGAATTCTTAGACTGCAAATATACACTTCTTAAACATACAGATTCAAGTTTTCAACATGAATAACAAATTCAAAACATTAAATTCAATATTCTAAAATTCAAAACAGAGAAATTCAGATCGTACTGAAAGTAGGTCAGAGGTCTAACTTCCAGGTTCCACAGGGAAGAGTAGAGGATCTTGAGAAAAGTCGCAGGTTGCGTTTTGGCCAATTACAGAGCAGTTATTATTGTTATTTTATTGCTGTTTTTCTTCAGTTAAATTAATTTACAGTATATTTCTGTTTTTCCATGATTTTATGGTAATCTAAGTAAATTGCTGTTTTTTGTTTTGTTTTTTTACAGCATGTTGCCACAGTTGATACTGTTAAATTACTTTCACTTTGTGTTTTTTTCATCTTACACCTTTAACCCTTTTAACCCCACAGCAAAATCTTAAGTTTAAAATGAACACTTGTATGTGTCCACACTAAAGAGTGTTAGAGTAACACTGAAGTTAATGAGATAATTAAGTGATTAATTAAGTGATGAATGAGAATTATTGATGAACACCTGCTGTTAACAAGCAGAATCACTGAAGGGAAAGAAACAAAAAGAACAGAAAAAAGACAAGCAGAAACATAATAACTACAACAGACTTCCAGCCACAGCCTTAGATGGAATCAACTGAAGATTAAAGACATTAAATCTCTCAAAGTTAAACAACAAAAACAACATTACCAGCTTCACTTATTACTAACCAGATTGACAATATTTCTGTCAGACGTCTAACAGTTCTTATTGAGAATCAACAGAGCTTCAGATGTTGTTTTGTTTTGTTTTATGTTACCGTGATGGAGATCAGTGTTTGCTTTAGTTGGGCTCTTAAACCTTGACTGTTTCAGTTTGATTTACTTTGGCTGCTGTTACCATGTGTATTCAAGACACATTTGTTGTGACCAAAAAGCCATGAAAATTTGCTTATAATAATCATAATGTAATGCATAAAGTCATCTTCTTTATAAATATCTCCAATAGTTTGCAACGTTAGCTTTAGCCCTGTTATCTGTGGAGCACACTATCAAACTCATTCAGAATCCAATGTAAACATCCACAAAATACATGCCATACTTACGTGATCTGATATGCTGCATCACGAACAGTTTGTAATGACATATTTTGAGAGTTATATTACCTGTGTGAACTTATTGTATTGTCTTTGCAATGTACTATAGAGTCGCAAGCTTGGGGGCGGGGAGCATGGGCATTTAAAGGTGTACACACACAAATCAGAACATTTTTAATCCCACCCCAAAATAGGCATGGTATAATACAAAATCTATGGGGTATTTTGAGCTGAAACTTCACAGACACATTCTGGGGACACATTAAACTTAAATTACATTTTGTGAAATGGAGATTCTAGGGCACCTTTAAGTAAACTTAAGTTGCCTTTAAGTTTAAGTATATTATATTATCTGCAACGTTTTAAAAAGTACACTTTTAGTACAATTAAGCACACTTTTCACAAGGGGAATTAAATGCAATCTGTTGATTCTACTTGCATTATTTTTAGAGACCGTACGGTTGGACGCATTACCAGTCTTCAATCAATTTAAAAGAAAACATGGCCGATAGCAAAGGTGAGATACTTTACATTTTTTAAACTCAATTATTTACCCTGAAATAGTAGTTCAAGACTATATAAATACATTTATAAATAAATGTTATGACACATTTCACCCATTAATTGAACCCCAGAGGTTGTTAACCATCACTAATGTTCGGTTCGGTGTCTCAGATGTTGTCGGCAGTGATTCTCAGTTGAGTCCAGAGTTCATCCAGGAGCTTCTCCCGTCTGCGGAGCGAACGGCTCTCCTCTATCATCTGTCATTCTTGTGTCTGGGAGGCTTCCCAAAGCTGGAGCGTATGATCAGAGACCAAGCTATTGAAACACAAATGCTGTTCGTATCCTCTGAGGCTGTTCTGCTGAAGGTGAGACTAATTGATAGTCCTGATAGTCTACTAATAGATGATTAGTAATCACACTAATTTATAATTTTTCTCAAATTTCAGACTTTTTTCCTCAGGTTTCTGCATGTGAAAATAAGCTGTTATAGATACTAGTGCAATGGCCAACAAAAACATATTTTATGAAACCATAGATGGTATAATACACGGACATGTTGTCCGTGATGACACCCGTAGGTTTCTGAAAAGCATTTTTTTTACATACAGTGACAGCAGTGGCAATCCAAGTGGCCACAGCCTTAATTATGCAGAACTTTATATAATTTAAATGGATGAGTTATAAATAAGTCACCCCTTAACAGTTATCATGAAGGGCAAAATTAGCTATATAGACCAAAACCACTTTGTGTACCAGGCTGTAAATGTGTTTTTTCTGCTGTAAAGTTTATTAACATGGAGTGTCTATGGGATTGACTCTCTTTTGGAGTCTGTCTCTAGTGGCCAGTCGATGAATTGCAGTTTGTCACTTCCGTGTTGGTTTCATTTCGAGAGGACATAAGATTGCTGCTTGTATGAAATTATCGTTGTGGATTAATTATCCTCGTTTTCTCTTAGTGTGTCGGCACGAGTTCCAACCTGGTCACCTCGCTGTTCCCGGTACTGATAAAAGCTGTTGAGAAGAACAAACCCGTACTGGCTGTGCTCTACCTGGAGAAAGCCAGAACATGGATCGAGGACATCGTCAGAGCCGTGGCTGACATGGTGAAGAGGTGAAAACATTTATGAAGTTTAGCATTTCAAAACAAACAATCATTTTCCTTTTCAGTACACAGCAAACAAATGATTTTCTTAGACTTTTACTCACATGTAAACATTGATCAGCTCAAAATAAACTCAAAGTGCTGCATAACCAGTGAGGTTCATTCTCGTGTTACACAGTACGATTGAGCTCCCAGAAGAGGTCTGATCTGCCATTCAGGTTAGGTTGAGCTGATCAATGTTTTACAATGTGAGTAAAAGCCTAATTTAAATCTGTAGCAAGCAATGATTGAAATAATAAATCAATGTTAATGTGTCAATGTTAACCTCACTGAATCAATATCACTTTTGCACCCTCAATTAATGTTGAATAAATGTTGAAATTTCAACCAAAAAAATCAATGGTAATGGCATTGAATCAGTGTTTGCACTCTCAGAAAATGAAACAACTACAACTGACTTAAAGCCATACAGCCTGAAATCAGCTGAAGATAAAAGAAGACAATAAATCTCTCAAGATCTCAGCAGAAGTTATTTCTGAGAATTAACAGAAGTTTAGATGTTGATGTTAATGTTAATTCTCAGAAATAACTTCTGCTGAGATCTTGAGAGATTTATTGTTTTCTTTTATCTTCAGCTGATTTCAGGATTTGTGGCTTTGAGTCAGTTGTAGTTTTCTGAGAGTGCAAACGTTGATTCAATGCCATTACCATTGATTTTTTGTTGAAATTTCAACATTTTTTAACATTAATTGAAGGTGCAAAAGAGATATTGATTCAGTGAGGTTAACGTTGACACATTAACACTGATTTAACATTTTTTTTCGATCATTGCGTTCTATCTGGGAAGTCTCTTCAGAAAATTTGGACTAAACCACTTGATTCATATAGATTAGCTTTCTGATTTCTTTATGAACTTTTTGAAGTGTCAAAGATCAGGTTTCAAAGGCAGAGAATGGAAGGACAGAATGCTGTCAGATTTTTCAAAAAGATCTTCATTTGTGTTCTGAAGATGAACGAAAATCTTTGGACGACATGAGGGTGAGTTAATGGCAGAATTTTCATTTTGGGTTGAACTAATTCCAAACTTAACGACAGACTGAGAAGAGAGGAGCTGCAACAATGGAGAAAAATAATGAGCATTCAAACATGAAAACCTGTTCTAGTAGAGCCAAAAACAATATCAAGACTGTGTAAAAGGGCAGAATAGGTCCTCTTAGAGAAGATTGTTCAGTGTCTGTGTTGTGTTTGTGAAATCCAGACTATATCACTGTACATGCACCCTATTTTTCAGGTATGATGAACGAGCCCAAAGTGTGAAAACATGCACCAGTGATGTGTATCAAGAACAGAACCAGACAGAAGGAAAAATAAAGGAAAAAACTGTCGAGATGAAGGGTCTGGAGAATGTTTTGGCCAATCTTAAAGAGGAGCTGAAAAAAAATGACAGCAATATGACTGAAATTGAGAACAAAATAAAAAAAAACACAGAAGAGCAGGAGGTTCTGATCAAAAATAATGGATACCGTCGGTCTTTTTTCTGGGGCTTGTTCTCATATTATGTACACTATAACAATGATGCCATTCGTGCTAAACAAGCCGAACAGACCACTCTTATCCAAGAAAAGGACAGTGTGCGAAACAAAAAGTGGGAAATTAACATCAAACAGACTGATCTTCAGCTGCAGTTGGCCAATTGCAGTATACAGCTGGGTGAGAGTCTGTCTGTGCTTTTAAATGATCATTATAAACACACAGTAAATGCATCAGTGTGCACATCATGCTGTTTACATGTTCATCACAGCCTGAAGGCTCCCAATGATCTCTCATGAATCAGAATCTGTTGTATGTTGTTTGTTCAGGTGCGATTCCCAGTCCTGTTCACCTGAAGCAAGTGCAGAAGTGTCTTGATCAAATCCGACAAATTCTGGTTGATCTTAATAAGTTCTGGATGAAAGTGGGTGTTTTGCTGGGCACACTGAAAGACAAGACCTTTGCTGGAGATAAACTGATTGAATACCTGGAAGACATGAAGGAGGAGTTCCTGCAGTCCATTGAAGAAGCAAAACTGGTTAGTTAGTCGTTGAGTAAATGCTTCTGGTGAAAGTTGGTTCACACTTTAGATTAGGGTCCAATTCTCACTATTAAATATTGCTTCAAACTCCTAATTACTGCTTAATTGTTAGTGAGGTAGTTGAGTTTAGGTATTGGGTAGGATTAATTGATGTAGAATATAGTCATGTAGAACAAAGGGTTAGTTCACCCAAAAATGAAATTTCTGTCAATAATTACTCACCCTTGAAAGTGGCTCAGAAAGCTCTCAGATTTCATCAAAAATATATATTTGTTTGTTCTATAGATGAACGAAGGTCTTATGGGTTTGGACCGACACGAGTGTGAGTAATTAATGACAGAAAATTCTTTTTTTTTTGGTGAATTAACCATTTAAAGTCACCAAGAAATCAATTATAGAATACTGAAATGTTTATTATAAATGATTTATCCGTGCAGATCACTATTGAAGTTGAAATTGGTCAAATTATTTTGAGTTAAAGTAACGGAAAAAAATTATGTTGCCATGACCTTTACTATAGCCAAATAAAATTTGAATGAAAAAATTAAATATGTAGGGAATAGTGAGTGATTTCAGACACATCATGAGTTTATGTTGATGTATTTTTAGTGAATGTGTTTTGATTAATGCTGTCTTTAATCTTTCAGTACTGGAAAAGATTTGGTGAATGCTGTCAGAGAGCACAGAACATCTTCAGCGTTCAGTCTAAGGACGCATATAAATTCCTGGAGGTCAATCCGTCTTCACTCTCAGAGGCTGAAAGAAATAAGCAGTACAACTCTATCATGGAGAAGCTGAAGAAGATCAATCCTGAGGGCTCGACCAAAGCCGCCATCACTGCGTGACCGACAGAGATCTGATGATTCTTTCACACTTTAAACGCTCTTTATAAGGCATACGCATATTAATGCATTTAATGCAGCTTATCTTGTCATTTCTGTAACTCTTTGTAATCTTTACAACTGTTCTTGCACATGTTCAATTACAGTTTCACATACATATATACTTTAGGAAATATTATTTCCCCATTTCTATGTCTCAATTTATGACTATCTCTCTTAAAATTGCTTTGCATTTCATTATGGTTTATAGATCTTGTGGTGGGTCTGGTCACATGACTGATGTCTATGTCACAAAATAAAGACTAAAGACATCAAACATTTCATTGTAGCTAAATCATTCAAAAAGTCTTCAGTTTCAGTGTACATTAGGGGTCACCGCTTCCATCTGGACAGATTCAAATGAGAGGTGTATCAAAACACTGTGGCTTTATCCCAGCTAACAGAATTATGTTACAGAACATTCTCTAACTATAATATATAGTGTTGGTTCTGGGAACATTACAAACGTCCAGTTTTCTTAATGTTACAGGAACATTTTTATAAGGTTATAATGTTCCTCAAACATTCTTTCAACTTAATTTTGATTTAAAATGCAACATTTTAGAAATGTTAATTTGTAACATTCCAAGAACATAAAATGTACAGTTTCCTTAATATTAGTAGAATGTTATTTGATGTTCCTGAAGCATTCTTTCAATCATTCAAACACCTGCGGTGAACAAGCACTGAAAGAAAGAGAAATAAACACACAAACTAACTTTCTTCAACCACAGCCTAAGATGAACTGAAGATAAAAGTTTAGATGTTTGGTTTGAGGTCACCATCATGGAGGCTGGTGGTTGCTTTAGTTGAGCTCTTGACCCCTGACTATTGTAGTTTTGCTTCTTTAGCAGCAATCACAGGTGTTTTTAGAAAACATGTCTGCATTGATAAAGCAGATCAACATGTCAGTTATAACAGACAAACAACTGAATTAAAGTGGTTTAAGTCTGTAGGCTGTCTAACGGATTTCAGAGTTGTGTGTGTGTGATTACGAAGTTGAAACAAAATATTTTATTCTATGTATATGGAAGCAAGAATCATGGAATCAAATATGAAAATGAATAGACAAACAGAAAGGAAATTGTGGTTGACTATCAGTCATTAGGTTCCTATCAATTTTGGAATATCGAACAATTCAAGTTTAATATAAAGTATAATATATGATGATATATGAAGCATAAAAGTACAAATTTGACGAAACTTAGTAAATTAGCGAACATTTTCAGACAGCAGTATTCTCACATGGCCCCTAGGTGTCAGTGTTTACTAATTCATTCAACAATTCCTTGCAGGTTGTGAAAGTTAGTCAAATGTAAGCCTATCACTTTTCTATAATTGTCTGTAATACAAAATATGAAAGTGTAGTTGACCCTGCACACTATCATTATGGTAAATGAGTGTGTTTAGAGAGAAATCCATCATCAGAACTTCTTGTTTTGTAAGGATTCAGTTGTTATGTGACGAGTGAGTCGCTGTTGTCATGGTGAATTTAAAGAATGGAATCCCTATATAAGGCAGCTTTAACGCTCCATCACAGTGCTGTTCCATCGCAGACCTCTTTAACATACACTGTAAAATCTAGACAAACAGTTATATAATGTCTTATTGGTCACCAGCAGTCACACATGCTTCCACTGCTGAAAAATAAGACTAATACTGATGTATACCAGTGTTTCTCAACCAGTTAAGCTGTGGGACCCACATTTTCACATTTCTCATTAACCCGCGACCCAAATGTTTTTCTCAAAAATGGTTGACACCCAATTAATGTCCCATTTTAATGACCATAAAGTGTAAGAATATCATTAACACTGATGGATAAACAGTAATCTAACGTTATTAAATAGCAGTCACAAACTAGTTTTTCATAATACTACAATAGTTAGAAAGTTGGTATGAGCTATCACAGTCATTAAAATATAGAAAACTAGCATGAACTGTTAAAATGGACGCAGATCCTGATGAATAGAATGAAAATAATACCTGTATGTAAATCGTTCCCATTCACACGACGTACCAGTTATGTGATTCTTTTTGTTGTTGTTGTTGTTTGTTTGTTTTTGTTAATTTCATGACTTAATAATTGATAACATAAATGCGACGCTCCATGCTCGTAATTTTATTTGCTCATGTAGTCACGTGATATACAGCGCGCGCATCTACATTTGCCCGCGAAATTGAAGAGTGCGACGTCTGACAAGATGGGAAAGTTCATTTTTCTGAGGTGAGAGACTTTTTTATTTTGTGACAAGTTATGAAAATAACGTTAGAGTACTAACAATAATGACACTGACATATAGCCTGACAACATTTAATCTGACAGCAGCTGATAAAACAGGACAGTGCATTTTTCTCAGAGAACTTTACTTAACCGCACAGTGTTTACGTCATTCAAAATAGAAGTCTCGCTTCAGAAGTTTCCTTTTAGACTGTAATAAAATTCTAGAGAAAATCTAAAGATAATGTACACATTATATACATTTTGTACATGTGTAGATTTTTGTGTTGGTAGTTATAGATCATTGCAAAATTACACACAATTATACTGCAAATACACACAATTATATATATATATATATATATATATATATATATATATATAAATTATTATATATATATTCATTTTATTGCTGTCTGGTTTTGCAAATAAAAATAACAAATTCTAATTAGTCTTATTATATTGTAAGACTTTGATCATGTGTATCAAATAAGCTCTTTTTCTTTAGCCATCTCTTGTAGGTTTCCATGGGAGACCCTGCAGGTGAATTATGGACTGTTTGCAGAGAGATTCCAGAATGGAGCTGTTTGCGTAAGGAGCCTGTTTCCCGCTCATGCTCAGCCCATATAGGACTGCTGGATCCATGAGCTCACGGATGCGGCATCCTGAATCCTGGATGTTCTCTGCTGATAAGCCCCGTCCATGGATACATCCTCTCACTTACGGATTTCAAGGGTACTCACTTCATCTCACAATGAGGTTACCATGACAACCAGTATAAACACCCAGTACATGAAATGATTGCACAAAAACACTTCAACAGGTGTATCTCACTAAATCTTGTGAAGCGTCGTGAAACATTATTGAACCTTGAAACAAAGAAAAGGTTTATTACTGTCACCATTTTTAATACAAAAATTAGTAAGATCCTAAATTATCTAAATTTAGAAATAATATTATAACTGATACCTGAAAATGATCAAGACAAAAATGAAGCCTATTTTTTAAGATTTTTTTCATTACAATATTTTTTTCATTGCAATTAATCTCATATATATAAATATCAATATTACATTTATGCAAAATATAATTTTGTATTTTTTCTTTTGATTATGAATTGAAAAGACATTTATATGTGAGGTTCATATTCAGAAAAAGATACAAGCCATTCTGAATTGTGAAAATATTTAATGTCAGATTTAAGATACAGTTTTTAATAAGTTTTACATTTTAAGAATTTGAGTTTCATTTGTTCAGATGCAATGTAAAAAGTGCGCTCTGTTTTTGTGGTTGTAAATATTTGACACAAACAGCATTTAAAGTCATAAATTCTGAGCTTTTTCTCAATTTTATATACAGCACAAAAACACCAACACGACACGAAAAAAGCTCAGTCTCTGTCTAGACACCAGCGTAAGTGCCATTATAGAAGAAAGGCTTGTCTGAGACACAGTGACCTACGACCTCTGGAGTCCATCTCTGAACCTTCGGCTTGCCCTTTTCATCTGGTCGCACTATGACCGTGCTGCGGGACGCAAGCGAGGGGTCTTCGTCAAAAAAGTTGAAGGGACGCAGGAAGAATCCCACCGCGTTTCCTGGAGTCGCCGTGTTGGGAATGTCTTCAGAATGAGGAATGTGTAAGAATCCAACTGTCACCCAGGCAACCAAATCCTGCAAAGAAATATATAATTTTAGTTTCTTGTATATCTTTATCTATTAATTTACCTATTGCCAGTCAGGATTATTATCATCAACATAAAAATAAAACTATTAAAAACATTTTCATTATTTGATATAAAATAAGATATCAAGCTCAAAAACAGCTTGTTTTGATATTGAGTGACCTGTGATGTCACACGGGCATATCCATTTGCATATGCCAGCCTCTAGAGCAAGACATCGACCAATAGTTCATCGTACCATAGGCCCCGCCCACTGGCGTTCAGTCGCTTAACGGTTGACATTTGCATACACTGGATGTGATTGTCGCATCAAAAGCAAATAGAAGCCATTATAATCTCTGACGTTGTCTACACTGATACACTGTAAAGATGTGTGTTCAGTTTCTGCCGACAACAGGACAAATGGAAGAGTGAAAGAATGCTTGCTTTGATGTGTCCAGTTTAAACAGCTCTTTTGCGTCTCTGTACAGAATTCCGAAGGATCCCGGCTTAGGGAACAAGTGGATGGTTTATTTTCATGGCGTCCCGGATTATATGTTTGTTCGGAGCATTTTATTTGGTCAGCAAGGCAAAGTGTAATGGAGAGTTTGCAAAGAAAGTTATGCTAAAAACATTTTTAACATTATAAGTGAACCTCAAGGAACATATTAAAATAATAATAATAATAATAAAATCCATGTCATGACCCCTTTAAACTAATTTTATTTTTGTTAGTTGCCAAGGCAACATTTTAAATTTTATGTTTTAATTTTATATTTGTTTTTTGCAGGTCTGATGACATTACTTCCTGTTCCTACTGCCATATGGTTCATCTGATTAAATATCTGATATTCTGGCATTTCTTAATGCTGTAAAGCAAATTGTTAATATTTACTATTTAAAAAGATCATCACACTTTATTTACTCACCTGTGTAAATGCTGACTGTAAAATGTAATTAGTTGAGTTTACTTAGAAAGCTTAATTAAACTGTTGGGTTTACTTAAAAAACTTAAGGAAACCGATTGCCTTAAATTTAGCAAGTAAGTTAACTCATCATTTTGAATTGATAAAACTAGCTACCACACAGTACAGAGTACTTAGAAATCTTGAGTATTCACTGTAAAATGTAATTAGTTGAGTTTACTTAGAAAGCTTAATTAAACTGTTGGGTTTAGCTACCACACAGTACAGAGTACTTAGAAATCTTGAGGATTGGTACTTAGTTCAGTCATGTTAAAAATCTTGTTCACATTATGTAGAAACTGCCTTAAATTTCTCAAGCATTTTTTACTCAAAGTTGCAACAATGGACCATACATTTATTTGTATTTATTAAACTGGAGATACTGTTGAAAATAATAAAGTTTGATGTCACCATCATGGTGGAAAGTGTTTGCTTTAGTTGGGCTCTTGACCTTGACTTTTAACATTAGTGTTTCTCTGGCTGTCGTAACTCAGTGTTTGTAAGACACAGCTGTTATGGTGAAAAAAGCCAAGAGAAATACTGGGATTGATCTGTTGCATCTTTCCTGATGATATCATTGAATACCCACAGATTTAATCCTGAGGTTTATACTTGATCAAAAGTGTGGTTTGTCATTAAAAATCAATAAGTACTTTTTTAATAATCAATGAAACTATAGCAAGAGACAGAGCACTGTTGAAATCATATTTTTAATATGTTAGTCAAAAAACATTTTGGACTATATAGACACACAGAGACATCAAGAATCAGTGTATGCATCTCAACAACGGTGACATGCTTCATGCTGCAATGCATGCTGGAAGCCATGGATGAGTTTTATACTATGATGGCTCCCAGCATGCACTGCATGTTGAGATTTACACGCTGATTATTGATGTCTCTGTGTGTCTGAAAGTAGCCCAAAATGTTTTTTGACAAATATAATATTAAAAATATATGATCTCAACCGTGCTCAGTCTCTTGATCTAGTTTCAGCAATAAAATATTTAATTGTTTATAGTAACAAACCACACTTTTGATCAAGAACAAACCTTCAAATGAAATCTGTGGATTTTTGATGATGACATTATAAGTACTGATCCAAACAGATCAAGCCCAGTATTTCTCTTGGCTTTTTTCACCATAACAGCTGTGTCTTACAAACACTGAGTTACAACAGCCAGAGAAACACTAATGTTAAAAGTCAAGGTCAAGAGCCCAACTAAAGCAAACACTTTCCACCATGATGGTGACATCAAACTTTATTATTTTCAACAGTATCTCCAGTTTAATAAATACAAATAAATGTATGGTCCATTGTTGCAACTGAGTAAAAAATGCTTGAGAAATTTAAGGCAGTTTCTACATAATGTGAACAAGATTTTTAACATGACTGAACTAAGTACTCAATTTGTAAAATTGAATTACCAATCCTCAAGATTTCTAAGTACTCTGTACTGTGTGGTAGCTAAACCCAACAGTTTAATTAAGCTTTCTAAGTAAACTCAACTAATTACATTTTACAGTGTATGTTGTTTTTGTGTCTACTTTTTAGTGCACATTGAGGACCTGTTTGGGCTGCACAAGGTCCATTTGGAATTGGAGGTCAAGTAATTCTACAAGTCTGTACCTGATTAACAATGTTTTCATTGTTGCGAATGAATTCCTCAAAGGAAACAACAGGCTCCCAAGGGTCATTCTGAGTATAGATGCTACTGCTGGTGACCTCACTGTCCTTGTGTCTGGTTACAGCCAATTGGTATCTGCAATCAACAAAATCATGAAGATTTGCTCAACTAGTCACTACAGAATGCAAAATAGACAAACGTTTGCCCACCTTGACCACGTAATACCATTTTCCTCCCTCCAGCCCCGGGGCAAAACACTGTTAGCATGTGAGTTATACTGGATTCGATAGCCCTTCTTATGCCCCCACTTGTTTTTTTGATTGGGATTGTAGAAGTGCAGGTATTTGGGAAACTTCTTGCCAAAGCGGAAGGCAGCACTGCGTTCAGTTTCATGCTGCGTCATATGCAGCTTTGATTGCACAATGGAATGTCCTGGGCTCCAGGGGTTAGTAAAGTTAATATATTTCAGACCAATGGATTCAAAGCTGTTGTCCCTCCCTGTTCAAAGAGACAGAGCAGAAATGGTCTTTATTAAGTGAAACACGTTATGCAATCGACTCCAATTCACCACCTATTGTGTTGTAATTTGCTCACAAAACAGATTATCTGAGTTCAGGTTATACTCTGATAACAACTCACCTGCAATGTCAAGATCCACTTTGTAGTGAATTAGATGGGTGTGCAGGTTGCCAAGTACATAGTTGTAAACCCTGGTTCCATAGTTCAGTCCGTTTTCTGTGAAGAACGTTGCATGGATGTACCCAGTCGCACTCACTCTAGACTCCATTACGCCATTCTGGTAGAAGACAAAGTCCCAGATGTAGTCATAGTTGTACACAGTTGATGTGGTTCTGATCACCAGAACATGGTTTTCCAGGCCTCCGTAGAAATTAAACCCTCCTTGGAAGTTGCTATTGAAGTGTCTCCTCAGAGGTTGTGCTGTGGTCATTTCAAAGATGCAGAGAGCGTTTCTGTAACGCACAGGTTTGTTTGTATCATAGTAATGGTAAAGATCTACAAAATGAGCAATTTCTGGACAGTCGATCCCAGGTGCCAATTCATAATCCGAGGTGCCCATCGCCCAACCGGCGTCAATGTATTTGGTCTGCATGGCAGCCGGAGTATCTCCAGAGTAGAAGGCAATGGCTTCCTGCAGGCTGATTTCATAAGCAACTCTCTCCCCGTTGAAGCGAAGATCAAAGATCTGCAACCCAGCCGAAGAGCGAACCCGATAGGCAAAGGACCATCCAGCATATTCCACAAAGTTCTCCTCCACCTGGAATCTGCGGCCTTGGGGTTCGACAAGCTTTGCTCCATGGATGTCTGTCCGTGTGTTCATGTGTCCACGGGGGATGTAAGTGGAGAAAAGATCCTCATCGTCATGCTTCGGCAGCTCGAGTTTAGTGATCGTCCCTTTCTCGTACTTCTCTACAAGTTCTTCCACACTATCGAAATACTGTCCATTATACCACACCTTCTCCACCGTCCACTTTTCGTGATCCAGGTCTTGGTGGTTAATAAGGACCTCGAAGCCCACAGGGTGGATGAAGTAGCCCTCCACAAACTTCTGCAACATGATCCATGTCCGCCTCTCTCCTGGCCCTAACCCACGAGGCGCAATGTCAGAGAAGGTTAAGCAACGATCAGTGCAGTTGCCATAAGTAAACCCGGTGCTCTCCTGCAGAATCTTGTTTGCTTTAGCTGCTACTTTATCCAAAACCCCATTCAGGTGCTCGTACTCCACAGAGGAGATCGGCCTTGACTCAAAGCGGATGGGCCGGTCACCCTTGAACGTCTTCAACTGGTAGGACTTCGGGTAAGGCAGGGGGCCGACGACAAACTCCGTTATGTTCGGCTCCATCTGGTTCCCGAACTGCACCACAACACGCGCCTGCCGTGAAGGTTTCGCCTGTCCTCTGTCCAGCGCACGGAGCGCCTCATGTTTTCGGGGAACATGCAACTCCATAAGGAGGATGCTGTTCTTCTTGAGGGACTTGTTTCGCGCCGAGGTGAGGCCCAGCTCGCTGCAGGAGTAGAGGTAGTCTCTCACGGCGTTCATCTCTCGGGGACTGAGATCGGCAAACATCAGAGCTCCGTGTTGAGCCCATTCCCGAGTTCTTGATGACGCGGAGGACGTTGCTAGAGAAGCCAGAAGCAGAATCCAGGAGAACCACATCTTGGCCCCTGCAAAATAAACAAGCAACTCTTAGAATATCTCATATTTCTGTAGTTTTCAGGTAAGATCTTTGTTTATACTCATTTAAACAAACGTGTGTGCTAGTGTCTCCATTAACCTTAAACAGCTACACCAGCTATGCTAGTTCATCAGCGATTGTTTTTTAATGGTGATCTTGTCCACCTTGCTTTATCTTTTGGTCTATTTATATATCTATCGATCTATTGATCTATCTATCATCTATATCTATCATTCCATCTATCTTTCTATCTATCGTTCTATGAGTCAATCGATCTATTGTTTAATTGTTCTGTTGATCTATTGCTCTGTTGATCTTTCGGTCTATCTATCTATCTATCTATCTATATATATATATATATATATATATATATATCATTCTATCGTTCTATCATTCTATCTATCTATCTATCATTCTATTGTTCTATTGTTCTATCTATCTCTATCTACCTATCGATCAATTGATCTATCTATCATCTATATCGTTCCATCTATCTTTCTATCTATCATTCTATCAGTCTAACAATCTATTGTTTAATCGTTCTGTTGGTCTATTGCTCTGTTGATCTTTCGGTCTATCCATCAATCTATCAATCTATCTATCTATATCTATCTATCATTCTATTGTTCTGTCTATTGTTCTATCGTTCTATCGTTCTGTCTGTCTATTGCTCTATTGATCTTTCCATCTATATCTATCATTCAGTCAATCGTTCTATCGTTCTATCATTCAGTCAATCGTTCTATCTATTGTTCTATCATTCTGTCTGTCTATTGCCCTATTGATCTTTCGGTCTGTCTTTTATTCTATCTATCTATCTATCTATCTATCTATCTAACTTCAAACTATTTTGAAGTTCAAAATAGATAAGTTTGTATTTTAAATCATTTTTCCCTTGAATCGGTATGTCCTTTGTACAGACAATCTGAGCCAAATTATAGTAATAAAGATACAAGAGTGGCATGAGCCAACACTTCTCTCTTCCTCTCAGCTTCTTGCTTGGGCGCTTAGAGGAATCGTCCTATGACTAAGGACTAAGATGAGAACAAAGATGAGAAACACTTAAACCAGCAAGCTCTATTTAACTACCCCACTCCAACTGAAATGTGCAGTTTTTAAGCTGATATTGTTTTTCTGCCACCCAAAAGCTGTAACATTTTTCATAGTCTTCTTTTTCTTGTCAGTTTGTTCCTTTTTTGGTTCCATCTAGTCACAATCTGTTGCTAACCTTTTCTCCAGCAGTGTCGATTCAATTGCACCATTATGCAACCATCCATTGCATAAAGGTCCAGTGACTCACCTTGTCATCATTTGTCTTTTATAAAGGAGTGACAAATGATAACAGCACATATTTAAAAATAAATAAATAAATAAAAAATCAATGAACAAGCTTACCTTCAGTGACTGTTTCCGAGTTTGCAAGCTTGATAAATTCCCAGAAAGTGTGGCTGCTACAGCTGCAATGTGTTTTTTGGATCAGCCAGTGAATGCAGCCCACTTCTGAGTCGTACTGCTCTGATGTTTCTGCTTTTATCAACCACCCACTGCTCTTGAATGGAAGGTGATTGGCCCGCAGAAGGTCATAAAACTTCAGAAGAACAAAAGCAAGAGATGATTGATGGGCTTGCTTGTATTATCAGCGCACATTTCTGTCACAGTGAACTGTTTCAATGTACAATTGAGAATTAGAGCTGCTTGCTCACAGATCTTTGCACAGATCTTTTTGTTCATATGTAAACATTTTGCTCAATTTTCAGATATCAGAAAGGAAAATGAGAAGGTTTGTACATTTGTACCTCACCTTTTCCTGGGCTCTTTTACCTCAGCTTTCCCTTAATTCTATCAATATTTTTATAGATCAATGCAACTTTAGTAATAATTCAAGTTCAAGTTCGGTTTATTTCTAGAGCACAATTAAAAACGGCCACAGTCCAAAGTGCCGTACAACAATAAGAAAAGAATATACATATAACTTTGGGCACACATATTGAAATTGAGGAAAAGGACATATGGTAAACTATATCTTGGGAATCAGAAATAAAATTTCCCATGGAATATACAGTTTTTTCCATACTTTATGCAATTTATGGAATGCACAATGTAAATAGAACAACAATGGATTATACAGAATTATGTACAATTCAATATATATTGTAATTTACATGTACTATACTGTAATGCATGGTACTGTAAAACCATTTTAGCAACGTCTCTAATTCAGATGTGGTAAATAGATTACTAGCAGCTAGTAATGTTTTCTATACACTATTATATTGCATGTTATTGCTTGATATTGTATGTTTTCTAGAGTTCAGGCACAATGTTCACACTTTCAGGTAAGACAGTTAAAAACAAAATGTGGATTAAATATCTCTTAGTCATACTGTTGATGAAGTCAAACAGGATATATTCAAAGGTTAAAAATACACCAGTATTAATGGCAAATCTTTACAGCTGTGGCATGGAAGTGAATTTTGAAGAATAACAGAAAAAGGAATGAAAATAAAAGCCCATATGTAGAAACTTTAAAATGCAGTTCACATATGTTATATCCATACAGCTCATTTGCACTTTTTACAACGGGGAGAAACAAATTTCTGACAGCTGAAGTGAATTACATTGTGAGCAGTGGGACTGGGAATTGGAAAGACCGCACCGTATGGCTGTTAGTATCACACCAGTCAAAACCATCTCACGTAAAATAGGCCATCAGCTACCCATCTTATGGTTAATTATTAGCTTGTGTCTTTCATAATGCTGGCCTGCAGAGAGTTTAATACCAAACCCTTAAATCCCCATCTGAAAGCACTAATCTATGTGTGCAATCTTAAGTTTTATATTTGTGTCTGGCTGAGTTTTAATTCATCACTTGTTTGAGACTACGTCTGTCTTTGTTTCGTTCTAGAAAAATAATTATAATCAGGTCTGCATCTTTGTGATGCAGATGTTTAGACAAGTGTTATAAATAAACGCTCAAATATCCTTGTGGCAAGCAGGGTGGGGCCGAGAGCTGCGGGAACGGAGCAAGTGTTAATGAGCAGCATTACCAGGCCTGGGACATTTATGTTAGTGTTTTTTATGTTTATAAGCAGCAGTCGTCTGTTAGGGGCTGCTGCTTCACTTTCGTCTTGTTTATTTTTAGAATATAGTTTGTTTAATGTTCACCGGTTCCCACCTCCTCCTTCCCTGTACTTTAAACTTTGTTACAGGCCTATTGATAAAAAGCCCAAAAGAAATGCCAGCAAGACAAATAAACCTTGAATAATGCTATTCAAGTGTCTATGAACATGTTTATTTAACTCTGATTTATTGCTCATTATTTGAAAATGTTTTATTGTTTTTTACCAAACATAATGATTACAGCATAATAACTTCAAGAAACGCAATATTCTTTTTTTTTTACCACATTAATGCAGAGGCTTGTAAATGTAACAATACATAATTCAAATGAAATGTTTGTTTTGGAAACTTGATAAATTTATTCACCAAGGTTGTATAATATTACAAATGACTCGTTTGTTGTAAATTCCTTCCATGATTCCACCATTTGCAGTAATGCCTGCTTTGATTTTTTTTTTTTTAAATACTTTCTACAATATAATTTAATGGTGTATATTTATTCTTAAATATTTGACCATTTTCTTCTCATTTTCAGATGGAGACACTTCCTGCCTAAATCACCAGGAGCATCTCAGTCTCCTCTTCACTGCTGCAAATCAAAGTGGTGTTTGACATGTACTTTTCAGTGTTTATTTCTAGAGCTTGTGATGTTCTTGTCCTCAAGTTGTTGCATCTAGGCCATCCACTTCACTTTATTCGGTCTAAAACATAGTGAGCTGCTTACCAAGCATTTTATGTATGTTTTTTTAATCGATTTAGTTTACCCTGGTCACTATATGGGGTCGCTCAAACAAGTAGATCAGTGCTTCAAAAGCATCACAGAACCACATTGTTTACACTCGTCAGGAAGTCAAACGTACGTGACTCTGCATGTTAAACCGAGATTGGTGTTTTAACATCTTCATTTCTGAGATCAGAGGTCACTTGTTCAAACATAATATTACACACTGAAAAAACATTGGTAGAGGATTTCCTTAGAAAAAAAAATAACCCAGAAATTGCTAGTAAATTTCAATTAATAATTACAAATAAAAAACAAGTAACCCATTGAATTAAACAGAAATATATGCACACACACATATTTAAGAGTGTAGAGCTTCTCATATCCTGCTAATTATAAAAATATTTCACTAATTACTTTGACTTTCCTCTGTGGAATACAAAATAAGATATTTTGTGTCTTTTTGATTTTGTTGTTTTGGACCTTACAGTCATACAGGTTTGGAACGTCAGTGAGTAAATAATGACAGAATTTTCATTTTTGGCTGAACTTTCCCTTTAAGTGGCAATATGACAAACAAGCTTCCATAACCGATAAGGAAGTTTATTAATTTTATAGTTCATCAAAACTCCTTTTCTCTTCCCAACCAAAATGAATAAGGCTGACTAAATTCATGCAAGCTTGCTTTCTGCAGTAATGTGATGCATGTCCGTGACACCTCCAATGGGAACTATGAGAGTAAACAAACAAACTTCAGAATTAATGTGGTGGCATGGCTTCGATTTAATTTATAGACCTTTCACAGAAACGTTAGTTTACCATCTAAATAAAAGCTCAAGGGTTTATCCCTTTACTTACAAGTGTAGAAATTAGGACAAAACTATTGTATTTGCCATGTATCATTAAATAATATGCTTACGAAACATTCATTTATTCTGCAGTGCATTTGTTTTTACAATATATGGCTATTACTGTCATAGGAGGAATAATTATAATAGCAATTGTTGGGGTTCAAGCGATTTAAGGCCTTTAAGCACATGCATATGTTTTATTAACAAGCATGTAACCTCTTGGATCATAGATGGAAAAAACCATTTACAGCCAATACAGCCAATTTAATTACTATGCCACACACTTGAAACCCTAATAATAATCCTAACAATATCTCATAAAATCCTATGGGAAACACTGTTCACTTTATGTACATGTCTCATCCAGTGTTGTGCCATTAAATACATAATTCTCTACTCTTCAGTTTAAAACAATATCTGCTTTAATGTATCTCTTTTCATAGATCACGAGTTGATTGATCACTATAGATTAAAGATTTTGTAGATTTAGTAGATAGGGTGCCACCACAACATTTTTACTGACCCCAGTTGGCCATCCCATTAAAAAAAATCCTGGAGGCTCCACTGTCCTAAAGAGACACGTGTGGTGAAGAGAAGAGGAAATCTTCTCAGACCGTAGGAAATGTTGGACGGTGGCAGCTGTGTTTGTGTCTGGAAACCCCCAAGATCTCTTTCTGGAAGCTCTGGGCCAGAGATGTTGGTTACGTTTACATGCCCCCTGGTCCTCACCTATTGACTTACTTTATTAAATAAACGCCCCTGAAATCCTTCCACCAAAGTGAGTCTTTATAGGATTAGACTTGCACAAACAGCCCTCTGTCAGGGGGATCTACACTAAACATCACTACCCCCTTTCTTCAGCTGGGACGGAGGACCACTGAACATTGGCGTCACCAAATGATGAACTAATGGATGCATCTACAGCTGTGACCCTCCGGACTTTCCACCAATGACAGTCTTTCCACATGCTGCCATGGGCCCGTCCGCCCCTCACCATTTAAAACCTACCAACCAACACATAACCCGAGAAAAGAACTGCTCTACACCTGTGGAAGAGAGCGAACACTGAGACATATCTACTACTTGATGGATTTGGAATATATTGGAAATAAGGACAAGGGAATTGATTTGTGAAGAAATCAGACTCTCTTGTGCTCAAGAGCGCCTGATAAACTCTGAAGACTGAGGTAAAAACGCACTTCACTCGTGGTTATATAACTAATTACGATATTTCATAACTGTACTCCTGCATCATTATCTTTTTAAAAGCATGTGTGACATTTCGTAAGATTTTATGTTAAATGTAGAAAGTAATTTCAGTGTCTTCCATGTTCAGCAATAATATCCCAGCTAACAGGGAACGTTCTCACAATGTTCTTCCAGTAACGTTAATATAACATTTGTTAAAAGTTAACCAGTCTTTAATAATGTTCTTTAATAAATATTGTATAAACAATATTTATACATCATTCATGGAATGTTTTTTCCTGAAATGTTTAATTTGGATGTTCATCTAGCATTTTTTAAATGTTGCAACTTGTTTCGGAATGTTCAAAAGTAACATTCCCATAATGTTTGCAAAATGGAATGTTCCCTTAATGTTTGCATAACCAAGAAAAAAAAAAAAATTTTAAACATTTTTAAAACATTGACATTTTGAAGGCTAAGAAATAACGGTTTTGTAACTTAATGGAAACGTGGACAAAAATGTGGACAAACAAGCCTTGAAATCTCGAATACAATTATGGAACAATGTCGTGACACAAATGAAATACCTTTTATATTTGAACTGTATGTAAAGATGTATGCATAATACACAGACACACTTATAATCGTCTTTTAAACTAATATCAAGCTTTTAAGCATGCCAAGATAATGGGAAACAAACTGATTGTTACTATTATAAGTGAAGTTTATTGTTAAGGATGAAATAATTACTCTTGTCTTCAATTGGAGTTTCTAGGCTTCAGAAACACAATGAAGGTTCTCCTTGTGTCTCTACTGGGGCTTAATCTGGTCGTGGTCATGGGGTGAGATATTTTACTCAAGTTTTATTTACACTTAGGGTTAGTGATTTAAACAAAGCCATAGTGTAAAAATCCAGCTTTGTGACTGATCAGCTTTTCTTCGAACCTTGACTCCAGACTCTGGTGTGAACACACGGTGGAGGAGAGGGTGGAGAGGATGGTCTCCCCCCGCCTGCAGCGAGAGGTGGAATGTTCCGCGGTGTATCAGTACAACACACAGGGCTGGAGGCTGGACGTGGACCGAATGCGGCACGAACACGGAGGGGACGACGGCATCGCGCTTTATTACAAGGGACAGGGACCTAAAGCGTCCTGTTACATATTCAAGTGAGGGAAAACATCCGTATCCCAGCTATTTTGTCAGATCATATACATATGTATTAATATTACACAGCAAAAACCCCAGTCTCATCAGTTTATTTGAGACCACACTCAAGAGTGTCAAATTGTTAAAATAACACAAGCCGTGTTAAAGTTAATGAGATAATTAAGTGATTAATTGAGTGGAGACACCTGATGATAACAAGCAGAATCACTGGAGGAGAAAATCACAATTTTAAGTCACCATTATGGTGGTCAGTGTTTGTTTTAGTTGGGGTCTTAAACCTTACATTTTTAACCTTAGTGAATTGTTTTTTTTACTTGATGTTAAACTTTTCTTAAAGTAACCCAATGGTTAAATTATTTAAAATAAGACAAAACAACCTAAAACAACTAAAAATCTCAAGCTGAATGTGAAATCATATTTCTTATTTTAATTTGTTCTGTCAACAATCATTGTTATTTAAGTCTTAAAATATATATTTATATGCATATTTATATGCAAAATGTATATGTATGGAAAATTTGATTTCTCAATTCATGACCACTTTAATTTATAAAATATTTTGTTGGATGAATCACACAGTCTATCAAAAACATGCCTGGGTCAAAATCAAAAGGATTTTTTTCATAGGATATTTTAATAGTTTTTTTTTCTTTTTTTTGCCTCAAAATTTTAATTGTTGTAATTAAGCAAAATTAAGTAAAGAATGTTAAAAAAAATTAATTGGTGTAAATTTACTTACAGTAATATTTACATTACAATGTGTAGTTACAGTTTTTCTCAGTCGCTTTGGTACATTTCTCGAATCAAACTCACAATTTGCAAAACAGTAAGTGCATTTCTCAAAACAATTTGTACAAATAGCAAAACACCATGGATAACCTGCAAAAGCCACTCTCTTACTCAAAATCCTTAGTTCATCTCTCAAAAGTAAATATCTGTGTCAATGAACATGTCAGTGCCATCAGAATGACAAGTCCTTGTGTCATTGTGTACGGATAAGACAGTCAAATTGTTTAGTCATGTTCTCAATATAACCGTTTACTCTGGAGGGATGTTCTGATGGAAACTATGGCTAAAGTTTTGATGACAATTATTGTCAATTATAAGTTACATCTTAGTGTATGTGTGAGTGTAATTGCAAGAGAATGGAAAAGATTCAAATTTACTCTCTTACTGTTTGTACTGTATTTTATTGACAGAACATGTCATTGAGTCATTGAGTCATGTCGTTATTGAGTCATGTCATGTCGTCAAGATTCACCTGGGAGCAATTTACCAATTCAGGACAGATTTAGAAAAAAGTCTAATGGAAATATAGAAAGTATAGAAATATGCTTGACATATTATGATAACTTGTTCAACCATTTTGCATGTAAAGACTTATGCTATGAGCTTGTGCCTAAATGTTGTGGGGGGTGAGACTATTCAACAGAGACCCAATATAATACATTTTGATCAACATGACATAAGCAACTGATAATGTAGGAAACAACAGAGAATTGTACATAATCATTTGCATGGATGTACCAAAGCATTTGCAACTTGTTCAAAGAAATGAGAAACTGCTTTTTTGATGTGCACAAGTGACACAATGATGTGAGAATTGAACAGGTAGTTTTGAGAATTTCAATTCTGATCTGAGAAATGTACCAAAGCGACTGAGAAAAACTGTAAATTGAGAAAAATGAACCACATGTTTTTACTAAAGTATGTTATGATGTCACATCATATGAATTTGTTTTTGTCTCTTAGACCTCCAGACATTGAGACTGAAACTGTGAACCGGACGGTCAGACAGTGCTGTGAAGGCTGGGGTGGCCCTCACTGTTCAGAGGGTGAGATCAGTGAATATGTTATTATTTCTGTATGTTCTGTATGCGTTTATGGTCATATGATTGTTCTCTGTCTATCTCTGTGCAGGGGTGGGTGCCAGGGGTCAGTGTTTCTCCACCTGGACGTGTGAAGAGTTTCCCGGGGTTCATAACTCGTCCCTCATGGCGCTGGAGCAGTGCTGCAGTAACCTGTGGGGATTGAGCTGGAGAAACGCGTCCGATCAGACGTGTCTGTCATGCACCTACACGCTCCTGCCAGGTTATTAATGTTCTTCACATCATTTCTAAATTTAAAGTGCCCCTGTTATGCTTTTTCAGATATTACGTTTCACAATATGGCTATTAATATAGCTGTTTGTGAGTGTAAAATGTCTGCAAAGATTCAAAGATCAAAGTGCAGATGAATGGAATTTTTGTCTCCTAAAAGAATTCTGAACTCCTCATCAGTAATTCCAGTCTCACTTCAACGTAACAATGTAACTAATTTGCATAATGCCAGCTCATTGGCTGCCGGTGAACAGCGTCTCTTTGCCCCGCCTTCAATCACTGTAGTTGTGGATGGAAGAGTTTGGTTCGTGTTGTTCATGTCGAGAAGACGCTGTTTTCTGCTGCCAAAGAGATTGATACCATAAAACCGACGCTATCGTTACTGTTTATATCACTGTGAATCAAGAGCTGAGATTCAGATATGATAATGAGTGTTTGGTTTCTGACCAATCAAAGCAGAGCAAACTCATGGAAAGGCAGGGTTTAAGGAGACTGAATCTTTAAACAAACCGTTTCAGACACTGCAGTGGATATTATGAGAAAATTAAACTGTTTTTAGATGCATGTGCACCTGTTGTAGGAGACTCCAAAACAACATTAGGAACCTTTTTAAAGTGCAAATGTGTTTAAAAATAGCCCCTATTATCTTATTTTTAAAGGTTCCTATTGTTGTTTTGAGTCTCCTACAACAGGTTCACATTTTCATACATTTGGATACACAATTTTAACATAAACTAATAAATCTATATAATAATAATGCATATATTTGTCAGTCATGCATAAATGAAACCGGTCAGATTTCTGCAATAGTTCTAATAAATGCATTGTGTTTTAAATAAATAATAACCAGGTTTCCATATTTATTCATATTTCTTACCCTTTTCATTTCTGTATGACTATTATTATGTTAAAACTGTGTAATTCCAATGTATGGAAATTTTATATGCAATTCAAATACATATTTTTTTGCCCTCTTTAATTTGAGTGCATGTTTCCGTCTCTCTCCCCTCAGACGTCAAGTCTTCTCCTGTCATTCGCGGCGTCCGTGACCCTCAGGCGTCCGGCACCTGTATGAGCTGGGGCGGGACGCACTACCGCACCTTTGACCGGAAGCACTTCCACTTCCAGGGCAGCTGCACGTACCTGCTGGCTTCATCCACTGACGGGACGTGGGCCGTGTATACGAGTTCAGTGTGTGACACTGCGGGACACTGTCGCAAGGTACGAGAACCTTATTTATATTCACACAAAAAGTCAATATGATCTCAAAATGGACCATATTTACTAGGGCTGGGTGAAAATACTGATTTCTCAGTTTTAATCGATTCTCAATTTTCTAAACCGATCATCTTTTGCTCTTTACTACTAGTTACAGCACCAAATAAACATGAACATCAGAATGAATGTTGAAAGATACAATGTTTCAAGATCGAAATCCATATTGTATGTTTATTGTTGAATGTCTAGTTTTACTCTAAAATACATCATATTCAGAGGTAAAATTGGTTGAAAAAGACATTTCATGTTGACTTTGAGACCTTCAACATGAGAATGAAATAATGAAACATACAGCAAAAGGACTGGCCAATTCCAGAAAATTAGCTTCTGTTCTCGTCACACCATACAGTATCTTTTGCATCTGGCTTGCAGTTGTTCCAGGTCATTACGAGCAAACTGCTGAATGGAATGAAACAAATCATTTGTCACAAACATACATCTGTATCTACAGCTGGTTTCTGTACGTCATTGCATGAGAAATCAAAGAAGTAGGAATCTTGGCAGCTCGTCTTGAATGTCAATAATACCGAAAGCGTAATTGGCTTTGGGAGTTTGGGATGCTATTATATTGAGTGTGATTGTTGTGTTGTGCCGCGTCCAGCACTAATTGCAGACAGGCGGTGGTCTTTACGTGGGTCGTTTTGTGTTTCAGGGTCTGTGGATGATGTTGGGTCTTGGTTTGGTTTCCATTCACAAAGGCAACATGACGGTTAACGGTTTAGCACTGCCGCAGGGTGAACCTCTCTTCCAAAATGGTATGACAAAAAACGAAACTGTGTTATGTTTTGTATTGCAGCTGCAAAACTCATTCTTAGTGGCAAGAGGGTATTTTTCCAAACAAAAATGCTTTATTTTTTATGTAACCCACCACAAGTGGGTGAATAACTGGCCACAGGCTGTGAATGTATTGCTTTTACAAGCTTTTATTCACAATAATAAATATCAAATTTTGTATAAAAACAATTAGATGTTTAAAACATGAGTACACATCATTCAGCAAGGAGAAAGAACAAAACAAATTTATGACAAACCACAGGGCTCCAACAGGGCACAACTATACGTGTGTAGAAAAATATAACCACTACTGCTGGCATGGAAGTAAGATGAAAAACTAAAAAGAAAACCGCATCAATTGAAAGTATACAATAATATGAATACACAACATCCAAAGGAAAATGAGGGTAATTCACCAAAAATAAAAGAAATCAAATAGTAACAATAGCCGTGCTAGTCCTTTAAATTAACTGGATTAAAGAAAAAAAAAGGAATACATCAACCACACGGTTCTTCTTTAAAAGGAACCTAATTCGCTCTCACTCATTCAACACTCTGAAGACTGCATCACCAGGCCAATCACCATCAACACACAAGGACTTCTTGATAAAACAAATACGACTGCCTTATGCCCCGCGTTCAAAAATCACATAAAGGTGACCTGATGCAAGCTCAGGCTTATTTCCAGGTTCAATGAATGAATGAAACGAGGACGCGCTATACTTCCGTGCGTCTATTTATAGTGCGCCAACTACGTAATGACGCAATTCTTAAAATTGTCCCAAAGACTATTGGGAGTTGTAGTCCCCAACCCATACGTCAGCCGGTTACATTTAGTTTTAGTTAAAGATGCTCTATAAAAATGCTGGGTTAAAAATAGACAAACCCAGCAGTTGGGTTAAATTTAACCCAAATATTGATTAAAAATGACTATATGGCTGGTTTAAAATGAACCCAAAGTATGTTGGAAATTAAAAATCAGACACATAATTACTAGAGACAACAATAACAATCAAAATGTGAACATTTATTAAAAC
Source organism: Ancherythroculter nigrocauda (assembly GCA_036281575.1). Taxonomy (NCBI): domain Eukaryota; kingdom Metazoa; phylum Chordata; class Actinopteri; order Cypriniformes; family Xenocyprididae; genus Ancherythroculter; species Ancherythroculter nigrocauda. Next base: position 31,864,357 of record VTFQ01000024.1, on the reverse strand, counting down.
AATTTAATACATGTTTATTGTTTAATTATTATTCATTGAACTTATTAATAAATGTTCATTTATTAAAGACATTAATAATAAATGTTAATTTCCAACATATTATTCCAACATTATATTTGGGGTTCATTTTAAGCAAGAAATACAGTCATTTTTAATCAGTAGTTGAGTTAAATAAAACCCAGCAGGTTGGGCAAACATTTAACCCAACCACTGGGTTAAAACAACCCAATCACTTGGTTAAAACAATCCATTCGCAGAGTTAAAACAACCCAACCACTGGGTTAAAACAATCCATTCGCAGAGTTAAAACAACCCAACCACTGGGTTAAAACAATCCATTCGCAGAGTTAAAACAACCCAACCACTGGGTTAAAACAACCCATTCGTTGGGTTAAAACAATCCATTCGCAGGGTTAAAAACTCAGTTGTTGGGTTAAAACAACCCATCTGTTGGGTTAAAACAACCCAACCCAACCACTGGGTTAAAACAATCCATTCGCAGAGTTAAAACAACCCAATCACTGGGTTAATACAATCCATTCGCTGTGTTAAAACAACCCAACCACTTGGTTAAAACAATCCATTCGCAGAGTTAAAACAACCCAACCACTGGGTTAAAACAATCCATTCGCAGAGTTAAAACAACCCAACCACTGGGTTAAAACAATCCATTCGCAGAGTTAAAACAACCCAACCACTGGGTTAAAACAACCCATTCGTTGGGTTAAAACAATCCATTCGCAGGGTTAAAAACTCAGTTGTTGGGTTAAAACAACCCATCTGTTGGGTTAAAACAACCCAACCCAACCACTGGGTTAAAACAATCCATTCGCAGAGTTAAAACAACCCAACCGCTGGGTTAAAACAACCCATCCATTGGGTTAAAACAATCCATTCGCAGGGTTAAAAACTCAGTTGTTGGGTTAAAACAACCCATCTGTTGGGTTAAAACAACCCAACCCAACCACTGGGTTAAAACAATCCATTCGCAGAGTTAAAACAACCCAATCACTGGGTTAATACAATCCATTCGCTGTGTTAAAACAACCCAACCACTTGGTTAAAACAATCCATTCGCAGAGTTAAAACAACCCAACCACTGGGTTAAAACAATCCATTCGCAGAGTTAAAACAACCCAACCACTGGGTTAAAACAATCCATTCGCAGAGTTAAAACAACCCAACCACTGGGTTAAAACAACCCATTCGTTGGGTTAAAACAATCCATTCGCAGGGTTAAAAACTCAGTTGTTGGGTTAAAACAACCCATCTGTTGGGTTAAAACAACCCAACCCAACCACTGGGTTAAAACAATCCATTTGCAGAGTTAAAACAACCCAATCACTGGGTTAATACAATCCATTCGCTGTGTTAAAACAACCCAACCACTTGGTTAAAACAATCCATTCGCAGAGTTAAAACAACCCAACCACTGGGTTAAAACAATCCATTCGCAGAGTTAAAACAACCCAACCACTGGGTTAAAACAATCCATTCGCAGAGTTAAAACAACCCAACCACTGGGTTAAAACAACCCATTCGTTGGGTTAAAACAATCCATTCGCAGGGTTAAAAACTCAGTTGTTGGGTTAAAACAACCCATCTGTTGGGTTAAAACAACCCAACCCAACCACTGGGTTAAAACAATCCATTCGCAGAGTTAAAACAACCCAACCGCTGGGTTAAAACAACCCATCCATTGGGTTAAAACAATCCATTCGCAGGGTTAAAAACTCAGTTGTTGGGTTAAAACAACCCATCTGTTGGGTTAAAACAACCCAACCCAACCACTGGGTTAAAACAATCCATTCGCAGAGTTAAAACAACCCAATCACTGGGTTAATACAATCCATTCGCTGTGTTAAAACAACCCAACCACTTGGTTAAAACAATCCATTCGCAGAGTTAAAACAACCCAACCACTGGGTTAAAACAATCCATTCGCAGAGTTAAAACAACCCAACCACTGGGTTAAAACAATCCATTCGCAGAGTTAAAACAACCCAACCACTGGGTTAAAACAACCCATTCGTTGGGTTAAAACAATCCATTCGCAGGGTTAAAAACTCAGTTGTTGGGTTAAAACAACCCAACCCAACCACTGGGTTAAAACAATCCATTCGCAGAGTTAAAACAACCCAACCGCTGGGTTAAAACAACCCATCCATTGGGTTAAAACAATCCATTCGCAGAGTTAAAACAACCCAACCACTGGGTTAAAACAATCCATTCACAGAGTTAAAACAACCCATTCGTTGGGTTAAAACAATCCATTCGCAGTGTTAAAAACTCAATTGTTGGGTTAAAACAACCCATTCATTGGGTTAAAACAATCCATTCGCAAAGTTAAAAACTCAGTTGTTGGGTTAAAACAACCCATCCGTTGGGTTAAAACAATCCATTCGCAGAGTTAAAACAACCCAACCACTGGGTTAAAACAATCCATTCACAGAGCTAAAAACTCAATTGTTGGGTTAAAACAACCCATTCGTTGGGTTAAAACAATCCATTCGCAGAGTTAAAAACTCAGTTGTTGGGTTAAAACAACCCATCCGTTGGGTTAAAACAACCCAACCACTGGGTTAAAACAATCCATTCGCAGTGTTAAAAACTCAATTGTTGGGTTAAAACAACCCATTCGTTGGGTTAAAACAATCCATTCGCCGAGTTAAAACAACCCAACCACTGGGTTAAAACAATCCATTTGCAGTGTTAACTCAATTGTTGGGTTAAAACAACCCATTCGTTGGGTTAAAACAATCCATTCGCAGAGTTAAAAACTCAGTTGTTGGGTTAAAACAACCCATCCGTTGGGTTAAAACAACCCAACCACTGGGTTAAAACAATCCATTCGCAGAGTTAAAACAACCCAACCACTGGGTTAAAACAATCCATTCGCAGAGTTAAAACAACCCAACCACTGGGTTAAAACAATCCATTCGCAGAGCTAAAAACTCAATTGTTGGGTTAAAACAACCCATTCGTTGGGTTAAAACAATCCATTCGCCGAGTTAAAACAACCCAACCACTGGGTTAAAACAATCCATTTGCAGTGTTAACTCAATTGTTGGGTTAAAACAACCCATTCATTGGGTTAAAACAATCCATTCGCAGAGTTAAAACAACCCAACCACTGGGTTAAAACAACCCACTCTTTGTATTAAAACAACCTAGCTGCTGGGTTAAAACAAGTAGGAATGAACTTGTTAAAACAATTTGGGTTAAAACAACCCAATCCATTTTCAACCCAACTTGGGTTGTTTTTAACCCAGCATTTTTTAGAGTGTAATAACCCTGGTTTGGAGTGGGACTTCCTGTCTGATTGGGGAAGTTACTATGACAGTTTATATTATTAGCTAAGCATATGTTTTTTTATTGTGTGTATTAAATACGTTCCTGTCTGATGTGGGTGTCGTCAGGAGTCAGCGTTCACTGGCTGGGCGATTTTGTGTTCGTGGAGAGCGGTTTGGGTGTTAGACTGAAGTTCGACATGGAGAACACCGTCTACCTGACGGTTACCGCCGAACACCTTGCTGCCACTAGGGGGCTTTGCGGAGTTTATAACAACAACCCAGATGGTAAGAACGCTTAGCTTGGTTTGGAAAGATTGCATAAATAAAATTACCAAATTCTGACAATCTTTGTTCTGTTTACAGCTAAATCATTTCCATGCATTTGCAATGTTTTTCATGCATTGTTCAATGTAACATGTTAATTGTGCACAGATGACTTCACTACCAGCGGTGGAAGTGTGTCTCAGTACGCCGCCAGCTTTGGAAACTCATGGCGTGTACAAGATCAACAAGCCCAGGTGGGTCATGACGTCTTTAAGTGTTTAGATTCAATTGGTTGATCAATAAAGAGGCAGCAAGGTTACTAAATAAAATTAGCTATGTTTGCATAATTATATGTTTTAAAAACGTCCTTATACCCTGTTTTGGATGGAAGCATTTAGTAATTGTCCGAATAGAACTAGTGCATAGAACAATCTGCTCTGGTATGTCATGAGAATCCCAAAGCTGTGGTTTTTAGGCTGGGGTTCAGGATATTTGCTAGTTTGTGGCTCTGTGAAAAAGTTTAATGTATAAATAAGTAAATAAATAAATAAATAATAAAACTAAGATTAAAATACATATAATATAATAAATAAATAGAGTAAAATAAATAAATAAATAAATAAAAATTACAATACTTAAAATTAAATTAACATAAATAATAAAATCTAAGATTAAAATAAAACATAAACGATTAATAAATTCATAAAATTCATAAATAATTAAAAATCTTAAAATAAATACATTTAAATGATATTAAAATAAATAAATTAAAATTTGATTAAAATATAACTAAGATTAAAATTATTTTTTTATTTAAATATTCAAATTATCTAAAACAAATACATACAAAATACATTAAAATAAAATTAGATTAAAATTAATAAATGATTAAATACACTAAAATCACATCTAAAATTAAAATTACATTAAAATAATTTATTGTATTAATTGATTTATTTAAAATAAATACATAGACTAAATTAGATAGATAAATAAATACATATTACATTAAAGTAAATAAATGATTCAAATAAATAAATTGAAATTACATTATAATAAATAAATAACAAAAATTACATTATAATAAAATTAGATTAAAAATTCACAAATAATTGAAAAGTTTAATATAAATAAATTTGACAAATAATTTATTTATTGAATGTTTTATTTAAGTACATATGCATAATAAATACAACATATACAAAATAATTAAATGAATAAACTCAAATGACTTTAAAATAAATTAGAATAAAAGAAAAGAAAATAGAATTACATTAAAATAAATAAGTAACAAAAAATTTACACAGTATAGTACAATATTGAGTAGAAAAAAACTTTTAAAAAATAATTAAATAATAGACCTAAATATTTTCCAAATAGTATTTTACAGATATTTTCACAGAATAAAGTGGGTCTTAGTACATAAAAAAATAAAAATAAATAAATAAAATAAATAATAAATAAAAAAATTTTTCTGCCTTTTAAGTTACAGAATGAACATATTTTGGTGCATTTATAAAATTGAAATATTATCCTTATATTATAATCATTACGATAACAAGCTGTAATCATTACTGCCATATGAACATTGTTTTGACACTCATCTCTGAATGATATCTTCAGGATTGTAACATTAAAACATGCATTTTCTTGACTTGAATTGTATAGTTCTGATGTGTATCACAGGTGTGCAGTGATGCAGCAGAGCTGGGCCACAGCTGCGATCTCTCCAGTGACGTCTCTCTACGGCGGGACGCAGAAGCAGCATGTCATCGTCTTAAAGAAAGCCCCTTCTCACACTGCCATCACCAGGTTAGATTGAAGTCACTTACACTAGATGGGTTCACTGCACTGACACACTTCATGACTAACATCTGGACCTGCTCAGGTGGATCCCGCCCCGTATATAGACACGTGTCTGTATCTGTACTGCAGTCTGGATGTGAGCGAGAGAGATACGGCGGTGTGCGACACGTTAGCCAGCTACGTGCGTGAGTGTGCGACGCAACACGTCATCATCCGCTGGAGGACCGCTGGCTTCTGTGGTAATAATAATAATAAACTTTTATTTATTATAGTAATAAACATTTATATACCTGGTTCTGTGGTGCTGTTTACTTCCTCCTAAACTGACTTCTGTTATTTAGGCATATGCATTTTTTTTTAAATATTTTTGGTGAATTAAATCGCCGACTCACATTTAAACTTTTTCAAATAAAGAGTTTGAAACTCTGTGTTAGTTAAAAGTCAGAACATGAATAGCCAGATGTTATTCATGGTGTAAGCACTAATCTCATAGATAACATTAGAATATAGTTTAAAATATAAAAACAAAAACTAATCATTAAAATATTAATAAAAATGTGTGTATATATATATATATATATATATATATATATATATAGAGAGAGAGAGAGAGAGAGAGAGAGATAGATAGATAGATTTTACTATGTATAAAAAGTTGTTGCATTAAAAAAATTACTTTGAAATCCTTAAAATAGCTGAAAACAATATATGTTTAAGTTTAATGTTATTATTTTTAGAATTTAGTTTTTATGTATTTTAGAATTTTTTATTTGTAAGTTTATTTATTGAATTATATATATATATATATATATCTTTCTATAGAGAAATATATATATGTGGATAACATACGAATAAGCATAAAAAATAAATAGATAAAAACGGTTGCTTATATTAGTAACATAATATAATAAATTTGTATAATAAATTTAAATACATTTTTATAATAAATACAAATTACATTAAAATAAAATTTGATTAAATAAATGATTAAAATAAATACATTAAAATAAGATTTAAATAAATAAAAATTATATTAAAATAAAATTTAATTTAATAAAATTTTAAATAATGTATTTTAAATTCATTTTAAATTATCTTATTTTTTTTAATTATTCATTAATTTTAATTTAATTTATTTGTTTGTTTATTCTAATCTTAGTTTTTATTATTTATTTTAATTTGATTTTGAATTTTGATTTTTGAATTAATGTAATTTTTGTTTGTTTATTTATTTTAGTCTATGTATTTATTTATTTTAAATAAATAAATAATTAATTTTAATCTTAGTTTTTATTTATTTTAATCAAATTTTAATTTATTTTGATAGAAAATGTGTTTCTTTTTTAAAGTTAATATTTGTAATTTTTTTAATTTTTATTTATAAATATACATTTTTTATTTTAATCTTAGTTTTTATTATTTATGTTAATCTAAATTTAAATAATGAAATTTTTGTCTCTTTCTACACCTGCTTCATGTACTGTGCCTGTTATTTGAAAAGGTAAAATAAATTAAAATTGTTGTTTCGGTCTGCAGAGCGCATTTGTCCGAGCGGACAGGTGTTCTCCGACTGCGTGTCATCCTGCCCGCCCAGCTGCTCGTCTCCCGGTCCTCCCGCGTCGGGTCAGTGTCGGGACGAGTGTGTGGGGGGGTGCGAGTGTCCTCCGGGTCTGTTCCTGCACGCCAGTCGGTGTCTGCGACGGGACGACTGTCCCTGCTTCCACAGACGCCGCACCTACAGCGCAGGAGACACCATCAGACAGAGGTGTAACACATGGTGGGTCCACCGTCACTGGAGACCGAAACGACTGCTGAAGGTTCCTGTTCTCACTCTGTCTGTCTTCTAGTGTGTGTCGAGCCGGTCAGTGGGAATGTTCCGGAGAGAGATGTGAGGCTCAGTGCGCTGTGATCGGAGCGATGCACGTCACCACCTTCGACCAGAAGAGATACGGCCTGCAGGGCGGCGACTGCCAGTTCACAGCTGTAGAGGTCAGTTACTGCAGAGCGAACGGGATCTGCATGTGTTTGAACTGATCTGAGATCATCTCTGTGGGGTTTGAACTGATCTGAGATCATCTCTGTGGGGTTTGTGCAGGATTTTGTGGATCAGAAGCTCAGCATCAGGATCAGTGGAGGACAGTGTGTAGGAGGAGCTGCTGGATGTCTGAGAGAGTTGACGGTCACTGCGCTGCACACTACAGTCTCCATCACTGACTCAGGTCACACATCCATCTGAGTGTCTCTTCATCCGTCCATCCATCCATCCATCCATCCATCCATCCAACTGTTACTCCATCCATCCATCCATCCATCCATCCATTCCATCCATCCACCATCCATCCATCCATCCATTCCATCCATCCATCCATCCATCCATCCATCCATCCATCCATCCATCCATCCATTCCATCCATCCACCAACCATCCATCCATCCATCCATCCATCCATCTGGCTCTCCATCCATCCATCTAGCTGTCTCTTCTCTTTTCATCCACCACCATCCATCCATCCATCCGTCCATCTAGCTGTCTCCTCTCTTTTCATTCACCAACCATCTATCTGTCCATCTGGCTCTCCATTCCATCCATTCCATCCATTCCATCCATCCATCCATCCATCCATCCATCTAGCTGTCTCTTCTCTTTTCATCCATCCATCCATCCATCTAGCTGTCTCCTCTCTTTTCATTCACCAACCATCTATCTGTCCATCTGGCTCTCCATTCCATCCATTCCATCCATTCCATCCATCCATCCATCCATCCATCCATCTAGCTGTCTCTTCTCTTTTCATCCATCCATCCATCCATCTAGCTGTCTCTTCTCTTTTCATCCATCCATCCATCCATCTGGCTCTCCATCCATCAATCTGGTTCTCCATTCCATCCATTCCATCCATCCATCCATCCATCCATCCATCTAGCTGTCTCTTCTCTTTTCATCCATCCATCCATCCATCTAGCTGTCTCTTCTCTTTTCATCCATCCATCCATCCATCTGGCTCTCCATCCATCAATCTGGTTCTCCATTCCATTCCATTCCATTCCCTCCATCCATCCATCCATCCATCTGGCTCTCCATCCATCCATCTAGCTGTCTCTTCTCTTTTCATCCACCACCATCCATCCATCCATCTAGCTGTCTCCTCTCTTTTCATTCACCAACCATCTATCTGTCCATCTGGCTCTCCATTCCATCCATCCATCCATCCATCCATCCATCCATCCATCCATCCGTCCATCTAGCTGTCTCTTCTGTTTTCATCCACCAACCATCCATCCATGCATCTGGCTCTCCATTCCATCCATCCATCCATCCATCCATCCATCCATCCATCCATCCATCCGTCTATCTAGCTGTCTCTTCTCTTTTCATCCACCATCCATCCATCCATCCATCCATCCATCCATCCATCCATCCATCCAGCTGACTGTCTCTTCATCCTCTCCATCCATCAGTCCAATTATCTATTCATCCTTCCATCCATCCATCCGTCAATCTGACTGTCTCTTCATCCATCCTTAATCTATCCATAGTTAGTTTCATTTAAATAATTTTGATTGATTATTTTGTCTAGATGATTTTTGTCTATTTAATTAATTAACCAAGTAAATAAGTAAGACATTTGTTCATTCATTTATTCATTTATATTAACAAAACAACATAAAACAGCAAATCAAAAATCCATAAGAACAGTGTAAAAACTCTTGTTCTCAGGTTCAGTGATGGTGAACGGTCAGCGGGAGCTGCTGCCGGTGATCACAGGAGATCTGATGGTCAGAAAGCCTTCCTCTAGTGTTCTGCTGATCCAGGCGTTTGGTGCTCAGTTGATGTGGCACCTGGACGGACCTCTGCTCCTCATCACCCTACAGCCGGGGTTTGCCCATAAGGTACCTCAGTAACACACACATTTATTTATAGTTTCTAATAATAGAATATGGTAGTAGAAGTCTGGTAGTAACTCAACTAACAGTCTGGTCATGTGACCGTTTGTTGTGATGTCAGGTTCGAGGGTTGTGTGGCACTCTGACCTGGAGTCAGCATGATGATTTCACCACACCCGAAGGTGACGTCGAGAACAGCGTTTCTTCATTTGCCGCCAAATTCCGAACGGGCTCATGCCCTCTTCCCTCAGCGATGACCTCTGACCCCTGCGGGACGTACACCCAGTGGAGACAGTATGCAGAGAGTGTGTGCTCTGTGATTCACAGCTCAGTGTTTCAGGTCAGTGTGGTTTGGGTCAGTAGTTTTGGTAAATGTTCAAGCGGTGAAGGTGAAGCTGAAGCTTGTCTTGCAGGCGTGTCATGACGTGGTGGACAGAGAGCCGTACATGCGTCTGTGTCTCAGTGAAGTGTGCAGCTGCGGCCCACAGAAGTCGTGCCAGTGCACCGTCCTCGCCGCATACGCCCGTCAGTGTGCCCAAGAGGGGGCGCCGGTCAGCTGGAGAAATCGCACATTCTGCTGTAAGAAAAGTTGTAGATTCTGCTTGTTAACAGCAGGTGTTCATCAATAATGTTAAATCATCACTTAATTAATTGCTTAATTATCTCATTAGCTTCAGTGTTACTTTATCACTACTTAGAGAGGGACCATAATACAATATATAATAATATATATTTTTAAAATAATATCAATGTTTAATATTATATATGATAATGTTAAAGGTCAAAGGGGCACAAGACGTTTGAGAACTGATACGAGCCGAAAGAAATATTGATTATAAATTTGATTCAATATCAAAAGTATTGACAAAAGTTCAGTCTAATTCCATGCATTTATTTCCTCTCCTGCAGCGGTGCAGTGCTCCGGAGGGCAGGTGTATCAGGAGTGCGGGCGTCCGTGCGGAGCATCCTGTGCCGATCTGTGGCACGGCTGGAGCTGTGAGGGGGTCAAGGGCGGCGGGAACTGTGTGCCGGGGTGTCAGTGTCCAGACGGACTGGCACAGGACGGTCAGGGTCAGTGTGTGCCCGTCCACATGTGCCCCTGCACACACGGAGACCAGCTCCATCCCGCGGGAAGCACCCGACAGAAGAACTGCAACAGCTGGTAGGAAAAACAAAGCGACTGATTCTCACTCATGAGGGGAGACGTGTAATTTCCATACAATTTTAATGCATTTTAATTTCAGGTCAAGTCACTTTTATTTATATATTGTTTTATACAATGCAGATTGTTTCAAAGCAACTTCACAGTAATCCAGAGATCTGGAGAAATAAAGCAGATCTGTTGGTCTGTCGTCTCCATCAAGGGTTTTATGGACGTGTTGTGAAAAGCTTCATGTCTGTTTTATGGCTCTTTATGGTTTTGGGGTCTGATTTTTATCTCCTGCACTCTGATAAAACATTGAATATTGAGCAGAAAATTACCTTTGTACTCAGACCAATGCATGTATGTGGACCAAAGAGGAAAGAAAGCACAAAATCCATAAATCACTGATTGCTTGGGTATTCTGAGTGGTTGTGGTCAAGGTTTGCATGATTTATGCATTAATGGGTCATGTGTTTGCTTTTTTTTGTCAGCGAGTGTTGGAGAGGTGTGAGGTATCTGATGAAGTCACTCTATGACCCGCGGGGTCTGCGTCTCGGGATAGGTTGATTTCATTGCATCTCTTGTGCCTCAGATCAGCTGACACGCATCAATCTGGGTTTATGAAGGCTGATATCTAAGCGTGAGATAAACATGCTTCTCATCTGGAGCTCATGATCAGTGTGGTAATGTGGAGTTTGGATCAGAACGATAATGAAACACAAATTGAGATTAAAGACATTTATGTTGCATTTCCTCACTCCTCCACATGTGTGTTTTTATCAATAACACATTCCTGCATATAAAACACCTGCTCACAATTAAAATAATCAATAATCTGGAACACAAATTGAGATTAAAGACATTTATGTTGCATTTCCTCACTCCTCCACATGTGTGTTTTTATCAATAACACATTCCTGCATATAAAACACCTGCTCACAATTAAAATAATCAATAATCTGGGGTGAACATGAAGACAGTCAGTACTGTATTTATTTACTGGATCCTTCACAAGCAAATCTTTATGGTGTCACACACCTTATTTATTTATTTATTTAAGTTCATTCTATCTAGATTTATTTATTTATTGTTAATATGATATTTTATTTATTTATTTTATATTTATTTTGATTATTTATTAATTTTCTGTTTTATTTTATCTTGATTTATTTGTTAGACATGTATTGTATTTATTTTTATTTTTATATTTAATTTATTAAATGTCTAATTAAATGTTTATTCTGGATTTATTTATTTAGTTTTATTTATTTATTTATTTTTAAATTTAATTGAATTTTATCTAGATTTATTGATTTTATTTATTTTTAGATTTAATTTAATTTATTGGATTCATTTATTTTATCTTATTTTTATTATTTATTAATTTTATGTTTTATTTGATCTTGATTAATTTATTTATTGTTAAAAATGTATTTTATTTATTTTATTTTTATATTTAATTTGATTCCATCTAGATTTTTTAATTAATTTAATAATTTGTAAAAGTATGGTATTTATTTATCTAAATTTATTTATTTTATCTCATTTTATTTATTAATTTTTTATAATCTAGATTTATTTATTTATTGTTAAAATTGTATTTATTTTTACATTTAATTTTATTTGATCTAGATTTATTTATTTTTGTCCATAAAAGTGTGCTATTTATATATTTTAATATTTAATTTTATTCTATCTATCTAGATTTATCTAGATTTATTTATTTTTATGATTTTATGATCTGATTTATTTATTTTATTATTTTACATATATTATTTTATTTATTTTATATTTATTTTTATTTTATCTAAATATATTTATATATTCTTCAAACAATATTTGAATTTTTATTTATTATTTATTTGTTTTTATATTTAATGTTATGTTATTCTATCTAGCTTTATTTATTTATATATTATTTATGCCACTAAAAATCACCAAAACACCAGCTGATTCAAACACATCAAGACTTCAAACTTAATTAAGAAAAGTGACTTTAGTAAAGAGAAAAGATCCTGCAACATTTGTTATGCACAGATTCAGACTCTTGATCTCATGCAATGACATTCAGACATTTATAACTGAACAAATATGTTTGGGGGCTGAAGTTGGAGGGTTTAAACAGACTTCAGAGCGTCTTTTCAGAGCGTTTATTTAATTGTCAAACACTCGTTGTACTGTTTGTTGACCTTTCTTGCCTCTCCCTCTGTCCTGAAAGAACAAACAATTTGACCTCCGTTTGACCTCCTAACAAAACAAGTGCACATACAGTAAAGAACAGACCTTAGAAAGAGATGTATGGTGGCTGTGTTGTAAAACAGATTAAAATCAGATAGAATGAAGTCGAAAAAAAAAACAGATTTTTGAACCCTCTCTGTCTGCGTTTGTAGTGTTTGTGCACGTGGCGTGTGGAACTGCACAGATCTCTCGTGTCCTGAGGTCAATCAGTGTCCGGGGTCGCTGATCTTCTCTCCTCGCTCGTGTCTGAGGACCTGCTCCAGTCCAAACTCTCCTCTGGACTCCTGTACCGAACCCATCCACGGCTGCGTCTGTCCGGACGGCACTGTGCTGCTGGTGTGTCCCTCAGTCTTCTAAACGCACATGATACGGCTTGACGTGCACATCAAAAATATGTTCTAAGAATGTTTGTGTCTTCAGGGTGATCAGTGCGTCAAGCCGGACGAGTGTCCGTGTCATCACAACGGCAGACTTTATTTCACCAATGACACCATTTCAAAAGACTGCAACACATGGTGAGCAGAAACAACACCTCATTTGAGTCCAAACGAATGAAATTAAAGCTTTAGTAACTGAAAACATGTTTATGATGTAAAGCCCAATCAAAACACCCAAAACACATCAAGCCCCGCTCTACATTTGTTCTTGTTTGCGAAGCCATTTCACTCACAACAGTGAAGAAAAGACTTGGCAGCTTCCGTTTCATGCTGACTTTAACTCTGTTGTTCACTTTGACAGTGTTTGTCGCGAGCAGCGCTGGCACTGCGGTCAGGCGTTGTGCTCAGGCACCTGCGTGGCCACCGGTGACCCTCACTACATCACGTTTGACGGACGTTATTTCTCCTTCCTGGGTGACTGTGAGTACGTTCTGGCACAGGAGACCAGCGGGCTGTTCAGCGTCAGCGCGGAGAACGTTCCCTGTGGGAGTACCGGAGTGACCTGCACTAAATCCGTCACTCTGACAATCGGGAACACAGCCATACATCTGCTGAGAGGTCAAACACACATCCACGGACGCATGAGCGTTACTTATCAGCTTGAGTAATATTTTGACATCATGTGTTCATGTTCTCTTAGGTAAAGCCGTGACAGTCAACGGGATTCCTGTGACTCTTCCGAAGTCGTATTCGGGCAGTGGCCTGATTCTGGAGCGGGTCGGGTTATTTGTGTCCCTCTCCTCTCGGCTCGGAGTCACTTTGCTCTGGGATGGAGGTACGTCCGTTGTGAATTTGTTTTTATTGGTGATGAAAAGCTGTTTGTGTCACTGTTCGTCTGCACAGGTATGCGTGTTTACGTTCAGCTGACTCCTCATTTGCGTGGCCGAGTCGGAGGATTGTGTGGGAATTTTGATGGAGACGCAGAGAACGACTTCACTACCAGACAAGGCATCATGGAGTCAACTCCGGAACTGTTCGGAAACTCCTGGAAAATCAGCCCTTCCTGTCCTGATGTCGCAGACCAGGATCTTCGTGACCCCTGTGTTGTAAGTACTTTCAAATTAGCTTCACCTTTCCATGAAGTTTAGGCATAAAGACAGTCTCTGCAGAAATCATGTAATTCCTGACTGTGCAACTTTACTTACAAAGTGCTTTACAAAAAACATTTAATGTCATACAGTAAAGCTGCACGATTCTGGATAAACTGAGACTCAAAATGTTTTTGTTGGGTTTTTTTGATTCTCCCAGGATTCTGAACAAACAAAACAACATGTAATTTACTAGAGGTTGAGACAAAATATTAATTGCTGCGGTAATAAATAAAAAAAAAAGATTCATTTGAATGAATTTTTATTGTTTGAAAATCAGTTTGAATGATTGATTCAATGACTCACTCACAGACTTCACTTGTTTCATTACTGGATGAATCATCATTTTTGAATGAATCTCTTGAATGAATGATTCAATGACTCACTCAAAGACTTCACTTGATTCATAACTGGATGAATCATCATTTTTGAATGAATCTCTTGAATGAATGATTCAATGACTCACTCGAAGACTTCACTTGATTCATTACTGGATGAATCAGCATTTTTTTAACAAAACTCTTGAATGAATGATTCAATGACTCACTCAAAGACTTCACTTGATTCATTACTGGATGAATCATCATTTTTGAATGAATCTTTTGAATGAATGATTCAATGACTCACTCATGAAGACTTTAGGCTTGTTCGAGATGCATCTGCGCTGCATAGACAGATCAGCATTTGACATCAATGTTCCGCGAGAGCAATTGGAGAGCAAATGACTCCTTATGCTTTTGAATCATGCAAAATGACTCCTTATGCTCTTGCGGTACTTTGATGTCATACGCTGATCAGTCTGCGCAGCGCCGATGCATCTCGAACAAGCCTTCTACTTGTTTTATTAGTGGATGAATCAGTGTTTTTGAATGAATCTCTTGAATTAATTATTCAATGACTCACTCAAAGACTTCACTTGCTTCATTACTGGATGAATCAATGTTTTTGAATGAATCTCTTGAATGAATGATTCAGTGACTCACTTGAAGTCTTAACTTGTTTAATTACTGGATAAATCAACATTTTTTAACAAATCTTTTGAATGAATGATTCAATGACTCACTGAAAGATTTCTCTTGTTTCATTACTGGATGAATCAGCATTTTTGAATGAATCTCTTGAATGATTGATTCGATGACTCACTCAAAGACTTCACTTGTTTAATTTCTGGATAAATCAGCATTTTTTAACAAATCTTTTGAATGAATGATCCAGTGACTCACTGAAAGACTTCACTTGTTTCATTACTGAATGAATCAGCATTTTTTAATGAATCTCTTGAATGAATGATTCAATGACTCACTCAAAGACTTCACTTGTTTCATTATTGGATAAATCAGCATTCTTTAACAAACCTTTTCAATGAATGATTCAATGACTCTCTGAAAGACTTCACTTGTTTCATTACTGAATGACTCAGCATTATTGAATGAATCTCTTGAATGAATGATTCGATGACTCACTAAAAGACTTCACTTGTTTCATTATTGGATAAATCAGCATTTTTTAACAAGTATTTTGAATGAATGATTCAATGACTCACTGAAAGACTTCAATTGTTTCCTTACTGGATGAATCAGCATTTTTGAATGAATCTCTTGAATGAATGATTCAATGACTCACTCAAAGACCACTTGTTTCATTAATGGATGAATCAGCATTTTTGAACAAATGTATTGAATTAATGATTCAATGACAAATACATTTTTTAACAGTCACTTGTTGCCACCTACTGATGTAACAATGTAACTGATACAATCTTTATTTGAAGCGTCAAGTTACTTTCAAAAGGTGATTTCCTCTATTTTGATTGCTTCTGTAGACATCAGTGTTTATATCCGAACTATAAACTTTCATCCTAGTACTTCTGTGTTAATATGAATATTTGTAACACAGAAATAACAAAACTGGGTGATTGAAACGACTGCTTGTGAAGCTGTTTCATATCTATACATAACCTTCAGATCAACCCTCACCGGGTGACGTGGGCCAAGAAGAAGTGTGCGGTGATCAGTCAGGATATCTTCAGCTCGTGTCATTCAGAAGTGCCGTATCAGCAGTACTACGACTGGTGTGTCTTTGACGCCTGCGGGTGAGAAACGCTATTTGAAGTTTAAGTTAACCTTAGATTCATCACATGATTGCACCCTAACCCTAAGTAGTAAACATGTTTGGCATGTCGTGCAGGTGTGACTCTGGCGGTGACTGTGAGTGTTTGTGTACGGCTGTAGCTGCGTATGCAGAGGAGTGTAACCGCAGAGGAGCGTATGTGCGCTGGAGGTCACAGGAGCTCTGCCGTGAGTCTGTTCATTGAGTTATTATGGCATTGAGTTATTATTCGTGTATGTAATAGTTTGTACTGTTGTGTCTCTCCAGCGCTGCAGTGTGAGAATGGGTTAGTTTATGAGGCCTGCGGTCCTGCCTGTTCTCCAGCGTGCCCCAGCACTCCTTCCCTCTCTGATTCTCTGTGCAGCGCTCTCTCCTGTGTGGAGGGATGTTTCTGTCCCCATGGCACCGTTCAGCACGGTAAGGGTTTTTCTATTCCACTGTGCTACTTTTCCATTGTTTTTCAATGTAAACATGCACTACACAGATGTGTTTGACCATTGCGCTTGCATCTCGTGGCTGCCATACCTTGGCTGCCTGGTCAGGTCAATGCAAAGCAATATATATTTATTGCAGGATTATAGTTATATTACTACCTGTAACATAGTATTTTGTAATTGTTTAAGCAAGTAAAAAGTTCAGTGGTGCTGCAAATGTGTATTTACTACAAGATTTTTTTTTGCAGCAATGAGTATTGTAGCCAATCACATACATTTCTGTAATATACATTTCTTCCAATCAGAAGTGTTTAAGTTAACAGTTGTGAGAATCCGCTCAGTATCTCTTGAAGCTTTGAATGAGTTTGTTTAGCGCAAGTTTGCCAAGTTTTACATGTGCACAAATCCCCTCATTAAATATCAAGCGGAGACATGATGTAAATCAAAGAATAATTGTGAAGTTTAGTCAGATTTATTGATTAAAAATGTTTTCACACTCAATGAGTTTGTCTTGAACTGACAGCTTCAGTGATTATAAAGTAAGCGCTCTCTCGCAATTTGAAGAAAAGTTTGTGCTTTTATGAGACTTTGTGACTTTTCCTACAATTAAATACATCACGCTTCAGTACAAAAAGTGACAAAATTAAATTTTTTAATGCTTTAAATGCTTAATTTTTCAGTTTGCAGTAGTTACTTGTGCGATTATATCTGTCTGATGGCGACGTCTGTCTCTCATCTGCAGGTGACGTCTGTATTCCTCCGTCTCAGTGTCCGTGTGAGTGGGACGGATCTTTATTTCCCGCAGGATCAACGGTCACTCAACACTGTCAGAACTGGTCAGTTTAGAGAGTCTGTTTGTCATTGTATTATGTTCGAATTCTGGGTACGATTTTTATGTTGGGGGTCAAATTGACCCTAATTGGATTCAATACAATTCACGCAAAAACAATTCATCACACTATGAAAAACAAAACAAAAAATCACGTAAAAAACACTAAACCTTAAATATTTATACTTCTCACACATCACAACAAAAACAACAACATGAGAACAAATTAAAACTTTATTTAACAATGATTTTTATATATATAAAAAAAATATTATAAACAATAAAGTAACTATTTTTTATTTAAAATTTAAAATTTCTAAATGTAAATGATAAACATTTTATTTTTATGTTTGTGTGCTTTCCTGAAGCAACGCCAAAATCATGTGTTGGATTTCTGAATTTCTGACAACTTAACTTTGCTTTGCGGCTCAAATTGACTCCACAATATAATGCATAATCCCTATTGTTTATATCTGTCTATATAAAATTTTTAATTCGAAATTTAATTGTATATAAATTACAATCAATTGTGTGATGTGGACATTTGGACAATCTTTTGCATACACATTTTCAGTGTGAATTCACTAAAAACATTAAAACAAAATTTTATTGCACAGAATGAAAGATGGGAATAATCCTTATTAAATTATTAATATTTTTTCAAGTGACCTTTAAGTGAGTATTAGATGATATTTTGGGGGAAATGAGCATGCACAATTAAATACAAAAAACAAAAATGTATTGCAAACATTATCTTGCAGATGTATCATACATCTCTATTTTTTTTGCATGCACTGTCTGTGTTTTAGCACCAGATTTACTGAAGGAATTATAATGACATTTGAATATGCATGAATCAGCTCCTGATTATATTAGATTGTGTGTATTTAGTGAATAAGATGCATTGAAATGCTAGCGTCAGCTTTTATTCTTATATGATTTAATCTATGTTCTGTGCTGTGTCCTTCAGCTCTTGCTCTGACGGTATGTGGCATTGTGTTGGATCTCCCTGTCCTCCTCCGTCTCCCTGCGAGGACTCAGAGTTTCGCTGCTCCGCCGGATCTCAGCGCTGTATTCCCTCTGTCTGGCTCTGTGATAATGAAGATGACTGCGGCGACGGTTCTGATGAGGTCTGTCCGTCCACCTGTCCGCCCGGTCAGTTCCGCTGCTCCGGTGGCGCCTGTTTACCGCTGGAGCTCAGGTGTAATGGCCATCCGGACTGCGCTGACCAATCAGATGAGGACTTCTGTGCGCCTACCACACCAGAAGCCGGCTGTCCGGCTGGAGAGTTCAGGTGTGCTAACGGACGCTGTCTGCCGGCACGGAAAGTCTGTGATGGGAGGCTGGATTGTGGATTTGCTGATGATTCTGATGAGCATGGTATCTGATTGTTGTTTCATATGTCATGACAGTACAGCATGTTTAAAGCTTTTGACTGACGCGGTGTGGTTATGTTCAGACTGTGGTGCCGTGTGCAGACAGGACGAGTTCCGCTGTTCGTCAGGCCGCTGCGTGCTGTACCTGCACCGCTGTGACGGTCACGATGACTGCGGAGACTACAGCGACGAGAGAGAGTGTGTGTGTGCGCTCGGAGAGCTCCAGTGTCCCGGAGATCAGTGTGTGCCCGCAGAGAGAGTGTGTGACGGTCACAGGGACTGTCCGTCCGGCGTCGACGAGCTCATCTGTCCTGTCAAAGGTATGGAATGTTATAAAACAGGATGTTTACATTTATGCATTAATGCAATTCGCATTGCATTCCAGGTACACATGTAATAAGTTCATGCATTCCCTGGGAATCGAACCTCATGACCCTGGTGTTGCTCCCACCAATCTCTATACCAATATACTCTATAATAATATACTAATGTTGAAAACTTGCTTATCAGTCCATAAAGTGCATTTATTTGACTCTAAACTGCACAAACTTATAATTCAGGAAATCATCATGAGCTCATTAACATATGACTTCCAAAATTTACATAACTTTACATATACTTTAAAAAATTGATTGGACTCAAAAATTGCTAGAAAATCAAAGCCATAAGTCTCAAGTCGTTTTCCAAATTTGAAGTTGGTATCACAAAAATTGAGATTTTGTTTAGGTGCAGTACCAAAAACAGCCACTGGGTTTGTCCCAAAATCAATACATTTCTGTCCCAATATCACTTTCATTACAAAACAATACTAGACATTTCCAATGAAATGTGTTTTATCAAAATTAATTAAGAATTTGATTGTAAAATAGGAAAATAAAATTTGTATGGCAATATCTATTAGTTCAAATTTTTACCCTATATCTTGTCTTAAAGTAGCAGTACCACAATCATCCTGTTAAATTATAATATTTAAAGAGAAGTTTAAAAAAATGGCATTTTAGGTAAAGATAGGCATGAAAATTGGCTGTTTTTTGGTGCAAGAAATCTTAACCAATATTATAATTGGATCTTTTACACTTTGATGCTGATGCAAAGTACTAAATAACTGATGATGTGATTTCAGGATGCAGTCGGTTTGAGTTCAGCTGTACAAGCGGTCAGTGTGTGCCGATAGCGTGGCGCTGTGATGGTGAGACAGACTGCCTGGACGGGAGCGATGAGAAGCGGTGTTCCCGCACATGTCAGCCGGACCAGTTTCTCTGCCAGACTGGAGACCAGTGCATCCAACACCAGCAGCTGTGTGACGGGACGCCCCACTGCAGAGACGCTTCAGACGAGAGCGTGGACAACTGCGGTAAGAGCACAGAGTGTCCTTGAATGAGGTTAGACATCCCATTTTAGTGCCGTTTTCATATGTGTTCCTCATTCTCACCAGGTTCCACACGGATTCCTCCCTGTCCGGACAGTTTTTCGTGTGATAATCGCACGTGTGTGAATATTTCTCGTGTGTGTAACGGGATTCCTGACTGCCCTAAAGGAGAGGACGAGATACTCTGCGGTACGTTTCTACTATTTAAACAAAATAAAACAAAAGTGTATATATATATATATATATATATATATATTTCACATTCATAGTTGCATAGGTGTAATTCTTAAGGCCAGTTCACACCAAGAACGATAACTATAATAATATCGATAAAGATATAGCTCTAATTATCGTTCTAAATATAAAAGAATAGCGGGGTCCACACCAAAACTATAACAGACAAATTATAGAATTGGAATCAATTTCAAAAAGTTTTTTTTCCAAAAAAAACTTTGACAGCCAATCACAAAGAGCTTGCGCATTTAAAGGTGCAGTATGCGATTTTTGAGAAACGCTATTGATAATTTAAATCATCAAAACAAACACGCCCCTAACAAAAAGGATCACACCCCTGTCTTGATAGCTCCACCCCCCAAATTCACAAACACGCTATGCAACACAGGCACGTCCCCCCTCATGAGTGGACACACCTCTTACTGCTGATTGGCTACAAGGGTGTTTTGGTGCTCGGTGTGTTCCACTTTCAACAGCATTTCTCAGAAATTTCTTACTACACCTTTAAAGCAGCAGACGACAAACATGCAATGCTTACTGTATGATAATATAGTTATTGTTACGGTTATCATTGTGCTTATTGTTCTTGGTGTGAATGGGCCTTGATTCTCTCTCTCCAGATAAAGTCAATCCCTCCACAGCCCCTCCTAGTGAGGGAAACACCAGTCGCGTCTGTCCCGAGTTCACCTGTGCTGATGGATCCTGTGTTCCCTTCAACACGGTACTGACTCTGATCTGTGTGGAAAACAATGTTGACAGATTTATTTGTGTTTCTGCATCACCCTTCTAGAATCAGGGTCAGTTTATAATGCAAAATGACATGTAAATAAATACATTTAAGAATAAACAAAAAAGTGGTGACAGAACAAATTCAAAAGTTTTGAATGTTGCCATGTGATACAGACTATGTGTTGTGTTATTGTAGTTATGTAATGGAGCTGCAGACTGTCCGTCGGACCGCTCCGATGAGACGGGCTGTGGTGTCTGGAGCCCCTGGAGCCCTTGGAGCCCCTGCAGCCGAAGCTGTGGATCTGGAACCATGAGCCGACAGAGGCGCTGCAGCCCAGAAGATTCAGACGGACGCTGCAGAGGAGAGAAAACACAACGACAGCAGTGTTACTCCACCGCCTGCCCGGGTAAAATACATTCTGCTGATCAAATAACACCATAATAGTAGTTTGGACATGGTAAAACCATGCTTTCGGAACATATAAGGTACATATGGGATGTAGATACTGAGTTTTTGGTTCTGTCCAACAGTTGATGGCTACTGGCAGCCGTGGGCAACATGGTCAAACTGCAGTAAAGGTTGTGGCGGTGTAGAGATTCGTCAGAGAGAGTGTTTCCCACCACAGAACGGAGGCAGAACCTGTGCAGAACTACCTGGAGAAACTAACCTCACTACTGACATCAGTAAGTTATGAACATTGCTGAGATTATCAGAATGTGAAATATTGCTAAATGTAAAAGCAATCAAACAGGTGTCGCACTTTACCATCTAACAGGGGACAGTGTCCTTTTGTGTAGTGAAATCAGTATAAAAACCAAACAACCTAGAGCAGATAAACTGCTTGAGCTGCTCACCAGCTTAAAGCTTCACTGGTTACCAGTGTAAAATGTCTTTTGGTTACTCTGGTAAAGCTGGTCTACCTTCAGTTATAACCATCTTAGCCCAGCTTGTGCTTGAAACAGACCAATTTTGCCCATCTAACACCATTTTGGAGGTGGTCCAAACTGGTCTAAGTGGTTTCTCTTTCAACAGGGCTTGTTTAATCTCACTTTTTTAGCAAGATATATATTCTATAATGTACAAACCCGATTCCAAAAAAAATTGGGACACTGTACAAATTGTAAATAAAAAAGGAATGCAATAATTTACAAATCTCATAAACTTATATTTTATTCACAATAGAATATAGATAACATATCAAATGTTGAAAGTGAGACATTTTGAAATGTCATGCCAAATATTGGCTCATTGTGGATTTCTTGAGAGCTACACATTCCAAAAAAGTTGGGACAGGTAGCAATAAGAGGCCGGAAAAGTTAAATGTACATATAAGGAACAGCTGAAGGACCAATTTGCAACTTATTAGGTGAATTGGCAACATGATTGGGTATAAAAAGAGCCTCTCAGAGTGGCAGTGTCTCTCAGAAGTCAAGATGGGCAGAGGATCACCAATTCCCCCAATGCTACGGCCAAAAATAGTGGAGCAATATCAGAAAGGAGTTTCTCAGAGAAAAATTGCAAAGAGTTTGAAGTTATCATCATCTACAGTGCATAATATCATCCAAAGATTCAGAGAATCTGGAACAATCTCTGTGCATAAGGGTCAAGACCGGAAAACCATACTGGATGCCCGTGATCTTCGGGCCCTTAGACGGCACTGCATCACATACAGGAATGCTACTGTAATGGAAATCACAACATCGGCTCAGGAATACTTTCAGAAAACATTGTCGGTAAACACAATCCACCATGCCATTCGCCGTTGCCGGCTAAAACTCTATAGGTCAAAAAAGAAGCCATATCTAAACATGATCCAGAAGCGCAGGCGTTTTCTCTGGGCCAAGGCTCATTTAAAATGGACTGTGGCAAAGTGGAAAACTGTTCTGTGGTCAGATGAATCAAAATTTGAAGTTCTTTTTGGAAAACTGGGACAAGGACAACCCAAGTTGTTATCAGCGCTCAGTTCAGAAGCCTGCATCTCTGATGGTATGGGGTTGCATGAGTGCGTGTGGCATGGGCAGCTTACACATCTGGAAAGGCACCATCAATGCTGAAAGGTATATCCAAGTTCTAGAACAACATATGCTCCCATCCAGACGTCGTCTCTTTCAGGGAAGACCTTGCATTTTCCAACATGACAATGCCAGACCACATACTGCATCAATTACAGCATCATGGCTGCGTAGAAGAAGGATCCAGGTACTGAAATGGCCAGCCTGCAGTCCAGATCTTTCACCCACAGAAAACATTTGCCACGTCATAAAGAGGAAGATACGACAAAGAAGACCTAAGACAGTTGAGCAACTAGAAGCCTGTATTAGACAAGAATGGGACAACATTCCTATTCCTAAACTTGAGCAACTTGTCTCATCAGTCCCCAGACCTTATTTTTCCCTTAAAATTATACATTTTCTCAGTTTAAACATTTGATATGTCATCTAAGTTGTATTCTGAATAAAATATTAAAATGTGAAACTTCCACATCATTGCATTCTGTTTTTATTCACAATTTGTACAGTGTCCCAACTTTTTTGGAATCGGGTTTGTATATAACAGTGTATTATTTGGTACGTTTAGCATAGATTATTTTCCATACAATACTTTATACATTTGCCCATCATCATGTGGTTCCTCTTTCAGCAGTGCATGTTCAAACTCAGTTTGTTTGATGTAAACAACAGTGCAGGTCTGTTCATCTGGTCTTTATTCTTGAGCTCCATGCCTGAGCTCTCAATGTTTCCCAGCTGAACACAGATGTGTTTTCCAGAGCCCTGTCCTCAGGATGGCTGTGCTAACGTCTCGTGTCCCGCGGGTCTCGTCAGACACAGCTGTGCGCCGTGCCCTTTGACCTGCGCTCACATATCCGGGGCAACGACATGTGACGCCAACTCAGAGTGTTTCAGCGGTTAGCTGTTTACTAAGTTATAATTTGTTGTAGATGTTTGTCTTTTTATTGTACTATTGATTTACTGTATTCTGTTTCCTCTTATTTCCTCTGTTGTTTTCTGTCAGGCTGCTGGTGTCCTGATGGGACGGTCATGAACCACGAGCAGCAGTGTATTCTGCCGGAGGAGTGTGTGTGTGAGGTGTCGGGGGTTCTGTACTGGCCCGGTCAACAGGTCAAAGTGGCCTGTGACATCTGTGTGTGTGAGAGAGGCCGAGCGCAGCACTGTCAACCCAACCCAGAGTGCTCAGGTGAACATACACACTCTCTTTCTCTCTCTTACACACACACATTTCACAATTATTTAATGCAACTTATTGTCAGTCAAAACCCTTTGGTGCAAAACATTTATTTGAAGTACCCCTTGAGATCTTAAGATTGTTTGTCATTTTCAGCATAAGTTTCTTGTTCAGATAAATCTTGCAAGCTGTTTTATCCCATGTGTGTGATTATCAGTTCACTGCGGCTGGTCGTCCTGGTCTCTCTGGGGTGAGTGTTTGGGTCCATGTGGTGTTCAGAGTGTCCAATGGTCTTTCCGAAGCCCGAATAATCCCACAAAACACGGCAATGGCCGACAGTGCCGCGGAATTTACCGCAAGGCCCGGCGGTGAGTGTATGCATCCTAGAAAAAAATAAACACACAATGGCCATTTCGCTTTAGCAGATGATTTTATTTGTCACATTTATGCATTTAGAAGAAGCTTTGATCCACTTGCATTCAAGGCAGTATATGTTTTATTAGTTCATGCATTCCCTGGGAATCAAACCCAGGACCCTGCTGTACAGATCATAACTGTGTTTGTGTGTCCTCAGCTGTCAGACAGAGCCGTGCAGCGAGTGTGAATATCGTGGACACACATACGCGATGGGCGAGCGCTGGAAAGGCGGTCAGTGCCTGCTGTGCCAGTGTTTGCCCAACTTCACAGTGCAGTGCGGACCGTACTGCCCTTATTCTGCCACTGGATGCCCACAGGTGTGTGTGTATTTAAAAGACACCTAACAATCAGTAATATTATCAATTTAACAAAACTTAAACTGAATAATGACACTATTGTCTTCTGTAGAGCTGCTTAATTTACTGTGTAAAAGAAGCTTTATATAACTGGTTTAACTAGGCAACATTTGTTCTCCATTTCAGGGTCAATCTCTGATTCCAGGCGAAGGAGAGAAGTGTTGCTATTGTGAAGAGAAAGGTTTAACTTATTTATCATGATAAATTATTTGTGTTTTTTTCATCATAATAACACCTGGTGATTCATGTGCAGTTGTTTATGCAGAAGTCTGTTGTGTTGTCAGGTAATATCACCACTGTCATGATGACTACACCAATGGTCCTGCCAATAACGGTTGGACCCTCCACACCACCAGAGGGCCCTCCGACTGTGCCAACGTACCCTCTGCCACCTGGAGGTCAGTTTCATCTTGTCCCAAATAGAATCCTAATGCCCAAAGTATACTTTGTTTTACATGCACAGTCGAGCGCGCAAAGTATACTTCATTTTATACTTCATGTTCAACACATGCGCGGTATTGTAACCCTCGCATCCACATTCAGTGTTTATTTATTACTTTGATGCATCAGAATCATTTACAGCTCTGAAGTGTTTTCACATATTCTGTGTGTTGTTTTATAGATGAGTGTTGGTCAGCTCTGGGAGTTCACTCGCTCCCCGCCACCAGCTTCAGCGCCTCGTCCCATCAGCCCGGCCACCCTCCGTCAGCGGGACGTCTGCACGCTCGAGACCTGCACAGCGACCTGCAGGGCTGGAGCCCGGAGCCGGAGCAGTACAGAGAGCTCCCGGCCGGGACCCCTGATGAGGGGGGGCACTCCAGCGGCCCCTACCTGCAGATCGACCTGCTCAGACGTTACAACATCACAGGTGACGGATGAATTCAGTTATAATTATGCCGTTTTTGATCATGTAATGTTTTGAAATGTATATAGTTCAGATACTCTTCCTCTAGGACGTTCTTAGGTGGTTACTAGGTAGTTTCTAGGGAGATCTGTGTGGTTGCTAGTGCATTGCTGTGTGGTTACTAGGCAGTTGCTAGATTGTTCTGGGTGGTTGCTAGGATGTTGCTGTTTGGTTGCTAGGGTGTTTTAGCTTGTTGCTAGGATATTGCTGTGTGGTTGCTAGGGTGTTTTAGGTTGTTGCATAGATGTTGCTGTGTGGTTACTAGAAAGTTGCAATTGTGTTCTGGGTTGTTGCTAGGATGTTACTGTGTGGTTGCTAGGGTGTTTTAGCTTGTTGCTAGGATATTGCTGTATGGTTACTATGCAGTTGCAAGAGTGTTTTGGGTGGTTACTAGGATGTTGCTGTGTGGTTACTAGGGTTTTGCTATATTGTTTTAGGTTGTTGGTTAAATATTTCTGTGTGGTTACTAGGCAGTTGCAAGAATTTTTTGGGTGGTTGCTAGGATGTTGCTGTGTGGTTACTAGGGTGTTGCTAGGGTGTTTTAGGTTGTTGCTAGGATATTGCTCTGTGGTTACTAGGCAGATGAAAGAGTGTTCTGGGTGGTTGCTATGATGTTGCTGCGTGGTTATTTCACAGTTGCTAGGGTGTTCTAGCTTGTTGCTAGGATGTTGTTGTGGTTACTAGGGTGTTTCTAGGGTGTTTTAGGTTGTTGCTAGGATATTGCTGTATGTTAACTAGGTAGTTGCAAGAGTGTTCTGGGTTGTTGCTAGGATGTTGCTGTGTGGTTACTAGGCAGTTGTGAGGGTTTTCTGGGTTGTTGCTAGGATGTTGCTGAGTGGTTGCTATGGTGTTGTTAGGGTGTTCTAGATTGTTGCTAGGATGTTGCTGTATGGTTACTAGGCAGTTGTGAAGGTGTTCTCGGTTGTTGCTAGGATGTTGCTGAGTGGGTGTTAGGGTGTTGCTAGGGTGTTTCTAGGGTGTTTTACGTTGTTGCTAGGATATTGCTGTATGCTAACTAGGTAGTTGCAAGAGTGTTCTGGGTTGTTGCTAGGATGTTGCTGTGTGGTTACTAGACAGTTGTGAGGTTCTTCTGGGTTGTTGCTAGGATGTTGCTGAGTGGTTGCTATGGTGTTGTTAAGGTATTCTAGATTGTTGCTAGGATGTTGCTGTGTGGTTACTAGGCAGTTGTGAGGGTGTTCTTGGTTGTTGCTAGGATGTTGTTGTGTGGTTACTAGGCAGTTGTGAAGGTGTTCTCGGTTGTTGCTAGGATGTTGCTGAGTGGGTGTTAAGGTGTTGCTAGGGTGTTGCTGGGGTGTTTTACGTTGTTGCTAGGATGTTGCTGTGTGGTTACTAGTCTGATGTGAGAGTGTTGATAGTGCATTGCTATGTGATTACTAAGCAATTCCTAGGGTGTTCTATGTGGTTGCTAGGGCGTTGCTAAGGTAGTTGCCAGGATGTTGCTGTGTGGTTACTTGGACAGTTGCGAGGGTGTTCTGGGTGGTTGCTTGGCAGTTGCTAGAGTGTTCTGGGTAGTCAACAGGGTGTTGCTAGGTCATTCTCAGTGGTTGCTTTGTCACTAAAATGAAATATGGCTGTTCATGTACCTATATCAAAGAAGCAGCGTGCAAGATGATGATAATAGTGATGCTTTGCTTTTCAAGGACCACTAAAGTAAAATAAAACTGTGATGTGTCTCTGTGTTGATTGTTTGTGTCTGGTGTTGTAGGCTTGTTGACTCAAGGTGGTGGCGTGTTTGACACGTTTGTGTCCAGCTTCTATCTGCAGTTCAGCAGCGACGGCCGTCAGTGGTACACGTATAAAGAGATGATCACAGACGCCAGACCCAAAGCAAAGGTGATGCATACATAAACTTTTTCTCTTTCAATAGAGGCTGAAATCTTAAAGATGGAAACTTGTTAATACTGGATTAGTTCAGAATAGAATATTTTGTTTCTTCCAGGTGTTTCAGGGCAACAGTGATGACCGTGGCGTAGCTCTGGCCCGTCTGGACCGGATGGTGTCGGCTCGGTTCGTGCGGATTCTGCCTCATGACTTTCAGAACGGAATCTATCTGAGAGTTGAGCTCATGGGCTGCGCTGATGGTATCCTTTCATTTCCTTCTACATTACATATTAGGTGTCAGAAGAAAACAGGTTTAAAAATGAATTTTCTGCCATCATTTATTCATCATCATGCCGTTTCCCATTATTGAATCTGGAGTTTCACATCTTCCCTCTGTATCTTTCCCATCAGAGCACGAGCAGTCCACACCTGCCCCGCCCCTGCGTCCCTGCAGAGAGAGAGAGTTCCTCTGCAGAAACGGCCGCTGTGTTCCTGCTGGTCCTCAGGGGGCGCTGTGTAACGGGCTCGATGACTGCGGGGACGGCACAGATGAGGAGAACTGCGGTGGGAACCAGTGGTGTAATCGTTTACAAAAACAAAATTACTAGAATTTTACTAAAATGAAAATGATTAAATAACAGATACTAATTCAAAATATTAATAAAAACTATAATAGTATAATAACTAGGGATGCCAACGATTAATCGATGATTGATTATTCTATGGTGCATGGTAAATCAAGAACTGTCAATCTGAGGAATCAAACCAGCTGTAAAACTGTGTCTGATTGGTCTCTACACATCGTCTCCACCCACCACACACAAGATCAAGTTTAGATTGGTTGCATCCCACTGCATCCCGAAAGTCCTATAGCTTTAGCCAAGCAGCATGTCACTCCGTGATATACACCCAGATAGCAACTTTGTGTTGGCCCAGATCCAGCCCACATCTGGCACATGTGGAATGATGATCCAGGCCACATGTGGCATGGAATGATGGCACTTGTTTGCCAGATCTGGGCCACAAGCAGGCCATAGCAATGCCACATGTCAGCCAAGAGCAAAGACATAAAACAAGTGGACCTTATCTGAGCCACAAAATCTTTATATATTACTTATAGAGTCATCTCAGCATGAACAAGCCTGTTATCAAGCAGAATCACTGAAGGAAAGAAGAGAACAGAGACAAAGGAGACAAACAGTCAGAAACACAAAAACTACAACTGACTTCAGCTACAGCCTTAGATGAAATCAACTGAAGATAAAAAACATTAAATCTCTCCAGATCTCAGCAGAGGATGTTTAAACAACTCCACAAACAGTATTACCAGCTTCAGTTATTACTAACCAGACTGACAAAGTTGCTATCTGGGCACATTGTCAGCAGACCACCTGCTCTAAATAAATATGCAATCTACTATGGTTTACTAATGTTTGCGAATTTACAAACAAAGTGTGGTTCAAAAGCCTCTTTTCCATACAAATACTTGGAATAGTTTGGTCTCTAAGTAAATTAAATATGCTTCTTGTATTCTACTTCTTGAGGCCTTTTGAATGATATATGAAACACAATGATTTTACAGATCATGTTTTCATTTTAAAGGTACAATATGTAAGATTTTTGGATTAAAATATCCAAAAACCACTAGAACAGAAAGATTGCAGGTGAGCAACTGTTTGGATGGATACATTCATCCAAACTAATTATGTTATATAGCTCAACAGAGTAAGTCTTATTGATTGAACTCGTTTTCTTGATTTACTGCGAGTACCATGTTTTACCATGCCTAATATCGATCTAGCTTACTGCAAGCGTCTCACAGCAGCCGCCAAGCGAACGCAGAGTAGCACAATAACAACTTTCAACACACAAATGTATCTAATATGATAAACAGCGCTGTGTTACCCCACATGCACTTGACCGGAAGAAGCGGAAGCGGCGACTGCGGCATAATAAAAGTCCCGCTGCTCTCGAGACATGTGTTGCGTTCGTCTCTCATTAACAATTGCTCCAGCGATCCTGCTCTGCTTCATACTACAGTAACGTTAATAATCTCATCCATGAGCATGATTTCTGCCCGAGTCCCGTCCTGATTCTTTTCCACCGGCTGTAGACGTGAAGACGGCATCTCCCAAGATTCCGTGCTCAAACTCGGCATCATCAAGCTACGCCTTTGTTTTGAATAGGTGACCTCTAGTGGCGAAAATCTACATATTGTGCCTTTAAGCAGAATGTTTTCACGCTATGAAATAGAGAACTTCTAATATGTGAGCAAAATTAAAAGCACTTGTTTAGTGATTTTCCGTAAAGCCACGTTTCTAAGCTTTAAAACAACACCTATTTTGTATTGGTTAAGCAAGTGGTTAAGTAACATAACTTAGCAGCACCACCCACTTTGGATTTAAGAGGTTAACGATTAATTGATTAAATGATCGTTAATTTAAACAACGATTGATTATGGAAATTTATGTAACTTGACACCCCTATTAAATACCCCATCTACTGGACAATACAAACCAGAATATATTCAGAACAAACATTTCCTTCCTTGATGTAGTGTTTTATTAAGCTTGGAAATGTATTTTTGCATTAATTGTTAATCTAAAACAAAAAGGAAGAAACAGAAAATATTTTGCCTCAGTTGTCATTAACATATTGAAAAAAAAATTCAAATGTGAAAAAAATATAAATAATGTCACAATGCAAAATTCTTAATCAAACTCTTCATTTTCTCTGTGCATGTTTCCTTGTCTTACGCTTTCAAATGAAGTATTTGTTTTCTATCAGGAACTCGTCCGACTCCCAGCGTGGTCTGCCCGTCAGGTCAGTTCTCCTGTCCTCCTCCAGGGGGCTGTATTGAGGCGGACCGTCGTTGTGATGGAGTTCCTCACTGTCCCGATGGAGCGGACGAAAGAGACTGTACACACACTAATATTACCCACATCACCCCCACTGCCGCCCCGCTCAGGACGCCCAGCAAGACGCCCGTTACCACCACCGTGAGACTTTAATATATATATATATATATATATATATACATTCCATTTTGATTTTTTTTTTTTTTTTTTGCGAACTAGTCCTAGGTTTTTCACCCGATCAGAACTAAACCAGAATTCTCTGGAGACTGAATATCAAAGGTTAACAAAAAAAAAAAGTTGAAATTTAGATTTACATTCGCTAAGGGGTGCCAAAACATTCTAAGTGGGCGGAGCCACTTTTACTAAAATGGCTATAACTCTTTAACGGAATGAAAAATTTTCTCCAAACTTGGTACACATGTTTATGGGCTCAATCTTTGGTCACAGTACAAAAAACGTGGCGAATGGACACTTGGTGGCGCTATAACATAAAAAAAAAAACTAAAAACGACTATAACTACACAACTGTTAGTCTGATTGAATATTGGCATGCTGTGTCTTGGTCCAAGGAGGCATGAGAGGACATTGGTGTATATGTCGAAAAACATGGCCACCATCGGCCAATGAAGTTTGAGCACCTATTAGTCAAGGTTAATGGAGGCCAATCGGAACAAAACTCAGTGTGCATGTTCGACTCATGGTCCTATAGGTCTGTAAGAATTTTGAAAGAAATCGGCCACTAGTTGGAGCTAACGAGTTTTACATCTCTGTAATCATGTGGTGTTTCGATATGCATATCATTTGATAGATCTCCTCATACTGAACAACTTTGCCTCAAGAACTGTTGCTGTCAGTTAAATCGTTCATTAAATATTTGCAATTATGTAAAGAACTAGTCCTTTTGCCCGTTCGGAACCAAACCAGTGCAGTACAATTCTCTGGACTCTCTAGATCAATAATTATCAAAAAAAAAAAAAAGTTGAACTTTTCCTTCCATGATTTAAATGGTCACATGCTTGCTTTTTGCTCATTTTTCTCTCTCTCTTTGCATTCTCAAGGAAGCAGGACCTGGTCAGAGAGGTACGAACTCAGAAGAGTCATTGTGGATTAATACAAAAAATGTTAATGGTCCTAAAACATTTTCTTTTTCAAAATATAATGAGAACATCACCCATCAGGTGTCTGCTCTTCTGCTCTGGGATTGGAGGATGGGCGTGTCCATTATGGTCAGCTGACCTCGTCCTCGTACAGAGAGAATAATCCTGCTGACGCGGGCCGTCTCAACGTCGTGCCCAACGTGTGAGTATTTTTCATGAATTAAGAATGTGAATGAATATGAATCATCATCTCATCTTGCACAAAGAATACTTAAAAAATCAACCAGGGTTTAAAAGCATTTAATTTCCCATGTAGCCTGATGTTTTGATGACATTGGTTTGCTTTGATGCTCTCTCAGTATGGTAATGGAGCCAGGATGGAGTCCGTTGCCTGGAGACCCTCATCCGTACTTCCAGGTGGATTTCCTGGAGCCCACATGGATCTCTGGTGTGGTGACGCAGGGCAGTGAACGCATGTGGGGTTACCTCACCAAATACAGGCTCGCTTTCGCTTTAGTTGACAACCACTTCATCAACTTCACTGAGACCGGAGACAGAGACTCTCCTCCGAAGGTAATCCAGACCCATGGATGGGATTGAGATGAAAGGAAAGTTAGTAGATGCATGTGTAAATGAAGTAAACTGTGATATTTGTGTCAGGTATTTGAGGTGAGGATGGTCGGTCGGACGCCTGTCACACGCTGGTTGGACAGACTGGTCAGAGCTCGCTTTCTCCGGATCATTCCTGTAGAGTTTCGTCCCACTTTCTATCTGCGTGTGGAAGTCCTGGGCTGTAGAGGAGGTACGACTAGCTTCATTTATTATTCTTTTTACTTTTCATTGTTTCTCTGAGACCTGGTTAATCAAGAGTCCAGGTCATATTTCACACCTCAGAAAAAACAAGAAACAAAGAAATGTGAAAATGGGGGGAAAAAAGTAATCTTTTTTTTTTTTTTTTTTTTTTTTACAATATTTTCATGACAATTAAACACATTTAAACTAAAAATTTAGTGTTATTGATATTGTATTATAGTTTTAATAATATTTATAATTTTTATATTTTCCTTTTTTAAGTTTTAGTATTGTTTTACTATTTTTTTAAATGTATTTTATTAATTTAATTAATTAATTGTTATTGTTATTATTAAAATATTGTTTTTTTTAAAAAATAATGTAATTATTTTTAATATATTTTTTAAATGAATTAATAGCCAGAATTAATAATACTATTATCTATGCATGCAATACAATTTTTAAATGCATGCATTTATTAAAATTAATACATTTTAAATATTTTTTTCACATTCCAATAATGGGAAATGCACTTAATTGGCATAATAAATAATATATATTTTTAAATGAATAAATAGCCCAAATTAATAATGCTATGATCTATACATGCAACATAATTTATAAATTAATGCATTTATTAAATATTTTAAATAATATATTTTTCACATTCCAGTAATGAGAAATGCACTTAATTGTCATAATAAATAATATAATTATTTTTTAATATATTTTTAATTAATAAATAGCCAAAATTAATAAAACTATTATCTATACATGCAATATAATTTATAA
Organism: Ancherythroculter nigrocauda; assembly: GCA_036281575.1. Lineage (NCBI taxonomy): Eukaryota > Metazoa > Chordata > Actinopteri > Cypriniformes > Xenocyprididae > Ancherythroculter > Ancherythroculter nigrocauda. The sequence continues at coordinate 31,830,881 of VTFQ01000024.1, read as the reverse complement.
ATGCATGCATTTATTAAAATTAATACATTTTAAATAATAATTTTTTTCACATTCCAATAATGAGAAATGCACTTAATTGTCATAATAAATAGTATAATTATTTTAATATATTTTTAATTATTAAATAGCCAAGATTAATTATACTATGATCTATATATGCAATATAATTAATAAAAGAATGCATTTAAAAAAATTAGTACATATTTAAATATTTTTTTCACATTCCAGTAATGTGAAATATACTTAATTAGCATAATAAATAATATAATTATTTTAAATATATATATATATATATATATATATATATATATAAATGAATAAATAGCCCAAATTAATAATGATATGATCTATACATGCAACATAATTTATAAATTAATACATTTATTAAATATTTTAAATAATATTTTTTCACATTCCAGTAATGAAAAATGCATTTAATTGTCATGAAAACCCTAAAAATGTTTATGGTCTGAAAAAGTAGGCTTCAATCACTTTAAGCATTATATAATATAATGTATAATATATCAACATATATATCCATTCTTCTTGTCAGATGAGTTGGTCACACCCAGTAGTGAAGTGACCACAGCGCCACCCGGTGGACCAGGATTACAGAACCACACGGGACCAACAGGACGTCCCGGTTACTATAACTACACATCTGGACCTCCAGGACTTCACACCAAGAGTCCACAGGACGGCAGCCCAGGAGTGGCTCCGCCCACCCGCATCACAACAGCGCCACCTGGTGTCGGTCCGACGAGAGAATCGGGCGTTCATATTCTGACCACACCCTACTCTAACAGGACAGGTGCGTGTTTCTGTGTTTGACAGGTCAGGTGCTGGTGAAATGCAAAAGTAAATGCTTTTCAAACTTTTTTTTTCTTTTTTTCCAGACACATCTACACCCTTTGATGATGGTTTACCCAGAGTTCTGTGTGTGAAAGGACAGTTTTCCTGCAGGACGTTCGGCTGTGTGGAAGCTGCGCTTGTGTGTGACGGCCGTGAGGACTGTCCCGACGGCTCCGACGAAGATCGCTGTGGTAAAAATGAAGCACACGCATGTTTATTCAGCTAATTAATGACATATCATCAGTGTTCAGGAAGCTTCACGGAAACTGCATGTCAAGCTAATTTAAACTAGTCAAGCTTCACAGAGTTGTTATGGGTAATTAAAGCTAATCCTAAAACTACTGAAACTTGCTTTCAGAAATTTAAATTAAGCAGAAATAAAATAAAATATTATATGAAAAAAAAAAATTAGCTTGAGCTTGAGGTACTAAAATTACTAAAACTAAAAGTGGAATGAAAATATATTAAAGCTAAATAGAAATATTTAATACATTTATATTTATTATTTAAATTTTATTTATTTTTTAAGATTAATATTTAAGTGTTATTATAGTTAACAAAATGACTAAAACACATAACAAAATTAGTAAAAGTACAATAAATACTAAAATAAAAAAATAAACCTTATTCAATATATTAATAGCATTAAAGCTATATAAAATATTTTATTTTTAGCAGCAGATCAGTATTTATCGTGCACAAAAACATTGATAACCTTAATTAATGTAACAGCATTAAACCTAATCTGATGCATTCACACAAAATATGAATGAATATAAACTAAACATCCTGATTTATATAACACTGTCAAACATCAGCAACAAACTTTAGCATTTACTGTAAATAAATATACAAATATGTTTATGTAAAATGAGTCGAATGATTTAGGAAACTTCATTTATAAATATTTTGTTTTACACTTTGAAGATGTTTTGTCAGATTTTTCACCCTGTGCTGTTTCACATTTATTTTATTTTATTTTATTTTATTTTATTTTATTTTATTTTATTTTATTTTATTTTATTTTATTTTATTTTATTTGTTTAATTTTATTTGTTTCATTTTATTTCATTTAATTTTATTATTTATTTTATTTCATTATTTTTTTTTTATTTAATTTAATTTAATTTCATTTTATTATTTATTTTAGTTCATTATTTTTTATTTCAATATTTTTTATTTTATTTATTTTATTTTATTTCATTTTATTATTTATTTTATTTCATTATTTTTATTTAATTACTTTTCATTTTATTTTATTTATTTTATTTCATTATTTTTAATTTTTTTATTTATTTTTTATTTTATTTCATTTTATTATTCATTTCATTTCATTATTTTGTGTTATTTTTTATTTATTTTTTATTTTATTTCATTTTATAATTTATTTTATTTCATTACTTTTTATTTTATTTATTTATTTCACTATTTTTTATTTATTTTTTATTTTATTTCATTTTATTATTTATTTTATTTCATTACTTTTTATTTTATTTATTTTATTTTATGTCACCATTTTTTATTTTTTTGTTTTATTTCATTTCATTGTATTATTTATTTTATTTCATTATTTTTTATTGTCATTTTTATTTATTTTATTTCCTTTTTTTCATTATTTTTTTATTTCATTTCATTTCAAGTTGAATATTCTCTCATTTGTAAGACTTGTTTGATTTTAGACTCTGATTTGAACATGTTGACTCTCCTAACATAAAATGCATTCGTTTACTGGTCACATGATTAAGTTATTTAAGTAAGTCTCAATCTCAGAAACACGAATATCACCGAACTCTCTCCTCAGGCTCCGTCGCTCCTCTCCCAGGACCCGTAACCCCCTCTCAGCGCCCCCTGCTGCCCGAGCGCTGCTCCTCCAAACAGTTCAGCTGCTGGAGCGGCGAGTGTGTGAGTTCGGAGAAGCGATGTGACCTCCACAGAGACTGTGCCGACGGCTCGGATGAGAGCGACTGCTGTGAGTCCACAAACACAGATCTCAGATCAGATTCAGGTGGATTGTGGGATTGAGAGAGGTCTGTTTGTGTCCCCAGTCGACTGTATTCTGTCTCCCTGGACGTCCTGGAGTCAGTGCAGCGTGTCGTGTGGTCTGGGGTCGCTCTTCCGGCAGAGGAACATCCTGAGAGATGCCCGTCCGGGCGGTTCCTGCGGCGGAGCTCAGTTCGACAGCCGGCCGTGTTTCCTGCAGGCCTGTCCGGGTACGAACAGATCACATGGTGTTTCTGTATCAGCCGCACGGGTTCGAGGCTCATTGCGTTCTTGTTCTCTGTCTCAGTGGACGGTCAGTGGTCGGAGTGGACGCAGTGGTCAGGCTGTGACGTCCCGTGTGGAGGAGGACTGATGGTGAGGAACAGAACCTGCTCCAACCCTCCGCCCAAGAACGGTGGGAGAGACTGTGACGGGATGAGCAGACAAACACACGCGTGTCACATGCAGTCCTGCGGGCCGCACACGGACACACAGAGCGGTCAGATACACACACATTAACAAGAACACGCATGCACGAGCGTCACGAGTATATCTGAGCGATCTCTCCCGCTCTGCTGCAGGCTGCACCGGAGGAATGATCCTGATGAACGAGTCCGACTGTTTGTCTGGGATCATCGACGCGTGTCCCGTGACCTGCTCTGACCTCCATTCTGAGAGGAACTGCACCTTAAACTGCTCTGCAGGTACAATGAGATCTTTTCAAGGTTCATAAACATTGCAATCATTCATCACAGTCATTTATGACCTCGGACCGTTTTCAAACATCATGTTATTTATTGTATGTCAAATGTTTTATATATTAATGTGAAATAAAATAAACACGGAAACTCTGGCAGACCCGGTCAAATAAGTAAATACATTTTATAAATGGAAAATAAATAGATAGATATATATATAGAGTAAATAAATAGTACTCAAAAATGTAATAATTAATAATAATTTTAATAATATTTAATATCTCATTTTATCTAGGTATAATAATGACAATAATTTGAGACTAATTTGAAAAGAAAATAATTATCCATAATTAATACTATTATTTATTTAATATTTTTAATGAATTATTTTATATTATTTTTTATAATAATTAACAATTAATCATTAGTATAGTGTTATATATATATACATTTATTATCCATAATTAATGCTATTATTTATTTAATATTTTTAATAAATATTTTTTTATAACATATAACAATTATTTATTATTATAGTGTATATATATATATATAGTAAATTACAGAAATTTAATAAAAGGAATTTCTTAATAATTGTTTTATTGCATAATTTTAATAACAATAAATAATTATTATAGCAATTATATAATAAATTAATTAATAATATAATATAAAATAATCTTTTATAATAATTAACAATTAATCATTTTTATAATTAATTTATATATATATATACATTTATTATCCATAATTAATGCTATTATTTATTTCATATTTTTGTATATTTTTTATAATAATTAACAATTATTTATTATTATAGTTATATATATATATATATATATATATATATATATATATATATATATATATATATATTTAAAAAAGGAATTTCTTAATAATTAATGCATAATTTTAATAACAATATATATTTTTATAGCAATTAAATAATAAGATAATTAATAAAATAATTTGTTATTTTTTATTTTTTATAATTTTTAATTATATAATAAAATAATTAATACAATAATTTATTAAAATAATAAGTAGTATTATTACAAATGTATACGTTTAATAACAATAATATAATATAATTTATTAAATATTATTAATATATTAAATAGTAGTATTTATTAAAATATAATTACTATATATATATAATTGTGTGTGTATTGTTGTTATTATAATAAATAGTACCATTTATAATTTTTATAACATATAATAAATTATTTTTATGTAGTGTTTTAGAGAGAGAAAGACCAAAGAGTGAAATGATAATGTATGATTCATATATAGATTAAATGTTTTCTTTGGTTGTTAGGATGTTATTGTCCTCCTGGACTCTTCCTACAAGATGGACGTTGTGTCGATGCCAGTAAATGTGAGTGTTTATGGGAAGGTTCGGTCATCCAGCCTGGACAGGAAGTCAGTACCAGCAGCTGCAGCTCATGGTCAGTAGATTCAACATTTCACACACGAGCGGATCTTCTGAGTCTGTAAATGCGTGTCGTGACGTTTCATCCAATCCTGCAGTGTGTGTAAAGATGGGCGTGTCATTTGCGATGACTCCAGCTGCGTCGCTCGCTGTGATTGGTCGGCCTGGTCTTCATGGACGTCATGTGACAGCAGCTGTGGGACGGGAATCCAGCACCGTTACAGGTGGACTGACTTATATCAAGACTCAGAAATAACCCTGAACATGACTAGATCTTCCTCATCACGTGTCCGTGTTTCCGCAGATCTCCTCTGAGTCCCATGGGAGCGTCGAGGGTCGAGCCGTGTGACGGGGACTCCACCGAAGCCCGCCGCTGCTCCACGCCCTGCTCAGAGGGTGAGATCTCAGCTCAGAGTTAGGATTGAACAGCAGTGTTATGCAGAGACTGACTGTGACCCTTCAGGTCCTGACGGAGTGTCCTGGAGCGAGTGGACGCTGTGGTCCGAGTGCAGCAAGACCTGTTTCCATCACGTGGACGCCGTGGGACTGAGGCGGCGCTTCAGGAGCTGTAATCACACAGACGCCGGCGCCTCCTGTGGTGGAGACGTGGAAGAACACGAGCCGTGCAACATGATCCACTGCCCCGGTACACCAGATCTGATGAGACACTCAAAGAGATGATTGTGCTTTTTTGCTCTAAACTGAAAATGCACGATGATAACATGCTGAGAGGAGCGTTGTGATGTTGGGATTTTACTTGACATTATACATTTCATAGTCTATATACTGTACGATCCTTTTTTCTTTCAAATAAAATTCAAAAATAACAAAATACATAAATAAAGTCCATTTTAAAATTTCAGAGTAAAGGTTTGCAAATCAAGGATGTCATTAAATAAAACTAAATTTATTATAATGTTTTTATTTTTTTTAATCAAATCAAATATAAATGTTAGATGAAAACTTTAAACAATTTTGTTGGAAATAAAACAAATAAAAACTAAATAAAAATAAAAATATTTTAAACCTAAATAGTAATATTAAAAAAATATAACAAAACAAAATGAATAAATATTTATCTAAAATTAAAATGAAAACTGAAATATGAAAATCATATAAATAGCAAATTGTATTATTTGTATTATTATTTTGTATTATTTTAATAATTAAAATGTATTTTATTAACAATAAGATTAATAATAATAAGTTATTATAGTAATTTGAAAAGAAAACAATTATCAGTAATTGATATTATTATTTATTTAATCACATTTAATTAATTAGATTATTATAGTGTTAATAATAATAATAAATAATAATTAAATTATATATATATATATATATATATATATATATATATATATATAGTAACAACAATAATAATAAAAAGTTATTATAGTAATTTGTAAAGAAAACAAATATCAGTAATTAATATTATTATTTATTTAACCAAAAGTAATAGTAATTAGATAATTATTATAGTGTTAATATTAATAATAATAAATAATAATAAATCTATATTATATTAACAATAAGAATAATAATAAAAAGTTATTATAGTATTTTGAAAAGAAAACTATTATCAATAATTAATATTATGTATTTTTTTAATTATTTATTATTTATAATCATATTTTATAAATAATTAGATAATTATTATAGTGTTAATAATAATAATAAGTTATAGTAATTTAAAGAGAAAACAATTATCAATAATAATAATAATAATTATTATTATTATTATTATTATTTAATCATATTTAGTTAATAATTAGATAATTATTATAGTGGTAATAATAATAATGAATAATCATTTATATATTATATTATATTAACATTAATATTAATAATAATTATAATAATAAAATAAAATATTTATTATTAATTCGAAAAGAAAATAATCAGTAATTAATCAATTTAATTCATAATTAGATCCTTATTATAGTGTTAATAATAATTCATATATTATATAATAATTTCATGAATGTAATTATTCCAGTGGACAGAATCCTGGTGTCCTGATGAAGATCTGCCGTATCTCTGATGTTTTCTCTCTCGTGGCTGTAGTGTCCGGCGGCTGGTCGTCCTGGTCGAGCTGGTCCGACTGTTCGTCCGAGTGTGACTCTGGAGTTCAGACGAGAGAGCGTTTCTGCAGTTCTCCTCCGCCGCTGTACGGAGGCCTCATCTGCCCCGGGCCGCACGTCCAGACCCGCGACTGCAACGTCCAGCCCTGCTCCGGTACATGATGTCACTGTGAACCTCTCGCTGACGTCTGCAGTGTGTGTGTGTTTCTGAAGTGAATCTTTGTCGTGCAGGTGTGTGTCCGCAGGGCATGACGTTCCTGTCGAAGGATCAGTGCGAGGCTCAGGGCGGCGCGTGTCCCCGCGTGTGTCTGGACGCCATGGCGGACGTGGAGTGTGCCACTGAGTGTTATGATGGATGCTACTGTTCACCTGGCTTCTACCTGTTCAATAACACCTGTGTGCCGCTCCACCGCTGCCCCTGTTACCATAAGGGGGCGCTGTACACACAGGGCGACACTGTGCCTCATGACAGCTGCAACAACTGGTAACTTTGTGTTGATACATTCAGAAATCTGTGTTCAGAAATCATTAAATTGATCAGTAAAGACATTTATAATGTAGCAAAAGATTTTTATTTCAAAATATAATGACTAAATATATAAATAAAGTCCATTTTCAAAATTTCAAAGTAAAGATATTGATTTCATTAGGTTTACAAATCAAGGATATCATTAAATAAAACTAAATTTATTATAATGTTTTTATCAAATCAAATCAAATATAAATGTTAGACGAAAAAAATGTAAACAATTTTGTTTAGTTCAAGCACTAAAATGAAACTGGAAATAAAACAAATAAAAACTGAGCTAAAACTGAAATAAAAATAAAAAATATAAAAAAAAACATAAAACAAAATTACTAAATATTTATTAAAAATTAAAATGAAAACTGAAATATGAAAAAAGCAAATTTAAAATATTAATAAAAGCTATAATATACTGTATAAATAATACAAAAAACAGTTTCAAATTAAAAGCATATAAATAGTAAATTGTTTATGTATTATTTGTATTATTATTTTGTTAAAACTAAAACCATTATGTATTTTATTAACAATAAGATTAATAATAAAAAATAAAGTTATTATAGTAATTTGAAAATTTATAATGTAAATAAATGCTGATCTTTTGAACTTTTTGTTTATCAAAGAATCCTGAAAACATAAAAATATATCACGTTTCCACAATATTTTTAACATTGATAATAATCATAAATACTGTATTTCTTGAGCATCAAATCATCATATTAGAATGATTTCTGAAGGATCATGTGACACTGAAGACTGGAGTAATGATGCTGAAAATTCAGCTTTGATCACAGAAATAAATTACACTTTACTATATATTCACATAGAAAACAGATATTTTAAATTATAAAAATATTTCACATTTTTATTGCATTTTTGATCAAATATATGCAGCTCTGGTGAGCAGAAGAGACAAAATTTTGAACAGTAGAGTGCAGAAATTTGTTTGTATTTTTTAAACAAGATTTTTCCCATTTGTAAATCATTTTAATATTGTAATTAAAGTATTAAGTATTAATATTTTTAATTAATTATTTTATAATAATTAACAATTAATCATTAGTGTAGTGTTTATATATATATATATATATATATATATTACTTACAGAAATTTGAAAAAGGAAATTCCTAATTATTTTATTGCATAATTTCAATAACAATAAATAATTATTATAGCAATTAAATTAATAATAATCTTATAATCTCTAATAATCTTTTATAATAATTAATTGCTATAATAATCATTTATTGCTATTAAGTATTCACTTAAGTAATTGGCATGACAAATAATTTTTAAAAGTATAATTTTTCCATATTATTATGAAAGAAAAAAATTGTATATAATGTTTTTAAACCGTTTTGGATAAATTATAATGTCATACTGCAGGATACAACTTTGATATGACATGTCAACTACCCATGTGGCTATATATATATATATAAATATATATTTCAGATTGACAGTTTGTTGTGTTTCCTGACAGCACGTGTGTTGATGGAGAGATGCGGTGTGGAACAGCGCCCTGCCCTGGTGAGTATGACACATCACACCCTCCCTGGAAAGCATTCTTATATGCATTCTGTTCTGAGTAGTGTGTATACGTTCACTCCTGCAGTGGATTGTGGGTGGAGCGAGTGGACCGCCTGGAGCGCGTGCAGTCGGACATGTGACGTGGGCATCAGGCGGCGCTATCGTTCAGGAACCAATCCAGCGCCGGCGTTTGGCGGGCGTGCCTGCGAGGGCGACCGCATCGGACTGGACACGTGCAGCATTACACCTTGTTTCGGTACAGTGATCACATGACTAAAGACTATCTATTAAGAGTTCAGTGCAGATCAATACCATAAAAGTAGACAATGATGGCAACTACACAAAACATATCACAGATTCACACCAGGATTATTACTCTAAATGTCATATTCCTGTGTTCAGGAGTGAAGGGCCCGTGGAGCCCGTGGTCCGAGTGTTCGGTTCCCTGCGGCGGCGGATACAGGAACAGAACCAGAGGGCCGCTCAGGACTCACGGGACGCCTCAGCAGTTCAGCGCGTGTAACCTGCAGCCCTGCGGTGAGTCCGGCTCAGTGCTGTCAAAATAAAAGTCCGAATTCCAAATATCAGTCGGTCACTACTAATACACACATCATTTTCTCTCTCTGACATCAGGTAACGGAAGCGCTTGTACGAACGGTCAGGAGTGGGCCGCGTGTGTGAGAGATGAGCTGCTGTGTTCGGATTTGGGGTCGGACGTCCAGAGAGATGCCAGCTGCCATCCTGGCTGCCAGTGTCCTGAAGGGTCAGCCCTTCAGGTGAGTGTGTGTGTGTTTCATTATATATTTTTATTTGTGAATGTATATCTGTGATGTGTGTGTGTGTGTGTTTCAGGATGGCCAGTGTGTGTCTCTGCCGCTCTGTCACTGTCATGTAGATGGAGAGCAGCACAAACCCGGAGCCACTGTCACCAAAGACTGCCACAACTGGTAAAACATGTCACAAAACCATATACATTCAGTTTAATTCATTTTAATCTAATTAAAACATAATTTTAATTAGTTTTTAAATTAATTTTAATAAGCTTTAAAATAATTTAAAAGATAAGTAATATTTTTTTTAATTTTAAAAAATAATTTTCAACATACATTAAACTATATACTGCATATATAATAATATATATAAAACAAATACAAAATAATTACTTTTAGTGTTTTTTTTATTATTTTATATTATTTTATACAAAAAGAATGAAAAAATAAGCACTGTAATTTTATTTTATAATATAATTTATTGTTAATAACTATATTTATTATACTTTCGGCAGTAATACATGCGGGTATAAATACATTTAAAATGTTAATTTATTTTATTTATAGATAGAACACCTTTTTTACTTATTAAAAGTCTTTTAAAACAATGAAAAATACCGCATGTATTACTGCCGAAAGTATAATAAAGATAGTTATTAGAATTAAAAGTCTATTAAAATTCTTTAAAACAATGAAAAATAAGCACTGTAATTTTATTCTATAATATAATAGAATTTATTTAATAATTATTTTTTATTTTATTTTACTATACTTAATCACATATTTAAAATGTTAATATATTTTATTGCTAGAATGGCTTTTTTAATTATTAAAAGCTTGTTGAAAACAAGAGATACAATTTTATTTTCTAATAATTATTTTTTATTATGCATTTAACAAAAACACATATGATGTATAAATACATATAAAATGTTAATATATTTTAAAGATTAATTTTTAAAAAGCTTGACATTTTATTCATTTTAATAATCATTAATAAATCACTTTATTATGCATTTAACAATAATGCATTTACTATGAATATATAAATATGAAAATAAGTGATCATGTATTTCATTCCTGCAGCACGTGTGAATCAGGAAAGCTGGTGAACTGTACGAGTGTGGAGTGTGACGGTAAGACGTCTGGAACCGCTCTCGTGCCGTAACACACTCTCTGATGTGTGTGTGTGTGTGTGTGTGTGTGTGTGTGAGACTCTCTCTCTCTGTGTGTGTGTGTTTCAGTGGACGGCAGCTGGTCATCTTGGACTCCGTGGGGTGTGTGTTCTGTGTCGTGTGGTGCTGGTCTTCAGTCGCGCTATCGCTTCTGTTCCGACCCGGAGCGAGCTGGGAACGGACTTCCCTGCTTCGGGCCGGACCGAGAGGACAGAGTGTGTGCTTCAGCGCCCTGCAGCAGTGAGTGACCCACACACACTGACACGAGATCCATGATCCCAAGAAATAAGAAAAACAACAACATGATTTGCAAGAGCATGTCAGATTGGTTTGTTCTGTTGTGTTTGAAGGACACGGAGGCTGGAGTGGCTGGACGTCCTGGACCGACTGTACCAAGTCGTGTGGCGGGGGGGTGCGGAGCCGCAGGAGGGACTGTGATCGGCCAATCAGAGGGGGTGATGGAGACTATTGTGAAGGACTGGGAACTGAAGTCATCGTGTGTAACACTGACCACTGTCCAGGTGTGTGTGTGTGTGTGTGTGCTTGTGACGGTATCAAATTTTCATGTTGCGATTAATTGCTGGAGCTTTTATGACGGTATACGGTATTATCACGATATTGAAATAAGTTGCAAAAAAAGTGTCATAACAGGATTAAGAACTCTTTGTAATAACAAAAAGAATTCTGAATGTTTAAATACAATAATACAATACACCAAAAATATATAAAGTAAAATTTTCAAACATATTAAAGTGCAAAAGAATTAGGCTATAAAGAACATTTCTCATTATTTAATGCATTAACTAAGATTGATCAACAGCTACTTTTGTTAGAGAAAGTATTATTTTTTTGTTAATGTGAGTTAAGAAATACAACTGATCATTAGTTTTATCTCAGATCCATTAAATAAGTTCTGTTGATTTTAGTAATGTTATTAAATAGTAACTAAGAAATTAACATTAACTAAGAATAATTAATGCAAGTATTTTTAATTGTCAGTTTAGTGATAATGAATTAACATGTTAACTAATGAAGCCATATGTCTCAAAGTTTTACTGAACAATAACAAATAATGAGAACATTTCTAATCATTAGGGCATGTTGTAGTCCAGATTAAAATATAAAAATGTTTAGGTTTGAAAATAAATAGTCTATTAAGTCTTTAAGTATTTGGTGCTGTGATGAACAACACTGAGATTACAAAAAAATGAATGGTTGTTTGAAGCATTTTAAAAACTTCACTAGCGCAGCTGCTTTGTTTGCGGGGTTTCCGGGGTAACCGCTGCATTTCTGCTGTTCCATCAGCGCCCTCTGCTGTCAGAGAGTGAACGTGCACTTTCATTCAGCATATAAGTATTCTTAAATGCATTATAAAAATTGTAAGAATTGGTAATAAATTATTATTTATGGTATTTTGAAATGCCCGCAATAACAGTATCGTGCATGTTCCGAATATCGGCACATGTCTATGTGTGTGTTTTCATATGTATGTTAGATATTAACTCTGAACTCTGTCTGTAGTGTCTTCATGTTCACACGTGCCAGGAAGTGTGTTCAGTGCCTGTGGACCCTCATGTCCGCGATCATGTGACGACCTCACTGTGAGTAAATAAATAAACCATTGAACATATACTAGTGTTTTCAAAAGCACTGGTATTTCGGTACCAAATCGGTGCTGAAATTTTAAAAATGTGACAAATGCACAGACATGCACAGTAAAATCCTCAGAGTTAAATCAGCTCTGCTCAGATTACATACGGTCCCTCACTAAATAGTGTTAAAATAACACTAAAGCAGAGTTAAAGTTAATGGGATAATTAAGCAATTAATTAAGTGATGATTGTGCATTAGTGATGAACACCTGCTGTTAACAAGCAGAACCACTGAAGAAAAGAGAAACACAATAACTGACTTCAGTCACAGCCTTATTAATTGCTTAATTACCTCATTAACTTTAACTCTGCTTTAGTGCATGCTTTCAAATGCTCCTGTGTGTATCTCAGAGAAGAGCATCAAAGATGCCTATTTACAACATGTTTTTGAAGCATTGATAACCAATCACAAACATATCTGTTGAGTGCATGAACACAACAGCCAATCAGAGCTGCTGCTCAATATATGATAATGACGGTGATGTTGGTGTGTGTTCAGTACTGCGAGTGGCGCTGTGAGCCGGGTTGTTACTGCACAGATGGTAAAGTTCTGAATTCAGACGGATCGGAGTGTGTGGAGAGAGACACGTGTCCCTGTCTGGACCTGCACACAGGACGACGAGTCCGACCCGGAGACACCGTACGATCTCCAGACGGCTGCAACAACTGGTGAGAAACCACCGATCACACTTTGCATTCATTTAGATCATGTGATTCATATGTGTTTGATCATATTCCAGCACCTGTGAGGGAGGGAAACTCACCTGCGGTGAACATCCGTGTCCAGGTTTGTCATCTCACACCGTAATAATCTCAAACGCCTCTGAAGGGGTAAATTGTGACGTGTGGTTGTGTGTGTGTCAGTGGACGGAGGCTGGTGCGAGTGGGCCAACTGGACGCCCTGTTCAAAGACCTGTGGGATTGAGTGGGTGTCCCGCTACAGGAGCTGCGCCTGTCCTGAACCCAGATCAGGAGGAGCGCCGTGTTCAGACCAGCAGGAGGAGCGAGCCGGACTGGGAGTCCAGATCCAGAGACAACCGTGCCCATCTGTCTCCTTCTGCCCCGGTAACACAGAGACAAAACACGAATCATACAACCATTGATAAATTATAAGATTAATATGCTTTACAAGATCAATTTACTCTCCTCAGTTAAAGCAGTTACATAATAAAAATGTTTCATTGTAATCACTGGAGAAATCAATGCAATAGATAAAGAGGTAAACGTATCTACAATTTGATTGTCAAAACAGTAAATTAATAGAAAAATAAGTAAATAAATGAAATAATAATATTGAACCAAGTAAAATTATAATAAATAAATATTTATTTATATACAACAAAATGTACATTTAGCAAATTATATTACAGAAATTGTGTTAAAGTTAAAAACATGGGTAGTTGCATATTGTTTATTGCTCTGTTATTGATTTATTTTAAGTCACAAGCACCCATTCTGCTGTCAATCACATTTAGAATTGAATTACATAAATAAACTATGAAATATTTCTTAATATGTGTTTTTGGGCAAATTACATTAATTTTACGTTAATTTTAGTAACATTTTTGTTGTGTTTTATTAGTTTTCTTTTTAGTTTATTAATTTTGCCATTGCAACTAACTGAAAATTATTTTTATATTCCCTTTTATTTCTGTTAACTTTTAATGCATTTCAATTAATGTAAATGTTTTTAGTTTTAGTTGACTTAGACTCAAAACTATATAATCAGCAGTAGATGAAGAACATTTGGATGCAACATTATATTTTGATATGAAAAATGTTTTTTTTTTGGACAAATTTCAACATCTGACATTGTTAAATACAAAAACTCATAAGATTAATCCTGCTTATTTGAATCTTTTTGCAGTCCTCGTAATTATTGTTAGTGTACACAAATAAAAGTCTTACTCTTCTGTATGATCAAAAATGAAGTTCTTTCTGTATTATGAGAAAATGTAAGTGATTGCAGTGGCGCTCTAAAGAGTTAAACATCCCTGATCTCTCTATCTGTGTGTGTGTGTGTGTAGTCCACGGCTCCTGGGGCTCCTGGAGCTCATGGTCGGACTGTGACGCGTGTGCCGGTGTGTCTGTCCGGCACAGGGAGTGTAACAGCCCTCCAGCGCGGTTCGGTGGTCTGTCCTGCCTCGGAGAGAGTCGGCAGAGCCGCGGCTGCCATGATAACGTCACCGTCTGTTCAGGTCAGCATACTCCCTAACATCTGAAGCTATCACACACTGCTGTTTGATCATATCCTGACATCTGCTGCTCATCTGTAGACTGTGGAGGCGGACAGGAGGAGTGGCCCTGCAGGAAGCCCTGTCCTCGCTCCTGCTCCGACCTGCACGGAGACACGGAGTGCGTGGACGTGCCGGGATGCAGCCGGACCTGCGGGTGTCCCGGAGACATGCTGCTGCAGGACGGGGTGTGTGTGGACCGAGAGCTGTGTCGCTGTAAATTTCACAACATCAGCGCAGGTGTGGACACGCTACGGAAGAGACGCTCGATGCAAATATCTTTAGTATTCTTAATACACTATATTCTTATTTATTCATAGTTTTATTTAGTTTTTGTTATATTTTTCTTTTTAATTTTAGTCATTTTGTTGTGTTTTTAGTTGTTTTGATTATTTTTATTATTTTTTTTAAATGTCTATTTATTTTTATTTTAGTTTTAGTACTTCGTTATTTTACTTCTATTTTATTTCCGTTAATGTTTAATTTATTTCAATTAATGTATTTTTGTATTTTTAGTTTCAAAGTTTTTAGTTAATTTTAGTTAACATTTGAGTCATTTTTGTGTTCTTTCATATTTTATTATTATTCATTTTTTAATATAACCATTTAGTTTTTATTCATTTTTATTTTAGTTTTTAGTAATTTTAGTACTTCAACTTAAACTAAGTGAAGATGAGAAATTTTGCTTTTGCAACTAACTGAAATAAGTTTTTATATTTCATTTTTGTTATTTCTGTTAACATTTATTTATTTTATGTAAATATTTTTAAGTTTTTTTTCAATGTTTTCAGTTAATTTTAGTTTAATAATTTTTTGTGTTTTAGTTTATTTTATTTTTTTTCAAATAAGTCTGTTTAGTTTTTAGGTCAGCATTTACTTCAGTTTTAGATTTAGTAATTTTAGTACTTAAACTAAATGAAAATTAGAAATTTTGCTTTCAAAAATAGCATTAAAATTTAATATATATATAATATAATAAAATTATATTTAGCTTCTGTTAACATTTAATTTATTTCAATTAATGTAATTGTTTTTAGTATTTTTAGTTTCAAAGTTTTAGTTAATTTTGGTTAATGTTTTAGTCATTTTTGTGTGTGTGTGTGTGTGTGTGTGTGTGTTTTATTTATATATATATATATATATATATATATATATATTGTTTCTATTAACATTACATTTATTTCAATTAATGTAAATGTTTTTAGTATTTTTTCAGTTTTAGTTGATGATAACAACACTGGTTTAAATAACTCAAAACTACTCCAGAATGAACCCTCAAATAAACAGCTGTAAGGAGTTATACACACTGAAATAACATGCAGTCTTTCTTATGACACAGCTGGAATAGACACTGGGAATGTTTCCTGGGAGTGGCCGGGAACATCAGACTGGCAGCATGCAAATCCAGGAGAGACCATCATCACTGACTGTCATAACTGGTATCATATTACATGTATATGTAACTTGTTTTGTAAGTGAAGGCAGGTAGGCACTGACACAGATCAGTAATTGTTTCTCTGTGATCTTTCTAGTACATGTGAAGCAGGTGTCCTGCACTGTGACTCACTTCCTGGTTGCTCTGTCGACGGCAGCTGGAGCCAATGGGCTCCCTGGTCAGAATGCTCCGCCCACTGTGGAGGCGGGGTTAAGGTGCGGACACGTCTGTGTGATAACCCTGCCCCTCAGAATGGCGGTAGAGAGTGTGTGGGCTCTGGCCGACAGCAGAAAGTGTGTAACACTCACAACTGCTCAGGTGGGTCAGTGTGACGATGCCATCTTTCACATATATTATTTTGGAAATCTCGGTTTTCTCTATGTACATTTGCTCTTGTAGATTCTGGTCCTTGGTTTGACTGGTCAGCGTGGTCAACGTGCACCGTCAGCTGTGGTGGAGGGTCTCAGAGCCGTAGCCGCTCCTGCCGAACGCCACCCTGCTCGGGCATGAGACGCCAGAGCAAGACCTGTAACACACAAGTGTGTCTGGGTACGTCAAATGTTCATCAGCTCTCCCTCTGAGCTGTGAAGAATGAATAATTACATTTTATTTATTTATTTGTTTGATTGTGTGTGTGTTTGTTTGTTTGTTTGTTTGTTCATTCCAAGCATATTTCAAGACCATTAAGATGACAAAAATAAATAATTCAAAAATTATTATTATTTTTATTTATTTATGAATTATTCCAAACATATTTTTATTACCATAAGGATGGTCAGTGTAATTAAGGCTTAAGACAAAAATATATAAATTAAGTATTATATTTAAAAAATAAATAAATAATGCAAAATTAGGAAAACAATGCCTTTTTAGGGCCATTAAGATGATCTGTGTGAATGGGGCTTAAGACAAAAAATAAATAAATAAATAAATAAATAAAATAAAATAAAATAATGCAAAATTAAGAAAATAAAGCATTTTTTTTAGGGCCATTAAAATGATCAGTGTGATTAGAGTTTAATGCAAAAATTTACAAATAAATAAATAAATAATTCAAAATAAATAAATAAATAATATAACTATTAATAATAATAATAATAATAATAAAATATACTTTTTTTTTTCGGGACCATTAAATGGCCAGTGTGTTTTGGGCTTTATGAATGAATGAATGAATGAATGAATAATGCAAAATAAGTAAATAAATAGTGCAAAATAAATAAATATCTCATTCATATTTCTTGCTAGAGATAGAATCTTTGAAAAACATGTAGATTTATAATTGCATAATCTGAGCTTCAAAATGAAGTGCTAACCAGTATGTTAGATACTATTTTATTATATACTATTTTATTTTATAAATTTTTTTAAACCAACTATTAAACTTGCACACACAGAATTGTGGATTGTCACAGGGAGAGAAGTGCCTCCAAAAACCAGCCAGATGGAGTTTTGACAGGATTTTTGAATCAGATGTGCTTTAATGGCTTCCTGCCTCTGCATGCAGCAACATTTTTAACGTTACGGACACAGACCAGGATTTACGAGAAATTGGTTTGTTTTGTTCCCTGAAAGCATTTCACCTTATTTTTTAAAATTAGCTTTGTTTTGACAGAAGATGCTTCAGGAATATTTTAATAGCCCAGATTTATCCTGCAATTACATGAGGACCATTCCTCTGTGAGCGGTGATCCAGTGACAACATGAAGTGCTCTCAAACAGGTTGTTCTGTGGATCTCAGTGACTGTAAGACACATCTAATATTCCAGTCAGTGTGAAGGTCTCAGAGCTCCAGTCAAGGTTAATGCAGCGAAACGCCGGATAAGACACCATCCTCATTTAAAAGTGAAATGTCCCAGCATCCCCTGTGATCTTCTTGCCGAATCCCCTGCAAATTCAAATCAGCCATTTTTAGAGATTTGCTATGGGAAAAGTTCCTGTCCTTGAGCTTGATTCGGAAAGACTTGTGTATTTATTTACATATTTCAATATTTTAGCTAGTTTGAATTATATAATCAGGGTGTGCCTTAAGTATATAGGAAATTTACACATCTTTTTAAGCCAAGACACTACAGGCAAAAACATTTGTTTCATGCACTGGTCAGTTTTGAGATTTTGGGCTGTTTGGCTTTTCACATGTTTTTTTTTTTTTTCCAAATACAGATGCAAATAGATAAAGTGCTATAAAATAAACACTTAAAAGTCTATTTTGCATGTTTTTTAGTGCAAAGAAAACATGCAAATTAGACTTTTAAGTGTTTATTTTATTGCACTATATCTGTTTGCATAATTTACTGTACAATACATATCTTTAAAGACTGAGTTTTTTCTCCACTTCAGCAGCACTTACATAAATCAAATTTTACAGTTTTATTTCTGTCTATATTCTGAAGGTTTTTACTGAGGGGTTTGTTCATATAACATTTACCTGATTTTATACAGCATTTTATTCCTAAAAACTTGGCGAAAATGTAGTTTTTTTCTACCTATTGACAGTTTTTCCTGATTTATGGAGTGATAAAAAGAAAAATCCCAAATCCCTTCTATAAAAAACTTTAACTCTAATATGTCAACAAAATAAAACAAACAATTTGAGCCTGGCTTTATCCAGTGTTCAGATTAATTCTTTGTAAATGTATACAAATGATGCATATTTAACTAGATAATGCCTTATTTGCATATTTAAACATTACATTTCAGAAAACTTATAAAAAAAATTTTGCAATTGTAATCAATCAGCTGGGGAAGTACTGTATGGTGATATCTATTAGTTAATTGTATACCCTATTCACCTGTGGTGTCTTGCCTTAAACCAAACACAAACTGTTTTTGTTGTATATTTCTGATATACAATTCTATGCATTCATATATCTGTGTGTGTGTGTGTGTGTGTGTGTGTATGTGTGTGTTCACCAGAGGTGGGCTGTCCTCCTGGGCGTCTCTATAGGGAGTGTGAGCGCGGTGAAGGGTGTCCGTTCAGCTGTTCTCAGGTCAGCGGTCATGAGGGCTGTTACTCAGAGGGCTGTGAGGAGGGCTGCCACTGTCCACCCAACACCTTCCAGCACAACGGATCCTGCCTTCATGTGAGCTCACAATCATCTCAAACAGCTTTATTTGCATACTTAAAGAACACACTCCACTAGCAGGAAAGTACATACATCAGAATATTTATTAAAACCACAACATTATAAAGTGCATTCTGATAACAGACCAGTTGATTGTAAGCATTTTGATAAATTCATGCATTTTAAAATGCTGTTATTCTGATTCCCTTCAATCATGTGTATGTAGGAATGTCCATGTCTTGTGGACACTGACTTCCTGACCTCTTTACAAAGCGTATCGGTGACCCCTGAGTTGACCCCTGACCTCCAGAACATCACTGTCGGATCAGAGCTCATGTCTGGAGAGGAGCTGATGCATGAATGTAGTTCCTGGTAACAGCAAATTACATCTACATGTCGTTTTTAATTCATACCTCTCTATGCTTCAGTAATATATTTGTGTCTTTTCTGAAGCTCATGTGAACATGGACTGTGGAACTGTTCTTTGGTTCCATGTCCCCGTGATGGAGGTCTGTCTCCCTGGGGCTCCTGGGGTCCCTGTTCACTCAGCTGTGGGGGTCTCGGCCAGAAGAGTCGCAGCAGAAGCTGTAACCAGCCCAGTCCTGCTCACGGGGGCCGAGACTGTGAAGGGCCGCTGCTGGACACCGCCTACTGCCAGACACCCGACTGCCCACGTACATGCCAGAAATACTCAAATATGTTATTGCTAGAAATATGCATGCTTATTTTGATAATATTACTTATATTACTCTACTGACGACTGTTATTTATTACTTTATAGTGATTCAGTTCTTTACTGTTTTTACAGTGGTAACAGTTCCAACAGAGGAACCATCTTTACCAGGTAATGACTGGAATATATATAGGGTGATGACTCACTTAGCTCATGAGACACTACACAAAATTACAATATTTTAACACTATTTTTAAATCTTCAGTGATGAAATAAATGACTGGAAAAATAGTATTTTATTCAACTGAAAGTCACAAAATGCAAAAACAGTTCAGGTAATTTTGAAATGTTTTAACTTATCTATTGCTGTCATTAACAATTATATTGGTAATCAATTAATCGGTTGATTATTTTGATGATTAATCGAGTAATCGGATATTTTTTTTTTTTGTGGTAATAAAAATAGACCTAAGTAAACAATACCATTTAAAATGACTTAAAATTCATATATACAATAAGGCAATAATAATTCATTCAAATAAGGTATTAAAAGCAAATAATCATATGGTTTTATTGATCAACACTGTTAAAATACATAATGTAATATACATAATATAATCAACTTCTGTACATTATGTATTATAACAAATGCCTGTAGAGGGCGCCAGCAGCCTGATGATTGTTGTTGTTACACTTTACAGCATGGTGAAATCCTTGTTTAATATTGGCCAAACGACATTTAATTGAAATGTCCACTTAATATTTCATATTTGACCACTTCTTTATGATAGAAATGCTACAATCACTGTAATATCTGGAACATGAACATGAACATGTGGACATCAAAATATGCAAACTTTTACATTTTTATTTTGAAATTGCAATGAACAACAGTTTGCATATATATATATATATATATATATATATATATATATATCCTATAATATGCTTCTGTCTGTAGATGAGGATGCTGGGTTCTCCCAGTGGACAGTGTGGAGTCCATGTTCCCGAACCTGCAACGATCCAGTTTCTCCTGCTCTGAAGTTCCGTACGAGGGAGTGTGTTGATGATCGCTGCTCTGGAAAGAGCCGACAGGAGAGAGTTTGCAATCTGCCTCAGTGTCCCGGTACATCTCGCCCCATCTGTACATCACTCTGATCATACTCACCTGAGTATTGTTACCATCTCATAAAGAAGCTACTGTTTCAAATGCTATTTTTCACATAAATTTACATACTGTGCATACTGCAGACTGCAAAAGTAGTATGGTAGTGTACCATTCCAAACATTCCCTTAATGTACAACAGGACTTTTTTCACCTTTTTGCTCATCTTCGCTTGTTTTGATGGTGCGGTTTTGTCTGTCAGATGGTGGCGTGTGTCAGGGGCCTGAATGTGCGCACAGGAACTGCTCCTGGATGATGTGGGGTGAGTGGAGCTCCTGCTCTCGCTCCTGCGGCGTCGGTCAACAGCAGCGCGTCCGGACCTTCATCGCCCCCGGCGTCAACGGGACCTGGTGTCAGGACATCCTGGGCGGCAACGTGGAAAACCGCTTCTGTAGTATTCGGGCCTGCCGCGGTGAGTTAAAGAACATTTACACACCCTTAAAACAATACACTCACCTGAGAAGCTTTTTAGTATAATCTATATAATCACTGACTGTAACGAGTGGTCAGGCCTCTGCTACAGTAAGTGTTGTGTTGTGTTCAGTGGATGGAGGCTGGTCTCGCTGGAGCCCGTGGTCCCGCTGTGATAAAGCCTGTGGCGGAGGACGCTCCATCAGAACCCGCTCGTGTTCCAGTCCTCCGCCCAAAAATGGAGGCCGCAAGTGCACCGGAGAGAAGAACCAGGTCAAACCCTGCAACACCAAACCATGTGGTACGACGTCAAGCACTGTGCTGCTCTCACACAGTCAGGCACTAAAATGATTTAAAGTCAACAATAAAATTGCATCACATCTCATTTTGTATATGAAAAATTCACTGGGAAATAATGTAGGACGTAACTTGATTTTATCCATCAGGATTTGATTGTGTCATGAAAGCAGGCTTTGATATTATTGGTTAATATTACTTTTCCTCGTCCACTCTTGGTCTTGATTACATCAACAGAGAGGAGAAGTCGTCTCGGAGGTGAAGGAAGCTATTACATTTTGGTGAAAGATTATGAAAACTATTTTTTTTAATAATATGCACTGATGAATCATGCACAATAAGACCAGACACATGCTTTAAGAACACAATTTTGAATTTATAGAGATTTATCTGAGATTTATTAAGCATTTTAACCCTGTAAACCCTGACATATGAACAATTCAGGGGCCCAAACGGAGCAAAAATATACAAAAATATATGATTATGTGCAACAGCAAAGTTTTGATCATGTTGATCATTTAGAGGCCTGCGTATCAAATACGACACAGTATGCTTCAGTCTGTATTTCCCCTCAGATGGCGGCGGGTGTCCTCCAG
This sequence comes from Ancherythroculter nigrocauda, assembly GCA_036281575.1. NCBI lineage: Eukaryota > Metazoa > Chordata > Actinopteri > Cypriniformes > Xenocyprididae > Ancherythroculter > Ancherythroculter nigrocauda. The sequence goes on along the minus strand of VTFQ01000024.1, from coordinate 31,808,305 downwards.
GGCAGGAGTTTGTGTCCTGTGCTAACGAGTGTCCACAGCGCTGCTCGGACCGTCAGCAGGGCATCGAGTGTCAGACCAACACCGAATGTCAGCCGGGCTGTCGCTGCCCGCGGGGTAAGAACGAGAGAAAGAGCTGCTGTGTTTGAATAAAGCAATTAAATATACCTAACTTTCACTAAATAGATAAAAACTACATATTATAGTAACTGACGATCGGTTTTGGTGGGAAAAAATGTGCAAATGAACATTTGAACTTGCAATTGCGACTTTCAATTCTGAATTTATAACGCAATTGCTACTTTATATCACGCAATTCTGACTATATCATGCATTTCTGAGAAAAAAAAATCAGAATATATAAAACGTTGTACACAAATATATAAATTTGCGTGTTGTGAATTCAAAACTTTCACTTACTGTATCAACAAGTGTGAAATTTTTTTAACCCTAAATGCCCAGTGTAGAACTTTTTTTTTTTCAAATGATGCACCAATGCCTAAAAAAAATGTTTTTATAACTAATGGCTTTCTAAAGACATGTTAAATGGTGAAAAAAAATACTTAGTGAATATTAATGCTCTGAGGGCTAAAGGGACTCAGGTGTCGTTACAAACCCATGCTTTCTGACAGTATACAGTAGCGTTTTTGAGATCTGATGCCTCGTGTTGTGTGTGTAGGCCAGCTGCTGCAGGATGGCATGTGCGTTCAGGTGTGGCAGTGTGACTGTCTGGACGCGTCGGGTCAGAGCTGGGCCGCGGGCAGCACGCATCAGGTGGACTGCAACAACTGCAGCTGCACAGACGGAGAGCTCACCTGCACCAACCGCACCTGCGCAGGAGAGAACAGCTGCGCCTGGAGCTCCTGGTCCACCTGGGCCTCCTGCAGCTCCACCTGCGGACCGGGACAAAGGACGCGATTCAGGTGAGATTTGCAGGCAGCATCCAGCTGACCGTCAGATCCGTCAATGCAGAGTTGTGTGAATATGTTTTTCTGTTTTTCCAGATCTCTGGTTCCTGAGGGTGATGGTGTAAACTGCCAGTTTGAGGAAGTCCAGCACAAACCATGTGACCCCGGCCCGTGTCCCCCACTGTGTGTCCATGACCAGCAGGAGCTGTCTGTTGGAGACACTTGGTTAGAAGGAGAATGTAAACAATGGTGAGAGACACTGACACAGGGATCCTGTTGTAGTTTTTACACTTTTAGCAACATTTTATAAAATCATGAGAGTAAATGGACATTTAAAATTGTGCAAACTTCTACAAAAAATGTGTTTTCAGCACCTGCATCCCTGAAGGAGAATACTGCCAAGATATAGACTGTCGAGGTGAGTATGATTTTCATATATATATATATATATATATATATATATATATTCTCATTTATTTGTAATATTTATAATGTATAATATATAATTTATTATTTAGAATGTATTTATAATAAATTAATATAGTAAATATAATAACATTATTATATATAATATAATATAATAATAATTATAATATATAATTTATATATTATTAATTTATTTTAAGTTATTACATGTAGAAATTTTACATATTTTTATTGCCTGCATATATATTATTATTTTAAATTATAAATAATATATATATATATAATTTATTTTAAATTATTAGATTAGAAATTGTACTTATTTTATTGTACTGTTATTTTTGTATTATGTATATATTATTCTAGTACTTATTCATATTTTAAATTAACTTTTATTTATATATTTTCAGTTTTCATTTTAATTTTAGTTTATATTTTATTATTTTTATGTACTTTTGTCATATTTATTAGTTTTTAGGTTTTATTTATTTAAAATTTAGAATTTAGATACTATAATTTGTTTTATTTTTTTTAAGTTTTAAGTTTTGCATCTAATATTTTATTTTAATAGTTTTAGTTAACAGCAACACAAATGATATAAACTTAATTTAAATTATAGTTTAAATATAAATACATTAATTATTAAATATTAATTAATTAACTAATTATAATTTTAATGTTAAAATTGTAATTTTCAGGTCATAGAAATAAAACTTACATTTTTTTTTAAATTTATCAAGTTTATTTTTCTAGTTCTGCTCAGCTCTAAAATAATTAATCAGCTATAAATGACTTTTTGTGAGTACAATCTCTATTAAATTCTTAAAAATCACTTTGCTGAGATCATAAACAGTGGGAAAGTCATAGAAATTGTCTGACTTGTGGGAACCAAGAGTGAATATTTCTGTATTTCCACATAAACTGCTGGACCAGTCCAGATTCAGCTGATTTTATGAATGAATTGTCTGCTTGCATTAGTGGACGGTGGATGGACCCCATGGTCTGTGTGGTCGGACTGTCCCGTGACGTGTGGGAAGGGTAAACAGATCCGCACCCGCGCCTGTATCAACCCTCCACCGCGAAACAACGGCACAGACTGCACTGGACCTGAGAGAGACACCCAGGACTGTCATGCTGCTCTCTGTCTTGGTACTGGAATAGACCTTTTCCTCTTTTAATAGAAAAACAATCAGCATAATTTTATTTGTGTCATCCTGTTATATAATAAACAACAGTCAAAGACACATGGGCTGCTCTGAATTCAGGTCATTAATGCTTCCATATATGATTATGTCTGGTTCCACCAGATGACCTTTGCCCCTGGTCCCCGTGGTCGCCCTGTTCGCGCAGCTGTGGCGCTGGTGTGATCTCCAGACGACGGCAGTGTGTGTGTGAGGAAGATGGCGATCACGCATGTCCTCCGGAGCTCCAGAGGGACGGCGAGGAGACGCAACTGTGTTATAAGAGACCCTGTCCAGGTCATTATTTCTGTGTTACAAATGTTCATATCATCACAGAAGTACTGGAATAAAAGATTATAGTTCGGATATAAACACTGATGTCTACGGTAGCGATCAAAATAAAAAGATGCCGCTTCAAATAAAGATTGCAACACTACATCTTCACACCAGTAGGTGGCGACAAGTGACTGTTAAAATGTGTTTGTCATTGAATCTTTTATTCAAGAGATTCGTTCAAAAACACAGATTCATCCAGTAATGAAACAAGTGAAGTCGTTGAATCATTCGCTCAACCTGATTTTTTAAAAAATAATTCATTTAGATTAAATATTTTTAAATAAACTGCAGCAATTAACATTTAGTCAGAACCTCTAGTAAATTACATTATTTTGTTTAGTTCATTGTTCAGAATCATGAAACAAAAAATCGTGAGTCTCAATTTATCCAGAATCGTGCAGCTATGATGTATGTAAATTAGTATTATATGCTTTTGTCATTTTTATTAGTATTGTATTTTTTAGAATATTTATATTTAGCTTTAATTTATTTTTATTTCAGTTTTAATTTTATCATTTTTATTACTTTTTAAGTTTGTTATGCATTTAATATTTGTTATTTTTCAGCTTTATTTAAATTACCGAAAACTATTTTTAAGTTTTACTGAACAATATGCATTTAGTATAATACTATAAGTTGTTAATTATTTATACATTTAAAATGGTAATTGTCAGGCCTGGAACGATTATAGAAATAAAACGTACATTTTTTAGAATTTAAAATGTTTAAATTATAATTTTACTGGCTGTTGGCAGCATTCTCTGATTTATGGAGTGATCAAAAGAGATATTCAAAACGAAACAAGAATTTTGAATTTTACATTGTAAAATGGATGCAATAATAATGGGTAATGTATGCAAATGCATGCATATTTATTGAGATAATGCCTCATTTTCATATTTATTAAACATAAAACTTGTAATACTGAATTTAATTTAAATAATTTATAATAAACAAAATTAAGAATTAACAATTTAACTTGACTTTAAATGTGGATGTGTTCCTCATTCTCTCTGTCAGCCTGTCCGATGTCAGAATGGAGCGTGTGGAGCAATTGTTCCTGTGTGTCTCAGTATCAGCAGCGCTATCGTGCGCCGCTCGTTTCAGCCAGCAGTGGGCAGCGCTGCAGTGATCTTGAGAGGCAGAACCGGCCCTGCACACCTGACAACTGCCAAGGTGAGTGTCAAGAGCTGCAGCTCCTCTCTTCCCAGTCTGTCAGTAACGCTCTGTTTAGTTCCTGTCTCTATGAAGACCCTCCTTCTGAAAAGCACAATTTTTCTTTATTCTGCATATGAATTATTTAAATGAGGAATATTGATCTGTGTGTCTGTCAGATTGTGAGGAACCCTTCCTGTTCTCTGAATGTGGATCTCCGTGTGAGAAACACTGTGATCTGTTGGGTCAAACACACACGTGCGCGTCCCGTCAGAACTGCACACCCGGCTGCTTCTGTCCTGAGGTTCGTTCTGCTTACAATAAACATTTCACACAAATTCAGTGCATTAACTAACGTTAAAGGATTAGTTCACTTCAGAATTAAAATTTCCTGATAATTTACTCACCTCCATGTCATGCAAGATGTTCATGTCTTTCTTTCTTCAGTCGAAAAGAAATGAAGGAAAACATTCCAGGATTTTTCTCCTTATAGTGGACTTCACTGGGGTTCAACGGGTTGAAGGTCCAAATGTCAGTTTCAGTGCAGCTTCAAAGAGCTCTACATGATCCCAGACGAGGAATAAGAGTCTTATCTAGAGAAACTATCGGACATTTTCTAAAAAAAATAAACATATACTTTTTAACCACAAATGCTCGTCTTGCACTGCTCTGTGATGCTCCACGCATGACGTAATCATGTTGAAAAGTCACGCGTGACGTAGGACTTCACGCGTGACCGTACAACTCTTATTCCTCGTCTGGGATCATGTAGAGCTCTTTGAAGCTACACTGAAACTGACATTTGGACCTTCAACCCGTTGAACCCCAGTGAAGTCCACTATATGGAGAAAAATCCTGGAATGTTTTCATCAAAAACCTTCATTTCTGTTCGACTGAAGAAAGAATTTTAGAAGAAGAAGAAATTTTAATTTAGAAGTGAACTAATCCTTCAACAGATTTTGTTCATTGTTTATTTTAATGTAATGTACTTAACTAATGTAAACAAATTAAACCTTATTGTAAAGTGTTAACAGATTCTCCCAAAATAGGAAAAAGCATAACAAATTTGTGAATAAATAAGCATTATTATATTTTCCTACTTAAAGGATTAGTCCACTTTTAAATAAACTTTTCCTAATAATTTACTCACCCCCATGTCATCCAAGATGTCCATGTCTTTCTTTCTTCAGTCGAAAAGAAATTAAAGTTTTTGATGAAAACATTTCAGGATTATTTTCCTTATAGTAGACTTCAATGGGCACCAAACAGTTGAAGGTCAAAATTAGTTTCACTGCAGCTACAAAAATTGTTCAACACGACCCCAGATGAGAAATAAGGGTCTTATCTAGTGAAACCATTGCTCATTTTCTGAAAAAAATTGAAAATTATACAAGTTTTAACCATAAATGCTCATCTTGAACTAGCTCTCTTCTTCTTCTCTATTAGAATTCTGGCAGTGTAGACACTGCTAAGCGTATTACTGCCCTCCACAGGTCAAAGTTTGAGCTAATTTTTATATGCAATATGCTAGTTCAATAGTATATAACAATTAGTTCAAACTTTGACCTGTGGAGGGCAGTAATTCAAATAGAGGAGAAGAAGAGAGCTAGTTCAAGATGAGCATTTATGGTTAAAACTTATATAATTTTCAATTTTTTTCAGAAAATGAGCGATGGTTTCACTAGATACGACCCTTATTTCTCATCTGGGATCGTGCAGAACAATTTGAAGCTGCAGTGAAACTAATTTTGACCTTCAACTGTTTGGTGCCCATTGAAGTCTACTATATGGAAAAAAAAACCTGGAATGTTTTCATCAAAAACTTTAATTTCTTTTCGACTGAAGAAAGAAAGACATGGACATTTTGGATGACATGGGGGAGAGTAAATTATCAGGAAAAGTTTATTTAAAAGTGGACTAATCCTTTAAATGAGAATAAATGTATTTTTATATACTGGAATTGAATTTGAATTCAGTGATTATTCCGAGTTGTTGTCGTGTTTCAGGGTCTCCTGCAGCAGAACGGATCATGTGTCCGTCCGGATCAGTGCGGATGTGTCCACCTCCTTCATCAGGGGTCAGACAGACCTGTGGCCGTCACTGTCCCGCAGGGGGCGCTGGTGACCGTGGGCTGCAGTACATGGTGAGAGATCTATGTACTGATAGATCTATCTATCTATCTATCTATCTATCTATCTATCGTTTGTTAGTTAGTTCGTTCGTTCGATCTATCTATCTGCCATTCTATCTATTGTTCTATCTATTGTTCCTTTTATCGTTCTATCTATCTATCGTTCGTTCGTTCGTTCGATCGATCGTTCTATCTATCTGCCATTCTATCTATTTATCTATCTACCGTTCTATCTATCTATCGTTTGTTCGTTCGTTCGATCGTTCGTTCGATCGTTCTATCTATCTGCCGTTCTATCTATCTATCTATCTATCTATCATTCGTTCGTTCGATCATTCTATCTATCTGCCGTTCTATCTATCAATCGTTTGTTCGTTCGTTCGTTAGATCGATCTATCTATCTGCCGTTCTATCTATTTATCTATCTACCGTTCTATCTATCTATCGTTTGTTCGTTCGTTCGTTAGATCGATCTATCTATCTGCCGTTCTATCTATTTATCTATCTACCGTTCTATCTATCTATCGTTTGTTCGTTCGTTCGATCGTTCGTTCGATCGTTCTATCTATCTGCCGTTCTATCTATCTATCTATCTATCTATCTATCTATCATTCGTTCGTTCGATCATTCTATCTATCTGCCGTTCTATCTATCAATCGTTTGTTCGTTCGTTCGTTAGATCGATCTATCTATCTGCCGTTCTATCTATTTATCTATCTACCGTTCTATCTATCTATCGTTTGTTCGTTCGTTCGATCGTTCGTTCGATCGTTCTATCTATCTGCCGTTCTATCTATCTATCTATCTATCTATCTATCATTCGTTCGTTCGATCATTCTATCTATCTGCCGTTCTATCTATCAATCGTTTGTTCGTTCGTTCGTTAGATCGATCTATCTATCTGCCGTTCTATCTATCAATCGTTTGTTCGTTCGTTCGTTAGATCAATCTATCTATCTGCCGTTCTATCTATCTATCGTTCTATCTATAGTTCCTTCGATCGTTCCTTCGATCGTTCTATCTATCTATCGTTCTATCGTTCGTTTGATCGTTCTATCTATCTATCGTTCTATCTATCTATCTATCTATCTATCTGTCTATCTAAACGTCTTGTATTTGTGTGTTTCAGTCTCTGTCATGACGGCTCTCTTCAGTGTGATTTACGGGAATGTGAAGGTATAACTCTTCTATTTATAACCGTATAACCATATTCAGCTCTGAGCGTCTGTGTTTTACTCACAGATCAGATCATCTGAAATCTAATAACAGTTTTCCGACTGTTCATAAATAAATCACAGTCTCTCTCTCTCTTTCTCAGTGATGGTCAGTGAGTGGTCAGAATGGACCTCTTGCTCTCCATGTATCCCAGCATCCTCCTCTTTGTCCAGCGGGGACGCTTCAGGTCTTGTGTCCATGCAGCGGCGGTACCGGGCCTGTCTGGATGTGGACTCTGGGCTGCCGGTCAGCGGGAGAGAGGGCGAGTGTGATGAAGAGCTGGAGGAAGAGAGAATCTGTCCGCAGCCTGACATTTGCACCGGTGGGTCGCCATAGTAACACTTCAAACACTTCCTGTATTGTACATTCAGACGCCTGACTGGCATCAAAGCAGTAACCAAAGGGCAGCGGATCTGGAGTGGGCGGCATTGAACCGGACGGTCCTGCACTTTTAGCTCACACTACAAACAAAACACCTTCACACAGGATGGAAATGTGTCTGTCCAATGACTTGGCTTGGCTCATGAATATTAATTAGTTGACGTGAAACAGGGTTGTTATTGTTAACTAAAATTATTTATAATGATTGCCTTGGCAAAGTTGAAGCACTATAATTACTAACTGGAAATTAATAAAAAATAAAACTGAAAGGAAGATAAATTAAACCTGAATAGTAATATTTAAAAATAAATAATAAAATAATAAGTAATACTGACATGAAATGGCCATTCAGGAATGTCATCTTGACCTTCTTAATATTCATGAGGTAATCTGCGTGTCGTGATGTCACTGTGTCTCTGGTCAGATCTGTGTCACTGGAGCTCATGGAGCGGCTGGAGTGTGTGTAAAGACCCCTGCAGTGGCGGATACCGTCAGCGAGAGCGCCGACCTTTGACCTCTGACCCCGGACCACACTGCAAGAACCTACAGACGCAGTCTCAGAGCTGCAACACGGGCCTCTGTCCTGGTACACACATATACACTGAATTTATTTATTTATATTATTATTATAACACAATACAAAATGTATAGATGTATTCAGAAATATATGTGTGCTATATGCATATATTTATTTTTTTAAAAATATTTTAATATATATAATATTTATATAATATTTGTGTATATATATATATATATATATATATATATATATATATATATAAATATATATATATTCTTAGAAATTATATTTATTTATTTATTTATTTATTCATTCAGATAATATTATAAAATATTTATAATTCTATATGTAATTGCATAATTAATGATAATGTTAATTGTATTAATTAGTGAATTAATACAGTTATTTTTTATTTATAATGTATTTTTTATATACAAAATGTATAGATATATTTGGAAATATATGTGTGCTATGTGCATATTTATTTTTTGATTTTTTTTAATATATATATTTATATATAATATTTGTATATATATATATATATATATATATATATATATATACATATATAATTTTTTATTATTATTTATTTATTCAGATAATATTCTAAAATATTTATAATTATGTATGTAATTGCATAATTAATGATAATATTAACTGTATAAATTAACAAATTAATACATTTATTTTTCATTTATAATGTATTATTTTTTTATATACAAAATGTATAGATATATTTGGAAATGTATGTGTTCTATGTGCATATTTATTTTTGAAAATATTTATATATAATATATATTTATAAAAATAAATAAATATACTCAGAAATTAATTAATAAATATTTATAATGATTTATGTAATTAAATAATTAATGATATTATTAATTGTCTAAACTAAATTAAATTAATTGTCTAAATATTGTCTAGATTCACCATTTATTTTTCATATATTAGTCATATGTGATATATGCATCCAATCACAGGTGAGCATTGTGAGGACAGAGGGCGGGTCTATGACGACTCCTGCGCCAATCAGTGTCCTCGCAGCTGCGCTGACCTGTGGGAGCACGTCCAGTGTCTGCAGGGCACCTGTCATCCAGGTACCAGCGTTACTCTGACCTCTGCCACACACGGACCAATGAAACGGGAGATATGAGCGTGTTTCCTGTGCTGCAGGGTGTCGGTGTCCAGACGGCCGGCTGTTACAGGACGGAGGGTGTGTGCGAGTGGACGACTGTCGCTGTGGGGTTCCAGTGGAGAACGGGACGCTCGAGATCCGACCCGGAGAGAACATCACCGTCAGCTGCAACACCTGGTCAGAGGACGTTATTATTTATAGATCAGGTTTAGCTTAAAGGACGTCCCTGATGGGAGGATTTGTCAGGTTTTGTTAATGTCTGGAGACAATTTTCTGAAATATTGTCCTAAAGTTAAAGATACGTTAAACACAGATTTACAGAACTGTACAAATGTACACAAACAGTTAAGACCTTATTGTGATCCAGTTTTTACTATATAAACATAAAATAGGAAATAAATAATAGGATATTTATTAATATATATATATATATATATATATATATATTTTTTTTTTTTTTTTTTTAATTTATCAGACATATTCATAAAATTAATATAATAAAGAATATAATAAACAATAAATATTTAAATTATATTATTATATTTAAATTATTTATGAGACATAAAAATATTTTGTAATAAATAAGTCAATAAATCTGTATATAAAGCAAATGCACACAAACAATGAAGACATTATTTGACCTTATTATGATCCATTTTTTAATATATGAACATAAAATATATAATAGGATATAAATAAATATTTTTTAAAAGTATTTTTTAAAAGTATTTTTACAATTATTTAAATAAACTAAATATTATATAAAGTAATATAATACAAATAATATTTTTATTTATTTATCAAATATAAAAATATTTTGTAATAAATAAATGAATAATCTGTGTGTATAAACAATTAAAACATTATTTGATATGATTATGATCCAATTTTTATATAAAAATATAAATAAATAAATATATTATTTTTTTACAATTTGTATATTATAATTTATATTATGAATTAAAACATTATATATATTAATAATGTTTTAATTCATAATATAAATTATAATATACAAATTGTATAATATAAAATAATATAATAAAAATAAACTTATTTATCAGACATAAAAAATATTTTGTAATAAATAAATGAATAAATCTGTATATAAAGCAAATGCACACAAACAATTAAGACATTATTTGATATTATTATGATCCAATTTTTGCTATATGAACATAAAATAGTAAATGTATAATATATTATTTTTTACAATTATTTGATATATATATATATGTAAAAAATATTAATTTTTCAGACATAAAAAATATTTTGTCATAAATAAATGAATAAATCTGTGTATATAAATCAAATGCACACAAACAATTAAGACATTATTATGATCCACTTTCTTTTGTTGTGATCCTCTAAATGTTTTGACAAGTTTTATCAGGTTTTCCTGTATTTATGAGGATGTTTTTATGGCCCTATAACAAGTACTTTCATATCTACATAAATACACACAAATCACAGTCTGTGTGAATCTCTGTCTCTGCAGTGTGTGTGTCAATGGCTCTCTGGCGTGTACGGATCGGGTGTGTCCGGTCTACAGTCCGTGGGGATCGTGGAGTGAGTGTTCGGTGTCATGTGGGACGGGACAGAGGACACGCCGGCGGTCCTGCACACACACGACTGGAGGACCGTCCTGCACTGACACCCTCCAGAGTGAAATCTGCTCGCCGTCGCCCTGTCCAGGTCAGCCAGTGTTAAAGCTACAGTCATACAGAGCATGTTTACTTTCAAAATCCATGCAAAATTAATTTACATAAAATATATGGGTCATGTTAGCCGGCTGTGTGGTGAGCGAGTGGTCATCCTGGAGTGACTGCAGCGCCTCCTGTGGTGGAGGAGTGTCACTGCGCAGGAAGACGGTCCTACAGGAACCAGAGCCTGGGGGTCTGACCTGCCCCGGACCCCTCGAACAACACACCGCATGCAACACTAACAACTGCCTGCCCGGTACAGGAAATACATCTACACACACACACACACACACACACACAAACAAGTGCTCGCACAAACGCGGTTGATTTCATTTTCCGGGTAGCATCCATTGCTGGAGCGGCTGAGAAGAGTGTGCTGTCATTATACAGTACGAGAGCGACCTCTAGAGGCGAAATAAAAACTATCACTGATGCTTGTAGAGTTTGTTTTGACACATGACGTGAGGCTGCGCGCTGCACAGAGCTGGACACTTCAAAAACATAGACAACAAAACGGTATGTTTTATACTATAGTACATGATTTCATATCATTATAAAGTAATTAGTTTGTTGATTAGATGCTGCATTAGTGGAGAACAGCAGTATGTTTGCTGTCGAAGCTGAGAAGATGCTAACATTAGTAGTACCTCAAGCGGTTTAAACAATGCGACAAAAACACCAACTGTTTAATGTCACGGTTGTTACCATTCATTTGCATTAGTTTATATCCGTTTGTTCGCTGTTATGCATTCATTATCCAGTAGTTGCATATTTAAACTGTATTCTCATCATGCAGCGACAGAAACATAAATCAGAAATGTATTCAAATTCAGTTCTTTTTTTATCAGCACTGTAACACATATTTAATTAGATAATCATCAAGTTTTCTAAAGTGGCAAATAATGTGTGAAAGTATACATATAATAGACCCATGCCTTTGTGTGTAAAGATGGTAATTTTTAAGCATGACTGTTTGGATTTATATGAAATGGAAACACTTTACAATAAGAGTCCATTTGTAACATTAAATAAGGTTAATAAAAATATTGTTCATTTTTAATTTCAGCATTTACATTTTAACATTTTAAAGTTGTCTCTTACATTAGTTATAATGCACTATGAATTAACATGAATGATCAATGTATAATTAGTATTTTTATATTTAAAAATTACAATTAAAAATTTAGCCATTTTTTTTTAATTCAAAGAAACAAAATGTAATATTGCTGCTCAAACTGTGTGCAGAACAATTTTTAATAATATTTTTTTGCTCCTACATTTACTTGTACTTTCAATACTTAAGTATGTTTAATATCAGAAAAATACTTTCATACTTAAGTACAAAAAATATCACATACTTTAAAACTTTTACTCAAGTAATATTCTAAACAGAGACTTTAACTTCTACCAAAAAGATATCTATACTTTTACTCAAGTATGGTTTTCGAGTACTTTATACACCACTGGAGAAGCCTGACAGCTGAACAAACTCAAACACAGTTAATGAAAGACAAACACTTATGATGTGTCACCTATAAACCCTTCAAACACTCCGTATATATAATACCTGACTTCAGTTTATGATATCATAAAACATGACAGCACACGCTCATAACTCAAACTGAATGTGTTGCTTTGCCTGCATGAAATGCATGAAGGAATATCTCGGTAGAATATCTCTCAGTAAATCACAAGAATTTTTTTTTTAGGATAATATTTACCTCTGAAATTCACGTTCATTTGATGCAATGACATAATTGTTCCTATGTAAAAAACTTCATACAGTATCTTTATAGTATGCATGATAATCAATTTCCATGTCACATTTGTTCATTTGCAGAAACGCTCATTTTGTTTACCTTCCTTTAGCTCCATTACAGCTTCATATGGTTCTCTTGTGTGCAATTTTATGCTTATTTCAGTCGACGACAAGCATGCACTAAATATTAAAAAAACATCGGCACTGATTTGCATTAAAGCAACAGAATCTGTAGAAGCTGAACGAGGCGGCGTGTGACGGCCATGCTACTGTTCATTAATTGTGTTTTTAGATGATAAGACAGGAGTTGATGGACTCATTTAAAACCGTGAGATAAGCCTTCGGGAGGAATGAAGTGTGTCTTAAAACAGATTCCCCTCAAGAGTCGTTTAGGCAGCTTGATTACTACTGTTAATGAACTTCAGCTGGTACTCTGTTAAACCAGCACCAGATTCTGCCCTCCTGAGACACAACAAATCATTTGCGTTTAGACTACTGTATTAAAAGCAGTAGTCAACCCTCAAATAATAATCTAATCTATGTAAATTGTATGCTAATTGAGATGCTGAAACAACTGTGTGGTTTGTTAGTGTGTGAAGCAGCGTGTTTTCTCCCTCAGATTGTCCTGCTGGTCAGGTGATCAGCACGTGTGCGGGATCGTGTCCGTACAGCTGTGAGGATCTGTGGCCCGAGAATCAGTGTGTGCCGGCGACCTGCAGTCCTGGGTGTAGCTGCCCGCCTGGAGCCGTGAGTGATTCCTTAAATCATGTGACTTTTCTAAGTGATAAAATGGGCAAAAGAAATCCTGGGCTCTGAAACAAGTCTAGAGACCACCCTATAGACCACCTAGCAACACCCTAGCAGCTTTCTACAACAGCCTGGCAACACCCTAGCGTTGTCCTCACAGCTTCCTATAACACCCACCACAAAAGTGTCCTAGCAGATTCCTAGCAGCCTCATAGCAACACCCTAGCAACCCATAGCAATGTCCTAGCAGCTTCCTAGAACACCATAGCAACCCCATAGCAACGTTCTAGCTACTTTGAACACTCTAGCGACCCCTTAGCAACACCCTAGCAACCCATAGCAATGTCCTAACAGCTTCCTAGAATACCATAGCAACGTCCTAGCTACTTTGAACACCCTAGCAACCTCATAGCAACACCCTAGCAAGCCATAGCAATGTCCTTTCAGCTTCCTAGAACACCCTAGCAACCCCATGGCAATGTTCTAGCTACTTTGAACACCCTAGCAACCCCATAGCAACACCCTACCAAGCCATAGCAATGTCCTATCAGCTTCCTAGAACACCCTAGCAACCCCATAGCAACGTTCTAGCTACTCTGAACACCCTAGTGACCCCACAGCAACATTCTAGCTACTTTGAACACCCTAGCAACCCCTTAGCAACACCCTAGCAACCAATAGCAATGTCCTAACAGCTTCCTAGAATACCATAGCAATGTCCTAGCTACTTTGAACACCCTAGCAACCTCATAGCAACACCCTAGCAAGCCATAGCAATGTCCTTTCAGCTTCCTAGAACAACCTAGCAACCCCATAGCAACATTCTAGCTACTTTGAACACCCTAGCAACCCCACAGCAACATTCTAGCAGCTTTGAACACCCTAGCAACCCCATAGCAACACCCTACCAAGTCATAGCAATGTCCTAGCAGCTTCCTAGAACACCCTAGCAACCCCATAGCAACGTTCTAGCTACTTTGAACATCCTAGCAACCCCTTAGCAACACCCTAGCAACCCATAGCAATGTCCTAGCAGCTTCCTAGAATACCATAGCAACATCCTAGCTACTTTGACCACCCTGGCAACCCCATAGCAACACCATAGCAAGCCATAGCAATGTCCTTTCAGCTTCCTAGAACACCCTAGCAACCCCATAGCAACGTTCTAGCTACTTTGAACACTCTGGCAACCCCACAGCAACATTTTAGATACTTTGAACACCCTAGCAACCCCACAGCAACATTATAGCAGCTTTGAACACCCTAACAGCCCCATGGCAATGTTTAAGCAGCTGTGAACATCCTAGCAACCCCATAGCAATGTCCTAGCAGCTTCCTAGAACACCCTAGCAAACCCCATACCAACGTCCTGGCAGCTTTGAACACCCAAGCAACCCCATTGCAACATTCCAGCATCATCTTAGAACACCCTAGCAGCCCCATAGTAATGATCTCACAGCTTCCTAGAACCCCCTAGCAACCCCATAGCAACGTCCTAGCAGCTTTGAACACCCTAGCAACCCCATACCAACATTCTAGCAGCTTTGAAAATCCCTAGCAACCTCATAACAACATCCTAGCAGTTTCCTAGACCTCCATAGCAACACCCTGGCAACCACCCACACCTCCCTAGTATCATAGTGGCAGCTTTCGCACAGGCAAACACCACCTGTTTTCTTCTGAAAATGTGTAAATCTAGTTTTGTTTTGATCTGCAGTGAAGCTGTCTGGTTTCAGCAGCACACATTCACATCTGCTCCTGACGGCTCTTTATTTTTGGAAGTGTTTAATTCTTCAGTAATTCCTCTTGTTTGGACACAGATGGCTGTACGAGTCCCTCGAGCAGCGCTCTGATAAATTAATCATGTTATCCATCTGCAGGTGATGCTCAACGGAACCTGTGTTCCTCAGTCCCAGTGTCCTTGTTCTGTCGTCTCGCTCCTGTCGGTGTCTCCCAACGTTACCCTGGACCTCCAAGAACAGGAAGTTCCTGCCGGAACTGTCATACCAAACTCG
Source organism: Ancherythroculter nigrocauda (assembly GCA_036281575.1). Lineage (NCBI taxonomy): Eukaryota > Metazoa > Chordata > Actinopteri > Cypriniformes > Xenocyprididae > Ancherythroculter > Ancherythroculter nigrocauda. The sequence continues at coordinate 31,792,696 of VTFQ01000024.1, read as the reverse complement.
TGCAACTCATGGTACTTATCAAACTTCATATATATAAGTGGCTCGCCTTCTTTCTCTTCCTCCCGCAGGGTGTGTGTTGCATGTGTAAATGCATCTCTGGAACTTTATGTGGTTATTGGATTGAGAATCAATAACTCATGAAACTCAATGAGGCTTTTATAAGTGTGTCTCAGTGTCGTGAAGTGAAATCCACACCCTCTCTTTGGACAAAATATATCAAGAAGTTTAGAAAGGTCACTCTGACATTGCTGAAGGAATCTGATGCCCTGTATGGAATATCTGGCAGAATTACAGACAATTCAAAATTAGATATTAAGAAGTAAATACTCAGGTCATGTTTCACCATTAATCAAAAGACATTTATATATGTATATGTGCTAATATATGAATTATATTATAAGTGTGTGTGTTTATGTTTGTTAAGCTTGTTTCCACCACAGAATAAAACAATTTAAAAGATAATTGAGACTTTTTATCTTGCAATTCTGACTTTTTTTCTCACAATTCTGACTTTTTTCTCGCAATTATGAGTTTATATCTCGCAATCTGACTTTTTTCTTACAATTCTGACTTTTTCTCCAACAATTGTGAGTTTATATCTCAAAATTCTTATTTTTTTCTCGCAATTCTGACTTTTTTCTCACAATTCTGACTTTTTCTCACAATTCTGACTTTTTTCTTGCAATTCTGACTTTTTTCTGGCCATTATGAGTTTACATCTCAAAATTCTGACTTTTTTTCTTGCAATTCTGACTTTTTCTCGCAATTGCGAGTTTATATCTCAACTTCTGACTTTTCTCGCAATTCTGACTTTTTTCTCGCAATTGCGAGTTTATATCACGAAATTCTGACTTTTTTCGTGCAATTATGAGTTTATATCTCAAAATTCTGACATTTTTCTCACAATTATGAGTTTATATCTCGCAATTCTGACTTTTTTCTTACAATTCTGACTTTTTTCTGGCCATTATGAGTTTATATCTCAAAATTTTGACTTTTCTCGCAATTCTGACTTTTTTCTTGCAATTCTGACTTTTTTCTGGCCATTATGAGTTTATATCTCAAAATTCTGACTTTTTTTCTTGCAATTCTGACTTTTTCTCTCAAAATTTATATCTCAAATTCTGACTTTTCTCTCAATTCTGACTTTTTTCTCGCAATTGCGAGTTTATATCACGAAATTCTGACTTTTTTCGTGCAATTATGAGTTTATATCTCAAAATTCTGACATTTTTCTCGCAATTATGAGTTTATATCTCGCAATTCTGACTTTTTTCTTACAATTCTGACTTTTTTTTCTTGCAATTGTGAGTTTATATCTCAAAATTTTGACTTTTCTCGCAATTCTGACTTTTTTCTTGCAATTCTGACTTTTTTCTGGCCATTATGAGTTTATATCTCAAAATTCTGACTTTTTTTCTTGCAATTCTGACTTTTTCTCTCAAAATTTATATCTCAAATTCTGACTTTTCTCTCAATTCTGACTTTTTTCTCGCAATTGCGAGTTTATAACACGAAATTCTGACTTTTTTCGTGCAATTATGAGTTTATATCTCAAAATTCTGACATTTTTCTTGCAATTCTGACTTTTTTCTCATAGTTCTGACCTTTTTCTTGCAATTTTGACTTTTTCTTGAAATGGCGAGTTTATATCTCAAAATTCTAACTTTTTCTAAAGTCAAAATTGCGAGATATAAACTTAATTCTGAGAAAAAGTCAAAATTGCAAGATGTAAACTTGCAATTGCAAGAAAAAAAGTGTTGAAAAAAATAGTGAGATAAAAAGTCGCAATGACCTTTTTTTATTTTTTATTCAGTGGCGGAAACAAGCTTCCATAGTTTGTGTTTAAATTATGCTAAATCTAAAATAAATAATTGATTTTGGGGTGAAATATACATTCTTGTCAGGTTTCTTTCTGCTTTGGAAAGTTTTCTGAGGAAACACTAACATCAAGCATGGAAAGAGAAATAAGTAAATTGTGTATTTTTACCTCTAATTTTTGTCTCATGTGTTTGATTACAGTGTCTGTGACGGTGGGCTCTTTACCTGCACTAACGAGTCATGTGACGGTGAGTCATGTGTATGACCTCATACTCTCACAATTGATACAAAAAGGGGCCCCACATGGTATTTTTATTATAGCTTTAAATTCTAACTGTATAACAACTATTGACTAAATCTTCAGAGGAGAAACAAACATTCCTATAGCCTCGGAGCAATAAATGTTCCTCTGGGTATGAAACGAAGTGAAAGGAACAGAGTCTGAAGTGTTTATTTGTGTGTCAGTGGACTGTGAATGGAGCAGCTGGTCAGCGTGGAGCTCTTGTTCCGCGTCCTGTGGCTCTGGACAACAGTTCTCCAGTCGGACGATACGGCGCCAGCGTCAGAACAGAGGACAGGAGTGTGAGGGGCCGTCACACACGTCACGAGTCTGCAGGGGCCCCGAATGTGGTGAGAAACACAGTGTGAATTCAGTGCAGAGGGTTTGTGGGGCTTTAAGAAAGAAAACACATTCTGGTTTAGCGTTTTTTTTTCACATTAAGTTAAATACTGCAATATGGTGTATTCACTGAAGTGTGATTGCAACATATATGTTAAATGTTCAAACTCTTATCTGTGTTCACACAGAGTGTCCGGAGGGTGAGCGTTGGCTCTGGAGTGTGTCCGGATCCGAGCGAGTGTGTGAGAGGGGGTGTGTGGACCTCTACAGGCCTGAACCGCTCAACTGCACGGGCCCCGGCGCCACGGAGGGCTGCGTGTGTGAGGAGGGCCGATATCGGAGCCTGGAGGGGCGGTGTGTGATTCCAGCGCTCTGTCAGTGTGAAGAGGAAGACGGGACGCTTCGAGAGGTACACTATCACTGCCCTTTATCATGTAATTGCTTTGCTGGATACTTTGTTTATTTATCCTAATAAGGAACATCATTAATGAGTGTGATGGATGAGTGCTCAGGGCATCTATAGAAAAAAGATAATTGCCACATCAATAATTAATAAAGCGATGAAAGGCCTTACGAGGTTTTCTAATTGAACTACAGTAAGAGTTTCTGTATGAAGAGCGTTTTGTGAATGAGATGGATGATGTAACTTCCTGTGGCTGGTAAAATGCCTTCACCACAAAACAGATGGATGATATACATACATAATAACATATGGACAGCAGATCAATATTTACTCTCATTTCAAGATGTATTTTTCTTTAAAAAGTTTACTTTGTTAATTCATGCTCCTGGTCCGTGATTGATAAGTGATGTTATTCTAAAGGAAAATGTATGAAAATGAATTAAAATATTTGCTTTTGTAATCTTATCAAAATAAAAACAAATAATACATTTTATAATAAATTGTGATAATTAAATACATAAATGTGTTATTTGAAGTCTCTTCTGCTCACCATGACTGCATTTATTTGATGCTGAAAATTCAGCTTTGATCACAGGAATAAATTACATTTTACAATACATTCACATAGAAAACAGCTATTTTAAATTGCAATAATATTTCAATTTTTTTACTGTATTTTTGATCAAATAAATGCAGCCTTGGTGAGCAGAAGAAACTTCTTTCAAACACATTTAAAAAAGTGTAATGTTTCCAAACTTTTGACAGGTCCTGTATATATATCAAGACCTTGTTTTGGTAGGAAAGTGCCTGTCGAACAAAATTAATGTAAATATAAATTAATTCTGATTGTGTGTCACAGCCGGGGTCCGAGTGGGTGGACGGCTGTCAGTCATGTCGCTGTATCAATGGCCAGAAACACTGTCAATCAAGCTGTCCTCCACTGCGTTGCTCTGAGGTAAGAAATGTGCCATTTGTCTTTTCATATTTGCTTTCCTTCCTAATTATCTGATATTTCAACATTTCATATATTCCTGGTTTCTCAGTTAGAAATCTGCTCTTGCATTCTCACTGTTTGGTTTCACATGTGTCAGCCAAAAAAGCAGTGAATAGCCTTGCATCAGAAATGAGCCCAGTAAGAGAACAGGCCGCCGTTAGCGCAGCAGATGCTGGAAATAGACTGACCCGTTGTCCAGGCAACAGCTCCGGTCAGAGATTGTGTCCCAGATGGCTCTGGAGTGATGGCCTGGACGTCTCAGAGCATCAGCAGCTCTTTAGGACGCTCTGTGCACCGTCTCAGGGGGACCCGACATCTCCTTTGGGCTCCTGCAGAGATCTGTTCAAAGAAAAACTAAAAATACTGCCTTCAGTTTGTACAACATTTGTTCTTTTTTTTTCGGTCCAAATCAAATTACCCAATTTGCATTTTTGCTGCCGGCACGAGTAAATGTCACTCCTCACTGTAGGATTGTTCCTGTTAACTCCAAGCTACAATAATAATCATGGACAGAAATAAGCACAGACTGAACTCATTTTCACAGTGTTTCATTTCTGTGCCTTTGGCTGCACTAAACTGAATCGCAAAAAGATGAAAACAGTTTTCAGAGATTCAAACAGTCAGTAATTTGTGCGATTTAAAACTGCTGACATGTTCAAACTGTGAAAACTCTTACAGGGCACAGCAAAGTTTTAGGAGCTGCAACAAAACAAAACAAAAACAATGCTGAATGCAAATAATAAAAAACTGCTAATCATGCATAGTTAGAATGGCAACATAAATAGGATTATCAACTTTTTTAAAATGCAGGAAAAATGTATAATTAAATAATATTAAATAAATCGTTATCCCGTGTGTCACTTGGTGTTGTGGCTGAAAATAAAAATAGGTAACACTTTACAACAAGGTTTCATTTGTTAACATTGTTACATGAGCTAACAATAAACAATACTTTTTAGATAATTTATTGATATAATCACAGCATTGGTTTCTGCTGTATCATTAGCCAATGAGCTTGCTGCTCAACCTTGAAATACTTGGTCAGCATTCGCTGTAGCAGTTACAGCTCGCTTTCAGAAACCCTCAACCTTCCCCAGCTCCACCTGTATAGATCAGCATATCTGACTTGCTCACAGCAGCGTGTTGTGTATGTATTGGCAGTAGCAAGTCCTGCAATTGCTCTGCAGCAGCAATAATCAACAGCAACAGCAGCAGCAACAAAAGCAGCAGCAGCAATAACAGCAGCAGCAATAACATCAGCAGCAGCAATAATCAACAGCAGCAGCAGCAATAACAGCAACAGAAGCAATAACTAACTGTAGCAGCAGCAATAACCAACAGAAGCAGCAATAACAATAGAAGCAGCAATAACAGCAGCAGCAATAACCAACAGCAGCAGCAGTAACAGCAGCAGCAGCAATAACTAACAGCAGCAGCAGCAGACGCAGCAACAAAAGCAGCAGTAACAGCAGCAGCAGCAGCAGCAATAACCAACAGCAGCAGCAGCAGTAACAGCAGCAACAACAACAATAACTAACAGCAGCAGAAATAACAGAAGCAGCAATAACCAACAGCAGCAGCAGTAACAGCAGCAGCAATAACAGCAACAGCAGCAGCAATAACAGCAGCAGCAATAACAGCAACAGCAATAACAGCAGCAACAGCAATAACAGCAGCAGCAGCAGCAGCAATAACAGCAACAGCAATAACAGCAACAGCAATAACAGCAGCAGCAGCAGCGGCAATAACTAACAGCAGCAGCAGCAGACGCAGCAACAAAAGCAGCAGTAACAGCAGCAGCAGCAGCAGCAATAACCAACAGCAACAACAACAATAACTAACAGCAGCAGCAATAACAGAAGCAGCAATAACCAACAGCAGCAGCAGTAACAGCAGCAGCAGTAACAGCAGCAGCAGTAACAGCAGCAGCAATAACAGCAGCAGCAATAACAGCAACAGCAATAACAGCAGCAGCAGCAGCAATAACAGCAACAGCAATAACAGCAACAGCAATAACAGCAGCAGCAGCAGCAATAACAGCAACAGCAATAACAGCAATAACAGCAGCAGCAGCAATAACAGCAGCAGCAATAACAGCAACAGCAGCAGCAATAACAGCAACAGCAATAACAGCAGCAGCAGCAATAACAGCAGCAGCAATAACAGCAACAGCAATAACCAACAGCAGCAGCAGTAACAGCAGCAGCAATAACAGCAGCAGCAGCAGCAATAACAGCAACAGCAATAACAGCAGCAGCAGCAATAACAGCAGCAGCAATAACAGCAGCAGCAATAACAGCAACAGCAGCAGCAATAACAGCAACAGCAATAACAGCAGCAGCAGCAATAACAGCAGCAGCAATAACAGCAGCAGCAATAACAGCAACAGCAATAACAGCAGCAGCAATAACTAACTGCAGCAGCAATAACAGCAGCAGCAGCGGCAATAACTAACAGCAGCAGCAGCAGACGCAGCAACAAAAGCAGCAGTAACAGCAGCAGCAGCAATAACCAACAGCAGCAGCAGCAGCAGTAACAGCAGCAACAACAACAATAACCAACAGCAGCAGCAGTAACAGCAGCAGCAACAAAAGCAGCAGTAACAGCAGCAGCAGCAGCAATAACAGCAGCAGCAATAACAGCAGCAGCAATAACAGCAACAGCAATAACAGCAGCAGAAGCAATAACTAACTGCAGCAGCAGCAATAACCAACAGAAGCAGCAATAACAGCAGCAGCAATAACATCAGCAGCAGCAATAATCAACAGCAGCAGCAGCAGCAATAACAGCAGCAGCAATAACAGCAACAGAAGCAATAACTAACTGTAGCAGCAGCAATAACCAACAGAAGCAGCAATAACAACAGAAGCAGCAATAACAATAGAAGAAGCAATAACAATAGAAGCAGCAATAACAGCAGCAGCAATAACCAACAGCAGCAGCAGCAATAACCAACAGCAGCAGCAGTAACAGCAGCAGCAGCAGCAGCGGCAATAACTAACAGCAGCAGCAGCAATAACTAACAGCAGCAGCAGCAGACGCAGCAACAAAAGCAGCAGTAACAGCAGCAGCGGCAATAACTAACAGCAGCAGCAGCAGACGCAGCAACAAAAGCAGCAGTAACAGCAGCAGCAGCAATAACCAACAGCAGCAGCAATAACAATAGAAGCAGCAATAACAGCAGCAGCAATAACAATAGAAGCAGCAATAACAATAGAAGAAGCAATAACAATAGAAGCAGCAATAACAGCAGCAGCAATAACCAACAGCAGCAGCAATAACAATAGAAGCAGCAATAACAGCAGCAGCAGCAATAACAGCAGCAATAACCAACAGCAGCAGCAACAACAATAACTAACAGCTGCAGCAGCAGCATAGCTGATCTATTCTGCTAAGTCCAAACATATCAACATTGTCATTTCCATTACCATGCCAAACTAAACAAACAAAGCTTTTACTTGTTTTAACCACAAATTATTATCAGGAGCAAAAATTTAAGCAAAATGCACTACTTAAAAAGCCATTAATGTCTCAGAAAAACATCAAAGACAGAATGAAGTTTTTAGCAGAATATGGGAAGTTGTGTGTGGAGTGATGAGTCACAACAAAACAAAAGTTGCATGTTGATGCTCCAGAGCGGTGTCTTCGAAAATCTGCTGAGAAATATAATATAATATAATAAATGCAACTGAAGAATGGAGGAAGAACTGTTGTTGTGTGGGGAGACTTTTCAGCTGCTGGTATTGGTGAGCTGCTTCACTGTGAAAAGTCATGTAATGCTTCAGAGTACAGGAGAATATTGCAGAATGGCTTAAAAATAAAGAAGACCAAAAAGTGGCTTGAGTACAAGTCCATCAGGCTCATGTTTGAGTCCAGATTTGAACCCTATAGTGAATATTTGATCTCACGTTAAACTAAAACGAACTAGGAGACATTTTTCAACTACTCATGAACTGTTTGAAGCCATTAATGAGTGGAAAAACACTGACTCTTCAAGTTCTGGAAGGCTATTCTGTGCTAAGTTACTTTATCTACAGTATTTGTGCTAATTTCCTGACCAGTGATTTGGGATTAAAATAGTTAAAACAATTAAAAGATCACTAAATATTTTGGCTTGGCCTATTTTTATTTGCCCAGGAGTGTATATATTTGCATAACAAGTCAAACAAAACAAAATATTCATTATATCACCTCTGGCTTCTCTGTTTTACTCCATCTTTGACTGTAAATGGCTCCGAGCACCTTTGGCCCGGCGGGAGTCGTATGGAGTCTGTCACAGCGGTACTGTCAGCATCCGTCCATCTCGCAGGAGATGAGTCACGTACGCCGAGCTATTCTGAGCCACCTGGCACCACCGATATCCTCTACATCATTTCTCTCTCTGTTTTCCAGGGTGAAGTGAAGGTGCTGGAAGCGGAGGACTGCTGCCCTGTGTGCCGGAGAGAGTATCCAGGTAAGAGTCACGAAACTTACCACTAATAGGGAAGAGTGAGCCAGGAGTTGGTGATATTTGTCAGCAGTTCTCGCAGCCCCATGTGCCACAGACTATTGATGTAGTACACATCATTAAGCATACTGGAGCTTTAGCTCTGGCACTCCGAGTTTTGAGTCAAACTACAGCCGAGGCAGAGGTGGAACTACATTCCAGAGTTTGTAGGACTCTGTAGATTCTTCTCAGTTGAAAGGATCCGTTCGGATCATTTGTGCAATATAAAAATGCTGAATTGTGAAAACTCTCAAAGTTTCAGGAGGAACAACTGCATTTAAATGCAAGAACGAATCTTCTAAATCAGCAAGAGAGCTGCAAAATACAATGCTGAATGCACTTAATAATCTACATATGCATAGTTAGTCAGAATGGCAAACATAATATAGGAATATGTAGGAAACTGTTACTTTGTGATATGTCTGATAATAACAAACAGGTAACACTTTATCAATAAGCTTTCGTTTGTTCACATACATTAGCTAACAGTGAAAAATACTTTGAAAGCATTTATTAATTTCAACATTTCTAATACATTATTAAAACCAAAACCATAAACAATGAACAGTATTTTAATGTTACCAAAGATTAATGCATACTTATTGTTCATGCATTTACTACATTTCACACTATATTAATCATGTTGCATATTTTAGGTCTCATGGTAATGCTAATACATTTTAATGTTTGATTTTAATGACATTATGTATGAAATTTCAGCACTGTGTACATTAAAGTCAACATGAAATACTATTCGACCCATTTTACTTCATATCTCTGAGGGAAACCGGATATTTAGCGAGGGAAAAAATGTTTGATTTTATGATTGGTTTCTGAGTACTTGCATTTTAATGAAACCAAAACCAAACATTTGTTCTTTATAAAAACATGCACTGATGAATTGTGCAAAATAAGAAGACTGTACTAAGAAAGAAAATGTTGATTTTAAAATGTATTTGTACTAGTGCTGTCAAATTGATTAATTGTGATTAATTGCATCTAACATAAAAGTTTGTAAATATGTGTGTGCAATGTGCATATATATATGTATGTTCACACACACACACATATATTTGCAAACTTTTATGTTAGATGCAATGAATCGCTTTGACAGCACTAATTTGTACACGAATAGAATTTTTAATAGCAACGTGTTTGTAACTCTTCCTTGGATTTTCTTCTCAACTTTAAAAGCATCAATCTTCTCTCAGTTGTTCTGAGTTTTTCTGAAACCCTTCATTAAATCAACACACAAGATTTGATTCATTTCTTCTTCTTCTGTTCTTCTATTAATCCTCGGCTGTCTCTCTCTCCTCCTGTCCCATTTTCTCCCATGAACATCACTTTCTCGTCTCCAGAGGATCCTGTTGCCGAGTGCCGTCGTTACACTGAGGTCAGGAACATCACCAAGGGCGACTGTCGCCTGGACAACGTGGAGGTCAGCTTCTGCAGAGGGCGCTGTTTATCCAGGACCGATGTCATTCTGGAGGTGCGTGTCGTTCGTTTCTCTGTACGTTCACTGTGATCTGAGAAGTGCTGCATTAACCTTCACAGGTTATTAAAGCATAGTCATATATAATCATAAATATAAATACATGCATACAGTATATATATATATATATTGATATCTTTCATTAAACCATTAAAGAACTAATGCTAGTAATGGATACATCATATTGATCTTCACACAGCAGATCACAATACAAAAGCACCAGATTTATCGTGTTCTTTGTTCTTGATTTAAATGTTTCATCAGATGCTGCAACTATTTTAGAATGTGTTTGAAATGGAAACTTCTGTCCGGTTGCCATGGAAACCAGTCTGCACACTCCAGCTTTAACGGCAAAACTCGCACCTCTTTTTTTTTCTTCTCCTTCACATCTGCCCTCTTCTTTTTGCATCTCGTGTTCGTCTCTCTCTCTCTCTCTCTCTCTCTCTGGAGCGTTTCAGAGACGAAACGCTCTAAATGATCCCAGGATTCCGCTCCATCAAAGAGAGCAGGCCATTGGCATTTGAGCAAATGTAGCGTGAAGACAATTTGGATTGTTATCCGTGGGTTTCGCTCGTCTGTTCTGGCCTCTAATAATGTCTCTCTCTCTCTCTCTGTCTCTCAGGAGCCGTACCTGCAGGCCTTCTGCGACTGTTGCAGTTACAGGCTGGACCCGCAGAACCCCGTGATCTTCCTCAGCTTGCAGTGTGCCAGCGGAGACGTCGAGCCTGTCGTTCTGCCCGTCATTCACAGCTGCGAGTGTACCAGCTGCCAGGGTGGGTAACGCCAGAGGAAACAGACATCAGGGGGTGAATATCCTCTCCGGTTGGTTTGGGAAGATTGACGTTCTGTTAGCACAGCAGTTAGAGAGGACAAATGTGCCAACATAAAAACAGAGAAAAAACTTCCAATGATGTTTGGCAGAATGTCCAAGCTTCTGTTTTCCATACAGGGAAAGTGGATGATGGCGATTTATACTGTCAAAACACCCTTAAAGCACTATAAACAATCCATAAAACTTCTGTCATGCAGTTTTATTAAACTGTTACAGTAAGAAAACAAACATGATAAATACCTCATACACACACATACAATCATATACATATATTCTACCACTGTCTGCTATACAAAATATATTTTATCTTCCAAAAATGAACTAACTTGAATAAAATTCACTTCAGTTTTCAGAGCAGAAGTACAAACATTAAGCATTAGGTTTACAAATTAAAGTTGTGTATAATAATAAAAAAAAAAAAACTAAATGAATTTATTAGTAAATGTTGAAATTAACATTAACTAAGATTAATAAATGCAGTAGAAAAATTGTTCATTCTTAGTCCAACCAAAAGTGTTACCAATTAATCTTTACATAAAAAAAGTTACACTTTAGTTTAGGGTCCAATTCTCACAATTAACTATTTATTACCACTTTTGCCTCAATAAACTCCTTATTACTGCTTATTAATAGTTAGTAAGGTAGTTGTTAAGATTACATTCTAAAAAATTCTGGGTTAAAAGCAACCCTAGTGGGTTGAAAATGGACAAACCCAGCGATCGGGTTGTTTTAACCCAGTGATTGGGTTAAATGTTTTCCCAATCTGCTGGGTAGTTTTATTTAACTCAACTATTGATTAAAAATTACTGTATTTCTTGCTTAAAATAAATTGGAAGTGAACATTTATTAATATGTTTAATGAATAATATTTAAACAATGCACATTTATTAAATTGCTTATTAATAAGTGTTCACCTTTTGATTTATTATTGTTTTCTCCAGTAATTATGTGTCTGATTTTTAATTTTCAACATATTTTGGGTTCATTTTAAGCCAGCCATACAGTAATTTTTAAACAATAGTCGAGGTAAATAAAACTACATAGCAGGATGGGTCAAACATTTAACCCAATCACTGGGTTTGTCCATTTTCAACCTAACTTGGGTTATTTTTAACCCAGCATTTTTAAGAGCGTAGTCTAGGGTCCAATTCTCACAATTAACTATTTACTACCACTTTTGCCTCAATAAACTCCTAATTACTGCTTATTAATAGTTAGTAAAGTAGTTGTTAAGTTTACATTCTAAAAAATTCTGGGTTAAAAACAACTCAAGTTGGGTTAAAAATGGACAAACCCAGTGATTGGGTTAAATGTTTGCCCAGCCTGCTGGGTAGTTTTATTTAACCCAACTATTGATTAAAAATTACTGTACTTCTTGCTTAAAATGAACCCAAAATAGGTTGGAAATTAACATTTATTAATATGTTTATTGAATAATAATTAAACAATAAACATTTAGTAAATTGCTTATTAATAAATGTTCACCTTTTGATTTATTATTGTTGCCTCTAGTAATTATGTGTCTGATTTTTAATTTCCAACATATTTTGGGTTCATTTTAAGCCAGACATATAGTCATTTTTGAACAATAGTTGAATTAAATAAACCCAGCAGGTTGGGCAAACATTTAACCCAACTTCAACCTAACTTGGGTTTTTTTAACCCAGCATTTGGGTCCAATTCTCACAATAGACTGATTACTGCTTATTAATAGTTAGTAAAGTAGTTGTTAAGTTTACACTCCAAAAAATTCAGGGTTAAAAACAACTCAAGTTGGGCTGAACATTTACAAACCCAATGAATGGGTTGTTTTAACCCAGCGGTTGGGTTAAAGCTAGCCATATAGTTATTTTTAAACAATAGTTGAGTTAAATAAAACTGCCCAGCATGTTGAGCAAACATTTAACCCAACCACTGGCTTAAAACAACCCAATTGCTGGGTCACAGAACCACTAAAGTGTTACCAAAAACCCCCCATAAATGTTGCCCATACCTTCTTTATCCATCTCTTTTGGGTGAACAAACCAGTTAAAGCTATCAACACATATTTATTATACTTCCTTCACACTGACGTACATAAATTATTCATATTTTTTAATGGTCAGCTCTGAAGAGCATGTGGCATTTCCAGCATTATCATAAGCGAAGCATCATGTTCTCATGCTATAACCAGCAGACTTGCGTTTCCAGCATGCCTGATTTCATTAGGCTTGTTCTCGTCAGTGTTTAGTCATTCATCAATGTGATTGATCTCATTAGCTAATTGAATCTGCGGGACTTCACTTAGAGGGGTCGCATTTTTATCGTACGGCATCACGGAGCCATTGAATGCAGACTGATATTTACCGATACGCTCGTGAGCTTTATAAACAATGCTGCAAATTTTTGAAATCATGTTTGAGTAACAAATTGTGGCTTTTGAGGAGATTGTCTGCCTTGTGCAGCTTTCAAGTCACGTCAGAGACGAGCTCAAATCAAATGTGGATTTTCTGCCGATTAAAGAATCGTGGTGGAAGTAAACTTCGATCATAATTAAACTGTCATTGTTAATATTGTTCAATTGAGTTTGAATGCACTTGTGTACAGTTGATGAAAAACAGATAAAAAGCTTCCTAGAACACAAATTTAGCCAGTTTGCGCAACCACAACATTTCCCATAATTCACCGCAAGAATGATAAAATACACACAAAGCATCAATTACGCACATAATGGCTTCCTTTGCTCTTTATTGTGTTGCATCAGCACTAAAAGCTTCCTGCTTTTGTTGAGAAGTGAAAAAGAGAAATATAAAATTGCCATGTCCATTTTCATCCCAACCAAAAACACTTTCAAATGCACATCATAATTACACTTTCTTGAAGGCAACATCATATTTTTTGTTATTGAATAAATATATGATGAAGCAATGTTCTTCCTCAGTATTTTTGTCTTGTTTTCCAGCATAAGCATTCTTAAATCAATATCCATTTACTTGAGATGCAATATGACATCTTCAAATGTTGTTTTCTGAAAAATGTATAAAAAGTGAGTTTGTGCTTAAAATAACAATTAGGCTCAGAAAACAAACTTAATTCAAAGAGAAGAACCAAGTTTATTTTTCAGATTGCCATTCTAATCTCTCTTAATTTTGATATTTACTTAAATGCATCTTGATTTAAGAATGTTTAGATATTTACTGGAAAACAAGAGGAAGAATAGCACTTTTTGCAGTGTCGGAGACTTAATATTAAAGGGGTGGTTGATTATTATTTCACTTTTTTAACTTTAGTTAGTGTGTAATGTTGCTGTTTGAGCATAAACAACATCTGCAAAGTTACGACGCTCAAAGTTCAATGCAAAGAGAGAAAATAACTACATCAAATGGCTGGTAGGGACTACAACGACCTTCTTCCTGGGTTAGTGACATCACAAACCCTAACATTTACATAAACCCCGCCCCTGAGAACACACAACAAAGGGGGCGGGGTCCCCTGTGACAATCCTCATTTTGGCTGCGTGAGATTCTCCAGCTTTGTTGTTGTTGAGCTGTTAAAGCTCCGCCCTCTTCTGGAAAGGGGGCGGGAGCAGCAGCTCATTTGCATTTAAAGGGACACACAAAATCTTACATCTTGTGAAAGGAGCATTATAGATCCCATTTAACATTAAATTTTTGTTGTGTAGCTTGTTATAGTGAACCTTCAGAAAGGTATGAATGAAGAATGCAGGTTAATATTTTGCACTTTTCCCCTTTCCGCAGGTGGAGGAGACCTGTCGAGACGCTGAATGGAGAGAGATGCTACTGTACGTCCTCATATTCATCCGGTGTTCTTTATGTAGCTTGTCATTATATGACTGAATCTTTTCTATTTAATATTTCCTAAAGCTCTACGAGATCTACATTCTGTACAGCCTTTAAATTATGTTAGGATTTATTACGTTTTCAGTCTCTAATGTGTTGTATTTTAATGAATCTATAGCTCTGTTGATTATAAAGAAATTAATTATTGTCAAAGACGGTCTTCTTTCACCTTTCATGACAACTGATTTATTTGATAAATGTTAGGTGCAAATTTTTGTATTATAAAAAGCAACTATGTTAAGAAGAACAGATGATTTTACTAAAGTCTAAAGTAGATTTTTTCCCCCCCTTTAAATGCACTGAGATCTGTGGTTTGATTTATAAAACATTATTTTATATATTATTTCTTGCATCAATTATATTTATTTCTAAATGTGCTTAATTTCATCTTTTAAATACATGGTCTTAACCACTGAAAAATCTTCTCATAACTCTGATCTTGAGTTTAAACTGTTTTAAATTATGCATTTCAAAATGGTTATTTTTGTGATGATTTTTACTGACTTTAATGCAGCAATTAAACTAACCTTTTTGGGCTTATTTACTAGTGTGGATCAGTTTATTGGAGACAAAGATGCACTACAGCACAAATGCATTACATTTTCACCTGTCACATATGATCATTATAACGATATAACGGCTGAACACACTAGAATACTCCAGTCAAAGCAATTTTAAGTGTGAGATAAGCTAGAAAATTGCACTAAAATGTGACAAATTCGCTCTTTACAGTGTGATTTTCGAGCAAATACCTCAGAGAACCATGTGAATACTGTAGTAAATGAATATGGAAGGCTTATAGTATCACCATGGTATATATGGTGTCACTACAGTACTTTTTTATATGGGTTGCTAATGAAACAGGTGTATCATATACATACTATTGAGACATTTTGAGCATAGGGTGAATTCAGTTTGATTTGGACACGTTTTTCCAATTCATCTCAATGGCAAAAAGTGTTCCAATCACTCTGAATTCACCCTATATATATATATATATATATATATATATATATATATGATTTATAAAACATTATTTTATATATTTTTTCTTGCATCAAATATATTTCTAAATGTGCATAATTCCATCTTTTAAATGCATGGTCTGAACCACTGAAAAATCTTTTTAGAACTTTGAGTTTAAATTATGCATTTCAAAATGACTGAGAAAATGCAATGAAAGCAGGTTATTTTTACTGACTTTAATGCAGAAATTAAACTAACCTTTTTGGGCTTATTTACTAGCGTGGATCAGTTTATTGGAGACAAAGAAGCACAAATGCATTTAATTTACACCTGTCACATATGATCATTTGCGGATATTGAATGAAAGGGATGGATGGGGAGGAGGAGAATGGGACGCTTCAAAGACAGTCTGGATAAATATGGACAAAAGCGCCGCGCCCCCTTGTGAAGCCCTGATTTCACAAGCATTTTGCTGAAAATGTCAAACTCCACGCAATTTTGCTTCTTAAGCTAATTGGCAAGAAGTTGCAAAATCATTGTTATTGCCCTAAAAACCTCCGCTTATATTCATAGTACTGCTGTTATGCCCACGAGGAGTGTCTTTTGTCTGCACGCGCGTGACGGCGCAGGGAAACCCCACGTCCGCGACGCGTGCACTGACGATGACGTATCATGTACAGTCTGACAGCGCGCGACACCGCCGAAGGTGGAAAACAAAGCGCAAAAGCTCACGCGTGACAACTGTCAGGTGAGTTAGAAGAAGATCTCGCATGGAGCTCTCGGCGATCGCTCGTGATGCGCGTGAAGTATCCCAGTTTACCTTTCATTTGCAGCCCGTGATTTCTGTTCTTTTCCACAAAAGCCCAGGGCATGACGACATCAAGGGTTCGACACCTGCGAAAGCGGACAACGCAATGATCTAAATGCATGTTTATTATTTACGCAATCGTTATTTATCTAAAGTTTTACGTTTTTTATTTTTAATTTACGCTAATTGCATACTATAAATAGATTATATTACTATAAATCAGTAATTATTTAAGTTTAGCTGTATTTGTAATTAAATAGACGAGCTCGTTGTTGTTGGTCACCATCGAAACGGGAGGAGCGCGCGTCAAAATAATCGCATCTCTTTTCTTCCAAGTACATTTTTTTTTTCCGACGAATGAAAACTGAGAAGAGCGCTTTAATTGGACAAAGGGATACCCGAGGACGTGACTATGGTAAAATTAGGGTACCTCTCGAGCGCGTTTCAGTCAGACAGAGTTCAGCGTCCCACATGTCACGAAGTAAATTAGCCTGGCGTCACTTTGGGATCATTTTTAAGGGATTACGCGACGTAAACAATCTCCTACTAGCGTTTGGAAACCGGAAACTGCTGTTTGGATAAGTATCTCGCTCGTGAGCGTCGCTGCTGCTGATGAAGTTCTCCGGAGCGGGGGACGCTCGCGCATCGCTGTGTGGAGCCGCGCGTGCCCAGGGCGCGCAGAGCGTGGCTGAAAGGTCAGCTTGAGCTCGAGACACTCCGCTGGACTGAACGCGCGAGGATGCCGGTACGACGAGGGCACGTCGCGCCGCAAAACACTTTCCTCGACACGATCATCAGGAAATTCGAAAGTCAAAGTAAGTTCGTGTTTATTTACAGTATATTTTGGACATGCACCATGTTTTTGAGGTAACTTTTTATTCCTGTCAGAAATATAAAGGCAGAATACACTAGAATACTCCAGTCAAAGCAATTTTAAGTGTGAGATAAGATGGAAAATTGCACTAAAATGTGACAAATCCGCTCTTTGCAGTCTGATTTTCTAGCAAATACATCGGAGAACCATGTGAATACTGTAGTAAATGAATATGGAAGGCTTATAGTATCACCATGGTATATATCAAAGTAAGATGGTGTCACCACAGTACTTTTCTATATGGGTTGCTAATGAAACAGGTGTGCATCCTTCAGTATTTTAGATGTCAAAATTCAAAATTGTAATTCTTGTGCATTAGCCTATCCAATAAAGACACCAAAATATAGGGTGAATATATATATATATATATATATATATATATATATATATATGTGTGTGTGTGTGTGTGTGTGTGTGTGTGTGTGAGACCCTGGACCACAAAACCAGTCATAATTTTTCTTTTATGCCAAAAATCATTAGGATATTAAGTAAAGATCATGTTTCATGAAGACATTTTGAAAACTTCCTACCGTAAATATATCAAAAGTGTATTTTTGCGAGTGGATATGCATTGCTATGAACTTCATTTGGACAATTTTAAAGGTGATTTTCTCAATATTTAGATTTTTTTGCACCCTCAGATTCCAGATTTTCAAATAAATAAGCTTTTATAACCCAATAAGCGTTTATAACCAAATAACCAAAAATCATAAGGATATTAAGTAAAGATCACGTTTCATGAAGATATTTAGTAAATTTCCTACCGTAAATGTATCAAAAGTGTATTTTTGTGAGTGGATATGCATTGCTATGAATTTTAAAGGTGATTTTCTCAATATTTTGATTTTTTTGCACCCTCAGATTCCAGATTTTCAAATACTTGCATCTCGGCCAAATATTGTTCTATCCTAACAAACCATAATCAATGGAAAGCTTATTTATTCAGCTTTCAGATGATGTATGAATCTCAATTTCAAAAAAATTGACCTTATGACTGGTTTTGTGGTCCAGGGTCATATATATATAATATATATATATATATATATATATATATATATATATAATTAATCATCCTATAAACATCATCCTTTATATAAACGTGTGGTGGTTCTGTTCAGAATATAGGCCTATATATAGTCCTTTACATGTATTATTATACAGTTATACAGTCAATCAACTTTCTGAGTTCTTACAGGTGATATATAACAGCCTTTTAGCTATTAGTGACAATCCAGAATTCGTTCGTGTTGTTTTAGGCTTGTGTTTTTAGACCAGGGTTTAACCTTGCATGTGATTTTGAGCTCTTAAACTTTAATGTGCCTCAATTTTCATGATGCATTCGCTGGTCTAACGGGTTTGGAGATTCTCAGATGTGAATCTTCTTACTCAAGCGTCCTCCAAAATCGTACTGGCTTTCAAAGAGCCAATCAGTCTTCATTTCCATCTGTCTCAGACTGGAATTGTTTTGTTTTTCCTGAAGCAGCCTGTGATGTTTCTGTGCTGGGAAATAGTGAAGGTGATATCAATGAGTAATGCTGCAAAAAATGAGAGTTTTGTAAGATTGCCTTGCACGTTGATGTGAGGAATAATGGGATATTTATCCATAGGTGTCTTCCATTGATTCCCTCAGACTGTTTTGATGTCCCTGTGAATGATATTGGGGTATAATATGTCAATCCATAATTTACTTCTGAATTATTGCATAAGTGTTAACACATGCTTTATTAAAAACAATTACATCACCTATCAGATCAGGCATTAGAGCACCTTACTTTAATATTTAATGAGGAATTAGTTGATAATGAAAACCCAAAGCTTTTCTAAATCAAGTCTGGTTTGCATCACTTGGTCAGATGTGGCAGAAATCAATACGTTTTCACTTTCCATCTTAACCTTACCACTACCCTTCTTTTTTCGAGATGCCACGTCTCTCCCTCGGGTGCTTTAAATAATTTATCACCTTCCATCAAAACCCATCACAAGCTTTTGAGAAGTGCTTTGGAGGTATTGAAGAGTAAGAGTAAGCATTTTAGCATGCGTTGTCATTGCATTGACCATAAGTCACAGCGTTTCTCTCCAGATGGCTTGGATCTGTTTTTCTAGCCTTGATGTTTCATACAAGACTGGTTCAAAAGAACACGGTGTGCCTCTCGTTGTGATATTGCACCTGAATATTAAAAACTGAACAAGTGTTTTCTCTCTCCAGTGTTCAGTGGATGAGATGAGATGTCAGATGAGAACATTAGCTGCAATAAAACAATAACCTAAAAATAAAATAAGCCCATGCATGTGTCCCACAGCTGATATGCCACTTTTTACTTGATATTTATACCCCAGTGTCAATATTCAGTAACATTCAGTAACATTCATAGAGCTGTGAGACCAATGGAGAGCAACAGCAAACACAAGCATCACTGTGGCAACTGCTGAAGACACGCCAATGAGACGAGTCCCTCGAGAGACACCTCCTACGAGAATGACTTCATCTATCTATCTATCTAACTATCTATCTGTCTATCTATCTATCTATCTATCTATCTATCTATCTATCTATCTATCTATCTATCTATCTATCTATCTATCTATCTATCTATCTATCTATCTATCTATCTATCTATCCATCCATCCATCAGCCTGTCACAATAACTACTTTTGTTTGGGCAATAATAAAATAATTGCGATATTATTATCATTTTAAGACCATTTTATGCCACTGAATATATAATCATAATATAAAAACAGCATAATAATGCAAGTAGGACACTTTCAAATGACAATGAACCTAATGCTAAGGAATATTTAGATACTGGAGTTGCAGTGTCAAAAATAATAATCAAGTTGAATAAATAATAAAGTTGAATAAATAATAAATAAAGCTTTGCTTACAAAAAGTGCCAAATAAAAAGTAGAATAATAACAAACACACTTGCAAATGCACAAAAGGCACTTATATGGAGATTTTCCATCCATTTCTTTTTCCCTGACCTTATTTTCTCAGTAAAGTAAGGGTGCACACTATTTTCTGAAAAACACAGACCCTACTTAGCAGTCAGATGTCCATATGAACAAAAGCACAGATGTTTTCTAGAGGCGTATTTTTTAATAAGTGGAAAAACTTCTTTTAGCTTGAGTGCATAGGTTTATAACGGTGCATCATGCATGAGATGCTGCAAAAGATGTGAGTTCAATGGTCAAATGTGAATGTTTACATGGAGAAACAGCGCAGTGGAAGGCAAAAACGCGTTCTCTGTGAAAATGAACTAGACATTCACGTGTGAACGCTAGCTGTGAGCGTGCACCATGTCACCCTGTCATGTTTATATTTGCACCAGAACAGCGGATTGCGGAAACTGGTGCATTTGGACTTATTCTTCCAAACTGTCTGTAGTTGTCAGGAAAACACTATGGGCCCTATTTTAATGATCTAAGCACATGGTCTAAAGTGCAAGTGCACTTAGGGCGTGTCCGAATCCACTTTTGCTAGTTTACGGACGGGAAAAATGGTCTAAAAGGGTTGTCTCTATTCTCTCTAGTTCACCCAAAAATGAAAATTCTGTCATTTATTATTCACCCTCATGTCGTTCCACACCCGTAAGACCTTCATTCATCTTCAGAACGCAAATTAAGATATTTTTGATGAAATCCGATGGCTCCGTGAGGCCTGAGCAATGACATTTCCTCTCTCAAGATCCATTAATGTACTAAAAACATATTTAAATCAGTTCATGTGAGTACAGTGGTTCAATATTAATATTATAAAGCCACGAGAATATTTTTGGTGCGCCAAAAAAACAAAATAATGACTTATTTAGTGATGGCCGATTTCAAAACACTGCTTCAGGAAGCTTCGGAGCTGTTCGGAGCGCCAAAGTCACATGATTTCAGCAGTTTGGTTTGACACGTGATCCGAATCATGATTCGACACAAAAGATTCATAACGCTCCAAAGCTTATAGGAGCATATTACTAGTGTGCTCTTTAAATAACAAATCAAATATTGCGGCATTGACTTTAAACCAGGTTTTCGACGCAGTCTATTTCAGTTCCTCAAAATAGCAACACGCCAACAATGCATCTGAACACACCTCGTTTCAGACCAGCACGCCCATGGGCGCACGAATGGGGGCAAATGTATTTACTATTTAAACAACGTGGCGCAGTACGTGAAAAATATAACTGCATCGCATTCCCTTTAAAAGCCAGCTGCGCTCGCGCCATGGCGGATTAGCTATTTACAAGTTGGAATTTGCAAACGGAAAATCTAAACGCTTCTCTAAACGGATCTGCTCCTGCACGAGATTAAACCATCTACGGGACAAGCCGGATTCCACCAAAGCATTTTTATCTTTATGCACACATTAATAATCTTTTACATTGTAATCCTTTTATTTTTAATATTTGGCATAGCATTATGCACCCACCTATTGGTGCATATTATTAATGCGCTCTTTAAAAAAATATTGCGCAGGTGTTTGTTGGTCAATAACGCAGTCGTTTTCAGTTGCCTCAAAATAGCAATACGCCAACAATGCATCTGAACACACCTCTTTTTCAGACCAGCACGCCCATGGGCGCACGAATGGGGGCAAATGTATTTACTATTAAATAAGAATTTGTTCTTCATCCTACTCCTGAGTTTGCACTGAAAGTTTACTGTATGTAATTATTTTGTAAGTTGTTGTTTTTATCGTGCACGAGATTAAACCGTCTACGGGACAAGCCGGATTCCACCAAAGCATTTTTATCTTTATGCACACATTAATAATCTTTTACATTGTAATCCTTTTATTTTTAATATTTGGCATAGCAGAGCGTTATGCACCCGCCTATTGGTGCATATTATTAATGCGCTCTTTAAAAAAATATTGCGCAGGTGTTTGTTGGTCAATAACGCAGTCGTTTTCAGTTGCCTCAAAATAGCAACACGCCAACAATGCATCTGAACACACCTCTTTTTCAGACCAGCATGCCCATGGGTGCACAAATGGGGGCAAATGTATTTGCTATTTAAACAACGTGGCGCAGGACGTGAAAATGATAACTGCATCGGGCTGAAACTAGCAAAAAACACTTTGTGCATTGTGCTGGTTGTATGATAGGGTCCTAAAACGCCTCCAATTACACCTTTTTTCACCTGTCAATGTTTGCTTTGTGCATTGTTGCCAAGTCCATGATTTTCCCGCGGAATTGGGCTACTTTAACACTGTTGCCGCGGGGTTTTTTTTCATGTACAACCCCAAATAACATGATATTTAGCACCTGGAATGCACATTTTACTAGTTTTGGTCTAGTTTTGAGTAGCAATTGTGCGCGTTTTGTTGTGAAAACCTGGCAACCCTGGCTCTCTGTATGAAGAAACTACCTGACGGTGTGTGACCACTGGAGCGTTTTCAACTCATTCCTATGGAAGCTGAGCTTCACGCACACACGCTTGCTATCGCCTCCGACACAGAGAGATAAGATGAGCAGCGTGATCAGCAAAATGTTGGTGACGTTATATATTGTGGGGAATATATTGTGTCACCAAAAATCATCGAGGTCATGTCCATATATCGTGCGATAAGTTGATATATTGATTTTTGTGACCGTCCATCCCCATTCTATACACTCAACTTTTCATGAACAGCTTTTCGTTCTTCTTTCTCGTCTCATTGTAATGTTATCACTGTAACATTAAGCCTTTAGAAGACAGAAGCATCAGAGGAGAGATGCACATTTCCCCACCGCACTGAACTTTGCTCAGCGTTAGGGTGGAGTATTTATAGTTTTCTATATAAAGTTGTGTTTTTCCATCGCCTGCTTCACTGTCACATCGCTACTGAGTTGTCATGGTCTGCTTCTGCCAGTATTCTGGGATGCAGAGTGGTTGCTATGCCCGTCTCTCTCTCTCTCTGTAATGGAGAGCGGGTGAGATCACAGTCTTATCGGCATGCTGTCAGAGGAGTTGGTGTGATTAAATTTCACCGTGGTACAGGTGTCTATTCTTCTCTCATTCTCTCTTTCAGCCTCTGTTGCTCTTGTTCTCCAGTGCACAAGCCCTCTACATGAATCATTAGTTTGTAAAGATTTTGCTGTACTGCAGTAGATGTATTTGCTTCTGCATTATAATAGCGCTGCATTATTTACACATCAGAGCGATAAAGAAACATGGTGTCATGTAAAATTACAGACCGTGTCCCAAACAAGTCAAGGCCGTTTAGTTGCGTGTTTGGTTCTTATACCTTACCCCTTAACTCAGCTGTTTAACACATTTGCATGCATTGTGTTTTGCATATATATTTGCATATGCACATATGGCTGTTTTGGTGCGAGCTTGCGTCTAACAGTCTCTTGTATTATTTTAACCACTTTTCTCGGGTTGACAGAAAGAACGCAGTAACACCTGTCTAAAACCTTCAAACACACGCTAGATTCGCTCTTCCCCTTGTTAGAGCCACACAAAGAGGATTTGCTGTCTCCGTTTTCTTTCAGGTGTTCCTCATTGCTAAATGCATTGTTCTGTTTTCTCAGGAGACGCGGCTTGTTTCTTCCTCACAGATAAAAGATGAAGATGAGCTCACTTTCTTCCATTCAAATGTTCCTTTCTTTCTCGGTGTCTTTTAGTGACTCTGATCCTCTGTGTGTCAGAAAAACATTATAATCAGTAAGGAGTTTGATCTATCTATCTATCTATCTACAGTATATATCTATCTAATCTCGAGTTAGTTATATAACTATGTAGAGATAAAAATCATTCTTTAGAGGTCTTCAGATCATTGGAAATCTCTTTATCTGTCTGTTTGCATAACTTTGAATCCATAACCTTTAAACATAAAGGGGTTCTTGATTATGATTTCACTTCTTTAACTTTAGTTAGTGTGTAATGTTGCTGTTTGAGTATAAACAACATCAAAGTTATGATGCTCAAAGTTCAATGCAAAGGAGATATTTTCAGGGCTCAACGCTAAGGATTTTTTCTATTGGCCCGGTCAGGACAGTGGTTCAAATTTTTACTTGCCCTGCCAAACTTTTCACTGGCCCCACAACAAAAAATTAATAAAAGTAAAAGACAAGAGGGCTTATAAAATAATGGGCCTATAAAATAAGCATAGGTATCATTTTCGTTGTCTTTGTTACATTTAACCTCAATAAATAGGGTTATGACACCAAAAGCTACTAGAAAAACTCACTTATTTTTTAACCTGTTAACTGTCACCCCCACTTTTTTTTTTAGACAAGAAAATGCACTATCCAAACTTAAATGGTTGTAATTCAAGAATAGTATAGACATAAGGCTGGTCTTGTTTTAAAGATGAAATTTGGCAGATTATTGTAGAAGTGAAATAACTTATGTAAGTGAAAGAGAAAAAAAGTTATATAAGTTTAAGTTTATGAAAATGTAAAATGTAAAAATATAATATTTTATATTTTATATAAAATATATATTTTACAAAACCAGTTTTACTCTAAAACTGCAAGGAAATCAAAGCCAAAATTCTGAACAAGTTGTGTTCCAAATTTCAGGTTGATATCTTAAAAAATGAGCTTACAGTAAGATTTTGTTTGGGCGCAGTACCACACTTTTTCACTAGATGACATCCAAGCTCCATTACTGACCATATAAAGGCGCCTCCATTTCCATATGGTTTGAGTGATCTGAACCATATATTTCCATTATTTTCATACAATTTATGAAGTAGACATCCTATATAGAAGTAGTATGGGAAGTTTGGCAGAATTTGATATGAATTTAGCCTCTAATAAACATAAAAACAACATGTATTTGGGTTATAGATCGCCGCTACAATCATAAATGTATATTTTTTTTCTATTAAAAACATTTTCAGACCTTTTTTTCTCAAAAAATTGAATGGATGTTATCTTTTGAACTCTTGGCATGAAAACAAACATGTTTCAACCAATCTTTAATGGTTTTTCATGTTCATGGCTTTTTCAAAATAAAGGTCTGAATGCGCCTTATGAGTATGAAAATATGCTTGTTGCAAATTGATAAATTACTGCTTCTATGTAATTTATTTTGAAAATCAGTCACCCAATATGAAAACTAGAGATTCTAAGCTTTCAAATGATATATAGTTTGTCAAGATTAGTTTAGGTTTATTATAGAATATTACTGTTTTAAATATGTAATGGCTGTGGGCCCACCGGTGGGCCAGTGACAGTTAACAGGTTAAATATTGTTAGACAAATAAACATTAAGTAATAAAATAGTAACAAATAATCAAATTACGAGTAATAGCACAAATAAATACAACAGAAACATATAAATGAAATAAATGGTGCTTTTCAAGTTTTTCATGTAGGTTTAAACAGGAGATTTTCAGGTACAGAAATTGTAATATCTATATATAACTATAGATATATAATATAACTATAGATTAAACTTTATTAATCAGTCGAGAGCAGTTATGCATAAATAATGTTTTGGAATGTTGAAAATATATAACGTTAAATACTGTTATTTGAAATTTAAAAAATGAAGACACTTTAAATGTGAAATTAAACCCACCAGCGAATCACTGTTTATGAGCGAATCATTGAGATTCAACCGATTCATTCAAACGGCTGATTCATTCAGGAAGTGTTGCTGAGAGACGCAAAACAATTCTGTGGACTTTGGAACTATTTTCGTTGGCGAAATACATTGAAACAGACGATTTAGTTCTTGTTCATTAAACTGTACGCTGAATAAAATCAATATCACATTTGTAATTATGCTAATATTTGGAGAAAAACAGCGCTCTTTGTGTAATATTGGTTAACTATATTAAATGAACTATATTAAACTCAAACTCAACTATTAAAAAGGTTCAAACATTCACTGATGCTCTAGAAGGAAACATGATGCATTAAGAGTCGGGGGTGAAAACTTTTGAATTCAAATATCAAGGTAAATTGTACTTAATTTTTCTGCCGGGAAACATGCAAATATCTTCTGTTGCTTCCGAAGGGCAGTACTAAATGAAAAACAATGATATTTAAACAAAATAAGAAAAATTGTGACATCTTCATCCTGTTCAAAAGTTTTCACCCCCCCGACTCTTAATGCATCGTGTTTCCTTCTGGAGCATCAGTGAATGTTTGAACCTTTTTTAATAGTTGTGTTTGAGTCCCTCAGTTGTCCTCAGTATGAAAACACAGATCTCAAAATCCTACAGTCACTGCTGGAAAGGGTTCAAATATGCAAAAATGCTTGAAAACTGCTGAATCTGCAGGAGCTGGAGGATTTTTCTGAAGAACAGAGCTCAGTTTATCTGCTCAGAACAAACAAGAGACTCATGAACAACCATCATAAAACAAAAAAACAGTCGTGGATCATCAGGTAACCACACACAGTATTGAGAATCAATGCTTCACATACTTATGAATGGGGTTATTTTAATAAATTCAGCTATTGTTTTGTCTTGTGAACTAAATGCAAACATCTTTTATGTAAAATATCTTACTCAGGACAGTACTAAACAAAAAATAACATGCATTTTTTATTATCCCTCTTATTTTATTAAAATAATTCTCATTTTCACAGATTCTGCAAGGGGTTCACATACTTTTTCATGCCACTGTATACAGGGGCATTTTTGCCCCTTATCTTGAATTCTGGGGCATTCAATCTTAACGTATTTTAATAGATTAAATCACGCAGTGAAAGCGTGCAATCTAATAGCACGCGCACTAGTCTAACCTAAACATAGTGTACGTGTGCACTCAATGGGTGTGTTTTTGTTTGTTTTGTGTAAAGTGAGGGACATAATCGATAATTTCAGATCGTTAAATCAACAATTATGATATCATAGACGATATATAACGCACACCCTACAGCACTGGCCCGATCGGGCAAGTGTCCGTTCCGTCAACAACCGGCTGGTAGGGACTACAATGAGCTTCTTCCCGGGTTGTGACATCACAAACCCTAAAATTTACATAAACTCCGCCCCCTAGAACACACAACAAAGGGGGCGGGGCCATGTTGGGCTGCTTTAGAGAAGAGGAAGAGTTGTTGTAGTAGAGTGTTGTTGTCATGCCGTCATTTTACGCCGGACTGCTTCACAAACGAGGGTCAATTCAACACAAAAGATGAACATGACGGCACATGCTAGTGGATGAGTTGAATCAACATAAATTTAGAAATTCAGAAGCATCTAAAAGTTGTAACTTCTTCCTGAGTCTCTCCATCAGTGTCGACTCCGGAAAGGCTGAACACTTTCGTCATTTTGGCTGCTTGAGATTCTCCAGCTTTGTTGTTGTTGAGCTGTTAAAGCTCCGCCCTCTTCTGGAGCTCATTTGCATTTAAAGGAACACACACAAAAATGCCGTGTTTTTGCTCAAACCCAAATAAGGCAAATTTGACAAGCTATAATAAATAATCTGTGGGGTATTTTGAGCTGAAACTTCACAAAAGCTTTCAAAACTATACTAATCTGTCAGTCATCAGAGTTTTTGAGTGATCTGTTCCTTTAAATTCGGCTTTTATTAGCCCTTGACTCAAAGGTGGTGCAGATCCTTGCATAAAGAGACAGCAGACAACTGGAGAGATGTTAATTATAATGCATCAAGGGTGTTTTCTCTGATTCATTCATCCTTTCTCTCTTTCAACGCCTCGGTTTCCCTCAGTCAATCTCTCTCTCTCTCTCTTCGTCTGTGATGGATCTTATTTTGGTCGCAGTGTTTGTTGGTTCTGTATATAGGCTTGACGCACACACACTTATGCTAAAGTTCCTCTTATCCTGCCCACTCTGTCTCTCCTCAGAGCGCCTGTGGCTGTTTCTCTGATGTATACCGTCTGCAGCCTGCTAATGTCAGACAACGAGACCATGAGAATCCCACATTCTAATCTCAAGATTAAGGGTGTTTTTGCAGAACTGCTTCTATTCCTCTGTGGTTTCTTCAGAAGATCATCCTATCTTCAGGACGCTCATTGAAGTTCTGTCTTCTGTTGGTCGCAGGTCCTGCTGGATTGACCTGATGATTATCCTTCCATCAGCATGGAGATCGAGATTAGATTAAAAACCATAGTTTAGATTAAACAATGAATTGAAGCTTTGGTTACCCGCAGACTTAAATGGGTTAACTCCCATTAGAATAAAAAGAAAATAACACAAATATAAGCGAAAAGCAAGAGCTTTTATCCGCCGCAGTAAAAAAGTGAGCAAACATCACCTCTGTATTCCACACCTAAACTCTGACCTTTAAAAATCTCCCTGCTGACCCGTGAAGCGTCTGTCATTTACTCAAGACTCGAGCGTTTGCTTCTGGCCTTTATCTGACGCCCTTTTGAAGGCGCTAACATCCATCATGTAAAAGCACTTAAAGGATAAATGCAGTTGACACGACTCCTACTGAGGGGAAGAGAGACGCTGGAGGAGGCGATAGTTTGATGTATTTCTCCTCCGCTGGAATAGTCAGCGCTGTCAATATCAGCTGTAGAGTCAATCACTTCCTGTTGCCTCTTCTCTCACTTCTGCTCTCCAGGGGAAACTCGTCTCTTCACTTACTTTCTGCTTTGCTTTTTATTCTTTATTTTCCATTGCTATATTTTGTACCAAAGTAGATGAATGTGACTGGTGTCAACATTTGTCATCACATTTTACATTTTTCCTCTCCATTGTTTTTTGGGAGAAAAACATGCATGATGCAATGCATAATTTGCTATTTTAAATATAGACAATTATACTTCTTTAATATTTTACGTAATGTAGGCCTACATATTAACTTATATTTGCATTCATTTTAATGTATTTACATATATTTTCATATTTAGCATAATGTGCATATTAAGTTATATTTGTATTAATTTATGTATTTACAACATTTGCAACATTTCTTATTTGTTAGCTTATGTATTTACATATCTTTTATATTTAATTATTTGACATAATTTACATAATGTACATATTATCTTAAATTGTATCAATTTATGTATCTAGATATATTTTCATATTTATTTAATATTTTACATAATTTACATATTGACTTATATTTGTATTTTATATTTATTCACTATTTATTATTTAATAAAATATAAAAATTAAGCATTTTATTTCAGCTAGTTGCCAAGACAACATTTCTAATAATTTGTATTGTATTCATTTATTTTATATAAATATATTAAAATATTTATTTAATATTTTATATAATTTACATAATAGCTTATATTTGAATTAATTTATGTATTTGCCTATATTTTCATTTAAAAAAATAGTTTATATTTGTATTAACTTATATATTTATACATTTTTATATTTATTTAATATTTAATACAATATATATATTTTTTTTATTTCAGCTAGTTGCCAAGGCAACATTTCTTATTATTTGTGTTAGCTTATGTATTTATATATTTTTTATATTTAATTAATATTTAACATAATTTACACAATGTCATATTATCTTATATTTGTATTAATTTATGTATTTACTTATATATTCGTATTTAATATTTTACATAATTTGCATAAAGTACGTAATAGCTTATATTTGTATTAACTTATATATTTACACATTTTAATATTTATAATTTAATAAAATATAAAAAATAAACCTATATTATTTCAGCTAGGCAACATTTCAAATTATTTGTGTTAGCTTATGAATTTACATACTTTTATATTTAATAATATTTGACATAATTTACATAATAGCTTATATTTGAATTGATTTATGTATTTACATATATTTTCATTTTTTAAAAAAATATTTTACATAATAGTTGTACATAATACTTTATATTTGTATTAACTTATATATTTATACATTTTTATATTTAATATTTAATAATTAATACAATATAAAAAATTAAACCTATTTTATTTCAGCTAGTTGCCAATATTTTACATAATTTACATAAAGTACATAATAGCTTATATTTGTATTGACATATATTTACACATTTTATACTTTTTTCATATTTATAATTTAATAAAATATAAAAAATAAACCTATTTTATTTCAGCTAGGCAACATTTCAAATTATTTGTGTTAGCTTATGAATTTACATACTTTTATATTTAATAATATTTGACATAATTTACATAATAGCTTATATTTGAATTGATTTATGTATTTACATATATTTTCATTTTTAAAAAAAATATTTTACATAATAGTTGTACATAATACTTTATATTTGTATTAACTTATATATTTATACATTTTTATATTTAATATTTAATAATTAATACAATATAAAAAATTAAACCTATTTTATTTCAGCTAGTTGCCAATATTTTACATAATTTACATAAAGTACATAATAGCTTATATTTGTATTGACTTATATATTTACACATTTTATACTTTTTTCATATTTATAATTTAATAAAATATAAAAAATAAACCTATTTTATTTCAGCTAGGCAACATTTCTCATTATTTGTGTTAGCTTATGAATTTACATACTTTTATATTTAATAATATTTGACATAATTTACATAATAGCTTATATTTGAATTGATTTATGTATTTACATATATTTTCATTTTAAAAAAAATATTTTACATAATAGTTGTACATAATACTTTATATTTGTATTAACTTATATATTTATACATTTTTATATTTAATATTTAATAATTAATACAATATAAAAAATTAAACCTATTTTATTTCAGCTAGTTGCCAAGGCAACATTTCTTATTATTTGTGTTAGCTTATGTATTTTCTATATATATTTTGTATTTAATTAATATTTAACATAATTTACACAATGTACACATTATCTTATATTTACATATTTTAATATTTAATTAATATTTTACATAATGTACATAATAGCTTATATTTAAATTAACTTATGTATTTACTTAATATTTAATAAAATATAATAAAAAAACTATTTTATTTCAGCTAGATGACAAGGTAACATTTCTCATTACTTGTTTTAGCTTATGCATTTACATATTTTTTAATATTTAATTAATATTTGACATAATTTACATAATGTACATAATAGCTTATATTTGTATTAACTTATGTATTTATTTACTTAATATTTAATAAAATATAATAAAAAACTATTTTATTTCAGCTAGCTAAGACAACATTTCTCATTACTTGTTTTAGCTTATGCATTTACATATTTTTTAATATTTAATTAATATCTGACATAATTTACATAATGTACATATCTTAAATTGTATCAATTTATGTATTTAGATATATTTTCATATTTATTTAATATTTGACAATTTACATAATGTACACATTAACTATGTTTCATTTTCAGTCTTTGATCCTCCATTAGGCCGATTATTGTCATTTATCACCAATTAACTAAACAATTCACTGTTGTGTTCGTTTACAGACTCAAACCACATTTCTGGTTCTGGTTCCTCTCAGGAAGAAGTTAGATGGATAAGAGACATTTATTATCCAGACTGAGTGCCGTGATCAAATCTACAGCATTGTGTGCAAATGGAGAGAAATTTGTTCGCTGTATGTATTTGTTAGTAAAGTGACATCTAATGGCTCATTTCAAATGTCTGCCTTTATCTACAGGATATATTGAGTGGAACAGTTTATGAACCGTGTGCATGTTGAATTTTTATGTACGTCTATGAAAGGAAACCGCAATGCTGATGTCTCTCCAGGACTTCAATGTACCTGGCTGTTGTGAGTTTAGTGAGGTTACGAGGTTACATTTATCCAGAACCCAATTTTAACACTCGCCAAGGCCAATAAGAAATATTAATGAGCTGTAAATATCCTCATTTGAGAGAGACAGATGGACTAAGAGCAGGACAGAGACAGTGTGTGTGTTGTGCGTTGTGTCTCAGTGTTGAACAGCTGCTTAAGGGCATCAGAAACAGAACCAGCTTCTGTTGTGATTGTTTTTACTGTTGCCTGGAGGAGTGTGTCAGAGCGCGTCAATACCGCGCTGCTGTGTTACTAATTACCTAATGGCCGCCACTGCAAGAGCCATACAGCTGTTTAAAGATTTCCCTTCACTAGAACGATATAGGTGTCATTTACATTTACACATTCAATTTTTAGTGTTTTTAAGGTGGCGCTGTTTTGAAGTGAAATTCTGTTGCTTTGCATGCACTGCCATTTCCTTGCAAATCTACTTTCCCTGAAGGCCACTTATATTTCTAGTGGTAGTCATTTAGTTTCTCATGATCATTTCTCACCCTCTTTGACACTCAGAATTAATCACACTGTTTTAAAGCACACCTTCTTTATGTAAATGCCCTCTGTTATCGTGACGCTGTTCTGTAACTTAAGGTTGTAGAGGCGATACAGAGACAGATGGATTTGAATCAGTGACACATTAACAACAAAAGTCCATTACGGACGGTGAGTGAAGTTTGAAGAGAGTGTCCAGGGCCGAGCGACTCTCCTTAGAGTCCTTGAACAAGATTTATCATCTGACGGTTATGTGAGGAACCCAAATATGGGATGGAAATTACAAATATGGGATGTTTCCAGTTAAGCTTGACACTCTCAGGCTGCTGAGGTGAGGTGGTTATGGCTGCGGTCCAGATCTAATGCATTACTGACTGTAATTTCAGCATGAAAGACAAGCACCTGACAAGCTCTTATCACTTGATTTACTATGTCCTTTTTTTGGAGAAACATTTAATATACGCACACTTACAGATAACGTCATCACGACAAATTATCATTAAAGAAACTAGATTGAGATGCAGCTAAATAGATGTAAAACATTATTAAAATACAGTTTTATATGATTAAACCTTTTACAAAATGTTTACGATTCAAAAGTGTGTTATTATTGTCTTGTGCATTATTGAAATGAGTGCATTTGAGGGGAAATGTGATTTGATTGTCATGAAAATAATGCAAAAAAGGCTTAATTTTTATGTGTTACTGTATGAAAACAAGAAAAGAAGAAAAATTTAAATACATAAATATTTATATATATATATATATATATATATATATAAATATTATGCACAAATTATTGTATGAAAACAAGAAAAAATGTATAATTAAAATAAATAATATTTATATATAAAATATTATGCACAAATTACTGTATAAAAACAAGAAAACAAATAAATTGTTTTAAATAAATAAATATATATATGTATATATATATATGCACTAATTACTGTATGAAAGCAAGAACAAATTGTAATTAAAAAAAGAAAAGAAAACATAATTAAAATAAATAAATATTATAGATATATAAAATATGATGTACAAATTACTGTATAAAAAGAAAAGAAAACATAATTAAATTAAATAAATATTATAGATATATAAAAAATTATGCACAAATGAAAACAAGAAAAAAATAATTAAAATGCATATATATATTTTTTTTTCTTGTTTTCTTGTTTTATATATATATATATATATATATATATATATATATATATATATATATATATATATGCACAAATTACTGTATGAAAACAAGAAAAATGTATAATTAAAATAAATAATAAATAAATATATATATATATAAATATGCACTAAAAATTGTAATTAAAATAAATATTTATATATAAAATATTATGCACAAATTACTGTATAAAAAGAAAAGAAGAAAACATATAATTAAAATAAATAAATATATAAAATATTATGCACAAATGACAAAATATGACAAAAATAATTAAAATACATAAATATATATATATAAAGTATAATGCACAAATTACTGTATGAACACAAGAAAGCAAGAAAAAAATAATTTATATATATATATATATATATATATATATATATATATATATATATAAAATATGCACAATGACTATAAAAACAAGAAAACAAGAAAAATTGCATAATAAAAATTAAAATAAATAATATATATATATATATATATATATATATATATATATAAAATATTATAAACAAATTACTGTATATACATTTTAAATAAATAAATAAATATATAAAATAATATGCACAAAAACACATAATTAAAATTAAAATATTTTTTTCCTTTTCAATATATTTTGTTCTTATTTTTGCAAGATTCACCCTAGAATTGTTTTCCCTTCTCTTCCACAGCTCAGACATCCTCAGAGTAAATCAGCAGATAACTGAATGAAATAAACTTTAATTTAACCTTCCTGACTCGACTCATGAAAAGTGTCTCTATTTCCCGGTTTTAGCTCTTAGTTTCTGTTTGCAGTCGATGTTTGCGTCTCATGAGAGTTGACAGAAGTCTCCGGGACATTACGAAAGTGAGACGGCTGAGAGCTCTTCAAACTCTTGTGAGGTTTCAGCACAAGTCATCCGTCAAACCCTTATTACTGTGGCTTTTCAGCCCACTGAGTCTCAGCTAGTGATTTAAACACCTTCTGTGTGAGTTGGCACAAGTTCCCGTGTGACGGTTCGTGTGAAGGTCATCCCCGTGTGTCCGTCCCGTACTGTATGTATCTGTCCCAGAGACGGAGCGTGTGTTTACGGCCAATATGTGTCTCATGTTTGAGGTGAAAAATGTATATTGTAGCTGGCCAGAGTAAACTGAAAAGAGGGCCAGACTTCACAAGTAATGCACTAAAGTTTCAAACCAAACACCAAATGACCCATGATTCATAACATACTTAAGAGTTTGTTTCCCGTCTCTCTCACAGGTAGGAAATTCGTCATAGCCAATGCGCGGGTGGAGAACTGCGCCATCATCTTCTGTAACGATGGCTTCTGTCACATGTGCGGCTACACCAGGGCTGAAATCATGCAAAAGCCATGCACCTGCAACTTCCTGTACGGCCCACACACCAAGAGGCTGGCCATCGCGCAGATGGCACAGGCGCTGCTGGGGTCAGAGGAGAGGAAGGTGGAGATAGCGCTCTACAGGAAGGACGGTAGGACGAACCCCAAACTTATTAATCCACAGGGTGCGAGTGTTTCATTAGACGAACCTTTCGAGCTTTTTCTTCAACAGCAAATGCTTTTTTTCAAGGTCTTGGGAAAGGTTTAATGCAAAGCAGATTGTTGGCCTTCTGTTGTTTGTTTTGTAGCAGTTTTGAGCATGAACTAACGTTTCATGCTTCTTTTGCTTTAATATCCTGCTGGACCTTGAAATGGCTTCTGTGGGAATCTGTGCTTGTGAAATCAAACCTCAGAAGAAGCATCTCGGGTTTGTTTTGTTTGTCATAGCCGGGCATGATTACCTCCAACTGTTCTAGCTCTAGCTCTGTTCTTTGGCTTTACAAAATGATGTCTCAGATAGAGAGAAAGATGAAGCGCTAGATGAATTGTGGCCACAGGTGGCGTTGTTTATTTGATGTCTATATTGTTTTAGCACCCAATTTACTGAAAGAGTTATGCAGATCAGCTCCGGGTTGAAGTGGATTGTGGTTGGTTAGTGACTACAGTGCAGGTTTGTGCAGTGAAATCACTTACAGCAGATGTTTGCTCTCAGCTGACGTTCCTCCTGCACAGCATCACACTAGCAATCATAGTTTCCACTGTTTATGTGTTCGGCTGTGTGTTTGGTGTTCATCTCGTGCCCAGCACCCTCCTGACCCGCGCCGGTTCGAGACATTAGCATTCCTTGTTGTGTGTAATACAGTTTAGCAGTTACTAATGACTCAGCTTTTTGACTCAAAGTGTCCCTTATTGAATAACAATATTTAGGGGTCACTTATTGTATCCGTTGGCATTCTTCTTCTTCTTTTGCTCTGGAAGT
Source organism: Ancherythroculter nigrocauda (assembly GCA_036281575.1). Classification (NCBI taxonomy): domain Eukaryota; kingdom Metazoa; phylum Chordata; class Actinopteri; order Cypriniformes; family Xenocyprididae; genus Ancherythroculter; species Ancherythroculter nigrocauda. The sequence continues at coordinate 31,756,956 of VTFQ01000024.1, read as the reverse complement.
CTATGGCAGCCCATAGAACTGCTTGTGGGAAAATTATGAAATTTGGCACACTGATAGAGGACAGTCTGAACTGTCAACAGACCAAATTTGGAGTCTCTAACTCAATCCCTCTAGCGCCACCAACTGTCCAAACTTGCACTTATATTTTTGCGTCATGAAAATTTTTAATTTTCTGAAAAACCTACTTTTTCGAGCTCCTCCTCCGATTTTCATTAAAATTGAAGCAGATCATCTTCAGACCATGCTGACAATAAGTTGTGGAATTTAAGCTGATTTGTCGAACTGTTTTCGAAAAACTTCACAAACTAATTGTATGTAGCATTTACGAAAACAGACGTCTCCTCAACAGTTTATTGTATTCAGACCAAACTTGGTCCATGTCATCACAAGCATGACCTGAGGTCACATGCTGCGTTTTTGTGTAGCGCCACCTACTGGTCTGGAGATATAAAAAATGGCTATTTTTGCTTATTACTTCTGAATGGTCCAAAAATCATACAAGTGGTCTCCTTAGATCGAGTCGAATGATATCCAATTTTCCCATATCGGCCATTTTGGGCATCAGCCATTTTGAATTATGTAGTAAAATGTAGGGCTGGGTAAAAAATATTGATTTCTCAATTTTAATTGATTCTCATTTTTACGAACCGATATCAATTCTTAAATCCCAAGAATGGATTAGTCTAGTCTGTTTTCAGTTGATGAATGAGCAGAATATGTAGCGCCTCCCATCCAATAAATCATAATAATCTTTGTGCTTTGTTACTTTTGATATGAAGCAAAGTCTCAGATTTCAAATGACGTCCATCTTATTATGAGATTCAAAAAATAAATACCGTTTTGGCGCTGTTTAATGTGGCGTGACGGATCGCTTTAGCGCCTCAGTTAAAGAGAAGCATGTGATCATCCTCTCCTCCGCTTTAATACCAGTTACAGCGAAATAAACATGAACATCTGAAGGTATGTTAAATTATACAGTACAACTTCCTGAAATCCGTATCATGTCTCGTGTAATCGCTCAATCAGTGCTTCAACCTTGGAAAGACGTCAATAAAACAGCTTGTAAACAATGTCACGTGACGTCACATTTACCTCAGAAAAACATATTCAGTGACCATAAACTCGTTAGTCAGATAGAAAAGTGAACTCTAGAAAGCAACATTCTGATAAATATAGCTATGCACCGTTACATATTCATTATAATTTTTAATGTTCTTCAATATTTAATGCATGTTTGAATAAATCAGTTACGACAGCTGCGATTTAAATGTTTATTTTTAAAAAAAATGAACTGGAGAAGAAATATGATTATGTAATTCTAAACTTTATTTATAATAAAAACATTATTGAGTGTAATTTAAGTGTTTGTATATAAATAAGTTAATTTAACCTTCAGTATTATTATAGTAGTACCAGCTGACTCTCATGTGTAGTTTACAGCATTAGTTGAGAGATTTTTTTCCTCTAGAAAATGTGCTGTGTACTGTAACTGATTTACTACATCCAAAATAATCGATATCTCTAACTCAATCCCTCTAGCGCCACCAACTGTCCAAACTTGCACTTATATTTTTGAAAATGTTCTCCTTCATTTTGAATTTTTAAGAAAACCTACTTTTTTGAACTCCTCCTAGGCCGTTGCGCCGATGAAAATTGAACTAGATCATTTTCAGACCATGCCGACAATAAGTTGTGGAATTTAAGCTGATTTGTCAAACCATTTTCGAAAAACAAATTCACAAACGAATTTTACGTAGCACTTACGAAAACAGACATCTCCTCAACACTTTACTGTACTCTACTGTAACTGATATACTACATCCAAAATAATTGATATCGAATCAAATCAAATCGAAATCATAATCGAATCGAATCGTGAAAATTGTCTCAATACCCAGCCCTAATAAAATGCTGTATTTTACAACCACATGAACGTATCATTACGAAACTCGGTATGGGTCATCGGCATGATGCCCTGCAGGAGTCTGAGAAGTTTTGGACCAGCGCCACCTAGTGGTGAAAAAAATGTATGATTATAACTTTGGATGCGGTTGACTTATTTTCACAGGAATCCTTGCCGAGTCCAACAATACCAAACATGCTAGGTTTTGCCTTATGGTTAGTGCAACGTTGTGATTTAGCATTTAAACAACATTCATGTATATCATTAGTCTGATTGAAAATCGGAAACATAGGTCGTTGACTAAACGCTAATGGCCAAATGTCAAAATTTTGCAATTTGGCAAAAAATGCAATCAAAGTCGGGAGTGGGTCATTTTTTATGTGTTCATACATAAATGTCTATAACTCCTAAACGAAATTAGATATTCTCACCAAATTTGATATGCTCACGTGGTGCTATAATTGAACAAAACATGAACTGGCTCTAACTACAGTTCTGTTGGTCTGATTGACTTCAAAACTGACATGCAGTGTCTTTGTCTATCATAGTCCATTATGACATTGATGGTCTGCTGCTAGCTTCCTTGTTTGCTTCTGTTGTGCTTGGCCCCTTTATTGCTGCTTGCAGCTATATTTGAATTTCCTTCTTTAATTATGACAAAACAATAGTTTTAAATGGAAAAAAATAAATATGTATAACTATGGTTTATCTTGATTTTATATGTTTTAATTAAGTAAGATTGTTTTTAATATAATAATATAATTTGAGAACCACTGCTCTAATGTGATCAGAAAGTATACGGCAAAAGTTTATCTTTTTAACTAAAGTGGACTGAATGGTAAAATATATCTTGAGGCTCTTTATAGCTCTTTTCTTCCTTTTAGTAATATTCGTTTGGCCTGAATGTCTTGATACTCATGATGATATTCGATAGGCCAATATATCTTGATTAAGTATTTGCTCTGAATTGGCCTAAAAGGGATTTTTTTCTGGTCAGAATCCATAATTTGTAGCAAACAGTCTTGGTTGCCAAGTAGACGAACATTATGATAACAAAATGTTTTCCTTTTGTTAATGTTCCTGGAATGACAGCGCTCTTGTTTGCGGACAGACACCAAAATAAAGTATGTAATTTAAGTGCCAGTACAGAACCATGATGAACAGTGCACATTTTATTTTATTTAAAATCAATTTTAAGCATGCAATTTACTGTTTGACTGTTGAAATGTGCTGCTTTGAAGATGTAGAGCTTCAGAGAAACCAGTTTATTTTTGAAGTTTACTTCTGATTTATTATTATTGTTCTGTTGGAAGTTGTCTAATTTAACAACAGGCTTCTATTAGTAAATGCAATAAGAGTTGGAACCGGAATTGCTCAATTCCTTATTTTTCTGACATACAGCGGCGTCTCCTCTTTTGTTTCTGTCTTCTGTGCTACTGACTCAATGATGAAAGCTCTCATCTATCTGAAACACTCACACACACACATGCATCCGCCCACACACACACACACACACACAAACAGAATCTAGAATCAGGCCTTGATGACGACACACACTTTGACTCTCATGTATAATTCAGGTGGAAAATCCATGTTGCTCCAGAAACGGGGATTCCGATCTTTCCCCCTTCATGAGCAAAGGATCTGTAGGAGGAAAGGAACAGGAGGAGGGAAACTTTCTTTTTTCTTCTTCCCTTTCCTCGCATTCGTGCGCTCATTTATCTGCTGTGCTTCTCGTTGGCATCAGCCTTCATCGTGATGGATTGCCCTTTCCTACTCTCTATTGTCCGTCGCTGATCTGACCGGCACTTAATCAATCACTCTGAGTTTTAAACTCAACGCGGGTGCATTACCCATAAGAGCCAGAGAGAACGAGGGAAAGCGAGGGAAGCTAACGTGTGAAAGGCAGCTGGGTTAACAAGTGCACAACCTAATATTTCCTGTGGCACATAGCTGGATGAAGGGTCCTATAAAATATATATATATTTTTAATTTATTTTCCCCAATTTTTTTTTTTTTTTTTTTTTTTTTTTACTTTTTTCTGTTTTAGTTTTTCTGGATTCTGTTTTAATAGTTACATTTAAATTTTAACACCAGTTTATTACAAGTTTAAATGAAGCAACATTTTTTGTTTTATTTTTTCCCAAATTCTGTTTGATTTTTCATAAATTCTGTTTTCCATTTAAATTTTTCAGGTTTTCTGGATTCCATTTTAATAAATGTCGGATTCCATCCGAAATCATATGCCCTACGGATGTTAAATAATAACCTTATAGCACGTGATGGATCATGTCAGGACGCTCTTTTGCGAGCCGTGTGATCAGCTTGGCTTAACTGAACGCATTAGAGCCTCATTGCTGATGTCCAAACGCAGTCGTAGTTTTCTGCAGTGACCCTTTAAGCAGAAACCTGACCTTTGGGATCTGATAGTTTTTCCCTACAGCAGCTTTGTGATACCAGTTACTTAAAAATAGCCTCTTTCATTTCCTTGAGTACTGTTCTGTAGATTATCATCTACACCTGTCCTGTGGGCTCCATGAGGGATTCCTCCATGCTTACAGCCCGATTTTTGGCAGGAACTTCCTCCGTTATGAGCCAAGCAATATTTGATTAGCAGACTCTCTCTGTACATCACTCGCTTTCATTTATTGTGATGCAACTGTAGTTATTGATCGGATCTGGCTCGTACTATAAAGTCAACTTGTAACGATAATTGACAGTTTAATAGAAGTTCCTGGTGTCATTGTGAATGATTCATTAGTGCACGTTTTTCTAAAGGAATTTTTTTTTTGTATAATCTCTCATAATTTTTTTTAAAATCAAAACAAATGCTGATATCACTATTTTTTGCATTTGTATTATTTTAGCAAACCCATATATAGGTCTCAATCCTAAATATTTTTTATAATATATAATTAACTTCCTTTTTTTTCTAGTTGACTATTTCAGTGTACAATATTTTCAAAATCAAATGGACTATACAATTTTTGTAGATATTTATTCTTTTCTATATCTATATCTATATATATGTATCTATATCTATCTATCTATCTATCTATATATATATATATATATATATAAACATACATACATACACAATAAATTTATATGATGATAATACAAATTATTTATCATTTTATTTTAATGCAAAATACTGTTTTACGCCATTAAGAAATATGCCACATTATATGAATGTGTGAATATATATATATATATATATATATATATATATATATATATATATATATATATAATATACAGTATATTTTATACTACTAAAATAAAATATAATATAAAATATATAATTTATAATATTATATACCAATTTTTTTTACTGGCATGACAGTCAATCTGTGTTCAGGACATTATTAGGGCGTTATTTTAGCAAACCCATATATATATATAATTTTTAATATTTATATATTTTACATTATAAAATATATTGTTATAATATATATATATATATATATATATATATATATATATATATATATATATATAATTTTTTTTTTTTTTTTTTTTTTTTTTACCTACCAATTTTTTTACTGGCATGACAGTCAATGTGTTCAGGACCTCGTCTTTCTCAGTTTGGCACAGTTGTAGTTATTGATTGCATTTGGCCGCAAGCATTCACCTGGCTGAGAAAAACTGCCAACCAAACATGAGCAGACCCTTCTTGGGAGGCTTGTTCACGGGCTATTGTGAGTCTTAAAGGGCTGACAAAAGCATTTTCTGTGCCGCTATTGGAAGAACATGCCAAAGGAAATGCTGACATGTGGTCCAGAGTGTCCGCTCTGACAACAGACGTGAACCGTGCCATCCATGGAAATGAACCGTGGCCTCTCGTGGGCTTTCTCCTGACATTTACCATTCCCAAAAAGAAAAGAAATCCACAGATGAGCCCTTTGACTTTCATGTCACGTTTCTTCTACAAGTTTAGTTTTTCTCTCACATTTGTAAGGGGGTGTTGACTTGAACCAAAAGCACAGGTTGTAACTTTGCAGAAATCATAGGGCCCTACATCTTATCTAACTTTTGTGTAGATCCTGTCATGAGCTCAGTTTCCATTAGAAGATTCAGCTGATGTCACTGAGAGTCTTTAAACAGCCGGAGTCTGCGGGAGATCAGACGAGACCGCAGAGAGATCAGGCTCAGAGTCTGAGCTCCAGAGCTGAACCCCACGCTGCCCTGCTCACTGATCCCATCATCAGTGCCTCACGCTGGGGACGGGAGACTGAGACGCTCCCCTGGAGATCTGGGTACCGCCGTCCACAGCTGGAGCATAAACACATCCAGAGGGGTTTATAGATGCTTAGTTTGTTGTCTACCCTGGTAACCCTGATCTATCTATCTATCTATCTATCTATCTATCTATCTATCTCTTTTTTTGGCTTAGAGCGTCACATTTCTCTCTTTGCTTTAATGAATTAAACATCCGTTTGTTGCTGTATGCAAATCCCACTCCTGTAGCTCATTTGAATATGGAAATAACCCTGGAGAACTCAAACAGTCAGAAAGCCCAGAGCTGCGGTGAGGGTTACAGCCAGCGTTGGGTGATGTTCAGAAGCTCTTTCTCACTGCAGCACATCGTACCGACCGTGATCCTCGAACTCCCATCATCCCACTGACATGTTTCTACCTGCCGTTGTCACTCTCAGCTGCTGCAAGGCAAATCAAATGCAAATTTCTCAAATCTCAGTGTCTCTCTCCCAAATCAGTCCCATCACTCAAAAACTTGATCTTTATATTAAGTAGTAAAGTGACCAGCCACCTTTTTTAAGTGATGTTTAGGTGTGTGTAAATCACGGTCCATGGACGAGTCTTCACAGCTCAGCATTTACCCAGAGGAGCTGTGAACCGTGTGTGTAAGTATTAGTTCAGTCCACTGTTTGACCTCCTATTATTAGAAACATTCTGTCAATGTCTTATTAATTAAAAAACCTGTTGGGATAGTAGAGACACTGAATCCCTGCAGAAATCTCATTTCCAAACATCCCATCCCGCTTTAACTAATGGCTAAATCTGAGGGGTTTTAAACACACACACATGCTGAGTGTGTTTTCACATTAACCAACTGTGACACATTATATCTGTAGCTTTAATATAGGCTGGTCTTATTTGTTCATTAATATGATTTTACATATCAGTCTGTAACACACACACATACACACATAAACGGCTCAGTTCTTCACGATCCAACGATCTTCTACTTCAGTTGCCTAGAGACCCGACTACACCAAAAATTAAGATATTAATCCATAACCGGAGAACAAATATGACAGATTCAACCAAGCGTGTTCATATCTTTCACAAAAGTTCATTTAAATAAAACCACATTTATTTTTGTACATTTTCCTTAATGTTTTCATTTTATTTCAGAAGTTCTGCTTCATCAGGTTTGTTTGCACTCCGGGGGTTTGAATTGCACAGATATAAAGATACTTTACGCAAGGATTGCAAATATGTTTTGTTATTATGACACATAGTGTAATGCTACGACCTAAGTAATCAAACTTGTGTAGCTAAACATATTTGATTTTACACACCTGTAGGTCTATTAGAACTGAAAATTAAATTACAGGTTGTGGATGCAGAAATCATTTAATTTAGGTATACTGTTATTAGCGACCCTGTGCAAAACAGAATACTAGTGATAAATATTGATTTATGTGACTGTGACTAATGCTTAAGCAAAAATATCTCATTATGTCTTTAAGACAAGCACACAGCTACTACATGGCCATTAATGTGGATGTTTCTACTTTATATGATGCAAGAAACTGGATTCCTGTGGAAATGGCACATATTTGTGTTGGCATAGACAGATGCACACATGCACACAGTTTCTGCACTTCTTGTTTTGTCTTTGCGGTCTGCCGGCTGTTTCAGGTCCCTTGTGTCTTAGAGAGAGAATCAGACTTTACATGTTTGTCATTCCTGGTCAGCTGTATTTTTAGCTACTGCGCTCACACACATTCACAGCTCCAGGTCAGCTGACACCCGCTCAATCCCATCGCCCTTCACTGTGTTACCCTAACGACAAGAGACTCTGATGGATCTAAAGACAAACATATGTGCTCAGTGTTTGCTTTAGGTTTTTTTCTGAAATTGGGTCTAACAACTAAAAAATACCAGTACTGTTTTTCCAGCATATTGTTAGTTTATATTTTAGATTTTTTTTATTTGCTTTTTAATTATATTTATTTATTTAACTTATTTAATTCAACAAAATTTACATTAATTTTTTTTAGAAAAAATTATTCCATTTTCTTTTACCTTTTGTATTATACACTTTTTGACTGGATTCTCTCCGCATTTTCTGCATCACAGAAATCATGGAGCCCTAACATTGCCATGTGAACAATGTCAATAATTAGTAGGGCTGTCACTAAGAATGTTTTGTTAATCGAGTAATCAGCCGATTATTTTGCCGATTAATCAAGTAATCAGATAATATTTTTTGTGGTAATAAAAATAGACCTAAGTCAAAAATAGTATTTAAAATGACTTAAAATACATATATAATATGGCCACAACAAACAAAATACTACAAAAACAAATACTAAATATGTGTCCACAAGACTTCTGAGTATTGAATGATGAAGCCTATATTTTTGTTTTAAAATGATGTGAAAATCATCATGCCTACTCATTCACATAACACAATATATTGATTTGAATTTTGTCTTAAAATACATATATAATAAGAATGAGGCAATAATAATTGACACAAATAAAGTATCAAAAGCAAGGCAGCATTATATAATCACATGGTTTCATGTGTGTGTTCAGACATGATGAACGCAGAGATAACTGAGTGGAGAATCCAGTTACAACAGACGTCTCCGTTCAGACAGAGACGGACATAGGAAGCACACGGCTGTTAAACCTGTGGGATCATGTTGATCACATCAAGCTCTCGAGGCAGCTGTGGAAAATTCACTTTGGCTGCTGGTTTCGGTTTCTGATTTGCATGTGTTTTTTTATGGCCGCATTGTGCTGTCCAGACACTTGAACTTGAGAGACCATGATGATACCAGATTCAGAGATCAGGATGTATTGATGGTAAACTCACTCTGTTATTTGGACAACAAATTAAATGGTTTTGAAATGCAGCTCGTCTGTTATGTCTCTGAAATCTGCATCTAGTCATAACAGAAGAGTTCAATGTCTAAACCATTAAATCTATCATCCAAATAAGAGAATCTATTATTAACCCTATTTTAAATTCCATTTCCATTTGGTCAAGCTAGTTAATTGTGAGATAAAGTTAAAAAACGCCCCTATTATGCTATTATAAGTTTCCTAATTGTATTTCAGAGTCTCCTACAATAGGTTTACATGCATCCAAGGTCAAAAAACACTTTTGTGTCAACTCAACCAGAGGTCCCCATCTAAAATTTATTTTTTGATAATTTATTTTCTGTTGAAAGAAATACATAAATGAAGACAAAATATTAAATGTCATGGATGTATATTTACTGAGTAAGACAAGGGGGTCGGGGGGGTGGGGTTAGAAATACATGGAGATTGGTAGGTCTTTCAGTAAAATCTGTTGACTTTAACAATCTTTGTTGCATTATACTCCAATGATGACAGTTCAAATATAGGATAAAGCACTTCTTGTGTTTTTTGGACAAGCTTGTGAGTATTAAAGAAGTATTAAAGATCTCTTAATAGCCTTTTAGATTTGGTTTTTAACAAACTTTTCTTTTCTTCCATATTTTTAGGGCCTTATATTGTTTAATTCCAAAGATATTGGGATCTCAATATGGCTCTAAGAGTAAAATTAAATTAAATTTCGTAATTTTGTTGCTTTTGTCATTTTCCATGACATCCATGACATTTAATGCTTTCATCACTATTTATGTTTGTGTTTCTTTAGAAAAAGTATTAACAAGATCAAAATTTTGAGCTGGAGAAGTTTCTAAAATTTGATTGATTTGACACACTTTAATTTTCTTATGACATTTATTGCAGCATCAGCTCTTTTCTCAGTGTCTGAAACAGTTTGATAAAGGATTCGGACTCTCTAAACCCCACCTTTCTGAGACCCTGCTCTGCTCTGATTGGTCAGATGGCAAGTCTGTTGTGATTGGTCGACCACGTATAAAAACTGCGTCTTTTCAACACGAACAACACGAACCAAACTCTTCCAGTCTCAGATACAACTACAGTGTTTGATGGGGGGGTATGCAATTTAAATATCAAGAGTTCAACCAATCACAATACACCTCATTTGTATACTGAACTCAAAGCAGTACACTAGCAAAAACAGGCCATTATATTCTAAGGCCCCAAAAGAATGGGAAAGTTCCTGAAAAACAAATTATAACAATTTTTGGACACTAACATAACATTACAAGTGGGCATCATCAAGTGGAACCAAATAAAATGGTGAAAGTGTAGGAAATGAAGACCTTTATTATTTGTAACGTGTAAATGAGCCCAGCTGGAGAGAGGTGATACGGCACAGGGGGTGTGTAATCGACTGACTCCATTTGCACCCTAGCGAGGGACTCGCGGCACAATCGCATAAACAGAGCCTCGGGGCTCGCGCACCGAGAGCAGCTCTCCTAATGGAGCCCTCACAACCCAATCAGGGTGGCAACGGATGGGGAAAGGACATCGAGAGAAGAGAGAGGGAACATTATCAGCAAGTCCACTTGGTTTTCTCTGCTAATGGTGCATTAAGAGAAGTGACCAACAATGAGAGAGATAGATGAAAAGTACAGAGAAGAGAACACTAATAGAAAATGAACAGGGGAAATGAAAGAGACGGAGAAAACACAACAAACGCTGTTGTATTGTTATGCTATCGTTTTGCCTGATGAAAACACATCAGTGACTGTCAGTCATTTGTCATGGTTATTCACAAAATTTGTGCTAGTTCACAATCCAGTTTACAGAAAATTGTCACGTCTTTATGTTTCACAGCGTATTCACTCCCATTTGAGACCCGTCTGGATAAACAGCTGCTCCAAATGCACTTAAATCACACTTTAAAACGTCTTTCAATGCATTTGAAATGTGCTTCACTAACATTCCCTTTTCTGCATCATTTCTAAAGTCTCTAAACATTTGATTTGATTTGTAGTGGATGTATGGAGACATTCATATTTCATATTCATATTTATTCATATTTATCACCACAGTGATGCTCTTTTTCATACAATGAAAGCTAATTGTGACCGGGGGGCTTTTCAAGATTGCACTAGGGTTGTCAAAAGTACTGGTACTTCGTTACCAAGTCGGTAATGAAATTTTAAAAATGTGACGATACCAGCAATTCCACCTAGCATTTTGAGCGCTGTTGAGCGGATTCTAGTAGTAATTATGTTTTCCAAACTCTTAAGATGAAACTTCTTAGTATTTGTTGGTAGCATGAGTCCGCTTGGTCCATCAGATGTGAATAAAGTCATGTTATTGGATGATGTATTTATAAGAAGCTGTATAGTGATTATCACAAACCCTGTCAAGCTGATGTCGACATACTTAAAACTGACGTACTACATCCAACAGTACATGTTCCTGTCCTGATCATGATCAACACAAGCCTGCGATGACCCTGATGAACTCACATGGGTTTTAAGTCTAAGAAACGGTCCAGTTGTGACTGTTTTGGGTTTCAGGCCAGCTTCGGTCTCACATGACCTGATGGTTATCACTTTCCATGTTTGAGGCTCTTGAGTATCTGCCAGGCTTCTGATCTATTTACAGTCGTGCTCTTCTGAGGAGTCTCGTGAGTTATGAAAGAACAACCTCCGAGTGATGCTTTTTGGTGAGCCTTTCGAGTACATTTTTTGCAGGTGTTTCTTTCTCGCCTCTGTCCTCATCCACTCTGGCGTGGGTTCAGAGGGCAATAGTGTCCAATGAGACCCACATATGAGAGTTCTCGCTGATGTCCCAATTTCACTGCAGATTATAGCTGCTCTCGGCCCGCTCCTCTCTCTCCATGTCCCTTTGGAGCGACGGATGGAGAGCAGGAGATAGCAAGAGACAAAAATGATGAGGAAAATAAGTGAGGTGACGGAGAAAGTCCTTCTGTTCCAAAATCAAGCAAGCTGCCTACATAGACTGCATTCTAAAGGCCACTTTAAGTCTCTTTGTAAGTACACCACCTTCTTTTGCCAAATTCCAAGGCAGCATTACATCATTCTTGAAGAATGCAATCCCAGAATGCATTTCAACAATGAAATGTTTTATATTTATTCTACATATACACAATAATTCATTCAGTACCAAAAAGTATCAACAAAAGAAGTAGTCCAGTTAATAATGTACTATTGATTTACTATTATAGTATTTATTCATATTTTAAAGGGGACCTGTTATTCAAAATTAACTTTTATAAGGTGAACATATAATGCTGAACACTGCTACTGACTGTTTCTGATAGTTTCAGTGCGTGAGATTGTCCTGTTTTGTTGTTGCCAGTGTTCTGGCAATCTGTCCTATACCCCGTATGCTGGTGCATGAGCTCTTGAAGCTCCGCCCTCTTCTTCAAAGGGGGCGGGAGCAGCATCTCATTTGCATTTAAAGGCACACACACAAAAATGGCGTGTATTTCTCACCCCCAAAAAGTGGCAATTTTAACATGCTATAAAAAATGATCTGTGGGGTATTTTTAGCTAAAACTTCACATACACACTCTGGGGACATCAGAGGGAGGTGTGCTGTTTTATGTGTGTGGAAACAGACTTCTGCCCCGTACATGTGCTCTTTGTTGGCCTGGATTTTGTAACACATAACACAGGTCTCACTCCGGGCCTAGGCCCAAAACATGGATAGAACACAGAACTGAGCGGCTGGAGGATTTCATCATGATATCCGGAGCCAAAGACCAAGAATAAGGAAAAGGAATGGATAGAGACATAACTCGGGAGATTTAACAGACTTTACAATTACATTTCATGTGTCTCAGATGTTTCTCCTAAAATTGCTGAGGAGAATTAATAACAAATGATACTAATTAGTCAATAGTTGTCATCCAGTAAGAATGTGAGTTATTGAGGTAATATTGAGATAATATTGAGATCTCAGACTTTTTTCTCAGGAGAGAAGCAGGAGTCTCCATTTTGACTCCATTTACTCTCCTTTTTCTAGAAGAAACTGATTTTTTCTTTTCTGTGAACAAGGTTCACTATGTAATAAGTCTAATTTACATAAAACAGAGATGTGTTTGGACTGAAAACTGCAACAATGAGTCGTAGACAGATGCTTTTATCCAAAGCGATGTACATTGCATTAAAAATAGTTATTTATTGATACTGCATGCATGACTAGAAAATTTGCTCCTTACTTCAATAAGTAAGTAGTTTTCATCATGTGTTTGATTTCAAGTGTACATTTCCATAACACAAGCAGGGTTTTAATGTCAAAGCAGCATTTAAAGTCTGTCTGGTCAATATGCTGAACTTTACATGTCTCGTTGAGAAAACCTCAGCAGCATTTTAGTCTTCCTGCAGGCGGATGTTTGGCTGAACTTTAGTTTTCTGTTGGCTTTCCTCCACTGACAGCTTCCATTAGCGGCACAGTGACTGGCGTATTTACTGGATGATGATGGTTTCCATGTAATTAACATCTTGTTTCCCCCTGCGGCCCATAGTAAGGAAATAGTGCATTAACTGCCTAGAGCGCGAGAGCGTACGTCACAGATGTGGAAGGAGACATGGAGACGTTGTGTGAAACCACATGATTTATACATTTCCTGTAGAAAGTACTTGTATGAGTAATTTTTTGAACAAAAGTCACCGCCATGATCCTAGCCTATATACAACTGTTCAAAAGTTTTGGGTTGGTAAGAATTTTTGATTTCTCACCAAGCTCACAAAGGATGTATGGAAGCTTGTTTCCGCCACTAAATAAAAAAATAAAAAAAGGTAATTGCGACTTTTTTTCTCAGAATTGCGAGATTTAAACTCACAATTGCAAGATATAAAGTCAGAATTGTGAGTTATAAAGTCAGAATTGCGAATTATAAAATCAGAATTGCGTTATAAAGTCAGAATTGAGAGTTATAAAGTCAGAATTGCGTTATAAAGTCAGAATTGCGAGTTATAAAATCAGAATTGCATTATAAAGTCAGAAATGCGAGTTATAAAGTCAGAATTGCGTTATAAAGTCAGAATTGCGTTATAAAGTCAGAATTGCGAGTTGTAAAGTCAGAATTGCGAGATATAAAGTCAGAATTGCGAGTTATAAAGTCAGAATTGTGATATAAATTCAGAATTGCAAGTTATAAAGTCAGAATTGTGAGTTATAAAGTCAGAATTGCGAGATATAAAGTCAGAATTGCGTTATAAAGTCAGAATTGCGAGTTATAAAGTCAGAATTGCGAGTTATAAAGTCAGAATTGCGAGATATAAAGTCAGAGTTGCGTTATAAAGTCAGAATTGCGAATTATAAAGTCAGAATTGCGATATAAAGTCAGAATTGCGTTATAAAGTCAGAATTGCGTTATAAAGTCAGAATTGCGAGTTATAATGTCAGAATTGCGAGTTATAATGTCAGAATTGCGAGTTATAAAGTCAGAATTGCGAGTTTTAAAGTCAGAATTGTGAGTTATAAAGTCAGAATTGCGAGATATAAAGTCAGAATTGCGAGTTTTAAAGTCAGAATTGCGAGTTTTAAAGTCAGAATTGCAAGATATAAAGTCAGAATTGCGAGATATAAAGTCAGAATTGCGAGTTATAAAGTCAGAATTGCGAGTTATAAAGTCAGAATTGCGTTACAAAGTCAGAATTGCGAGTTTTAAAGTCAGAATTGCGAGTTTTAAAGTCAGAATTGCAAGATATAAAGTCAGAATTGCGAGATATAAAGTCAGAATTGCGAATTATAAAGTCAGAATTGCGAGTTATAAAGTCAGAATTGCGAGATATAAAAACAGAATTGTGTTATAAAGTCAGAATTGCGAGTTATAAAGTCAGAATTGCGTTATAAAGTCAGAATTGCGTTATAAAGTCAGAATTGCGAGTTATAAAGTCAGAATTGCGAGTTATAAAGTCAGAATTGCGTTATAAAGTCAGAATTGCGAATTATAAAGTCAGAATTGCGAGTTATAAAGTCAGAATTGCGAGATATTAAAACAGAATTGTGTTATAAAGTCAGAATTGCGAGTTATAAAGTCAGAATTGCGTTATAAAGTCAGAATTGCGAGTTGTAAAGTCAGATTTGCGAGATATAAAGTCAGAATTGCGAGTTATAAAGTCAGAATTGCGAGTTATAAAGTCAGAATTGTGATATAAAGTCAGAATTGCGAGTTATAAAGTCAGAATTGCGAGATATAAAGTCAGAATTGCGTTATAAAGTCAGAATTGCGTTATAAAGTCAGAATTGCGTTATAAAGTCAGAATTGCGAATTATAAAGTCAGAATTGCGAGTTATAAAGTCAGAATTGTGATATAAAGTCAGAATTGTGTTATAAAGTCAGAATTGCGAGATATAAAGTCAGAATTGCGTTATAAAGTCAGAATTGCGTTATAAAGTCAGAATTGCGAGTTATAATGTCAGAATTGCGAGTTATAAAGTCAGAATTGCAAGTTTTAAAGTCAGAATTGCGAGTTATAAAGTCAGAATTGCGAGATATAAAGTCAGAATTGCGAGTTATAAAGTCAGAATTGCGAGTTTTAAAGTCAGAATTGCGAGTTATAAAGTCAGAATTGCGAGTTATAAAGTCAGAATTGCGAGATATAAAGTCAGAATTGCGAGTTATAAAGTCAGAATTGCGAGTTATAATGTCAGAATTGCGAGTTATAATGTCAGAATTGCGAGTTATAAAGTCAGAATTGCGAGTTTTAAAGTCAGAATTGCGAGTTATAAAGTCAGAATTGCGAGATATAAAGTCAGAATTGCGAGTTATAAAGTCAGAATTGCGTTACAAAGTCAGAATTGTGAGTTACAAAGTCAGAAATGCGTTATAAAGTCAGAAATGCGTTATAAAGTCAAGTGGCGTAAACAAGCTTCCATAACGCTGCATTTATTTAATAAAAAATCCAATAAAAAGAGCAATATTGGGAAATATTTTTATGATCTAAAATAGCTGTTTTCTATGTGAATATATTGTAATATGTAATTTATTCCTGTGATCAAATTTTCAGCATCATTACTCCAGTCTTCAGTGTCACATGATCCTTCAGAAATGATTCTAATATGCTGATTTGAATAAACATGTTTTGTGTGGTTGTGAGGGCATTTCCTACTGGCTCAAGTTAAAAGAAAAACACACAGGCTGTTTCATCTAGCAGGTGAAGATTGTAGCGGTTTGTTCAAAGCACCAGAAGTAGGACCCTTAGCAAACAGCACTAATGAAGATCAAAGAGCCGGAGAGGACTAGTGGAGCGACCTGGAAAGCAATGGGAGAAAATTGAAGAAGTAATAGAGAAAGAGGAAAGGTTACAGGATTTAAGAGGATGTAGTTTAGCACAAATGAAAGTGCTGCCTGATGGTATTAGTGTGAAGATCAGCGGTCCTTTGTGTTCCATCCCAATCCTACCATTCCCAACCAAGTCACGGATTGTGTAGCACCATGAGAACACGTCCCGCACGCCCTGTATCCCTCCGACTGTGCCCTGGATTCACATCCACAGCCTTTGAAATGCGAGTCCGTGTTCAAAAGCTGCCCGTGGTGCTGTGCGGACAGACGGCATCTGGTCTGGGTGCCTTTAGCCAACAGGGCAGCATGAGAATATCGCTCTGTGAGCATTGAGCGAGTCGTCAGTATTCATGCGCTAACGTTTGCCCGCGGTGTTGATACTATCCACCCAGCCAAGTCTGATCTGAGCGAGAGTCTGACGAGAATGAGAATTGTGAGAGTCCACATGAATGGTTTTAAAGTTATTTAAAAATCAAGTTTTTAATGTTGTTTATATGTCTATGTGGTGTTTTTAATGTACTTTAAGACAAACCATGTGTAAATTCATGTCAAATTCATGAGTATTTTCTCCTTAAAAATCCAGTAAACCAAAGACAGTCTCAGAAACGTGGTTTGAAATCGCTGATGTCACAAACTACCTCACAAGAGCTGGTGTGAGTGAGTGGAGGCGGGGCTCATTTGCATATTCATAGAACAACGTATACTAAATGAGGCAAGGGTGTCTAGTTACATTTAATCTATTTTAAGGCATGATGTATTTGTTTTCAAGGAAAACTTTGTTTAACCCTCTGGTCCTCTCCGGTGAAAAATGACCGAAAACTTTTACGTTTTTAAATTTTAAATTTTTCTGCTTCATCAGAATGGGATGAAACTTGGTGACTTTTGTCGCATTAGCTATGTGAACACAAAAAAAATCAAGGACATGATTTGAATATGTTAAAGGGTCGTAAAAAAAAGTTGGTTCCTTCACACTTGGCTCCTTCGCGGTCAAAAATGACCGGAAATACGAAAAAATACCAAAACTCAGAGAAACTTTTGGTGGTACAAACTACAAATCAGCCATTGTGCAAAAAACACTTGAAATCAACATTTCAAACAAAAAAATCTAAATCTTGACAAAAAGTAGTCTTTGAGAATGTCTAAGTATAAATCCAAATCCACAACTCAATAAAAATAAGTATTTATGTCTAAAAACACTAGATAATTTATAAGCCACTTTATAGAGAACTATATTGGAATCTAGTGGTTACACCATGGCATTACAAAAGTTTTTCTTTTTTTACTTCCACCAGATGGCACTAATCTACCTTCCAAAAAATTGGATTTTAAATGCCTTGTCTATATTTTAACATGGAATACTGCTTTAATTGAAAAATAATTTAAAAAAATATCTGAAAAAAATGTGTATTGTTTTCAATGGGGAAAAATAGCTAATACAAATTGTATAAATATTGCATAGTATTATAAAATACCCTCATAATTCTAAATAATAATCACAAAATATTATTTAACAAAAATATATTTAATTGGTTTTCCTGGGGGTGGAAAAGTTACATTTTAAGGCTCCTGTCATTTTTGACCGTGAAGAAGCCAAATGTGACTCCTAAACGAAGAGGACCAGAAGGTTAAATATGTAATTTTGGTGATCAAAGATGAGTTTTAAGGGATAAAATTATTGACTACAGTCGGACTTTAATGTTTAATGTTTTTTATGGGTGGATAATATAATACAATATGTGACCCTGGACCACAAAACCAGTCATAAGGGATAAATTGAGATTTATACGTCTGGAATCTGAGAGTGCAAAAAAATCCAGATATTGAGAAAATGCATATCCACTCACAAAAATACATTTTTGATATATTTAGGTAGGAAATTTACTAAATATCTTCACGGAACATTTCTTATTAACTTTTCTTATGTGGAGTGCATAAGCAAATGTGTATCAGAGAGCTCATTTTCCAAGTAATGAAAGCATGTAAAGTAATGTCACAAAATTTTGTTTGTTCTGCTAAAGCTTTTAAAATGTGTCATTTTCATAATGTAACTTGCATTTCTTCTATCTGTGTTTACTGTTGAAACCTCAAAGCAGATTTTGGGCTTTTACGAAATGCGATTGAACTACTGGATGGAATTATTCATGTTCAATTATTCATGTTTGTGACCCCAGCAGTCATCCGTAGACCCCTCGAGCCCGCAGAGACCCGCTGATCAAACAGGTGTCGAGCAGGCATCCACCGACGCTCGTCAATTATTTATCCGGCCTTTCACTTCTCTAGTATATGCTGCTCATTACAATGCGCTGAATGTTTCATCGTAATGGCTCGGCCTCTGCCGTTCATTCTAGGGTTTCACGGGGCAGGACTCATTCGATAGGACGCAAATCCCCAGTGACACGCTTATTCTCGATCAGTACAAGATGTAAGACCTTAACCAACTCATCGGCTGCTTTCATTAAAAACTATGAAATTCCTCACAGGAAAGGTCAAAGGTCACTGTAAATTTTTTCTATTTCAATGCCAGTTGGGTCATGAAGACTTGATCTAGCTGATATGATGGTACTGATCACCATAAGTCAGTTTAGGCACAATATTTTAAGGTAAAGTGTCATTTTTGCACCACCACATGGAATTATAATAATAATAATGACTGTTTTCAAACAGGTTTCCAAATCACTCCCTCCATCTGCGACTGAACTGATTGGCTCAACCAATTACATGAGTTTGAGGCGGGGCTATATATTCGCCTGACCAATGACAGAGGAAACAGACATTGTTTTTGCAATCAGAAATTACACACTTCAACATAGTAAACGTGCAGTACTTCATGTTATTCGTGTAAAATGAAATATCCTGATTATCTTAATCTCATGTTCACAACATGCTAAGAGATGAAAAGTCTTTTTGTGTTAATCATATTCCATTAGTTCATCCGTCATCAAACAAAGCATGAAATTGCAATAAACTTGTGTATATTATCTTTTGCACATCATCCATGCATGAGTGCATGTGCCGCATCTGTCGTCGCAGGTTAAGTGTGTTGTGCAGGATGCACCATTGGGCACTTTGTGAAGCTAATTGCTTTAATCTGGAAACCAGGTGTATGTTGAGTTCATGACCGCAGCGCTGCACATATGCTGCCCACCGTACGCTGACCTGACCTGGACCCTGTGTGTTTTCATGGTGCTTCATTACAGGAATTCTGATGCATTTCTGGTGCAAGAACAATCTTAACAGATTATTCAAATGTGGTGTCTTGTTTAATATTAAAGGAATATTATAGGATACAAAAGCGACATGCGATGATTCTACAAACCTGATTCCAAAAAAGTTGGGACACTGTACAAATTGTGAATAAAAACAGAATGCAATGATGTGGAAGTTTCAAATTTCAATATTTTATTCAGAATACAACATAGATGACATATCAAATGTTTAAACTGGGAAAATGTATCATTTTAAGGGAAAAATAAGTTGATTATAAATTTCATGGCATCAACACATCTCAAAAAAGTTGGGACAAGGCCATGTTTACCACTGTGTGGCATCCCCTCTTCTTTTTATAACAGTCTGCAAACATCTGGGGACTGAAGTTGATCAAGTTTAGGAATAGGAATGTTGTCCCATTCTTGTCTAATACAGGCTTCTAGTTGCTCAACTGTCTTAGGTCTTCTTCGTCGCATCTTCCTCTTTATGAAGCGCCAAATGTTTTCTATGGGTGAAAGATCTGGACTGCAGGCTGGCCATTTCAGTGTCCGGATCCTTCTTCTAGGTAGCCATGATGTTGTAATTGATGCAGTATGTGGTCTGGCATTGTCATGTTGGATAATGCAAGGTCTTCCCTGAAAGAGATGACGTCTGGATGGGAGCATATGTTGTTCTAGAACTTGGATATACCTTTCAGCATTGATGGTGCCTTTCCAGATGTGTAAGCTGCCCACTCCTTTCTGATATTGCTCCACTATTTTTCGCCGCAGCATTGGGGGAATTGGTGATCCTCGCCCATCTTGACTTCTGAGAGACACTGGCACTCTGAGAGGCTCTTTTTATACCCAGTCATGTTGCCAATTGACCTAATAAGTTGCAAATCGGTCCTCCAGCTGTTCCTTATATGTACATTTAACTTTTCCGGCCTCTTATTGCTACCTGTCCCAACTTTTTTAGAAACGGTTTATATTTTTCTGTGACGTCGCTGCTGGAACAACAACACAAAGTATGGCAATGATAATCTAAGGTAATGTTTATGTGTTTTATTTAATGTTAAAAGCATCTAAAATTATGCCAGTCAGTTAATTTTTTTTAAAAGTGGCGTTTATCGGTTTTTGCAAATTAACTTTTCATTTGCTTATGCTTTGAAGCTCCAATTTAATTTAATAAAATTAGTCATTTAATTTAGATATAAAAATATGAATCTAATAAAAATGCACAAATAAATTTGACATTAAAAATCATAAAACTCATGAATTAATAAGAAAAATGTAGATTTTTTAAATTATTGATATCTTCAATTTCTATTTCTCACAAAGCAATAGTGGAAAATATTGATTTCAAGTAAATGATATAATTTTTACCCTAGTAAAAACAAAACAAAAACTATACCAAAATCTATTTAAAATACATTAATTTCACACTAAGTATGCTTCAAATCTATTAACTTATTTGACATATATCGTCACTTAAAATTAAACTCCATTTGGAGTATTTCTTGTTGCACACTGCACATTTCTTAATATTATGCCTTAAATGTGTTTCAATATCACTATTAATAAGGATTGTATGATCTCTGTATAATATAAGAGTCTTTAAATGCAAAATATTTAAAGTGTACCTAAAGCAATATTTCCACTTTAGTACAATCAAATATACTTCAGTATATCTTTAGTTGGTTAAAGTTAAAGTTCATTAAGTACAAAATGAGTTGTTTCAATTTAGCAGACTTTAAATATACTATAATTTTAGTATACCAAAAGTACAATTGGAGGGTACATAATATGTAAATGTATTTGTAGTATACTTAGCACAACATTTTTCACTAGGATAGGTATACTTTTAAAATGTATTCCATATTTGAAACATTAATTCATATAAAAACCTATTTACTTATAAGTGTGTTTTCTGTTTGATTATTCTGAGGGACAGAAGTTGAGTTTGTAGTTATTGACATCATGCCACACATTGAAAATAACATTTCCTTCTTCAAGCAACAATTTTCTTGACTCTCAGGTTTGAGATGAAAAATCAACACTTCATGCGAATATCAATTTCCTGTAATTTGTCAGTTTATTTCCATGTGGCTCTCATCGCAGGCTTTGGCACCATGCATTATTCTGTAGGTGTAACTCATGCCCGTCTGGATTTGGTGTCTATATATACCGACCAGTATCCGATGACACGACTTCATCTCCTTAATGGCTCCAGCGCGTCCACTCCCCTCCAGTCAAGAAGCCATCCAGCGGGAAAAACAGCAACTCAATAACATGCTGGAGTCGATGCCGCCCCTTTCAAGATCTTAACACGTTAGGATCTTTATCATTTATTTGGCTGAACCTTCAGAAAGGCCAAGAGTGTGTGGGCCTCCCCGAGTCGGTAACCCGGAGTCATGGTGTAACTCCAGCTTCGGGCTTGAAACCCGCAACCAGACATCAAGCATGCCTCAGGCCTTGCTGGCGCAGGGTTACGGTTTCTCCTAATTGCTTTTACCCACTGCTCGCTGTCTCGCTGTTTCACCTGGCTGGATATCCCCATTCATTTTTAATTCCTCGCTCTAATCTCATTTGGCCAGGTGGCTACGGGTTACAATTAGTTTAGAGAAATCAGCAAAAGCCGCTGAGGTTCTTCACCACCCGGCGTTCACTCGCGCTCTCCAAAAGATGCTAAATCAAGTGTGTTGCCAGGGTTTTGCTGAATCTATTTGCCGTTTAAGATGAACGGCTTTCTGTAAGAAAGACAAATAACTGCAGATGGTGCTCGCTGAAAGTGTAGTGATGATGTGAAGAGTAATTGATGATGCACAACTGAGGTGACACAAATCTCAAGTGTGTTCTCAATGTTTTCAATGATTTTATTCAATATGTGTGTGTGTGTGTGTGTGTGTGTATATATATATATATTACAGCTAATTTAAAGTCATTATTGTGTTAAATGAGAAAAGTATCAAATAGACATTACAAAAAGTAGCTTTCGAAATAAATATTTTATTTGATTCAACGGCTACAACGGTGATGAAGGTGAGTAAATAATGACAGAATTTAAATTTTTGGGTGAAATATACCTTTAATGTTTTTTTTTATATGGAAATATGATTTTTTTTTTAATGAAATGATATACGCTAAATAAGAAACTAAAACTGCCAGTAGGTGGCGGTAAATGTCTAAATGAGTGAGTCATTGAGTCATTGATTCATTTGATTCGTTCAAACGGCTAATTAAAAGTTTAAAGTCATTATTGTGTTAAATGAGAAAAGCATCAAATAGACATTATTTGATTCAACATAGAATTTATTACACAAACTTTTAGGCTACAACGACGATGAGGGTGAGTAAATAATGACAGAAGTTTTATTTTTGGGTGAACAATACCTTTAATGTTTTTTTTTAATATGGAAATATGAAATTATTTTTTTAATGAAATGACACTGAACAAGAAACTAAAACTCCAAGTAGGTGGCATAAATGAGTGAGTCATTGAGTCACTGATTAATTTGATTCGTTCAAACGGCTGATTAAAAGTTTAAAGTCATGGGTTTTTTATTAATAAGGAAAATATTATTATATATATATATATATATTATTTTTTTTATGAAGTGATCCTCTTAATTAAAAACTAAAACTGCCAGTAGGTAGCGCTAAATGTCTAAATGAGTGAGTCACTGAGTCATTCATTCATTCGATTCATTCAAATGGCTGATTCATTCAGGAATGAAGTAAATGGCTCTCTTTATGTATGGATCATTAAATCATTGATTCACTCGATTGATTCGCTTAAAACGCAGATTCATTCATGCATTATCTTGATTTTACTTTCTGGTACTTTACAGTTTGATTTGTTTAAAGGCGACACCAACTCACACAGTACACATTGCAATGCATTCTGGGATTGTTTTCTCCTTGAAATATACATTAAAAACTGCCTTAGCATTTGCCCAGAACATTAATGTATATAATTATGCACCTTCATTACGTGTCCACTCATCACATGCGGACAGCAGGCCTATCTGAGCACCTTTGATTGACAGGCGAGCGGAAACCCTGTAGTTTCGTCATCTGCGTCTGTCACATCAGCAGACAGAGTCCTTTCATCGGCCCCACAATGATGGATGACTGGAAAGGTGTTCAGTGTTACCAGAGACCACAGAGCTCGTGTACGCCTGTGTGTCAGTCTCTAAAGAGACCGATGTTTCACGAGACAACAACCACAGTCCTGCGGGAAAAGAACACTGAGCAAAACATGAGATTCAACATAAACATGCAGCGATAGACACCGTCCAGCAGCAGAAAGCATTCAGATGGCTCTTTATATTGATTGTTACTTGTGCAACTGTCGTCTTTTATATAATATTTAACCCCTTAAGGGGTTAGTTCACCAAAAAATGAAAATTCTGTCATTAATTACTCACCCTCATGGCAGTCCACACCTGTAAGACCTTCGTTCATCTTCAGAACACATTAAGATATTTTTGATGAAATCTGATGGTTCAGTCAGGCCTTTATTGACGGCAAGATAATTAACACTTTTAATGCCCAGAAAGCTACTAAAGACATATTTAAATCAGTTCATGAGACTACAGTGGTTCAATCTTAATGTTATAAGAGAAAAGAATACTTTTTGTACACCAAAAAAACAATAAAATGACTTTATTCAACAATATCTAGTGATGGGCGATTCAAAACACTGCTTCATGAAGCTTTGAAGCTTTACGAATCTTTTGTTTCAAATCAGTTGAATCAAACTGCCAAAGTCATGTGATTTCAGTAAACAAGGCTTCGTTACGTCATAAGTGTTTCAAAATTTCAATGGTTCACCACTGGGGGGGTGTGACTTTGGCAGTTTGTTACACGCTCCGAACCACTCATTCGAAACAAAAGGTTCGTAAAGCTTCGAAGCTTCAACTAACCCTTTAACGCTAGTTGGGATGCTTGTCGTTGTTTTTTTTGCATCACATATTTCTGTAATCATCATAAATTAGGTATCATTCGAAAGCTTAAAAACTCAGCTAACCTTTTTTAAATTGGACGTTGCGATACTATGGAATCGGTACTTTAAATCCTTTTTGAGTGCTTCTCCCCCTAGTGGGCGTTGCCATGTTTCATATTTCCAAATTTATTTTAACTACTCTATAGTCAAAACTTATCTAATCTTGGCAAAACACATATCGTCGGAAAGGTCTGCATCTCAAACTTCTATATTTGGCATCTGTTTTTCTGATATTTGGACAGAAATGTATTAATTTGTTACAGGAGAATGCATCAAAACAATTTCAATGGAATGTGGGTGACACCCGGTGGCTTTAGTTGGTACAACGCCTAAACAAAATCTCATGGGAACTTTAATTTTTGTGATATCAACTTCAAATTTGGAACACATCTTGGTTAGACATATGGCTTTGATTTTATATCAATTTTAGAGTAAAACATATGTAAAATATATATTTTATATAAAATAAAATCTTTTTAGTACAGCATATTTGAATTTAACCCTCTGGAGTCTGAGGCTGATTTGGGGCTTGGAGAAGTTTTGACATGCCCTGACATTTGTGCTTTTTTCAGTTGTTCATAAAAATATAAATGACAAAAGTGTCATTACACTGTATTCAGCAGAAACTAGGCTACAATAATATGTGAGGAACATGTATGTACATGTTTGTGTTTTTGAAGGAATAATGTTTATGTGTGGTTATTGAAAAAACAAAAAACTTAAGTCACTGAAATAAGGCCAAAAAAAGTATATTAAATCTGTGTTCACAAGACTTCTGGGTATTGGAGGTTGTAGACTAGAGTTTTTGCTTCAGAATTATGTAAAAATTATGCTGCCTACTCCTTCATATAAAACAATATATTGATTTAGTTTTTGTAAGACACTTTTTGTCAAGAAACACAGTATGCGTGGAGGCGTGAATCATCATGAATAATGGGTCATTTACACCTGAGAAGACAAAAGAATCACATAATAATGACCTGAAATGACTTGCATATTAATGAGGCCTTTCAGTCAGGTAGGCTGTGAAAAAAAACCCTCTGTAATAATGTCTCAGCTCATCATAAACAGCAATACTGTGAAATATTATTACAATTTAAAATAATGGTATTCTATTATATTCTTTAAAATATAATGTATTTCTGTGATGCAAAGTGTCTGAACAATTATGTTACCTCTATGGCATTTCATATAGGCTTTTAGCTTATAAGCATGCACATTTGGAGAAATATTGATGGATTCTTATATATTTATGTCAATTTTCTATACTGAGAAGTAATATTTATTGTCATCACTATGAGTGCTGGATACTGTGTTTTCAATTCATACGTGCAGCCGGAGGGCACTCTGTGCACATTTAGTCCACAAATTCATATAAAGAAGAAAAGGAACTAGGAATTAACGGCATGTCTTCTAGAGATCGCTAACCATGGCTTTAACATCCAAATAAACACTGTTCAAGACAATAAATACACGATTGAGATGATGGATGCATGTATTGCCTCAGAATTTGCGTCTGAATAGCGCTGGCTCCGTGGGCGTGGCCGCATTAGTGGGTAATGAGCTGAATCACAGACTTCTGACATGGCTCTCTTTTCATACAGATTACATAAACACAGAATGTTTGTTTTCGATTTGACTTGCACAATTTAAAACCTGACATCTCAACGTTTCTTTAGACATAAGTGTCATTTTTTTTTGTCATTAGTATTCATAAGTTACAGTTCATTTTCTGAGAACTATCAGATTGGACAGGGAGACGAGAGATCACGCATCATGTTAGTTTTCTTTGCAAAAAGCACAACATTGTGTTTTT
The DNA here is from genome assembly GCA_036281575.1 of Ancherythroculter nigrocauda. Taxonomy (NCBI): domain Eukaryota; kingdom Metazoa; phylum Chordata; class Actinopteri; order Cypriniformes; family Xenocyprididae; genus Ancherythroculter; species Ancherythroculter nigrocauda. The sequence goes on along the minus strand of VTFQ01000024.1, from coordinate 31,730,670 downwards.
ACTCTGAGTGTAAACAAATAAAAGAAGACATTCTATAGTTTCAATTGATATATTACTTATGTCTCTATGACAAGAAATGACGGAGTATTTTAAGTCTGTTTTGCTGCAATGTGAAAAAAATCCTGCAAAACGCGTTGGCGCGTTTTCGGACCTCAGGGAGTTAAATTTTTCATACTTTCATTTTTTGATGTGCTTTCAAGTCTTCTTTAAAACAAGACCAAACCTAATTCTATATTTCAAAGCATTCTTGAATTACAGTGATATGAGTTTGCATTTTCAGATCTATGCTCAAAAATGAGGGGTGACGGTTTTCTGCATTATTCAAGCCCTGAATGAAAGAGAGCCCCAGACTCTCATTTTAATATTGTATCTTCCTCTGTTCTCCTCTTCCTCGTGTTATGTGACAAACGTCACAGGAGGCACGGTAAGGAGAACTGAAGCAGAACGGTAATGCCAGTTAATTAGCCTCGATTATTCCGTCTCTTTCCCTTCTCTTCCTCGCAGGACCGTGAAGTGGCTCTCTGTTCGTTCGCCCCGCTCGTTTGCTTTTCCTCGTCACCTGGTAATTAGGGCTTCCTGTCTTCAAGCCACTTCAGTTCCCTAACACCACGAGACTCTATTAACACGGCTCGCTCCTAATCAGACGCTCTCAGAGACGTCACCTCCTGCCCAGCGGGTCAGTCCTAACGCAGAAGCGCCACCTTGAGCGGAGGAGGCCACTCCATTAGTCTCCAAATCACATTAGAGTCCCGGGAAAAGCCTCTGATTGAATTACTGACATGCTGCTTGGCAGTCTATTCCCCACCGCTGACATTTGATTACAAGCATGTCGAGCTTTAGCGGAGGAGTGGGAGTTGCTTTATTTCGTAATGTGTCTCTCTTTTAGCACATCCATCAGACTCTTGTCCTTCAGGTTCTCATCATGCCAAGATCTCCTCCCTCGTCCTGACGCTCCGCCCTGACTTTCCCTGTAATTATGCATCTTTTTCTGTCTTTTTATTGTCTCTGTACCCTAACTTACTCTAGCAAGCAGCCTTGCTGTCGACTGACTATGTAGGCAGTTGCCTTCTAAGTGCCCTAACTTTCATGAGCTCTAGTGAGTGAGTGATTTGTAACATTTTACATAGGCAGCAACTTCTCATGAAGGAGTCGACTCGCCATTGTTTCCAATACAGCAAAACAGTCAGTTTCAGAGGTGAAAATCCCATTTATTTTCTTCAAAGATGCTAACTAGGGCTGCACAACTTGGGGAAAAATCAAATTGTGATTTATTTATTTTGTAAGATTTTTGTTCCCAAAAAAGATTGTGATTTAAAAAAAAAAAAAAAACTTACTGTACATATTTGTAGCTCTGCACAATTTGGCCAAAACTTTTGTGATTATTTATTAATATGGCTATATGATGATGATGATGATGATAATAATAATAATAATAATAATTTGGTCAAAATTGTGATTATTTATCAATATGGCAATAATAATAATTTTTGTCAGAATTGTGTGATTATTTATTAATATGGCAATAATAATAATAATAATAATAATAATTATTATTATTATTATTTTATATATTATTTTATATATTATTTTGTTTTATTTTAGTATTTTTTTTATAATTTTATATTTTTATCATTTTATTTAGTAGTAGCAATAATAATAATAATTTGGTCAGAATTGTGTGATTATTTATCAATATGGCTATAATAATAATAAGTATTATTATTATTTTTATTATTTTATATATTATTTTGTTTTTACTTATTATTTTTTATAATTTTTATATTATTATTATTATTATTATTATTATTTTATTATTATTGCTACTACTACTACTACTAAATAAAATGTAAAAAAAAAAATACTAAATAAAAACAAGAAATATTACTATTGTAATATTTCTCTGTAAAACACAAAAAAATTGAATTTAAGAAAATAATAATTAATTTTATTTTACATTACTACTGTAAAATTACAATACTATTTTTTATGGTCTTAATTTCTTAATTTTCAAACATTAAACCATCAAACTTTTATTTTGACAGAAAACCAACCCCAAACTTTTGAATGTAGTGTGTATGTAGCTCGGTGCAGTGCATTCTGGGACTGTCCTTTAAAGTATACATACGATAATGCTTTAGAACTGTCCTCTAGATGGCTTAAAATACTGTCTAGGTAGTCAGCTCACTCCGGTTTGGAACACAGTCTCTGTTTTTGCTCACAGATAAAGCACATCAGTTCCATTTCCTCAGTGTTTGTCCTCGGCATTATTAATGCTGCTGTTGACCTGTGTGGCACCAAACCTTGTTTACTCTTCTCCATTACTGACTCTGAGCTTTAATGTGCGAGCAGCTTCCATTTGCTGGCTGCCTGACTGGCAAATTACCCAAACGAATTTCATTTCTATTGTGCAGGTCTCTGCCAACTCACTGCGCTCTCTCTCCTTCTGCAAAATAGTCAGGATGAAAACGATTTTAAAGTGTATTTATAATCAACATTTCTTCTGTCCGTCATCGTGGATGAATTTCTAACTAAAACAAGCCTTCACTATTTAGTGATTATTCACTCACCTGTTCCCACAACATCGATGTTTGCATGACTGAAACATTGTATTGATCTGTTTTATAATTGAACCAGTATTGTTTTAGTGCTATTATAGTATATATTCATATTTTAAATTAGCTTTTATTTTTATACTTTCAATTTTCCGAAAAACCTACTTTTTCGAACTCCTCCTAGGCCGTTGCTCTGATTTTCTCGAAAATCGAACCATAACATCTTCAGACCATGCCGACAAAAAGTTGTGGAATTCAGGTCAATTTCGGAAAAACGCTCGAATGAATTTTACGCAGCGCTTGGGAAAATAGACGTAAGGCTGTATCTCCGCAACACTTTTTCATATTCAGACCAAACTTGAACCATGTCATCACAAGCATGATCTGCGTTTCAGCGCAGCGCCACCTACTGGTCCGGCGATACGTAAAATGGCTCTTTTTGCATATAACTTCTGAACAGTTTGTCCAAAAATCATAAAAGTGGTCTTGTTAGATTTGGGGTGTCATGCCGAGTAAAATGATATCCAATTCACATATCATTGTCATTAACCATTTAGATTTTTGTTGTAAAATGCTGTATTTTATTAACACATTAGCGTATCGTTACGAAACTAGATATGGGTCTTTGGCACTATGGCCTGACAGTACTTAAAAAGTTTCGGGCAGCGCCACCTTGTGATCAAAAGTTATAATTAAATTTACAAAAATGCTAATAACTTTTGACTATATTAACCTATTATATTGTAATGAAGTCGATTCGCCAAATTGTTTAAACGAAGTTGAGGCATGATGCAAAAACAACTCTTGTGACTGTATATCTCTGCAATGCTTTGGCATATTGACACCAAACTTAGCGAGTGTCATTGTCACCTCACTCTGACCATACCACATCAATTCGACCACAGCGCCACCTATTGGTTGAAAGTGATAAATCATTAAATCATTATTACTGACTGTATTTATGATTTTTCTGTCATTTTGCCTAAAGTGATCTTAATTGCTCATTGTTCCAGTCAGTCTGACTTGTACCTTTTTTGTGTTTGGCCCAAAATTAGCTTTATTTTTATTTCAGTTTTAGTTGTAGTACATGTCGTTCCAAACCTCTCTGCTGTTAGTGTTTTTTTTTTTCTGTGAAACACAATTTTACAATTTTACAATCAGTGTTTCAAGTCTTCTGAAGTCAGTTTTGTTATAATTTTTGCTGGTTTTATGAATTTTTTAGGTGCTTTTTGGAGCTTGACTGTTGTTGTCACTGGACTGTTGTTGCATGGAAAAGAGCTGCAAGAAGATTGTCATTTTGTGAGCCACAATTTTTTTTCAATTTTTGCCTGGCTGCTTTTAAAGTGTGTCCCAGATAGTACAAATTGAGTACATAATAACATATTTTTCATTTTTCTTGAACCTGTTACCTGAGATGTCATCTGGTGATGAAACTGCATCTTGTTTGTTTATAAGTATCGAGCGCTACATCTGTGTGTGTTTGCGTACGGATCACACCCATCACTCTTTCCTATCAGAGATGACCGCGGATGTGGCGTGACCGGAGCTGTCGTGCTGAGCGTCACGGGACCGAGCTGCCGTTCGGAGCAGGACCTGCACTCAGCATCACAAATCAAGCTGCCATGTGCTTCGCTCCATCATGTCACGCTAGTGTAGCTCACCTCTCCTTAACAAGACGAGAAATTCATTCATGCACAACTCTGAACTTTTATACTTGGTATGAGAGTTTTGATCACATTATGCATGCAAAGCATGATTTATAACCAGCTAAATAAAGGCAGTCCTGTCAAATGAGTTTAACTGCCTCCTAAATCTCGTTTGTCATCTTCCTGTCACTCTGACGAAGAATGAGCAGTGATGAAGTACAGAAGCAGCATGTAATGGGTAGCGAAAATGATGCAGTGTGATTAAAAACACCAGTGCTGCGTGTTAAATGATGGCTAGATGTTGTGTTTGACAGGTCATCATGTTCACACGCAACCCTTTTTTATATTCACTTGAAAATGACAAATAATGCATCAATGATATTTTAGAGAATTTGCATTTTATAACTGCCCTGATGGATGAGACGGTGTCAGTCGTCCTTTATTTGTCATGCTTGTCTAGACAGGTGACATTTTGCATGGTGTCTTTGTGGAAGTTTCACATTCGTGTGAAATATGGATGCAACAGCTATCAGCCAATCAGATCTCAGGATTGGTGGTGCAAAATATTACAGACTTTAGATGATATTTGTTCTCACTGCATTCAAGCTGTCATGTGGTTGGAACGCTGCACCAATGTAATTTTAATGTTGTTTATGTACTAGTATTTATTCACATTTTATACAAAGATATTGTAGCATTCACTCCCACACTCCCAAAATGCTCATGTACTTGTAATAGTTGCATGCAGTTTTGTCATTGTAGCTCATTGCAGTCGATTTGATTCAAATCAGTTTCAGAAACCCGAAGCATCCAGACATCTCAGTGCTTTTCTTACAGGATACACACGTTTTTGTGACTTCTTTTGCACAGAATACATTCAACATATGTTTCAAGTCTATTTGAAGAGCTGTAGAAACACCTGAGCTGTTTCATTTACAGGCGATCTATAGAAGTGACATCACTCTCACGAGATGAAACACAGCATTGATTCAAATTATTCTCATGCTTTCTTCTGTGGAACACAAAATGAGATGTTGAGTCTGTTTCTCACACATTTGCCTTCAGAAGACTTGAAAGCATGAGTTTTATTTTTAGGATGCTTTTATGCTGATTTTGCGGTCTTTGTTTTGACAATAGCAGCATGATTCCTTTTGTGCTCAGTGAGGGAAAGAAAACATGGGAGGGTTTGGACAGATTTGAAAGTGAGTAAATGTTGGTGAACTGTGTTTGCTGTAACATACAACGCTTGCCATGAGCCTGTTATCGAGATGTGTCAAAACCTGTGATATCTCGGTGTGATGTTCAGATATCGCCGTTAGCTTCCACACGCTCTGGTCTCCCTGGGCAACGGCGTCGCATGTGATGCAGGACATTAATTCAGTTCCTCTCTCTGCACCGAGAGCCGACATCTGTTAATAGCGGCCATGGTTATAATTAGGAGGTGCGGTGATCGCAGCCATTAAGTGTATTTAATTATTTAATTGACTGTTATTTATGTCTGGCTCACCCAACACACACACACACACTAAGAAGAGTGATGGACCTGATCATCTGGTCCTCCCTGATCTCACAGTCCTGCTCTCTTTCCTTGAATATTCACAGTTTGATCTCAAATGATTAATCCTGTATGCAAAATTTCGCTCGATTAGCCGATCATTTCTTTATGGGTTCAGTCTCACAAAGAGAGTCTTATTTCCTTTTAAAATCAAAAGGAAGAAAAAATGAAATAATAATAATTATTATTATCTATTAAAATATTATTATTGCTATTATATAAATTATAGTATTTATTGCTATTATATATATATATATATATATATATATATATATATATATATATATATATTATAGAAATAAAATAGTAATAATAATATTTTTATAAGAATAATCATATAATTATATATATATATATATATATATATATATATATATATATATATATATATATATATATATATATGAACCCCTGATACTTACACATATATTTTTGCACATTATAATTTTATATATTTATTTATTTTAACCCTGTATCTCCATTTATTTTCATAAATCATTACTATTGGTCACCCTTTACGTCTGTCTGTGGGTTTTGCAAATATTTAACCAATGAAAAGTTTTAAACAGAGTTTGTGACTAAACCTCATAACTCCATTGGCTCCTCAAACTGTCACTCAAACCTCATAACTCCGCCTCCCTCTATTGTGACTGAAGTTCCTGACACAGTTTGGCACATCTGTGCTTGTTTGCAATGCAATAGTAAATAAAGAACTGGTTCTTTGAATAAGTACAGCATTTTCTTTACTCAAGAAATACTATTTATATATAAAGGGTGATGTTTTATGTATTAGAGGAGCAGAGAAGAGTGTCTTAGTCGAGTCACGGCCAATACTGTCTTAAATAACCTGTGCGAAGTACTTAGTCCTTAATAATGAAATTTTGGCCCACAAAAAAAAAAAAAATTGAGCGCCCACATATAGCTACACTAAATTTTATAACCTGTAAGTTGATGAAAACGTAATGCGATGCACTTCAGATGCGGCTGTGGTGGATAAAACACGAATGTTGGAAATTCTCTAAAATTCGAGGGTCAAAAACCTTGAGCTTGATTTAGGTAAAGTGTTAATAATATAATAACTCATGCAAGTGTCTGAGCATATTTAAAGCCACAATATCAAATTCGAATACAGTGTTTTTCCATTTCCTGAAAAGTAAGATTTGAGGTTTCTGCCCGACAGCGACATATGAATATATATGAAATATGACCTGTGAATTTCCTGAGATTCACCCTATGGGTTCATTGATGATAAAAGGTAATATAGCGTTATATCATTCCACAGTTGAATAGGTCTCCTGGGGCGCCAGATTTATGTCCCACACAATAATCGCAGACCCACACAATCATCTAACTGGCACTTTTCCTGCTGCGCTTGCCAGATTGAGTCATAAAAAATACATTTCAAGGTTGAGTAATAATTTCAGTGAGTCTAAGTAAAGACACCAGGGGTGAGACCTTTTCTTTCAGTGGGCATTTCAAAAGCTTTGGGCAAACTGATTATGGAATATGGAATATTTATCATACCTTTATGCTATTTTTGTGTCTTATTTTTACCCTGGTCACCATTTACAGACACTGTATGAAAAAGATCAGAGTGAACATTACTTAATGGTGGTGATTCATATTAACAGATTCATATTTGAAATGGGGGAAAAACACAAAAGATCATATTCTGTATAATAAAAGGCCTGCTTTAACCTTTTAAAACCAACCAAGCTGTATTCATGTTACCGTAACTCTTGAACCGTTTGCGCTATCATAATAATTCAAATTGCTACAGACAGTAGACAACATGGGCAATATATGGGTTATTACGGTGCCTTCCATCTGCAAATGACAGCCGCTTTCGGGGGGAGAAGGAGGATTTGAACGGAGAGATATGGAGCGTAGCAGTTTAGGGAGTTTTGGATCACATAAATAATAGAAGAAACAAACAAAAACATGGCGAAGAAGTACACAGTCAATTGGGTTGATTTTTTTATAAGACTTTGGAGGAGGCAAAGTGAGACTCGCATTTTGCATTTGGTGTGTGCATCTGTATAATGTGTCCGTGCGGTAAATGTATGCGTGCATATGTAGTATATGTATGCATGCATGAAAAAATTCCTGAATGAAAACGTCTCGGGTTACATCTGTAACCCTGGTTCCCTGAATAAGGGAACGAGACGCTGCGTAAGCGTAAGCGCTTTGGGAACGCCTCTGTGTGTTACGTCTTGAAGCACTCGTGAAATCGAACCAATAGTGTGACGGGACGTCAGAGCGGGTGACGTCACGGACCAGGAAACTATAAAGCACCCTTGAGAACAAAGAACGCCAGCTTCTGAAATAGGGATGAAGCAGACGCTCACAGGCGTGCTGGGAGTATGGCTAAGCTACGCAGCGTCTCGTTCCCTTATTCAGGGAACCAGGGTTACAGATGTAACCCGAGACGTTCCCTTTCATGGGAACATCGACGCTGCGTAAGCGCTTTGGGAACGCTATCCCAACTAGGCCATAGGACCAAATGCATGTCTGTTATCTCTTCAGGACGACAGTACTGAGGACCCTGGAGTGGAGCCCAAATCAAGGTTATAGAACCTAATAAAGGTATGCTGAGACGACCACCCAGCAGCCTCACATATGTCATTGAGGGGAACCCCTGACATCAAAGCCTTTGAGGCAGCCATACCCCTGGTGGAATGCGCCCGGACAGCCAATGGAGAAGGCTGCCCGGAAGACTCATAGGCAAGCAAGATGGCCTCGACCACCCACTTACTCATTCTCTGCTTGGACGCCGGACCTCCTTTGTTAGGAGATCCGTAACATACAAATAATTGTTCAGATTTTCGCCACAGGGCAGCTCTGTGGACGTAAGCATCTAAAGCCCTCACTGGGCAGAGCAGATTTAGTTTTTCCTGATCCGCATTTGCAAAAGGTGGAGGACAAAAGGCCTGCAGCACAATCGGCCCCGGGACACTTGTAGGGACCTTGGGAATATACCCAGGTCTCGGATGCAGAAAAGCTTTGACCATTCCAGGTGCAAAGTCTAGACATGAAGGAGCAACGGATAGTGCTTGTAAATCTCCAATTCTTTTGAGAGATGTTATGGCCAGAAGAAATATGGTTTTCAAAGTGAGAAACTTCTCAGACACTTCTTCCAAAGGTTCAAAGGGAGCCGCAGCTAACCCTTCCAACACAATGGCTAGGTCCCAGGACGGAGTTTTTGTGCGTACCACAGGCCTCAGCCTCTGAGTACCACGGAGAAAACGTATGACTAAAGGGTTTCTACCCACAGAAACGCCTTCTATTTTAGCGTGATAAGCAGAAATCGCTGCAATATATACCTTCAATGTAGAAGGGGTTAAACCATCCGAGAATTTTTCTTGGAGAAATTGCAGTACATGACTGATGGAGGAGTGGAACGGATCCACCTGTAGTCGGCTACACCAAGTAGCAAACAGCTTCCACTTATACGCATAAAGTTTTCTCGTGGATGGAGCTCTGGAGTGGAGAATGGTCTCTACAACCTCGGTTGAGAGACCGGATTCTATGAGCTCGGCCCCCTCAGGGGCCAGGCCCACAGTTTCCATATCTCCGGGCGGGGGTGAACTATTGAGCCACCCGCTTGAGACAGAAGGTCCTGCCTGATTGGAATCTCCATGGGGGAGCCTTCTAAGAGGGATACTAGATCCGTGAACCATATCCGGGTCGGCCAGAACGGGGCTACCAATATTAGACGGACCCCGTCCCGTCGAACCCTCTCCAGAACTCCGGGGAGCAGAGCGATCGGGGGAAATGCGTACAGACGCAGCCTCGGCCATGTCTGTACCATAGCATCCAGCCCCAGAGGGGCTGGATGGGTCAAAGAATACCACAACGGGCAATGAGACGTCTCTTTCGAGGCAAACAAGTCGACTTCTGCGCGACCGAAATTCTTCCATATCAGCTCCACCACCTCGGGGTGGAGCCTCCATTCCCCGGGCCTCGGCCCCTGCCTCGACAGGATGTCTGCCCCCACATTTTGATGTCCCGGGATATAAGCTGCTCTCAGAGAGAGAAATTTCCCCTGGGACCATAGGAGGATCTGATGTGATAATTTGCACAGCTGGCGAGACCTCAGACCCCCCTGATGGTTGATATAGGAGACCACCGACATGTTGTCTGTACGAACTAACACGTGATGGCCCCTTAGGTCTGGGAGGAAGTATTTGAGTGCTCGAAATACCGCCATCATCTCCAGCTGATTTATGTGCCAGGAACGATGATGGTCCCCCCAAAGACCCTGAGCTGAGCGACCACTCATGATCGCCCCCCAGCCTGTGAGAGACGCATCCGTCGTTAGCATTTTGCGACGACAAGGAGCCCCCAACACAGGACCTTGGGACAGAAACCAGGGTTTCTTCCACACTGCCAAGGCACGAAGGCATCGCCGCGTGACCTTGATTGTGCGAAAAGGATTTCCCCTCGGAGAAAACCCCCTGGTTCTGAGCCACCACTGTAACGGTCTCATGTGCAGCAGACCAAAAGGTATCACGTTGGAAGCGGCTGCCATCAGACCTAACAGTTTCTGAAACTGTTTTACAGTGAGTGACTGGCCTAATTTCACCCCTTTCACGGTTGAGAGAATAGAATTCACCCGGGCAGGAGACAGATGTGCCTGCATCGTCGTGGAATTCCAAACTACCCCTAGATAGCTGGTAGTTTGAGCTGGAAGAAGCACACTCTTCTTGGTATTGAGTCTCAACCCTAACCTTCTCATGTGTGACAGAACTACATCTCGATGTTGAACTGCCTGTTGCTCTGATTGAGCCAGAATCAACCAGTCGTCGATATAATTCAGCACGCGGATGCCCTGGAGTCTCAGCGGAGCCAGAGCCGCATCCACGCACTTTGTGAAGGTGCGGGGTGAAAGAGATAGGCCGAACGGAAGAACCTTGTATTGGTAAGCTTCGCCCCCGAAAGCGAACCTGAGGAACTTCCAGTGTGAAGGATGGATTGACACATGAAAGTACGCGTCTTTCAGATCTATTGTCACGAACCAGTCCTCGGACCTGATCTGTGTGGTGATCTGTCTGAGTGTAAGCATCTTGAACTTGAGCTTTTGTACTGAGCGATTTAACATGCGTAAATCTAGAATAGGACGCAACCCTCCATCCTTCTTCGGAACTATGAAGTAGCGGCTGTAAAACCCTGACTGTTTGCCGGGAGGAGGAACCCTCTCGATAGCTCCTTTTTGCAAAAGTGTCATAACTTCTTGTTCCATGACCAGAGACTGCTGGGGGCCCACCACTGTAGGGAGGACCCCGTTGAACTGGGGCGGGCGAGACCCGAATTGTATTTTGTAACCCTTTTCTATCATCTGCAGTACCCACTGAGAAATATTGGGAAGACGTTTCCATTCTTCCAAAAATTCTACTAAGGGAACCAACCTCTCGAGGCTGGTCTCTGGTGTTTTTTGAGCACTTGGCTCGACGCCCTGGAGCGGCGCACCGGCAGGAAGAAGTCGAATCAAGCGCTGACCGGCCCTCCTCAGAGGGTCGGTGGGGGCCGCTGCGCCCCGTAACGCACGAGACGGCGGGGTTGGCAGAACGGCCCCCTGAGGGCGCCGAAGAGGGGTTAGTATTATAGATTTTAATTTTACAAGACCCTCTCCGGAGGGGGCTGCCCTCAGAAGTCCTGAACCCCTGACGTCAGGACTTCTTCGAAGCCTTCCTCGCGATAATGACAGTCCGCAGATCTGTCTTACCCTTGGAAGGCTTCGCTTGCGTTGCCCTCCCCGGTCCCCAAGATCTTTGCGGGGGAGCACGGGTGGCAACACTTTGTTTCTGTTGCGCTCTATGCGCAGTCGAGGAGCTTGTAGACGGCCGAGGCTGCTCCCGCTCAGCAACCTCGGCAGAGCGGCGAGGGAGGAACTTTTGGAAGGCCGCCGACTGTCTTTTTGCCTCCTGGAACCTCTCAACGACAGATGTAACCGAGTCGCCGAAGAGGCCCAAGGGAGACACAGGTGCATCTAGAAGCACAGACTTATCTCGCTCTTTTATATCTGATAAGTTGAGCCATAAATGTCTCTCCGTGGCCACCAGGGCTGCCATAGAGCGGCCTATTGATTTTGCCGTCTCCTTGGTGGCCCGGAGAGATAAGTCGGTAGCCTTCCTGAGCTCTTGGATAGCGTCAAAAGTCGCCTCGCCACTCTCGTCTATCTCCCCCAGCAGGTCGGCTTGATATGCCTGGAGGATGGCCATAGTGTGGAGACATGCGGCCGCCTGACCTGCTGAGGCATAAGCCCTGCCCACCAGCGCTGATGTTGTACGCAGGGGTCTGGTGGGCAAAGTCGGGGATTTTAGGGACGATGCTGTCTCAGGCGAGAGATAGCTCGCGAGCGTCTCCTCAACCTGAGGCATCGCCCCATAACCGTGCTGTTTACCTCCTACTATATTACTATATAGAGTGGTTTGTGGGTTGTAAACACGAAATTGTGCTGGCTTGTGCCACGATCTCGACACCTCGGTGTGGAGATCGTGGAAAAACGGCAATCCCCGGGGCTGAGGCTGTGATCGGGCGGGGAGAAAGCGCTCATCCAATTTGCTTTTTGTTTGCGCTTCTGATCTTTCTTCTGGCCATTCTATTTTTAACTTTGCCACCGCCCGAGTCACAACATCTAAAAGCTCCTCATGAGCTGGAGATGAGGATGGCGGGTCCTCCTCTCCAGCCCCGACGCTCGCTACATCCATCTCCTCGGAGCTGGATAAGTGAAGCGCCGGTGCAGGTGCCTCTACCCTGGGGGAAGAAACCGCAGCGCGTGCTTCCGCAGCCAGGGGAGAGACACTGGGTCTGGCGGGTGAAGGCTGAGATAGGGCAGGACCCGTCTCTAGCCCCTCCGCCAGATCCATCTGTGAACCCCAGGACTGAAGCCGCCGCTGTGCCTCGGCAGCAGCGGGACCCGAACCCTGGGGAACACTCGCCGCGGCGCCCTCTTTATTCTTGTCAAAGAACGCGCGGCGTGAGCGGAGTGTACGGAGCGTCAGTTTTTCACAATGTACACAGACAGCTCCCTCGAGAGCTGCCTGTGCATGCTCCACTCCCAAACAAGCAACGCACATCTCGTGTGTATCCCCGCCCGTGATGAAGCGAGGGCAGGGATGAACGCACTTAACAAACTGTTGCTTGCTTGAACTCGCCATTTGTGTCTCACAATATATATATGTATATATTATATGTGCTTGGTGAACTAAAATACTCTTGTCCTCGGACGAAGAGATATTTTGTTTGCTGTGTAGATATAAAGGGACAGACAACACCAAATAAGACACACGATAACACAGAGCGCTGCTGAAGACTTCAGAAGCTGGCGTTCTTTGTTCTCAAGGGTGCTTTATAGTTTCCTGGTCCGTGACGTCACCCGCTCTGACGTCCCGTCACACTATTGGTTCGATTTCACGAGTGCTTCAAGACGTAACACACAGAGGCGTTCCCAAAGCGCTTACGCTTACGCAGCGTCGATGTTCCCATGAAAGGGAACTGTGTAACCAAGTGACACAAAATGACTTGTATATATGTAATATAATTGAATTTTCAAGTTTGAAGTGTTAGATTCTTTCGATCGTCATTTTTCTCTATTTTTTTTTTCTAAATAAAAATCTGAAAATGTATTATTGTTTTTTATCATTTTTTATTTTCGTCTGTTTAAATTCTATTTATTTACAAACTCACCATATATATTAATGGTCAATAACTGTAATTACCTTGCACTTGAAGATAGCACATTGTTTGAGAATTCTATAATTAAAAAAAAAACATAATATGTGAAAACATATTAGCTTTAGGTTCTAAAGGGTTAAAAGCATTGAGATTTTTAGCACTAAGATTACAAAATAAATAAAATAAAATTGTAAGAATGATGTATATGTGATACTGTATATTATTATTTAAAATGCAATATTTATATGTTATTTTTTTAATAGATTGTACTAAATATAATTAAAAAAACTTTCCAGACAGTGTCATTTCATATAAACCTTATTTTACCCATTACAGAAATTGTCATGAAAAAATCTCACCAGTCTCACCATATTTTTTTCTTCTGATTTTAGATTATAATATAATATGTATATTCCCATATGAGATTTTATTTCCATATAAAAATATATTTTTTTTTTATTTTGATGAAATATGTAGGAGATTTGGCCTGAATTCTATAAAGAATTAATCATTAAGTGCTCTTATTTGACACACTTATGACACATTTTTTGTGAGGTTTGTGAAGGTACGGCACTTGAGAAGAGGTGTTGAGGTTAAGCAAACCACGGCGAGACCCGTCTGATTAATTACAGAAGCAGCCCGTTAATATGGCTGCCACAGGAGCTCAATAGCTACCCTGTTTAATTAATACTATCAGGACACACTCCATTCATTCTTAATGCCAGCTTTCCGATAGTGGCGCACAGAAGCAGGGGGCAGACTCCGGGTCATTGATCTAAAGCGCGCCGTCTTCGGTTGCTCGCTCTGGGTTTTCTCATGCCTGCCCTAGATATGAAACTTACACTGGAGTTCAGAAACACACTGCAGCATTATATCTTCTATTAGAGCATCATTAAACCAGTTTACATCACTTAAAATGATGAGATTAAGCTGTTAAATTTGAAATATTGTGCATGAGATATTTATCCCTCGCTCTTCTCTTTTCTTATCAATATCTGAATACTTTTGACTTTGGCTCAGTTATAAATAGCAGACATGTGTTTTATTGATTTAATATTTGAAGGGCATCCTTGACTCTTTGAAAACATCTTGTGTGCTTGACTGATGTTTGAGCAGTTTTCTTTTTGAGATGCACAAAACCTTCTATTTCACAGTGCATCAGGCTATTTCCATCTCTTCCTCTGTCTCTGATTTAAAGGTTGTTAATATTGCAGTGAATGCTTCTGAAAGATTCAAAGCCTGACCATCAGCACACGCTTCCCTTTGGATATGAAGCATGCAAGTAAATAAAAACACATGCATGCATTAAATATGTGTTCTGATCTCATAGTTTTGTCTGTATTTGGTATTCCATGGAATGCATGATTGTGATTGGTCAGTCGTGACATCATGCACTTGTATATCTGTATTAGGGGTGCAACGGTTCAAATTACTCACGGTTCAGTTTTTATCAGTTTTAGGGTCATGGTTTCGGTTTTATGTTGAGGGGAAAAAGGGACTAATAATGTGTTTTTAGATTCAAGTGAGATTTAGTTTTAATCTCATCATTCTGATATATTTTGAATGTTTAACAACTTTAAATTTATCGTGGCATATCGGTGTTATTGTTATTTAGATGCATTTTAATGTTCATAGAAGGCATTTGTAAAGGTTTAAAATGTTATTTTTACAGTTTTATATGTAAAAGTAAAATAAGTTATTGCTCATCAGTTAGTAATGGATTCATAAAAATGCATTTTAGTTTCAGTTTTTTTAGCAACATGGTAAAACATGCTAGCAACATGCTAATTCATGTTAACAATTTGTTAAAAAATGCAAATAACATGCTAATTCATGCTAGCAACATGCTAATTCATGCTAGCAACATGCTAATGCATGTTAGCAACATGGTAAAACATGCTAGCAACATGCTAATTCATGTTAACAATTTGTTAAAAAATGCAAATAACATGCTAATTCATGCTAGCAACATGCTAATTCATGCTAGCAAAATGCTAATGCATGTTAACAATGTAGTAAAAACATGCTAGCAACATGCTAATGCATGTTAGCAATGTGGTAAAACATGCTAGCCACATGCTATTCATGTTAACAATATTTTAAAACATAATTCATGCTAGCAATGTTAAATCATGCTAGCAATGTGCAAAAACATACTAGCAACATGTTAATTTATGCAATCAATGTGATAAAACATGCTAACATCATGATAATTCATGCTAGCAAATGTGGCAAAACATGCTAGCAACATGTTAAAAAATGCTAACAACATGCTAATTCATGTTAACAATATGTTAAATCATGCTAACAACATGCTAATTCATGCTAGCAAAATGCTAATGCATGTTAGCAGTGTGGTAAAACATGCTAGCAACATGCTAATGCATGTTAGCAATGTGGTAAAACATGCTAGCAACATGCTAAATAATGCTAACAATGTTGATTCATGTTAATAACATGCTAGTCATTTTAACAATATGGTAAAACGTGCTAGCAAAATACAAGTAGCTAATCAAATGTAAAACAACATTGCATATAATCTTCACTGTATAAATGAAAGATTATTCATTATGAATTATTAATTAAGGTACAAAAGCTATTCAGTCAAGAGCAATGAGTGATTTCCTTGTCTTTTGTTGTTCGATTAACATTAAAAACACATTCAGACAGCAGGAATATTAGGCTGCTGTCACTTTAAGACATAATGCATGGTACAGTACACTGATACTGAACATATGCGTTCTTTCTCGAGTGTTTAAGTTCACTTCAGACATAACCTACTATGTTTGCTAGGATACCCGCCAAGACGGGCATGTTGACATAATTTTTGTGAATTTGTCCGTTCAAGCGCAAGACTTGAAACAGAACTCAATAATAGCGTGCACGCTTCAGATGAGTGCACAAATCTTCCCCAAGTGCGAGCATGCGAGTTCTCCTTCGCGTCTTGTGCTCGAATGTTTAAATTGAGGATATAGAGCATACGACACAAAGTGTAGGGGAAGCCAGAATGCGTATCCATCGACAGAAACATACATTATAGGGATATTCTCCTCTTTAAATGCTTTGTGTATGACGCCATTCTCTGGACTGCAGTAGATGTGATCAGAGGCGAGTCGGGCTGAACACGACACCCTCTTAAACGAGATCTGCTGCCATTAAACGTGCTCAAACCGGCCTGACATCCTCTGATTTCATTACACTGAGAGGGAAGATCAGTTACACTGCGGGTAAATGTGATATTTGATATAATTATCATCATAATCATGGACTTGATTCCCCTTTTTCCATTAGCACAGAGAACAACAAATTAGGACTAAATGATCTGGATGCATTCTTGAAAACATCATTAATGTGTAAAGTTTAATAAAGACAAGGGTGTGGCATCTGTATTCAGAAACAGAAGCGGGTCAACTTCTCTGATGAAACAGTAGTTTGATTGAGACGAGCTTTGCCAAATATCCTGTTAGCAAATAAATGAGAAGTGACGGACGCGCCCCGCCTTTGTGTTATGGACGGGCTGTAATTGGCTCTTATTAATTATGGTTGTACGTTCAGTGGCGGCCGTCCAAACACGAGCGCAAACAATCAATAACAGCCGAACAGAGACTGATGACAGGTCTGTGTGTGTTTATCTGTAAAGATGAATGATATCTTTAGCAATATTTATCTTTCATATGCCCTTTCAAGCAATTAAAGTCTTCAGCGCTGTCAAACGCTCGTGCAAACACACAGATCTGCTGCGCTGCGCTGATCTCCAGCGCTATAAACTTTCCTTTTAGGACGAGGATAGTCCTCTTTTTTCATGTTGTTTCATTTCCAGTTGTTTCATTTGATAATAATGGTCTATAAATAATCTAAATACAAAATCAATTGTTTTTCTGTGTATTAATGTTCCTGACAGGCGTCATGTGATTCAGCTGAGCAGCTGCTGCTGTCCGTGGTGCTGAATATGCAGAATTTACATCCGAGTGTCTCCCTCTTGCTTTCCTCAGCAGCTCCAAATTTCATAATATATTGTTGATTTTTGTCGTCAGTTTATGCACAACAGACTCACGTCATGATAAAAATAGAAGTGTGTTGAGCTACATACTGCTCCACACCAAAATCACTGTATTTTCTCTCTCTGATCTCCAGCTGTCGTCGTTCTCTCACCCGTACAGCTTGTCAGGAGCGTTAACCCGGTTTATAAAAAGCTCCCGTGTTTCCACACCTCGCTCTAAACTCAACAGATTTCTTTCTGCTAAAGTGGCAGGTTTGACAGTGGTGGCGGTTCACCGTTGGCCACCTGAGGAGGATAATTATAAGATAATGTTCTGCTGTAGACTCGCGTGCACCTGCAGCATCATGACGCTCGCGGCTTTCAATATATATTACATACACACACATAAATATAAATATTCATGCACATAGTAATATAATATAAATTAATATTTTATAAACATTTTTATATAAAAATATTGTTAGTATCACTCTATGACTAGTTTCAGTTGAATTTTTCCCATGTATTATTTAGTTTCAAGTTAGACTTTTATTTCTGATATATTTTAAATGTTTAACAACTTTAAATTTATCGTGACAAACTAGTGTTATTGTTATTTAGATGCATTTTAATGTTTACATAAGTCATATAGTTTATAGTTTATAGTTTTATATGTAAAAGTAAAATAATTTATTAAAAATGCATTTTAATTTTTTTTTCTTGCTAGCAACGTTAAATCATGCTAGCAACGTTAATTCATGTTAACGTGTTAAAACATGCTAACAACATGCTAATTCATGCTAGCAATGTGGTAAATCATGCTAGCAACATGCTAAATCATGCTAGCAACGTTAATTCATGTTAACATGTTAAACATGCTAACAACATGCTAATTCATGCTAGCAATGTGGTAAATCATGGTAGCAACATGCTAAATCATGCTAGCAATGTTAATTCATGTTAATGTGTTAAAACATGCTAATTCATGCTAGCGATGTGGTAAATCATGCTAGCAACATTCTGATTCATGCTAGCGATGTGGTAAATCATGGTAACAACATGGTAATTCATGCTAGTGATGTGGTAAATTATGCTAGCAACATGCTAATTCATGCTAGCAAAATCCCAAATCATGTTAGCATCAAGTTAATTAATGTTAATAACATACTAAAACATGTTAACATGCTAAATCATGCTACCAACATGCTAATTTATGCTATCAACATGCAAATTCATGCTAACATACTAAATCATGCTATCAACATTTATTCTAGTTAACAATGTGGTAAAACATGCTAGCAAAATGTTAATTCATTCTAGCAAATCTGATAAAAGTGTCAACAGTTTTGTAAAACATGCTAGCAACATACTATTCATGTTAGTAATATGGTAAAACATGCGAATTCATGCTAGCAGTGCTAAATCATGCTAGCAGTGTGCTAAACATGCTAGCAACATGTTAATTTATGCAAGCAATGTGATCAAACATGTTAGCAACATGCTAATTAATGTTAATAATGTGGTAAAACATGTTAAGTAATGTTACCAATTTGATAAAAATGCTAACAATGTGTTAAAACATGCTAGCAAAGTGATATTCATTATGGCAATATATGCTAAAACATGATCATTCATGCTAGAAGTGCTAAATCATGCTAGCAGTGTGCTAAAACATTCTAGCAACATGATAACTTATGCTAGCAATATGCTAAAACATGTTAATTCATGTTAACAATGTCTTTCCTTCTCTTTCTACTTAAATTTAAAGCTTATAAAACTTTCAGACTTGCATATGGCTTTGCCAAGCCAACATCAAAGTTTGTCTACAAACTTTTCAATCTAGTTGAAGAACTGCTGACCGATTAAGTAAAAGAGAGCCGACACACTTTATCCACCTGTTGTTTGTGCACACACTCAACAAAAGAGCCAAACGCTGCATCATGGAGGCATGCATTAACCGCGTGGGCTGCGCTGGAGAACTTTTAGCCATACATGGCAGGTGTCCTCTAGAGGCATGAGTCACGAGGACCCGCAGGCCAATGCCAGCTTCCCTCTGATGCGTTGCTGATTGGCTAAGAGCTCTCAATTTCCCCTCAAAGGTGCATTTATTAGCCTTCTAGTCATCATGTTTTGCATTTGATGATTAACCACCACTTCTGCCTTTTAAGCCCGAGAGGAAACGTCACTAACGGCCCGACTCCCTATCCTCATGTAGTCTTGTCAATGTGATTGATTCTGATGAACGCAGACATCTGCCAGCGCACCATGACCCTCGTCCGGATTGACGTAGTGCCTCGTGTGGGTGAAAGTGTCCTTAAATCAGCTGGAGCATCGGAGTATCAATGAAGGTCATTTTTACTGCGTTGTGGTAAATGTATGTGTTGTGTTTCCCTTATTTAGTGGCGTTTCTGAATCATCGCTACTAGTGTTCAAACCTCTGACAGTAAGGATTAAAGTTCAGTGTGTGAGTCGTCCTGCAGTGTTTGTAGGGCCTTATGATTTCAGCGATGAAGAAAACGTGAACAGACTCAAGGAATCCAGTAATAAAAATGGAATTTACTGCATAACGATGTCTTGGAATTTGTCAATTTCATAGGGCTCTAGTTTATTAAACTTTTGACAAATTGTTGTTGATTTCAGTTAATTAGACATGCTTTTGATTACTATAATTAATGTAACGATTAAAACGGAATCCAGGAAAAAAATTGGGGGGGAAAATATAACGGTAACATGCAAAAACATCTATTTTTTTATAATGTTATATGTAAAAGTAAAATAAGTTAATGGTCATCAGTTAGTAATGGATTCATAAAAATGCATTTTATTTTCAACTTTTTTCATTGTTTTTTTTTTTTCATGCTAGCATCGTGCTAAAACATGCTTGCAACATGCTAAATCATTTTAGCAAAATGCCAATTCATGCTATCAATGTGTTAAAACATGCTATTTCATGTTAGCAACATGTTAATTAATGTTATCAATGTGATAAAACATGTTAGCAACATGCAAATTCATTGTAAACATGTTAGCAACATGCAAATTCATGCTAACATGCTAAATCATGCTGTATAACAATGTCTCGGAATTTGACAAATTTCACAGTGCTCTAATTTATTAAACTTTTGACAAATTGTTGTTGATTTCAGTTAATTAGACATGCTTTTGATTACTATAATTAATGTAATGATTAAAACGGAATCCAGGAATAAAATTTGGGAAAAAAATTATAACAGTAACATGCAAAAAACATCCATTTGTGTCTGTTTTTATAGTTTTATATGCAAAAGTAAAATAAGTTAGTGATCATCAGTTAGCAATGGATTCATAAAAATGCATTTTATTTTCAGTTTTTTCATTGTTTTTTAAATGCTAGTAACATGGTAAAACATGCTAACAAAATGCTAATTCATGCTAACGTGTTAAAACATGCTAACAACACGTTAAATCAGGCTAGCAATGTGGTAAAACATGCTAGCAACATGGCAAATCGTGCTAGCAACATGCTAATTCATGCTAGCAATGTGATAAAAACATGTTAGCAACATGCAAATTCATTGTAAACATGTTAGCAACATGCAAATTCATGCTAACATGCTAAAGCATACTATATAACAATGTCTTGGAATTTGGCAAATTTCATAGTGCTCTAATTTATTAAGCTTTTGACAAATTGTTATTGATTTCAGTTAATTAGACATGCTTTTGACTACTATAATTAATGTAATGATTAAAATGAAATCCAGAAAAAAAAAATAATTGGGAAGAAAATAAAACGGCAACACTGGCAGATAAATCCTAAAAACATGCATTTGTGTATGTGTTAGTGAATGACTTCTGCTACGTTTCACTCATAACTCTTTCTCCGCATCTCTGAATGTGACACGGGCCGGCGTTTGCTAGTGGCAGACTGTGAATTCGCCACGCAGCAGATGGTGGCTTCACACTGACCGGTAAACAGATGCTTAGGGTCCTGTCGAGATCCAAATGTTGTGGAAATGTAAGAAGAGGGCACGTGCAGGCCAGCACGGCCCGTTTCAGTCCTGCACGGTCAAAGAAGTGACTAATCCTTACAGACACTAACTGCCCGTTCTCCAGCGTGTCCTTGGCCTCCCGATGAAAGCCTTTGCTGCTGAGAATAGACTCACATTTCAGTCTGGGCCCTTGGTTAGTATTTTGTATTTGTTTTTACAAACATTTATATGTAAACAACATCATGAATATGACCAATTTAAGATATAATTCATGTTGTTCTAAAGCGGCATTACTTTGATCCTTGTTTGTATTCATTCTCGACTATATGACATGACCATATTTTGTTCTCATGTTAAAACAGTCTCAGTAAGGATCATTTCTCAGTTCATCATTTCCAAGCAGCATAATAATGATATGTGTGCATGAATGCATTATGCATCAGTAGATGCCCTCACTGTCAAACTGAATATGAATTCCTCTATTTCCATTGTCACTGAGAGACAGCGCTGTGCAGTCCATTAGGGCTGGGTGATGCAGCTAAAAATAATATCTTTATATTTTCAGCTTTTTGTGAGAATAATCTGATCTGAAAGAACAATAATTTCAATCAAATATCCAATTTTGCAGGTAGATTGATTCAAAATGTCAACATGACATTGACTATATATATACTTGTTCCCGACGCTGGGATCCCTCTGAAGTCTGTACAGTTGTTGGCAGATGTCAGAAACTGAACACACATCTGTATACTGCATCAGTGTAGACAGCATCAGTGATTATAATGGATTCTGTTTGCTTTTGACGCGACGCTCACATCCAGTGTAGGCAAATATCAGCCGTTAAGCGACTGAACGCCAGTGGGCTGGACCTATGGTGCGATTATGTAAAACTACTCGTCGTTGACTTGCTCTGGAGGTGGGCATATGCAAATATGTTTGCCCGTGTGACGTCACAGATCCCACAATATCAAAACGAGCCTTTTTTGGAGCTTTATTAAATGCTTTGTTTATAATGAGGAGGATGTTTTAAGTTATGAAACTTGCAGGAAGTTTTAATGGTACAAAGACGTCTTATATTTCAAAAGATCAAGGCAAATTTGATTTCTTACATCATGACCCCTTCAGGAAACAATTAAAAGTGTGCAGAAAACATGACCATATTTGTGATGCTGGTATATTTGTGTCACAGATGTGAGCTGGTGTCGAGGGTGTCTTTCCCACGCTTCTTTCAGGGTTGTGTTTATCTCATGTTTAGCACGCAGGTGCTTTGACAAGTGTGCAGCGCTGTTCCCTTCCTCAAGGACGAGTTGACAGAAGAATGCAGCATTTATCCTTCTTATCTAAGCACAGTTTTAGCCATGTTCACATTAACCCTTCCCCTCAAAACATAAGTTTCAGTTCAGTCACGTTTCCTTCAACCATCAGCGTTTGTGTATCTGCACCAGTCAGATGAATTTATGTTGCTCATGATCTAAAGCAGAAGATCACAAACTCGCAATGTAACGAGGTTAGTAGATGTGGGAAGAAGGAGGCGGGAACCGGCGAACGTTCAACAAAACTTTAATCTCAAAATAAACAAACAAAACGAAAGTAATGCCGGCAGACCCTCGCGGACGTCTGCCGGCCACACAAACATAATAAAACATAAAATAAAGTCCAGGCCTGGTCCTCTCTCGTCCTTCACTGTAGTCGCTCCTCCTTTTATGCTCCCGGAGCTCCTCCGTGAGGGACTCAAGGCCGGTGCGCCTCCCAGGTGAAGCTCATTAACACTCGCGCCACCGGCCTCGCGCCGTTCCCTCACGGCTCTCGCCCGCCCTGGTCGCCACACGCAAACTGTCAGTCGATCCACTTTGAGCTAAAATATTTTCTTGGAGCCCTACTGGGATTTTAAGTAAATATTTCAATAATTTAACAGCACATTTGCATGTTAATGGTCATATAACATGCAGGTGTCTTTTTTGTGATTCTGTTATTTTAAATTCATATTTTTATGGTTTTATTAATTATTAGAATTTACAATTATATATTTTTATTATTTTATTATTTTATATTTTTAAATTATTTTAAATTCTAAAATGTGAAATAAATAAATACATAAATAAGAAATATGTAAATGTGTCCAAACTTTTGGCTGCTAGAACATTTTATTGCTTTTGGTAGTTTCTTATGGGGATGCACGATATATCGGTTACCATGTCAGTATCGGCCGATATATGTTCATTTTTAATGCTATCGTTATAAGCCTGATTTGGCTGATATATTAAAGCTGATAAATAATTTATTATTCCCTTCAGCTGAGACACTTCAGATGTGCAACTGTCCGCCATTATGGTTTTGAATTGCTTGAAATATGATTGAAAATCACATCAAAAAGAAAAATATAGTTAAGTGCAACATGTGCAGTGCAAGTCTGTTATATAGACTACATAATATTATAATGAGAACATTATAATCGTGTGTTGGGACATGGCTTTTAATGGTGAGACTTTTGTTTTTGTAATCAGGCTCTCAAAAATTATATAAAAATTTGGATTTAGATTTATCGGCCAATATATCGGTTATCGGCTTTCAAATATAAAGAATTATCGGTTATCGACATCGGCCAAATTTTCATATCGAGGCATCCCAAAAAGAAAGAAAGAAAGAAAGAAAGAAAGTAGGGATATACAATATATCAGCCACCATTTCGGTATTGGCCGATATATGTTCATTTTTAATGTTATCGTTATCGGTCCGATAAGAAAATTTGACCGATAAATAATGGATTATTTCCTTCAGCTGAGACACTTCAGATGTGCACTGTCCGACATTTAGATTTATCAGTTAATATATTGGTTATTGGCTTTCAAATATAAAGATTATCGGTTACCGTATAGGCCAAAATTTTTATATATCGGTGCATCCTATAGCTCAGGAGACTTAATGAATTTCTCAGACATGTTTCATCCTCAAATTTATCTCCTGTTTTGTCTTACCTGTCTCCTCATTTCTCCTACAGTTCCTTAGGGGAAATAAAAACAGTCTAAAATGAGTCACTCATTGCCATTCGCTAGGAGTACAAAATTAAGATGAAATAAGAAACGTTAGAGTTCATATAGAGATCTCTGTCTTTTCATTGCAGACTTTGGTATCTTGTCAAATCTGAACATAGCGTGAGACATTGTTGATCTCTTCTGAAACATGTGAGATTTCCACCGTCTGTTATCAGGAGAAACATCTGAGAAGCAGGAGACCTTAGTTTTCTATGAGCGTGTGTGTGTTACACTAGCGTCAGGTGTCCATATGAGAATGTGTTTGTGCGTTCAGCCATATAATCATCACACATGCTCAAACACTCGCTGTGTGTCGTCTCATATTTTGGCCTGTAAATCTGTCTGACAAACACATTAACACGTCTGTTTTTCCTCACATATTTTCAGACGCTTATCTACAGCTACTCCCGGTCACACACTGTCTGTTTTCATCTGACGCACACATGTGCCTTTCGTCTCGTCCTCTCTCACTGTGATATCACAGTACAGGTGGACGTGTGGTTATAATGTTACGTCTCCTGCAGGAGCCGGTGACAGTCCTGCTCTCGGCCTTATCACCTCCGACACTGATAGAAGGAGAGCTAGAGAGGGATGCATCCTGTCAGCATGCATGCACTCACATTATACTTTACATTTAAGCTCTTGAACACCGGTGAAGATGGCATTCCTGGGAAGATATTTCTGAGGCTATTTCTTGATTTAAATGTGTATGTATCATATTTTACTGTCAATGGATCATGCCACAATGATGCACAGGTGTTATGGGTCGTCTGTTTCTCATTATATAGTTTAGGAATTCTGATTCATTTCAGTGAATCAGTTCATTCAGACAGTTCATGTAAATGAACTGGTTCAAATGTGCAGCATTTCTTGTCATCTCTTTTGTATTTAAAAGTTTAGTTAAATGCTGCTGTTTAAGTTTTTAAGTGTAATTGTAGGTTTAATTGTTAGATGTTTTTAGTATACCTTGTAATTAAGTTGTTTTTGTGGGAGATAATATACACCGATATGAAAATTTTGGCCCATACGATAACCGATAATTCTTTATATTTGAAAGCCGATAACCGATATATTGGTAAATCGATAAATCGAAATACAAATTTTTAGATTATTTTTGAGAGCCTGATTACAATAACAAAAGTCTCACCATTAAAATCCATGTCCCAACACACATTTATAATTATATATATAATTATATATATAGATAGATAGATAGATAGATATAGATATAATGTGTGTGTGTGTGTATGTGTGTGTGTTTTTATTTATTATCTGTTATCGTAAAAATAATTAACATAATAATTTATAGGTGTTTACATCAAATAAATAAATATCTGATATACAGTCATGTATGATCTGTGAGGGAAGGTCAAACATATGCACGGATGTCATCTTTCCTGACCATGACGTCCACTAATGTTGTCTATCCCATCAAGCTCTGTTCCCAAATATACGCCCCCATCATGTACAAACAGCCCCCAGCCTTCCCTCTCCAGACCGCCACTTTGGTCGCGTCACCATGGCGCTGTAAATTAGCGCAGTCATGGCAACAATCTCCATGCCACAGACGACGTACAAAGAGCTTTAATGGGCTGAGTGGCTGAGGAGGGTGTGATTGTACTGTATTCAGACACAGAGAAACACACAGCTGCCCTCCACTGTTTGTCTAGAGTCAAGGCCTCATTCTGTTTTCAGCCTTTTCTCTTAAACTGTTTCAAAGCTTCGTTCTCTTCCAAATTGCATGTCACTGTGTGCCAGCTGTGAAGCTGGGCACAAACTGTATATGTAAAAAAAGTATTTGTTTGTGTTTGGTTTAGACGCATTTTCTGAAGTGGTGTTTGCCTGTGCAAACGTTTTTTCCATCATGCATTGTTCTGGTTGAAGAAAGAGTTTATTAGGTTTAGGAAAAGGTTTGGGTTGCGATCAAAGACTCGCAGCTCACCGTTTCTCCTGTGCGATTCTTTGATCTGCAGAGGAAAATCAATGGAGACTGAACATATAGGTCTACTAGCAGTCTCATTATGGGACCAAATGAAGATCCTTCTGTCTCGTGTCCGTCCCTGAACACCTGTGACCTTTGACCTCCTGGTCAGTAACACACAGCCCTGGGCCAAGCTCAGATCTCTGTCCATGTAGGGCTAGGTGATATGGCCAAAAAATGATCACAATAACATTTTTCATATCAGTCAATACTGATAATCATCACAATAAATGTCAAACCTTTATTTCACTTCAAGTTTAAAGACTGGGTTTTATCATCTGTAACATTTTATAGGGTAAAATTTGGTTTTCCATAGTATGTGGATCATGTTAACCACAGATAAAACATCTCGGGTTATGACTATAACCATAGTTCCCTGAGAGAGGGAACGAGACTCTGCTTCCCAAAGGGAGCGTTCCCATAGCAGAAAAGGGAACCACGCATTGTAACTCACTACCATAGTAAAAATAGTTTTTTATGGTATTTATGAAAAACAGTAGCCTAGAGACATTTAGCTTAATAACAAAAAATACTGTTATTATTTTCCGTAACTGGTTTGTCTATGTTAATAATATATATATATATATATATATATATATATATATATATATATATATATATATATATAAATGTATATGAATATCCCACATTTCGGTTAGTGTTACTACAGTAAGTCATGGTAAATGTTGGTGATTTGTCAATTGAAAAGCCTTCAAACTGCATCGTTGTGGCTCAATGTTTATCCTGTTTTCCGCGTCAGTGTTGTTGAGAAAGTCAGCGCTGTTTCATCTGGCTTTAAACTAGTTTAAATCACAAAACATTTGCACCAAACTTGAGCGCCTCTCACCGGATCTCACAGCGCTGTTTAGTGGTCGCGTGGATGAGACGGTCAGCGAGTTAATGCATTCTCTCTGAGCTCACGCTGTGGTGTGTTTTGAGCCGAGCTGATAAATGTTCAGTGTAGTGCGTGGTTCAAATGAGCAAATCTGTTTCGTTCCACTTTTGGTGCTTTTGCCATTTAATGTTTCTCATGCACAACAGCAATGGCAGCGCTTATCAGTCAGGTAAATTGGTACTGGCTCCAGTGCGACAGTGTGCAACAAGTGCAGCATTATTTGCCTAGTGCATGAACATTATATTGAGCTTTTGTTATAATTTTATTGAGGAGAATAATCTCAATAATTGTCATTATCATTTTGTCGCCCATCCATATGTCCATGTGTGTTACAATGACAACCAGTAAGCAAGTATTTAGATCTAACTCTGATAAGATGTCACTTTTGAAGGTAGCACAAAAAATTCTGGTCTCATCCGTTTTTTTTTTTTTTTTTTTACATGCCAAAGTCTGGTAAAATAAAAAAAAAAATAATTGGTTGACAGTGTAAATGCTATACCCTCCCTGCCAAAACTGCATTCAGTCCAAACCCTTTACTAAAGCACAGAGAGGGAGGAAGAAAAATGGCTCCCATTTGCTGAAGGACTCTCCCTCTGGCAGGTGATAACACTAATGAGACGTCCAACCAGTCTCCAAATCCCATATACAACAGTGACATTTAACCATCTGCGACGTCTCTTCCACTCAGGGAGCGTTTCAGAGTCCAACGCAGCTAAATACCACCTCCTGACATCCAACGGAGCCAACGCCGAATCCTGCCACTTCATTAAAGTCGGATGAACGTCCCTTACTGGCTCTGTGTGTCCGTATACATGAGGGCCAAATCTGAAGTCATCCAAACCTGCAATCTTCACAATACAGGGGCCCTGGAATGTAGAATCAAACCAAAGTCCCTTTTAAGGAAAGTCTGTTCACTCTGTGGCCATATTTGCAACCCATCCTAACAGCTATTTTGGGCATCCAAGACCAAGTCCTATCTATTTGAATGGGGAAATCCTGAAATCTCAATAATTGCTTACCATACTCACATTAAAATAACATATTTCAAATCAGCAACAAAATCTGACATAACCTGTGCCATCAATGTTTTTTCTTCAGCTGCTTTAATTTAGAAGGCGGGACTTATTTCGCCATATTCCGCATTGTACTTTCTCACATTCATAGTAATATGAGTGATTAAACTTGACAAAATTATTTTGGTGAAATACTTTTTGGGGTCACTGTACATTGTGACAGCTTTTCAGATTGACACCAAGCAAGCTGAGTGCTATTAAACTCTCTGACAAAACAGATGGGTGTAATGAAAGCAGATATCTGAATGTGAACAGATTCTTGAATGTTATGGCCAAAACCAATCTTTATCTTAAATTATCTGCAATGGGTCATGCATTATCTGTGGGCCTGGCATTGAACGTCAAGTATTCTATGTTAATGTTTCTTTGTGATCAGAAATGTTAGCAAACAAGTGATGTTTGTTACCGCTTTTGAGCTATTGTGAAAACATCCACAAAACAGTTGTGCTCTCATAAGATTGTCCACCTCAGCGATTTGGGCTGTGCTTGGGAATAAAACTGAGCTAACTATCATGGGAAGGTGGATGTTCGTGTCTCTTGGGAACTTGCAGAGAAGCCAAGCCTTACATTGGAACGGAAAGGTGAATTTTGAGTTGGATTTGTTCTTTATTCCTTGTCTTAATGCTGAGCTGGCAGAAATCCCTTCCTACATTGCAAAACTGATAACAGGACTCTTTTGTGTTGTGCTTTAGTGTGCAAAGGGTAATGCTAGCAGTGAATGGAGCTGATTCTTGCAGGTTTTCAGGTATTAGAGGGCTTCATTTTCTTGCAATGACCTCGTCCATGAGTGTCGGTCTGCCTTTTTTTCATACAAATGTCCCACTCAACCTGTTCCAAACCAGAATCTCCAGCATGGGAGGTGGGCACGTTAACAAGGACGCAGCCTCTAACGTCAGTCGTTAGTACGCCTCATGAGGCCAGAGGAGTGAGGTTTACTCTCACAGCTCTTACTAGCTCCGTAACACTCACCCCTTCTAAACCTCACTCCCATCCGGGTCACGGCACCAATGTATCCAGCCCTACTATTCAAAACCGGTGTCTCTAGCATGGGAGGCTGCAACCTCTAACGCCAGTCACTAGTACACCTCGTGAGGCCAGGGAAGTTATGTTTACTTATACATCTCTTACTAGCTGGCCTCCATTACACTCACCCCCCTAAACCTCACTCCCATCCGGGTCACGGCACCAATGTAACCGGCCCTACTTGACCCCCTCGGAGTGGGATTCGAACCGGCATCACTGGCATAGGAGGCGGGCATGCTAAGAAGGACGTAGCCTTTAACGTCAATAGCTAGTGGGCCTCTTGAGGCCAGGGAAGTGATGATTACTCACACATCTTTTACTAGGTGGCCTCCATTACACTCACTCCCCTAAACCTCACTCCCATTCGGGTCACGGCACCAATGTAACCGGCCCTACTTGACCCCCTCGGAGTGGGATTCGAACCGGCATCACTGGCATAGGAGGCGGGCATGCTAAGAAGGACGCAGCCTTTAACGTCAATAGCTAGTGGGCCTCTTGAGGCCAGGGAAGTGATGATTACTCACACATCTTTTACTAGGTGGCCTCCATTACACTCACTCCCCTAAACCTCACTCCCATCCGGGTCACGGCACCAATGTAACCGGCCCTACTCTACCTGCTCCAAGTGGGATTTGAACCAGCGTCTTGGGCATGGGAGGCGGATGCACTAACAAGGACACAGCCTCTAACGTCAGTCACTAGTGTGCCACATAAGGCCAGGGAAGTGAGGTTTACTTACACAGCTCTTGCTAGCTGGCCTTCGTTACACTCACCCCCCTAAACCTCAGTCCCATCCGGGTCACGGCACCAATATTACCGGCTAATACTAATGGCACATAGCCATTAGTATTTTATCAATTATTATTTCAAGGTAGTGGTTAGTGATAAAGAAAAGAAAAAGAGTACTGATTTTTTTCTTTCCTCATAGCACATAAATTTTTTGCTAGCGATGCTATAGACAGACTGTTGTTGTAAATGTGTTTTTATTGTAGTATTGACTTGGTACAGTAGTGCTGGTACTTTTGACATCACTATATCCAACTATAACTTAAACTGGTTAGATGTTTGACTTTATCACATCAAACACAAAACAGTGGCTTGCAGTTTTTGGATGGACTCTGTAAGTTTCGGCCCTGCTATACATTTATCTTACTTTGACTGGTGGGCGAGTAATATTATTACATCATATTGGCTCTCCAGGCCTTGGCCTTTGTTTCTGCAGGAATCTGATTGTGTTCAGGGTTTATACGAGTTTCCTTGGTCTTTCGCTGCTAAATGTGTTTAGAAAGTTTCTTGAACCGCTGCCGGAGGTTCAGCTGGAATCACAACATACACAGTCTGTGATCTCGCTGCTCTTTCGTCGTAACTGTGTTTGGTTCTTGATGTCAGCTCAGACCGCCGCTGCCGTTTCATCCACTCTTAAGTGCTTCTGGTTTGTTTGGACCTTTGGTTTGTTTGTCACAACAAAACTATTTCAGATATTTATCTTCAGATATTTATCAAGAGCAAGCAGTCAGGAATTAGACTTACAAATTAGCATTTACATTTAACATGTAACATCTGATTTGCCTATTCATATTTGTGTAGTTTGCAATGACAAAGCAGTAGAGTTCAAAACTACAGTTACTACCGAAACTGAATAAACTCTCTCTGTCTCTCTCTCTCTCTCTCTCTCTCTCTTTCCGTTACCCCATTAAGGCCGGTTAGTTGCACGATAAGTTGTTTTCCGTCCATAGAGGAAGCTGCTGTTGATGCTGGAGAATAAACACACACACACACACGACAGGCTCCTCTGACCACCTGTGTGGTCCTTCCTGTCCTCTGGGACTCATCAAACACAGTAAAATCATTAGTGCAGAGCGCCGACCACATTTATAATGTGCTTTCATAGT
Source organism: Ancherythroculter nigrocauda (assembly GCA_036281575.1). Lineage (NCBI taxonomy): Eukaryota > Metazoa > Chordata > Actinopteri > Cypriniformes > Xenocyprididae > Ancherythroculter > Ancherythroculter nigrocauda. The sequence continues at coordinate 31,699,394 of VTFQ01000024.1, read as the reverse complement.
GAGTACCCTTTAAAACAAATGCCTGCGATGCTCAAGAGAAGATACTACAAATCCCCCATCAAGCTCTAATGTTAGTATACTGGACATTTGATTACATACAGACAATTACATAATGCTTTCTTTCATTTTAAATACATTTCTCTTTTTGATGTTAAAAAATGTATTAAATAAAATTGATTACATTCTGCATGCTACGTTCCTTCAGAAGCAGCCATTGACGTACCCTCAGTGTTCATAGAGATGTTATTGTTTCAATATTTCTTTTCTGCACTGATATGCGTGTACGAGATGATGTTAAGCTGAAACTCAATTAGATACTCAGTAAATTCCATCAGTCTTCTACACGCTGCTGGTGTTCACCGCTCTGCCGATGATGACTATCACATGACTAGCCATGCTGACCCTTCACAGGTGCCAAAGGTTGTTTAAGCAGTCCAGGAGTTGCGAGCCGAGAGGAAGTACATAAGCTCTTTCCCCCAGAGGCCGCGCAGGCAGCCTTTATCAGCTCCTCCAGGGACGCCCATCCATTCAGGACGAGTCGCTGTGATTTAATTGCGCTTTCTGGATGACTGACTCTCACCTTCAAACAGTCTCACCAGCTCAGCACATCCACAATCACACACCACTGAAAGGACACCAGCAGACGGGGATATAAAGCTGGGAATAGGTTTGCCGGTGACAAAAATCTCATTATTTACCCTCATTAAAAAGGTAATTGGAACATTTAGGGGTTTGAGAGAAATATTGCCCTCCTTTAGCAGCTAATTGTCCCGTCCAAAGTAAGTAGGTTCAAAGATTTGATTCGTTCACATCAGTTTTGTGTTATTGTTAACTAAAACTATTAGAAATCATTTATGTTAGTTGAAATAAAGCTAAATATAATATAATATAATATAATATAATATAATATAATATAATATAATATAATATAATATAATATAATATAATATTAGTAATTTTAGATATGTTTTTATTTTTAGTTAGTTACCATGGAAACATTTCTCATTTTAATTTTTTTTTAAATTCAAGATATTCATCTATTATATTATATTATATTATATTATATTATATTATATTATATTATATTATATTATATTATATTATATATTTAGTGCTGTCAAACGATTAATCACATCCAAAATAAAAGTTTGTTTACATTATATATGTGTGTACTGTGTATATTTATTATGTCTATATATGTATATAATATATATATAATATAATAAATATACACATGTATATATTTAATAAAAAAATATATTATATTTATATATAAAAAACTTATATTTATATATAATATAAATTTTTAGATAATATAAATTTTTATGTGTATATGTGTAATTTTATGTGTAATTTTTATATAAGTATAAAGTGTGTGTATTTATAGTAAGTATATGTTTTATATAAGTATATGTGTGTGTATTTATAGTACACAAACATATATTATGTAAACAAACTTTTATTTTGGATGCGATTAATCGTTTGACAGCACTAAATATGTAATATAATATAATATAATATAATATAATAGATTAATATCTTGAATTAAAAAAAAAATTAAAATGAGAAATGTTTCCATGGTAACTAATTAAAAATAAAAACAACTAAAATTACAAAAAACAAACAAACAAAAAAATCAATAAAAAAATACAATTACTAAAATAAAATAAATTAAAGCTAAATAAATATATTTAAAAAAACAAAAACTAATAAAATGACAAAAACACAACAACTAAAAAAATTACTAAAACTTTAACTAAAATTAAAAATATATAAAAAATCAAATTCAAAATATTAACAAAAACTATAACTGCATAACAATGATACTAAAATAACACTGATTCAGTCAACTTATGAATCTTTTTGACTGATTCATTTAAAGAATCGGTTCGTAGGAGTCGCTCATCCTGAATTAAACTCTCAGAAATGTGCTGTATGTTCATAAACAGAAATATGTGTTTTCTGTTTATAGCCTTTGTATTATTTTTTCCTGCACCCAGTCATTCTTTCATTAGATTGTATTCAGGTGGCAAACACTGTGGTAAAATACAATTCATTTTACCGTGGTGCTGTAGATTCAGCATCGCTGCTGGAGTCGTGTGCTCCGTTCTATCGTGTGTGTTTACGCACCAGAGTGAAAACAGGTCTTGTTGCTCTTCAAATAAAATCACAGGAGAGCTGAAAACGGCACAAAGAGCAGCCCTTTCAATCATCTATATAGCAGAAGAGCTCTGTGTGATTCAAGTGATTCGTCTAGACTAGAGCAGGTACACTGAATCAGCACAGCACCATCTGCCACCACAATAAAGACACAATCGCCTCTCTGTAGAGAGAAAACTGCCACCCAAGATGAAAAGGAGTTTGAAGCACTGTGAAGGTCACGGTGGTAACACAAAGCTTTTTATTTATACACATCGGCATGAAAACTTTTCATTTTAATGTAGTTATTATAAAGAAAAAAATGTATTCATACTTTTTCATTTATTTATACTTTTGCATTTATTTGATCAAAAATACTGTAAAAATTTGAAATATTTTTACAATTTAAAATAGCTGTTTTCTATGTGAATATATAGTAAAGTATAATTTATTCCTGTGATCAAAGCTGAATTTTCAGCATCATTACTCCAGTCTTCAGTGTCACATGATCCTTCAGAAATCATTCTAATATGATGATTTGATGATCAAGAAACATTTATGATTATTATCAGTGTTGCTGATATATTTTGTTAATCAGGATTCTTTGATGAATAGAAACTTTTTTAACATTATAAATGTCTTTGCTGTCATTTTTGATCAATTTAATGCATCCTTGATGAATAAAAGTATTCATTTCTTTTAAAAAAAAAATCCTACAGACGCCAAACTTTTGAAATATATTGATTGCATCTTTTAATACACATATATCACAACCCAATTAATATCTAAAGGATGAACACAATTTCTACTCTGCACTTGTTTCACATTTATTTACTGCTGTGCTTGTAAATACATGTATTATTTTCATTATTGAAGTAATAAAATAGGATGTGAAATGCAATGTCATGTTGACTTTCAGCTGAACTGTAATTACATCCACAGTCTAACTTTATCAAGCTGATTAATTTATTCCTTGGCAACTCTATTCGTTTTAAAGAAATAGCTGATCAATTAGAGAGCCGCTTTAATTAGCTCGGATGTCATGGCTCAATTGGCTAGGCCGAGATGTATGTCGATTATAAAGTTTTAAATAGTTTGTTATTCCACAAATTGTTTTTTCCTCTCGCCAAACCCAAACATTGTTTTGATATTTTTGTCTGGTATCCTCTGAAGAGCAATAAAAACTAACATAATGATCATAATGTAGGAAAAATACTCAATCTCCGGTCATTATCTGAGAAGTGGCTCTCAAGTACAGGCGCAAAGACCTGTAGAAGTTGACTTTCTTCCTAAAGCTCTTTCTAATCTAATAGAATGAATTAGACTGAACAGGAAAATAGCGGCGTCAGTGTAATTGCGCAGCTTGTAGTTTATGAGGACGTTCATGACTTTCCCATCTTAATGTTGATGCGGTCTCTCTGTCCTGAAGGAGATTTTCATTCTTCCGCTGGCAGTATATTGATTTTATTCTTCATTATGCACAAAATGATTGAATATCTAATCATGAGGAAATGCACATCACGTTCTCGCCCTCCTGCACTGTTAAAAGTGGAAACCTTAAAGAGTTATTTCTACCTGATTTAAAATGAGTGTTGTTGGTATAAGGTCGACTCAGTGATGATAAATAAGATTTATATAACAATGAAACCAGTGACCATAAATCTTAGTTTTTTTCCCCAGCGTGTGTGAGGTGTTTATCATTCAAATCACTCGGGTTGATGCATTTTGGACGTAATTGCAACAGGCAGGAGGTTAGCGGCGTCTGTTCCCAACCAGCCATAGAGCAAACAGTCATGAACATGTGTTATTGTTGATCAGCAGGAGCTCGACTGAGGCTAAAAAATAGAGCCAAGACCACCGACTGATGCAGATGCTTCTAATAAAGAGGACTAATCAGCCCTCATTGTTCAAATTACTCGTGTTTACTCGTGCAAAACTCAACACCATGATGCTAGGACGGTATTTTGAGGGGTTTGCTAAGCAGTTTTTTTAAATGCTGAAATTCATAATATTAGATAAGTCTCTTATGCTCACCAAGGCTGCATTTATTCAATCAAAAATACAGTAAAAATGTGAAATATTTTTGCACTTGTTTTCTATGTGAATATATAATATTATCATATAAAATGTAATTTATTCCTGTGATCAAAGCTGAATTTTCAGCATCATTACTCCAGTCTTCAGTGTCACATGATCCTTCAGAAATAAAAAAACTGCTCAAGAAACATTTATGATTATTATCAATGTTGAAAAAGGTTCATGTTTTTGTCGAAACCATGATGCACTTAATTTTTCAGGATTCTTTAACCCTTTAAGAACTGAAGGCTTTTTTAGAGTTTTTTTGATATACACAAAAGTAAAGACTCATAACTCCAAAACTGTAGCAAGGAGAGTAAAAAGGCAGGTATCATTTGATAGAACACATTACATTTGGACATTTTCATGCTGAGAAACTGCTAATAAAAGACAAAAAATATATATAATTTTTTTTTTTATAATTTTTCATTTTTTTTTATTTTTATTTGACATGGACTAACTCAGGAAGGCAATAAGATTGGAGACAAAATTCTTTTTGGTGATGCTCTCCTACATGTGAGCTGCATCTGGTTCAAATTTTGTGGTGATAGCATAAAGTATAGTTGAATAAATTTTATATTCATTTTTCCGCAGCCAGATGGCGCCCACGGGCAGTAAACTCCGGTTTAGAGGCACTTCTCAGCACTCGTTAGGAGTTTTTCAGAATGGTTAGATGCATTAAAAAGAGGAGATTCTAAGCTTTAAGATGATACCTATGTTGTGTTATTCCACGTTGGATACACACTGCATCCCGGAAAGATGAGAGATATGTTTTTAGCCAAGTATGTTAAATCATTCTGTGAGTAATATCTTGTGATCAACGCAATATATTATATTGATTTTAATCGTGAGAATCTGCTTTAAATAATCATGTGCCATTTTCTATGATCTGTGCATTTTTCATGAAGTTATGAGCACATGAAATCTACATATTTGTATTCAGTTAGCGGCTGTGCTGTTTTTGTTATAAACGCATAATACTCAGACTCATTAGAGGGTGAAAACAACACAACAGAAGCATGTTGGAGGCTTGATCGGAATGTGTAAAGTCTCTGGTTTTGTATGCAAAAAGAATTTTTGTGCTATCTATATGGGTTCAGTTTTTATTGGCTCTTAAAGAGAGACGCTCCATCCGGTTTTAAAGGGTAAATAAATAGAATGTTTAAAAGAACAGCATTTATTTGAAATAAAAATCTTTTGTAACATTATAAATGTCACTGTGATCAATTTAATGCATCCTTGCAGAATAAAAGTTTTAATTTCTTCCAAAAAACTTTTGAATCATATTACAGAAAGTGCCAGTGAATGTTGCATTAACCTCTGTGTGCGTGAAGGCGATGGATAGTCGACTACCTGCAGCCAAAACAGGGTCAGTTTACCATCACCGAACCTTTGCCAGTTCGACCCTTTGTGTCGACGCACCTCTAGCCATGCACTAAACAGACAGTGACGATTTAACCAGTTCTAGTCTCCATCTGAAGGTGATTGTGTTCATCTAAGTGCAGTGAGAGTGAGCTGGTAAACGAGTGAAAGGCTGAGCGTAATGGAAGGACTGATGACCCACGACGCCTGTCATCTCGACTAATCGAGGCCGCCACACTTGGCCGCGCCTCTGACTGGCATGTGCCAAGCGTATGTCGAAACTGTAGAAGGACACTTGAACTGCACTTGAGTTCTGCTAACTTATAACTTCAAACCATCATTAATGGCACCAACTAATGGTAATATTAGATTGATCTGTGCTTTTATTTTTAATAACAAAGATAAAATAAAGTTAAGTAAGATTTTCTATGACCGCTCTGACAGAATGAGTCCAGAGCTCATGCCTGCTTTAATTGAGTTTGCGCCGTACTGGGAAGGGTGGACGAGGTCGACCTTGATTGAGAAGCTCCAGTAACGGGACACCGGGTCAAGAATGAGATGTGGTCATCAGCTGCGGAAGAAGAAATGTAAACCTAGAAAACAGTGAAATAAGAAACGCACAGATATCAGAAAGAAATACATAAATATCTCTGATAGTCATTAAATGAGTATATAATATTCTTACATTCTCTTTGCTATTTGACCTTTAGATGGAAAGTTGATTTGGAAGCTCAACTTGCATAGGAATGAACTGAAAATGCCAGTGGACAAGCACCATTATGAATGTCTATGCGCATTTTACTTTCGCTTTACTTTTGATTTCGAATAAGCACCAATTCGGGGGTGGCAGTTGAATGGTGGGTTCATTATTATTCTTAAAGGTGCCGTAGAACACATTTTCACAAGATGTAATATAAGTCTAAGGTGTCCCCTGAATGTGTCTGTGAAGCTTCAGCTCAAAATACCCCATAGATTTTTTTTAATTCATTTTTTTAATTGCCTATTTTGGGGCATCATTATAAATGCGGCGATTCAGCGCGCGTCCCCTTTAAATTCTCGTGCTCCCCGCCCCCAAGCTCGCGACTGCCTTAAACAGCATAAACAAAGTTCACACAGCGAATATAACCATCAAAATGGATCTTTACAAGATGTTCGTTATGCATGCTGCTTGCATACATCGTATCATGTGAGTATAGTATTTATTTGGATGTTTACATTTGATTCTGAATGAGTTTGATAGTGCTCCGTGGCTAAAGCTAACATTACACACTGTTGGAGAGATTTATAAAGAATGAAGTTGTGTTTATGAATTATACAGACTGCAAGTGTTTAAAAATGAAAATAGCAACGGCTCTCTTGTCTCCGTGAATACAGTAAGAAACGATGGTAACTTTAAAGGAACACTCCACTTTTTTTGAAAATAGGCTCATTTTCCAACTCCCCTAGAGTTAAACAGTTGAGTTTTACCGTTTTCGAATCCATTCAGCCGATCTCCGGTTCTGGCGGTACCACTTTTAGCATAGCTTAGCATAGTTCATTGAATCTGATTAGACCGTTAGCATCGTGCTTAAAAATCACCAAAGAGTTTTGATATTTTTCCTATTTAAAACTTGACTCTTCTGTAGTTAAATCGTGTACTAAGACCGACGGAAAATGAAAAGTTGCAATTTTCTAGGCTGATATGGCTAGGAACTATACTCTCATTCCGGCGTAATAATCAAGGAACTTTGCTGCCGTATCATGGCTGCAGCAGGCGCAATGATATTACGCAGCGTCTCTCACAAACGTCTCCATGGTTGCAAGGCACGTTCCCTGTGTCGTGATAAATGCGATCTGACTCCTGCTGCTGATCTGTGCTGCTACTCTCGTTCAGCTCACGCTGCATTAAGCAAACATATTTAGTTTTAAATTGTAGTGCCTGTTCTCTAACTAAACTAACAGATTTTTAACGATAGGTAACGATAGTTGGAGGCGGTGCTGCAGTGGGCAAGTGATGTAACCGGTGTTGCGGCTACTTAGATGGAAAGTTGATTTGAGTCTTTAGTCATATATATATATATATATATATAAATTCATTTTGACCAATTTGAGTAAAATTGTGTTTTCTTTACCAATAAAGTGGCAAAATGAAAACCACTATTTTCTGTTTCAAACTTTCACATAGCATCTTTTGGTTATAAAAACATTAAAAATTCAAATCTAGATTTTGATTTACAAAGGTTTATTATAAAAACGGATTATTTTTTCCCCAAAATGCAATAAATCCATGACACGTTTTTTTTTTTTTTTTTTTTTTTTTCAAAATGCAATTAATCCATCAATATAAAAGTTATTTTTCAAATTGAAAATACACAACAAAGTAAGTTGATCCACATATATGATAGCATCTGAACTTTGCCAATACTAATCTTATATACAGGCATTTGACTAAAAATACATTCAGTCGTCGCTCCTAAAATGAATTCAACGAGTCATCTCATTAATGTTATAAATTAATTATGTCTCTGTTTGTCATTACTGATTAAAGAGTATCTGGTGCCAAAATAAACACATTTGCCGAGTACATTGGTATTAAAAATGGCTTTTAAAAATGGTTCATGATTCAGTTTTGGGCGTGACAGAAGTTTGATGCTGTCGTGGAACAAGCAACAGCCGCATTTTTCCTCCTCCCGACTCGAGTGCCTCATCTTCTTACATAAATGATTACATTTCCATGACTCGCGTTTCTTCCCCACCACAGGTTCATCAATGCCGTCAAAATTATTCATTTTTCTGTTTTTGTTGATCACAAAGTAAGGAAAACTAGTATTCAGAGCGCCGCCATTACTGTTTACAGAGCGTGGAATGGAGCGCTGTGATTGGTTGAGCGGATATATCGCATTCTGCAGAGAAGGGAGACTGGCGTTTGTCTCGTTTTGGAAAGAAAGGGAGAAAACATGACAGAATAACATCATTTTGTGCAATTAATAAATGACTTTTCAATACCGACCAGATACAATACTGATTTTGGCGGAAACTAATTTTTTTTTAAAATGGCGTTTATCGTGTTTTGGAACCAAACTCTTCAAATATATATATTACATTTATTCGAGACTTCAGACTTTACGTCAGAGATCATGTCTTTCTCTAGCATAGTGGCATAATTTAATTTAGCAC